>CP092863.1:82384604-82518185 GCA_030710605.1 Cordylochernes scorpioides | reverse complement strand
ACCGTTTGGTATAAGAAATCGTAAATCTATCTTCCATTAAATGAATATTATCATTACGAATCTTCATTTGTAGAGAATCCGTAGTAAATCCATGTATAGTATCTTTATTTGCCTCTAATTTGCCCAGATTAATCTATACTCTATAACAGAAAAATCGACGCACCAAGAAGCAGTTGTCCGATTTATATGAAAATACGTATACAAAGAGGTTTCGACCAAACATGCAAATGATTGAAATTTGGTAGCCGATTTATGCAAAGCAAGAGCTCCAGCGCATCTGAACTGCGCATCCACCACGAGCATTCTAGACTCAATATTCGGCGCGGCACGAGCTGATTTTCAGAATTTCTGTTTAATATTTTAGCAGTACGCCTATTTCTACTGTATCAATGCCTTGCCGAAAGATTCGTGCTCATTATGAACATATGTCAGAGTTTTAAACTGGTCGTGCCATTGGATTGAAAGAGGCTGGTTGGTCTAATCGCGCGACATCTGTGTCGAAGTGATGCGGCTATTAGGCGATGTTGGCAAAAGTGGGTCAACAACGGGAGTATGCAACGTCAGGACGGCAGCGGTCGACCAAGGGCAACAACAGAACGGGAGGACAGAGAAATTGTCAGAATGGCTGTCGCAGCACCGGAATCCACGTTATCTACCATCCAACGTGTGACTGGCACACAAGTGTCCAAAATGGCCATCAACAGGCGACTGAGAGAGCGGAATCTAAGAGCTCGCCGACCGTTACGATGCCTACCCCTCACACCCGTGCACCGACAAGTCCGACTACAGTGGTGTCGGGAGCGATCAACTTGGAACTGCGCTGACTGGGGACGTATAGTCTTTAGCGACGAGTCCCGTTTCTTACTGTGTCCTGACGACCGTCGCAAACGTGTCTGGAGACGTCCTGGGCAGCGTGTGGATCCTGGCCTTACTGTCGAACACCACACAGGTCCACAACAGGGCGTTATGGTCTGGGGTGCCCTTTCATTTGATAGCAGGACCCCATTGGTAATCATTCCTGGCACCCTGACAGTACAACGATACGTAGATGACATTCTACGGCCTGTTTTGTTGCCTTTCCTCTCACATCACCCCGGGCTTAATTTTAGCTTGATATGAATCTATTAGAATTAAATATTTACAAATTTACATATATTATTCGACAGATTTTATAAAATGTATATGGACAAAGTGGTTGATATAAGAGAGTTAAATCATTTAGATCAGGGAACAATCGATGTCTCACTTCTGTAAAGTTCGAACAGTCATAGATAAGGTGAAGAGCAGTTTGTTCAGTTTCTCCGCAGGAACAATTTGGTGTTTCTGATAGAGATTGAGTAACTATAAAATTTGGATGGAACTGTGTTGGTATTGCATTTGGAAAAATAATGTGAATTGCATTAATGGATTATGGATGGAATGATACAAATGATTCGCTCTTTTATATTAAAAAAAAATGTTTTAATAAAGTTGGTATCTTCAAGCGTCATGGATTGTCTCCTTATAGGATAGCGAGCAGAGGTTTGGTGATTGGTGGTCTACGATGGATCAAGCTATCCTATATAGAACTATCGTCTGTTAAGATTCTCCATCAAGACTTGTAGTCCTCAAGAAGTCCTACACGTTGACAGCTGGCACAAATCCCTTCGGACCCCCAGACGCCGCTAAATTGCCACCGTAGTTCCTTAATCCTCTTAAACTCTTCTCTAAGCTATTCGGAGTTTAACGAAATTTTCTGGAATCAGAATACCTGAAAAATGAAAGTTTTAACACATAATTATTTTAAGAAACTGTTGAACACAATCGAAATTGTGAAAAAATGTGAAAATTACAAATATATTCTCACAATGAGTATCTTTTTCATTTAAAAAACGCTAGCTTTCAAGCGTTAATCGCTCTTCAACGGGCTTACAATATTTCTGGTAGGATCAAGTCGATATTATAGTAAGCCCGTTGAAGAGCGATTAACGCTTGAAAGCTAGCGTTTTTTTAATAAAAAAGATACTCATTGTGAGAATATATTTGTAATTTTAACAATCGAAATTGTCTTTTAAA
Organism: Cordylochernes scorpioides; assembly: GCA_030710605.1. NCBI lineage: Eukaryota > Metazoa > Arthropoda > Arachnida > Pseudoscorpiones > Chernetidae > Cordylochernes > Cordylochernes scorpioides. The sequence continues at coordinate 82,516,130 of CP092863.1, read as the reverse complement.
AAATATCCCAATTGTATTTTTTTCTATATACCGATTAGAAAAGCAAATTTTTATGAAATATCTTGAAAGAACGTTATGTTTTCATTTTATCCAGCATCACTTATACAATTCCAAATCTATTTGCAAATTTCTTTTGACAAAAAGTATGAAAATATTATAGAACGACATTTGAAAATTATCCCGCATGTGTTTCTTTTGAACGAAAAATCGAAATTTATTTTAAGGAGAAATAACGATTATTTCTATCCTTAGGAATGAAGTATGAAAGGATGAATTATGAAGAGTAATGATGAATGGAAAAATAAAGTGTCCAGGGATGTACCTGTGGGAAGTGTCCTGGACACGTTTATTTTTCCATTCATCATTACTCTTCACAATTCATCCTTTCATACTTCATCCTTAAGGTTAGAAATAATCGTTATATCTCTTTAAAATAAAATTTCGATTTTTGTTCAAAAGAAACACATGCGGGATAATTGTCAAATGACGTTCTACAATCATAAACCGCATTATATTGTATTGTAAATAGGTACAAGGCTAGTTAAGCATAATTAATTATAAGGTGATAACATGCCATCGATATATAATTAATGGAAGCATTAAAGCTCGAATGTTTCTCTTACACGTAAAAAAATCGCTTCTTTTGATACAAATATTTTTCTGTTTGTTCTCAAGTGACTATTGAAAGACAGTATAAAATGGTCAATTTATCAATATTGCCTAGTTTTAACTGTTTAATAATCCTATAGGTATATAAATCTTAGAAATATGACAATTTCTTAGATAATTCTCAGTTAAAATCCAAGATTTTACATCAAGTTTACACAAACAAATGAAACTTATTTTTCGTTCTCTTTTAAGAAAGGTAAGCATATTGGAAATCAATAATGGATCGATATATTATTCTAAGCTGTGTTTATTCCTCTTGAAGTAGATTGAGGTGGAATTAGAAGGTGTACTTACAGCTGTATAGACTTGGTTATTTGTATAGAAATATCAGGTAGAGCTTAGAGCAAGTTGGTCATCCCGACATAGTTCTTTCTTTGAACTGTTCTTAATTCTTTGTAGCTTAGGTGGATCTCATTCTGGTCAAATTAAAATATAATTGTCAATGCATTTAAGACTGTATTTTTTTTTTTTTTTTTGCAGAAAGGAGTATAAGAGAAATTAATTTATTTTAAAAATAGCTCTAAATAAATTCAAATTTGGTATATAGATGGCGTGTTTACAGCCTTATATTTAACAGTGATGTATTTAAGAGGATTGAATTCTACTGTGTTTATTGAATAAATTCTTTATTATAATCTATCTGGGCCCCATGTTGGGGCGACATTAGTGTGGCGTCAACACCTGGTTGCGAGAGAAAAAATATATATATATATTTTTTTTTTGACAAAATAAAGATTATAAGATGACAAAGATAATTTTTCTATTTTTATTATTCAAATATATGTAGTTTTGTAAGTATGTATATATGTCTTAAATATAAACTGAAATATTTCGGATTATCCGAGGGTAAACAAATTGGGTATCTATTATTAAAAATTTACTTAATATTAAACAAAAAATGTGGAGAATATTTTGAAAGCAAATGTTTTTTTTTCCTTTCGTCTCCCCAGAAATGGCACGTAAGTTGAAGAAAAAATAAAGTTTAGGAGCTAATGTACAGCAACTTTCCAAATTTACTTTTGTTATTAAAGGGCTACATTGATCTTAGCAACATAGGTAGTTCTAGAGATAAATTAATTTAATTCTTCGTCTGTTCTACTCTCTCTCTCTAGTTCCGAGTTGTTGTTTTTATTACATAATGGACCTATTCAGTCAGTTGATCAAAATATTGTATCGTGGTTTTCTTTAAACAGTGAAAAGAGTTATTTGTGCTATACATATTTTGACTGGTAATGGGAGATTTCTGATCAAATATTGTTCTGTTGTTATAGACACACACACACACACAAAGCCTTTATTAGGGACATGCCCCATACAGATTCTCCCAATTGGGTAAGGTAATAATCGTCTTGTGTTATTTACATAGGTAGTAAGATGGAAATTGGACTGTCTTTACTCTTCGTCTCAAAGACATTCAATTGTTGACTGGTCCTTACATAATGTTGATCTAAAAAAATTATAGTAAGCTATTGCCTTGTTTGATGATATTTTGGAAAGCAATACGTAGAGTGAGATGTTGGTACATTTAATTTGCTGTTGCTGCTGTTGTTATAGAAGATACTTGATTCGTCGGCAGATTCAGGGAGTACTGTGAACAAAGGGTACGAGGGCCAAAGGGGGGGGGGGGGAGTCCTATTGGAGCGTAGGACGGGTTAAGCCAAATCCGAACGGGAGGGCTCGGACAGCAACCTTGCCATGAACTCTTGGAGACGCCTGTGGGTTGATTGGTCATCCCCATGGAGCCAGACCATAATGGCGGGCGCGAGGGGCCAAACAATGACCGCTCGATGCAGGGAGAATGCATCATTCCTTTGGTACGGTGGCCTTATAGCAGCAAAGGGCATGCTTCACATGCAGGCTTGTGGACCTTCGAGGTCTGGGTGGCCACTACTCCTAGGATGTTGTTATAGAAGGGAGTAGATTTTTTTATAGTGAGAATAAGATTTTGAATTCGCTACTCTTAGTAGGTCCGAAAAAAGGTAGTACATAAATAAAATAGAAGGTTGAAGTGGCTATTTGATTATATATATGTTTTATTGAAATATTCTATTTAGAATTATGTTATATTAAAATATTATTTTATTTAAAATTATATATCATAGATTCAAATATTCTGTTAAATCGACCGCCAGAGGTCACGCTTTGCATATAAAAACTCGTTGTTGTTTTATCCCGATGGCCGGCTCAAATCTTTGTACATTATGTAAATAATCTTTTGTTTTCTTTGTTCTACTCGCCTTAAGCCAGGCAGTACTTTTATCGGATTTTGTCTTTTATACATTCCTTAGCTCAATTAAAGCAACCTCTGATCAAAACCATTTTTATTTTTATTTCAAGATTTTAACCACGACTGCATTACCATAGCATAATCTCAACAATTCCAAAATCATCATAAAATCTCTTTTCTTTTTATATATAATATATATATAAACCCAACCTGCCATAATACATTTTCTATAACAACAGTTAGTTCTGCAACAGATTTCTTATGATCTTTGTGGAGTCCAACTTCCAAGTTCTAAGACCTCCAACTAGGACTGAAACCTCAACATTTTCTTAGATTTTTAGCACAAGGATTACATAGATTAGCATTTCGAGGTACCTTGATGGACCCATTATTTCACAGTATGTTATTTGCTTCTGTAGATCGCATTGCCCTCAGTGTCTTTGGCCACTCTTGATCATAGATCTTCCTATACCCATTCCCATTTGAATATTTAAAATATATCAAGACTTTTACTTTGTCTTCTTCTTTCTTATCTCCACTCAACAATCTTTAGGGTATCAAGCCTGTAGAGCTTGTTGATGGTGTCTGCTGGGGATGTGTCTTCTTCTTTCTTATCTCTACTCAATCATATCAGGGTATCAAGCCTGTAGAGCTTGTTGATGGTGTCTGCTGGGGATGTGTCTTCTTCTTTCTTATCTCAACTCAATCATATCAGGATATCAAGCCTGTAGAGCTTGTTGATGGTGTCTGCTGGGGATGTGTCTTCTTCTTTCTTATCTCCACTCAATCATATCATGATATCAAGCCTGCAGAGCTTGGTGATGGTGTCTGCTGGGGATGTGTCTTCTTCTTTCTTATCTCCACTCAACAATCATTAGGGTATCAAGCCTGTGGAGCTTGTTGATGGTGTCTGCTGGGGATATGTCTTCTTCTTTCTTATCTCCACTCAATCATATCAGGATATCAAACCTGTAGAGCTTGTTGATGGTGTCTGCTGGGGATGTGTCTTCTTTCTTATCTCCACTAAATCATATCAGGGTATCAAGCATGTGGAGCTTTTTGATGGTGTCTGCTGGGGATATGTCTTCTTCTTTCTTATCTCCACTCAATCATATCAGGATATCAAACCTGTAGAGCTTGTTGATGGTGTCTGCTGGGGATATGTCTTCTTCTTTCTTATCTCCACTCAATCATATCAGGGTATGGAGCCTGTGGAGCTTGTTTATGGTGTCTGCTGGGGATGTGTCTTCTTTCTTATCTCCACTCAATCATATCAGGGTATCAAGCATGTGGAGCTTTTTGATGGTGTCTGCTGGAGATGAGTAGAGTTCGTCAAAGGTGATTTGATATCCGTAATGATTGGGTGAAGTAGAATGCATTTGCTTTTTTTAAATTAAGATTGGGAGCACTACTCAGTAGCAGACCGACTATGCTCCAATATGAAATGGTCGCCTCTGATATGAGAAATAGATGCCATGTATAGCCACTCCTAACATGGAGTACAGACTCATCCTGTATCCCTGGAGACCTTACAGTGTACTATCAGCATGGTCAGCTGAGCCCAGAACTTTTAGCAAGATTGTTATTACACCCTCTCCTCCTTTTTCATCCGAGTTTGGAACCGGCAAAGGTGAAGTTTTTTACTTTATAATATAGATAAAATAGAAGCTGCTGCATTTTCCATTCTTATTTATTGCATACGATATTTTTGAGTATTTAAAGGAATAAGTTTGTACGCGTCCATAACACAATGAATTAAAATGGCCAATTGGACGTTGGGCATTAACAAGGATGGAATCGTTCCTTCATTAGCTTATCTTAAGTAGTTCTAAGGCAGGTAATGGAGGCGTACACAGTCTCCAACTAACTTATTGAAATAAATTTTCTATATCGAGAGGTTGAGATTCTCTTGTACAAGATATAAACTATAAATGTGGGTATCTAAATGAATACAAAGAGAATTCCCATCAGATTGTTGTTCCTCAGGTATAGGAATCCTGTCTATCTAAAGTTGTGCGCGAGTAGTGGAAGGCTGACAAAGGAACCAACAATGGGCAGCACTTATCGTGACACGCTACCAAAGTACCGGGCTTTTAGCAATATCTTATCAGCACAGCTGGGGTTTGTTGTCCGAGCCGCCACTTAAGACTGCTCCCGATAATGCGGCTGCACTATTGATCCGACAGTTACATTGCGACATGACTTGAAGACCAACTAGACCCACTCGCTTGAATCCTTCTTCTTTCTAAGCCACAACATCCATTTTTGATAACCCATAAGGACTATCTAATCAATTAAGAGACAGAAAAACGCGGAATTTTAGGATTAAATTTGTATTTAGAGTCACGACTTCCATCCTTAACATCGGTCAAATTACTTTAATTTCTTTCTGATATCTTCATCTGAATAGATCAGTATTCCTTCCTTCCTTCAATGCCTTCCTCTACTGAGGGTGGGCCACATGGTCTCTCCATATCTCCTCCTTCAGTGTCTTCCTCTACTGAGGGTGGGCCACATGGTCTCTCCATATCTCTCTCCTTCAATGTCTTCCTCTACTAAGGGTGGGCCACATTGTCTCTCCATATCTCCCTCCTTCAATGTCTTCCTCTACTGAGGGTGGGCCACATGGTCTCTCCATATCTCCCTCCTTCAATGCCTTCCTCTACTGAGAGTGGGCCACATGGTCTCTCCATATCTCCCTCCTTCAATGTCTTCCTCTACTGAGGGTGGGCCACATGGTCTCTCCATATCTCCCTCCTTCAATGTCTTCCTCTACTGAGGGTGGGCCACATTGTCTCTCCATATCTCCCTCCTTCAATGTCTTCCTCTACTAAGGGTGGGCCACATTGTCTCTCCATATCTCCCTCCTTCAATGTCTTCCTCTACTGAGGGTGGGCCACATGGTCTCTCCATATCTCCCTCCTTCAATGCCTTCCTCTACTGAGGGTGGGCCACATGGTCTCTCCATATCTCCCTCCTTCAGTGTCTTCCTCTACTGAGGGTGGGCCACATGGTCTCTCCATACTTCCTCAGCCATCCTCTTCATCTCCTCGTAGGTGTGTCTTCCAGTCCATTGTTTTAGATCGTCTGTGTATCCCTGTCGTCTCCTTCCCCTCGATCTCTTCCCCTGGAGCTTTCCCTCCAACACTGTCAGTGATGTCTCTCATAATGATCCGCGCATCACATGTCCATCAGTATATCATATACCTCCAACTCCACTGCAACTCCAGCACATATCCTAGATTGTATTGATGCTAAGAAGGAAGACCTGAACCCCAAAACTATAGTAGAAAATTATTGCTTTCAACCTTCATGACTTGGTGTAATCTTACCCATGGGATAATAAAATAAAAATATCATATACACATCAGTATACCTAAACGAAATAGAGGTTTTGCGAAATATCCAGCCGGTATCAAAAGCGTATCTTGATAGGAAAGATACAAGAATTAAAATATCATTCAAGAATATAACAAAGATCAAAGATATGCTCATGTAGACATACGATGATCGAAGAAAGTCCCCAGCTAAACAAGTGCATTCAAGTCCTGAGGGTCCCTTGATAGTTTCTATTACTCAAATCTCTCGAAAACATGTCTATCTAACTTGATCAGGTCACTATAAGGAGTGTATATAACTTTTTGGAGTTTTCGATCTCTGTCCCTTTGCTTTGATCTACTACAATATATGAATCAAATTTGTACATTGTTGTACCATACTCATGGACAAACCTTAAGGAAGTTGTGCCTTTTAGCATGTATATCGGGATTCAGACAATAACTCTGAAAGATACACTCATGGACTAAACTAAAGGAGGCTGTATCTTTTAACATTATATCGGGATTCAGACAATAACTCTGAAAGATACACTCATGGACTAAACTTAAGGAAGTTGAGCCTTTTAGCATGTATATCGGGATTCAAACAATAACTCTGAAGGATATACTCATCGTCAAAACTTAAGGAAGTTGTACCTTTTAGCATTATATCGGGATTTAGACAATAACTCTGAAAGATATACTCATGGACAAAACTAAAGGAAGTTGTACCTTTTAGCATGTATATCGGGATTCAGACAATACCTCTGAAAGATACACTCATGGACAAAACTTAAGGAAGCTCTACCTTTTAGCATGTATATCGGGATTCAGACAATAACTCTGAAAGATACACTCATGGACAAAAACTTAAGGAAGCTCTGCCTTTCAGCATGTATATCGGGATTCAGATAATAACTCTGAAAGATACACTTATGGACAAAACTTAAGGAAGCTCTACCTTTTAGCATGTATATCGGGATTCAGACAATAACTCTGAAAGATACACTCATGGACAAAAACTTAAGGAAGTTGTACCTTTTAGCATGTATATCGGGATTCAGACAATAACTCTGAAAGATATTACAGTGACCTTTATTGAAGACACACGAATTAACCAAGTGTGAATAAAATTGCCTCTGTCTCCTTAAAAAAAAAAACAGACAACCGCAAAAACTTTCCGCTTCCTTATGTTTTGTTCATGAGTGTATTTGACAATAGTTGATGTAAACAGTTGGAGTAATCATGTGTTTTTTTTCCGCTGTGGCTAAAATCGCTGTTATTTCTTGGCGCATGAGTTAAAAGATCATCGTTAATATTTAGAATATTACCATCTTGTAATCCTTCAAAAACGTTCAATTCTGCCAATCTCTAGCAAATTGTCTAAACCCCTTAATAGTGTTAGGAAAAAGGCATGTCCTAATTATGAACTAAAGGTTGATGATCGTTTACGTCATTTTTCGGAATAAATAATATTGTTATCAACTTTCAGAACATTTTAATTTCTTATTAATATTCTCAAAACGCTGTATAATATTTAAGCATCCCTAATATTCAAGAATTCTGTATTCTTAATTCTGCCAATCTAGAAAATTGTCTATCCCTTATAAGTGTTAAGAAAAAGAAATGTCCTGATTGTGCAAATAAAGGTTGATAATGACTTACGCCATTTGTCGGAATAAATAGTCTTGTTATCAACTTTCACAGAACATATTTATATATTTAGAATATTCTCAAATCGGTGTATACCATTTAATTGTCCCTTAACATCCAAGATTCTGTATTCTGTGTTCTGAATGCTGACGTTTTATAATTCAACAATGCTCAATTCTGCCAATCTCTCTAGCAAATTGTCTAAACCTTAATAGTGTTATGAGAAAAAGACATCTTCTGATTGTGCAAATAAAGGATGATGATGGTTTACTTCATTTGTCGGAATAAATAGTCTTGTTATCAACTTTCAGAACATTTTAATCCTACCCCTCGATTTACACGGTACTTGTTTTACACGTTTTCGCTTTTACACGGTTTTCCAAATATTTTTGTTTTTTGTTTTTATCGCACTATACTAAATGCTACTGTGATTGAACACATGCGCTGTGTACACATCTCACGAGGAATCCCGAGCTTATGTGCTGACTTGCTGCACACGCACACTATGTCTGTATTTCTTTTTAAAAAAATTTTTAAATTTCGATTTACACGTTTTTCTCAGGAACGTATCTACCGTGTAAATCAGGGGATAGGTGTATATTCACCTAGAGAAAGGCATCTTCAATGGAAGAACAGTAAATGCTCGAAATCTCTGGTCAAAAAAATAATAAAAACTTTAAAAGAAACCTTTATCCTTATGATTTTGCGCTTTTTAAAAATATTTTTAATTTACAGTAGAACTACCTCCCTGTAAAGGACAACACCTAATTACAGAGCCAAAGTGTTCTTTAGGGAGAGATGTCCTCTTACCGGAGAGTTACTAAATTGTATAAATAGTAATTTTGTAGATGAAAACTGTCCTTTATAGAGAGGTGTCCGCTAGCAGGGTTGTCCGCTAAAGAGAGGTTCTAATGTATTTAGAATATACAGTTGAACCTGTCTATAGCGCCCCCTCTAAATAGCGCTTTCCTCTCTTTAATGCCCGATTTTAAATACGTAGTACGATGCGAGATTTACATTAAAAGTGACCTGTCTATAGCACCCCCTCACTATAGCACCCTATTTTGGTGAGTCCCAAGAGGAGATGCTATAGACAGGTTTAACTGTACGTAGTACGATGCGATTTACATTAAAAGTGACCTATCTATAGCACCCCCTCACTATAGCACCCTATTTTGGTGAGTCCCAAGAGGGGGCGCTATAGACAGGTTTAACTGTACGTAGTACGATGCGATTTACATTAAAAGTGACCTGTCTATAGCACCCCCTCTCTATAGCACCCTATTTTGGTGAGTCCCAAGAGGGGGCGCTATAGACAGGTTTAACTGTACATAGTACGATGCGATTTACATTAAAAGTGACCTGTCTATAGCACCCCCTCACTATAGCACCCAATTTTGGTGAGTCCCTAGAAGGGGCGCTATAGACAGGTTTAACTGTACGTAGTACGATGCGATTTACATTAAAAATGACCTGTCTATAGCACCCCCTCACTATAGCACCCTATTTTGGTGAGTCCCTAGAAGGGGCGCTATAGACTGGTTTAACTGTACGTAGTACGATGCGATTTACATTAAAAATGACCTGTCTATAGCACCCCCTCACTATAGCACCCTATTTTGGTGAGTCCCAAGAGGGGTCACTATAGACAGGTTTAACTGTATTCTCAAATTGCTGTCCAATATTTGACTGCCTCTAATATCAAAGATTCTGTATTCTAGGCTATACCAATAACATGGCCGACACTATGTACGTATATATGTACAAGACCCTAGGGAGAGTCGTCCAGATTGTGGCATGCGCGCAGCATACTAATGGCCCAATCCGCGGCTCAAGAAGTCCCTAGTCCCTACGGACCACGGACCTGATTAAATGGCGTCAATCACATTCTACGGGCTTCAATTTCCGGATCTTTGTTGGTCACCCGGACCTAGTACAGAACCTTGATAGCTCGCTACAATTATCTAGTATAAAACTTGAGAATATTATTTATAGTTATAACGACAACAACAAACATAGTTGATAGGGCACAATTTGGATTATAGATTATAAACACAAGGTAATAAGACCAAATCTCCAATGATAAGGTACGATTTGGATTAAAGATTATAAACACAAGGTAATAAGACCAAATCTCCAATGATAAGGTACAATTTGGATTATAGATTATAAACACAAGGTAATAAGACCAAATCTCCAATGATAAGGTACAATTTGGATTATAGATTATAAACACAAGGTAATAAGACCAAATCTCCAATGATAAGGTACAATTTGGATTATAGATTATAAACACAAGGTAAATAAGACCAAATCTCCAATGATAAGGCACAATTTGGATTATAGATTATAAACACAAGGTAAATAAGACCAAATCTCCAATGATAAGGTACAATTTGGATTATAGATTATAAACACAAGGTAAATAAGACCAAATCTCCAATGATAAGGCACAATTTGGATTATAGATTATAAACACAAGGTAAATAAGACCAAATCTCCAATGATAAGGCACAATTTGGATTATAGATTATAAACACAAGGTAATAAGACCAAATCTCCAATGATAAGGTACAATTTGGATTATAGATTATAAACACAAGGTAATAAGACCAAATCTCCAATGATAAGGCACAATTTGGATTATAGATTATAAACACAAGGTAAATAAGACCAAATCTCCAATGATAAGGTACAATTTGGATTATAGATTATAAACACAAGGTAATAAGACCAAATCTCCAATGATAAGGCACAATTTGGATTATAGATTATAAACACAAGGTAAATAAGACCAAATCTCCAATGATAAGGTACAATTTGGATTATAGATTATAAACACAAGGTAAATAAGACCAAATCTCCAATGATAAGGTACAATTTGGATTATAGATTATAAACACAAGGTAATAAGACCAAATCTCCAATGATAAGGCACAATTTGGATTATAGATTATAAACACAAGGTAACAAGACCAAATCTCAAATGAAAAGGTACAATTTGGATTATAGATTATAAACACAAGGTAATAAGACCAAACCTCCAATGATAAGGTACAATTTGGATTATAGATTATAAACACAAGGTAATAAGACCAAACCTCCAATGATAAGGCACAATTTGGATTATAGATTATAAACATAAGGTAACAAGACCAAATCTCAAATGAAAAGGTACAATTTGGATTATAGATTATAAACACAAGGTAATAAGACCAAATCTCCAATGATAAGGTACAATTTGGATTATCTATATATATAAAAATGAATGTTTGTATGTTTGTTTGTTTGTTTGTATGTCCTGTATACAAATTCGCAGTAGTTCACTAATTCAAACCAAAATTTCTATACATAGATAAAATAATACGGGGAAGACGATAGGCTATTTTAAAAAATATATAAATCAATTATTAAAACTATATATTCAAATTATCCTACTTAGCTCGCGAGCAGCGTCTCTAGCGGTGAAGATGGGAGGTAATATCAGCTGACCTAATGTACATGTAAAGTTTGGAGCGGGACGTTTCACAAGAGTGACATCCACGGCGCCAATTTATAATTGTAACGAATAGTGTTTGAATAAAACATTTAATCGGGTAAACCCGGGCGTTGCCCGGGTCATTCGTCTAGTAGATTATAAACACAAGGTAATAAGACCAAATCCAAATAAAAAAAATAGTGTGTGACGTTTCAGCGTTGTTACCATCTTCAGACAAAAGTACTTAATGAGAAATTTTACCACAGCATGGTTTTAAATAGCTACTGTTATCAAATTACTGTGTTTCTCAGAAAACTATCTTCTTATCTGCTATCTTGTTTACACATTTGATAACAGTAACTACTTTTAAAATGCTGTGGTAAAATTTCTCATTCAGTACTTTTGTCTGAAGATGGTAACAACGCTGTTACCGATACGTCGCACACTATTTATTTATTTGGATTTGGTCTTATTACCTTGAATTAGCAAACATAGTTAATTATACAATTTAAAATGTTTACGGAGATGTGTTTATTTTTATTTTAAAAACCATCTCAAGCTTTCAGTATCTCTGTCCTTCTACAGGAGAACTTATATAATGAATAAAACATTACCTGATGCCAAACTGTTTGGAATTCCGAATGATGGCGTCAGCTATCAGTAAGTTTAAGTTGCACGATAAGTAGATGTATTTTTCTTAATTCTGTTATTGTGTATGTAAAGCTGATGAAGAAGAGACGGTCGAGTAGATTGATCCATTTCTAACATCTCTCCTTATATAGAAGAACAAGAAACCTGTTTATTTCATTCAACGATAGAAACATTGTGTTTATTAGTGTTTATAGGGATAATAATATATACACCAATACCTCGCTTTGCGTTTTGTTTTCTAAGTTGCGTCGCTGCTTAATTTTTACTGATTTTCACTGTGCGTCGTTAGATTTTCGAAGTTGCGTTGTTTTGGATTCGAGTCTTTAATTTTTTTTTTTTCTAAAATATGGCAACACCTTTGTTTTTGATTGCGCCTTCACATATTTTCACTTTGCGTCGTTTCAATTTGCGTCGTGTTTTTTTGGGACGTAACCCCGACGCAAAGCGAGGTATGGGCGTATAACATTGTATAATTATATAAAGGTCATGGAGATTTAATTCATAGATTAAATTTACAATCTTGGTAGGGTTGGAATATAGGTCCTGTCTTGAGGCTTCCGTACATTCCAAGAGGTGGTCTGGAGAGATCTCTTTAGTCCTGTTGATGGTACATTGTGTCTTGACACCATCGATCCATTTTTATCATCTCTCCTTACATAGAAGAACAAGAAACCTGTTTATCTCATTCAACGATAGAAACATTGTGTCTATAAGGATTTATTTATAGGGATAATAATGGAAAAATAATAGAAAAAAATAAAAGATAAGTGGGTCAGGTGTTGATATTAAAAATAAAGAAGGCATCTCCTGACCACGAGCACATGTGCTTTTTAGATGGCAGAGCGCCATCTAGTGGAGCAAAAATAAACGAAACGTTTATTTAGCTTGCTCCGTGATATTTGGCCAACCCAATTTCTTGATAAATCAAGAAAAGCCATAATATATAATATTGTATAATTATATAAAGGTCATGAAGACTAAATTCTTAGATAAAATTTACAATCTTGTTAGGGTATGAATATAGGTCCTGTCTTGAGGCTCCCATACATTCTAAATGGTCTGGTGAGATCTCTTTGGTCCTGTAGATAGTGCATTGTGTCTTGACACCATCCTGGAAGAGGAGCGGTCTTGTATAGCCAGTGGCAACTAAAATAAAAACATAGTTAACAAAATTCGGCCAATACATTTATTCAAATAATTATTATCACATTGTAAAAAAAGGATCGGTGGAAGGATGATCTAAACCGTTGGTTTTTCGATCGCTAAGACCCGGGATCTAATCCCGCATTGGACACTTTTTTCTAATTAAAAAAAAATGTTCCAATGGCCTCCAATGCTTGCAAAAGTCAATAATACAAGTCGGTGGACAAGTAGGTAACACCCTCGATTCCAGACAGTCATGAACCGGGATCGAATCCCTCGTTAACATTTTGTTTAATATGTGAATAACCTTCATATATTATTCATTGTTGTAAATATCATAAACTAGGTTGCTCTTGTTGAGATGTACCTAATAAAGTGATTTTGGAACAACCAAGTTGCAAGAGTCCAACCCCACCAGCGAGTGCAAGTAATCAAACGGGGCTCTGACATATTTGTAAGTACAAAGTTGAACTGCTTTTCATAGGTTTCACATGTGGTGTACTTACAGTAAAAGCAGTCGTCAACTTCTTCCCACCATGATTATCATGGCTTATACCAGAACACTGTGCACACATCCGTGTACAGCGAGGACCCATTATATCTTCCAACAATCAGGGGCACATCCGTGTACAGCGAGGACCCATTATATCTTCCAACAATCAGGGGCACATCCGTGTACAGCGAGGACCCATTATATCTTCCAACAATCAGGGAGCACATCCGTGTACAGCGAGGACTCATTATATCTTCCAACAATCAGGGAGCACATCCGTGAACAGCGAGGACTCATTATATCTTCCAACAATCAGGGAGCACATCCGTGTACAGCGAGGACCCATTATATCTTCCAACAATCAGGGGCACATCCGTGTACAGCGAGGACCCATTATATCTTCCAACAATCAGGGAGCACATCCGTGTACAGCGAGGACTCATTATATCTTCCAACAATCAGGGAGCACATCCGTGTACAGCGAGGACCCATTATATCTTCCAACAATCAGGGAGCACATCCGTGTACAGCGAAGGGACCAGTATAACATCCAACCTATCCCCAGAACACGGAGACACATCCGTGAACACCAAGGAACCTCCAAATCTCCAGGAACTCAGGATACGGGAGCATATTGGAGCCTCTCTGCCTCTCGTGACCCAATCAAAGGATTAAAAACCCTGGTAACGCCGCTGCAAATTGTATTTCTAATTAAAGGCTGCCGCCTTCAGCCGCCTAATTAATTTTGTAAGTTTTGGGCGATTGATCCTTGCTGGACATCGCGGCCCTGGTACGGTCTTCGTCGGGTTAGCTAAATATTATGGAATAAACCCAACCTTTAGTTTATTTTTGTTCCTCTAGATGGCGCTCTGACACCTAAAAATTCTCATTATGTTGCACCATGTTGAAACTTTGTAGTGTCATCCACCTTTTAACCTTTCTTCTTTATGTCGTACACATTTCCACAACAGGTTTCTATAATAAAAGTAAATGTTTTTTTTTTATTTTTAATCGTATCTCTATATATATAAAAGTCAATTCCTGTCTGTCTGTTTGTCTGTTTCGCGATAAATTCAAAAACTACTGAACCAATTGGTACCAAATTTTGCATGTCGCTTTTTATAAACCTGAGGAAAATTTTCGGCCACATTTTGATTAGTATTTTTGGCTATTTCTTTTTTTTTTTCATTTGAAGAACTTTTTTTTTACGCGGAGTAATCCGGAATGGAATGAATACCCAAATATGGCCATTTTTTATAAGCATCGGTGGTTCAGTGGTAGAATGCTCGCCTGCCACGCGGGCGGCCCGGGTTCGATTCCCAGCCGATGCATTTTTTTTTTACAATTTTTAAAACTCATTTATATTTTATATAATATAAATATATATTATTATATCAAATATATTAATTAAATCAATTACCTAAACACTAATATAATACGATTTTTTCCATCACACACAATTTTTTCCTGTAGTTTATGTGTTACTTCTGTATTGCTATTCTATGGCACTTCTAATATTTATTATTGATGTACTTTCAGTATGAAGGAAATTGCAATCGGGGGAATTATCGGGCGAAGCCGGGTCATACGTCTAGTTATATATATAATTGCTATACCGCTTGATCCATTTAGACTAGTGTACATGCACGAAATTAAAAAGACATGTGTTGTGAGCAAGGTTTACCTTTTTGGAAAATGTCAGCCATGAGTTATCTGACCTTGTGTATGCTATCCTGCATCAGAGTCGTATCTTCTATTCTATTTGTTTCTTTTTCCAAAAAGAGGTAAAAAATAGTTTTACGGGTTACTAACCAAAGTTTATTATTCTTTTGGGCTCTAAAATCACTTTGGTTCCTTCCTTCATTCACTGCCTTCCTCTACTCAGGGTGGGCCACATGGTCTGTCCAAATCTCCCTCCTTCAATGCCTTCCTCTACTGAGGGTGGGCCACATGGTCTCTCCATATCTCCCTTCTTCAGTGCCTTCCTCTACTGAGGGTGGACCACATGGTCTCTCCATATCTCCCTCCTTCAATGCCTTCCTCTACTGAGGGTGGGCCACATGGTCTCTCCATATCTCCCTCCTTCAGTGCCTTCCTCTACTGAGGGTGGGCCACATGGTCTCTCCATATCTCCCTCCTTCAATGTCTTCCTCTACTGAGGGTGGGCCACATGGTCTCTCCATATCTCCCTCCTTCAGTGCCTTCCTCTACTGAGGGTGGACCACATGGTCTCTCCATATCTCCCTCCTTCAATGCCTTCCTCTACTGAGGGTGGGCCATATGATCTCTCCATACTTCCTCCGCCATCCTCTTCATATCCTTGTAGTTGTATCGTCCAGTCCATTGTTTTAGATCGTCTGTGTATCCCTGTCGCCTCCTTCCCCTCGATCTCTTCCCCCGGAACTTTCCCTACAACACTGTCA
Source organism: Cordylochernes scorpioides (assembly GCA_030710605.1). Lineage (NCBI taxonomy): Eukaryota > Metazoa > Arthropoda > Arachnida > Pseudoscorpiones > Chernetidae > Cordylochernes > Cordylochernes scorpioides. The sequence continues at coordinate 82,500,076 of CP092863.1, read as the reverse complement.
GCAATGTCTCTCCTGCTGATCCGCGCATCACATATCCAGCAAACGTCAGTTTTCGTTGTTTTAAGAACTTTATCAGCTGGCGTTCTGTACCCATTCGATCGAGGACTTGATTATTTGTTACCATATCTGTCCAAGGAATTTTGAGAGCTCTTCTGTAAAGAGACTTTGATTAGAAGCCCGTAAAACCATATGTTATATCTCTTTTTGGAAAAAGAAACAAAGTGAGTAGGAGATAAGACTGATGCAGGATGGCATACACTCCAGTATTGGTTGATTCACTGCTGGAACTTTATCTCCCTGTGGTTTCTCCAATCGTGATCTCAGTTTCCAATTCCAGAAGTAAGAGAGGTTACAGAGGAACTGGAAATGTTTCAATACATCACCGATAGGTGCTTAGACTGACGTCTTATTGAGATATTTGTTTTTTTTTTATTCACACCCCTGTACACAGCATGATTGATCCACAGTATCACAAAGTATGGGAATGCCGTCTACATTCATGTAGACCCCAGGAGAAGTCACGAAGGAAGAGGATGGCGTCTACACTGATGGACACATCACGAGGGGGTCACTGCGCTACAAAATACGGAAATGCTGTCTACACCACGAGGGGACTACAATAAGACAGATTGCATTTACAGTGATGTACACACTACGAGAGCCATGAAGGAAAAAGATGGCGTCTACAGTGATGTACAAACCACGAGAAGGCCACAAAGAAAGAACATGGCGTCTACAGTGATGTACACACCACGAGAGAGCCACTGCGCTACAAAATACGGGAATGCTGTCTACACCACGAGGGACTACAATGGAGCAGATTGCATTTACAGTAATGTACACACCACGAGAGAGCCACGAAGGAAGAGCATGGCGTCTACAGTGATCTACACACCACGAGAAGGCCACAGAGAAAGAACATGGCGTCTACAGTGATGTACACACCACGAGAAGGCCACAGAGAAAGAACATGGCGTCTACAGTGATATACACACCACGAGAGAGCCACGAAGGAAGAAAATGGCGTCTACAGTGATCTACACACCACGAGAAGGCCACAGAGAAAGAACATGGCGTCTACAGTGATGTACACACCACGAGAAGGCCACAGAGAAAGAACATGGCGTCTACAGTGATGTACACACCACGAGAGAGCCACGAAGGAAGAAAATGGCGTCTACAGTGATCTACACACCACGAGAGAGCCACGAAGGAAGAGCATGGCGTCTACAGTGATCTACACACCACGAGAAGGCCACAGAGAAAGAACATGGCGTCTACAGTGATGTACACACCACGAGAAGGCCACAGAGAAAGAACATGGCGTCTACAGTGATGTACACACCACGAGAGAGCCACGAAGGAAGAAAATGGCGTCTACAGTGATCTACACACCACGAAAGGGCAACGAAGGAAGAACATGGCGTCTACACTTATACACAACACAAGAGATCCACGAAGGAAGAACATGGCGTCTACAGTGATCTGCACACCACGAGAGAAGGAGCAGATTGCAGTCCACCTGAGTTTCGATCCAACCAATAAGTCGACCTAAGTGTTATTTGTCAAAACAGCGGCGGTGTTTTCCTTCGTCGCTGCCCGCCGATATTAATTTGGGCCTCGGGACGGGGAGATCTAATTGGATAATTACTGGTGTTGGAATAATTAATCGATTGGCCCACTCCATCTGATTGGAGCCAAGAGATCCACGCTGTGACGAGCGGCTTGCCATAAATCGCCTCGGAATGCGTGAATTTCAATAGCGGCGAGGAAATTAAATAAGACTGTCATAAATATTCGAGGCGCTTAAAGCCAGGGATTTGTTTAAAACACCCGCGAGCTGCAAATTTATTGTTATGATCCGGCGCCGCTTGAGTTTCCATGGAGATAGCTCTCCTTTCCTCCCTTAGTTGCCGTCCTCACTCTGAGTGTAGGTTCCTCTGGGCAGGTTGTTGTACTCACTCTGAGTGTAGGTTACTCTTGGCAGATTGCTGTCGTGTAGCCGTGTGTAGGTTTCTCTGGGCAGGTTGCTGTCCTTACTCTGAGTGTAGGTTCCTCTGGGCAGGTTGCTGTCCTCACTCTAAGTGTAGGTTCCTCTGGGCAGGTTGCTGTCCTCACTCCGATTGTAGGTTCCTCTGGGCAGGTTGCTGTCCTCACTCTGAGTGTAGGTTCCTCTGGGCAGGTTGCTGTCCTGTAGCCGGGTGTAGGCTTCTCCGGGCAGGTTGCTGTCCTCACTCTGAGTGTAGGTTATTCTGTGCAGGTTGCTGTCCTCATTCCGAGTGTAGGTTCCTCTGGGCAGGTTGCTGTCCTCACTCCGAGTGTAAGTTCCTCTGGTAGGTTGCTGCCCTCACTCCGAGTGTAGGTTACTCTGGGCAGGTTGCTGTCCTCACTCCGAGTGTAGGTTCCTCTGGGCAGGTTGCTGTCCTTACTCTGAGTGTAGGTTCCTCTGGGCAGGTTGCTGTTCTCACTCCGAGTGTAGGTTCCTCTGGGCAGGTTGCTGTCCTCACTCTGAGTGTAGGTTATTCTGTGCAGGTTGCTGTCCTCACTCTGAGTGTAGGTTCCTCTGGGCAGGTTGCTGTCCTTACTCTGAGTGTAGGTTCCTCAGGGCAGATAGCTGTCCTCACTCCGAGTGTAGGTTACTCTGGGCAGGTTGCTGTCCTGTATCCGAGTGTAGGTTCCTCTGGGCAGGTTGCTGTCCTCACTCCGAGTGTAGGTTCCTCTGGGCAGGTTGCTGTCCTCACTCTGAGTGTAGGTTATTCTTTGCAGGTTGCTGTCCTCACTCCGAGTGTAGGTTCCTCTGGGCAGGTTGCTGTCCTTACTCTGAGTGTAGGTTCCTCTGGGCAGGTTGCTGTTCTCACTCCGAGTGTAGGTTCCTCTGGGCAGGTTTCTGTCCTCACTCTGAGTGTAGGTTATTCTGTGCAGGTTGCTGTCCTCACTCCGAGTGTAGGTTCCTCTGGGCAGGTTGCTGTCCTTACTCTGAGTGTAGGTTCCTCTGGGCAGGTTGCTGTTCTCACTCCGAGTGTAGGTTCCTCTGGGCAGGTTGCTGTCCTCACTCTGAGTGTAGGTTATTCTGTGCAGGTTGCTGTCCTCACTCTGAGTGTAGGTTCCTCTGGGCAGGTTGCTGTCCTTACTCTGAGTGTAGGTTCCTCTGGGCAGGTTGCTGTTCTCACTCCGATTGTAGGTTCCTCTGGGCAGGTTGCTGTCCTCACTCTGAGTGTAGGTTATTCTGTGCAGGTTGCTGTCCTCACTCTGAGTGTAGGTTCCTCTGGGCAGATTGCTGTCCTCACTCTGAGTGTAGGTTCCTCTGGGCAGATTGCTGTCCTGTAGCCAGGTGTAGGTTCCTCTGGGCAGGTTTCTGTCCTCACTCCGAGTGTAGGTTCCTCTGGGCAGGTTGCTGTCCTGTAGCCGGATGGGGGTTCTTCTGTGCAGCTTGCTGTCCTCACTCTGAGTGTAGGTTCCTCTGGGCAGGTTGCTGTCCTCACTCTGAGTGTAGGTTCCTCTGGGCAGGTTGCTGTCCTGTAGCCGGGTGTATGGCAATGGATGTATTTGAGAATGGTAGTTCTTCATTATATCTGAAGTTTGTTGACGGTAGTTCTGAAATTGCTCTGAAAATTTTGGATGTCAGTACTATAGAATCTATGAAATATTTGAATGGCAATCGTTCAGATGCTCTTAAAATTTTAAATGGCAGTTCTGCAGTAGCTCAGAAGTCTGTTAATGTCAATTCTGCAGTATCTCTGAAATTCGTGAATGGCAGTTCTGCAGTAACTCAGAAGTCTTCGAATGTTACTTCTGCAGTATCTCTGAAATTTGTGAATGTCACATCTGCAGTATCTCTGAAGTTTGTTAATGGAAGTTCTGCAGTATATCTGAAATATTTGAATGATAGATCTGCATTAATTCTCGAGATCGTGGATGTTCTGCAATAGCGCTGAATTCTTGGATTCCAATTTTAAAGTTGATCTGAAAATCATAGATAGAAATACTTTATTATCCTTGATGGAAACTGTCAATTTGTCACCAGATAAGAAATCAAAATAAATCTAATAGTCTAGGTCAGGGGTTAGCAAACAGGTTAGCAAGCCACATGTGGCTCTTTGGACGTGAAGCTGTGTCTCTTATATAGTTCCCATCAAAAAGGAAAACATTCACTGCAGGATTAATGGAAATATGATATCTGATGAAATCTCCCATTATATCATAGAATGCAAATATTTAGATGAAGAAAGAGAAAAAACTCTTAAAAACACCTTCTGGAGATCAAGAAACCCACTGAAGACGCTGAGAACTATTTCAGAAAAGAAAAATATAGCAATAGAACTCTATAATTTCTACAGATTAATTGTAAATATATTCATACACAAAATAGGTAATAGGGAAAGTTTTAAAACAGATTTTTAAATAAATCCCTTTTCAAGCAAAGGCTCATGTGCACATAGGGAAAGGGAGAAAAAATTACTGTATTATTTTGTTGTTGTATGACGAATCCATACAGGGCAATGGGCCCTAATAAAAGCCTTTTTGTTGTTGTTGTTGTATAATTCCATACGTAAATATTATTTATGCGAGTACTATTTATTATTGGCAAGAAAAAATTATGTGTCTCTTTAAAAACTTTTAAATATTGTAAATTGTATTTTTTTTTTACTTTTTCGACTTAAAAGGTTGCCGATGCCTGAGCTATGTGAAAGTTCGATTCTATAAAAGTAAGATTCCAACGAGGGCACATATATCTTAGGTCATCAATTTCTTCATCAATTTAATTACCACCTTAATTTTAAAATTTTCCACTCTAGTGATCCATATAATTCCCGATCAACATTGATTCTATCACAAGGTAAAATAGAAACGACAATTGCTGAGTCCAATTTGACTCTTAATAAATATGATACTGCCACCGCAAATCGTTTCCATCCGATCCTCCACTTGAGAGACCTTAATCAGAGCCGGCGGCTTCATTACAGCCCGCGGGGAACTTAATGAAGTCCTCTGGGAACTTGCAATTAAGTGGTGGCCGTAAAACGGTGGGTCTTGGACACCATAAACTGTCCCCTAGCACTGGATCCATGGCAGCGACTACTGTACATATATTACGTGGAAGGACAGCTAGTTTATGTTAAAAACAATCCCTTTTCATCTTCCATTTTTTAAGAAAGATAGTCTAGATATTAACTGTGTGTAACTATAAAGAGTCGATGGACAAGTGGGTAACACCCTCGATTCCCGACAGTCATGAACCGGGATTGAATCCCGCGTTTACATTTTGTTTAATATTTGAATAACCTTTACATGTTATTTACAATACAATAAAATACGGTTTATGATTGTAGAATGAAATTTGACAATTATACCGCAAATGTTTATTTTGAATGAAAAATCGAAATGTATTAGAAGAAATAACGATTATTTCTATCCTTAGGGATCAAGTATGAAAGGGTGAATTGTAAAGAGTAAAAATAAAGTGTCCAGGGATCGGAATCGAACCCACAGTGTTCCGCTTACCGGGCAAATGCCATGTCCACTAGGCTACCCTGGACATATTTTTCCGTTCGTAAATATTATATAAAGTAATTTATATTACAATATAATGCGGCTTATGATTGTAGAATGAAATTTGACAATAATACCGCAAATGTTTCTTTTGGATGAAAAATCGAAATTTATTAGAAGAAATAACGATGATTTTTAATCTTAGGGATAAAGTATGATAGGATGAATTGTGAAGAGTAATGATAAACGGAAAAATAAAGTGTCAAAGGATGGGAATCGAACCCACAGTGTTCCGCTTACCAATTCGAAAAACCTTCCAAACCTTTACATGATGTAACGATACATACAATACACACACCTACAAGTACATTTTTACATGTGTACATACACCAAACATGTCTCTACTTTTATTTTTAAACGTCGACAGAGAGGTGTTACACCAGAACTTTAATGGAAAAATCAATATATCTGAAATTTTGATTCTTTATAGAGCTCCCATCAAATTATAATTCGTTCTAAAATGTTTTCTTTTCCTATAAATAGATGGCACTGTTATTGCTCTAAATTAATTTACTTGTCATTATTGTTTTTCAGAAAAGCATTGCTCAATACAAATATTTATATGTAATTTATATAAGAAAAACATTGCCGATTATTTTTAAAAAGCTGGAGCTCATTAGAAAATAGTATTAATAGTAAAATTGATTTACCAGATGTATATACTCAGTTTAGAACCTCTTAGATGATTATTATTTTATTTCATTTTTAAATCAGAGATATTTATCACTTTTATTTATATATTTATTTCACATTTATTTCAATTTTTATGGTATTTTTATTTGTTATTTATTTGTTTAATTAATTCGAAATCTCTTAATTATCAATATTTATTTATATATATTACACTGTTTTTCTTTTGATTATATTTACTTTGTTTAAAATGTATATATTAGATGGTTTATCGCCCAATAAGCTTGTAAGACGTCTAGTGGCTCACTTGGGGCACGCGACCTGCTGTGTGCTTCATAACAAAAACCCTCGTAAAAGATGGACGATTGGTCCATTGAAATATTGGATTAATAAATAATCTTATTGAAATCCAAAATAAGCCTTATTTTAAATATTTATATGTAATTCTACTGTCCTAAAAACGTATGTCCATAGTTTGCTTGAATGCCATTTCTAAGATTCCACCCTTCATTGTAGCATATACAAGCAGAATGATCCAATACAGTATTAGAGCTCTAAGAGAAGCTGTCTGGTAGATTAAATTGGCTACACCGCTAGGAGGTTTCACCACTAATAAGCAAGGTCCTCCGATTAATTTTTCATTACAGTAAGGGCAGTAGAAATTGTTTAATTTTTAAAAAGAATCATACGTGTCTATAATAGTTTCGAATTTTGATAACAGATGGCGCACTAATGTATCATACAGTTAAACCTGTCTATAGCGCCCCCTCTAAATAGCGACTTCCTCTCTATAGCGCACGATTGTAAATACGTAGGACGATGCGATTTATATTAAAAGTGACCTGTCTATAGCACCCCCTCTCTATAGCACCCTATTTTGGTGAGTCCCAAGAGGGGGCACTATAGACAAGTTTAACTGTATTATAAGCAACATATTTTTGGAACGATAAATATAAAATGTAAAACTACCTTTTAGTATATATTTAGGTCTTCTTTCTCTCTCTAGAGAACCTTTGTAATGTGCAATTCTGGGAAGCTAACAGCCCCAGTTTGTTCTCAAATAGATGAACATAGATCAATGCCAAGTATTTGCTTCGAGGATTCATCCATGGTATTAACACCCATACAGACCATTTTCCAAATGACATCTCAAAAAAACTTCGACCATTAGTTGCCCAAACTGCCTTCCAAAGCCATTGAGTCCCCACCCAGTAAGCCTTTCTATCATCCGAATGCTTAGCTTCCCCAATCGAATATGGCATGTTGAAATATGCGTCAGTTAGGAAGAACAATATCATGGAAGAGAATGTCTGAAAAAACATTTCCAAGGTATTATGGCATCCTATGGATCTATAACCTCCAACCACCATCTACAATACATCTATCAGCAAAGAGGATTACATCCCAAAATATGATACTTAACTGATCGTAAACGTAAATTTTGGACCATAGGTTATAAGTATAACTATTTTGTGAATATAGATTTCTGTTTTCTTTTTAAATACTTTGATAATACTTTGTCATTAAGGTTTATACTAAGTAGGGTCACAAAGCATTCTGTATCTATCCTAGATTTGAACTTTTGCAATGATCTAAGTAATTCCTGTCTTATAAACAATACGTAGCTCTTTTATTATAAAATAAAGCTTCCAGGGTTAAGTTTTTTGTACAACTTTTTTATTTTCAAGCTTTTAGATTTGTCAGTCCTTCAACAGGATTATCACGTTAATAAATTGATAATGAATATTATTTTTATATACAATTTAATATTTATATATTTTAAATATTTATGCTATATTGAAAGAGAGAAAAATATATTACTTTCCTTGTGTGTGAAAAACATTTTTTGGAAAATATACGTGCACTAGCCGAATGACCCGGGCAACGCCCGGGTTTTACCTGATTAAATGCTTTTATTCAAATACTATTCGTTACAATTATAAATTGGCGCCGTGGATGTCATTCTTGTATTATATATAAATGAATTTTAAAAATTGTAAAAAAAAAAATGCATCGGCCGGGAATCGAACCCGGGCCGCCCGCGTGGCAGGCGAGCATTCTACCACTGATCCACTGATGGTTATGAGAAATGGCCATATTTGGGTATTTATTCCATTCACAAAAGCAAACGGCGACAGAATTGATTAAGAAAGAATTGATTATGACACGCTGATAACTGTATACCTAATGGTGGATGATACGTGCTGGTTGAATGATATCTCGAGACTTCAAACTAAATTTAATAAATTAGTGAACTATTGTGTTATATATAGAAGACTGCCTAGACAATTGACAATTAAACAACTTTATTGACATCTCGTCAATCTTTGCACTCAAAGGGTAATAATAATGGTAGGAATGAAAAGAGATATTTACAATCGACGAAGCCCTCTCCGAGGGCTTAAAGCCGCCTTGAATCGTGCCTAGATCTATGTGATAGTATTTATCCATATTTTGTCGTATGTTTCTGATATTTCAATGCATCTGTTTTGTTTGTTTGTTTTTTCTTTAGTCCATCAGTTGATTGTTTAAATTTCGTAAACATATTATGATTTTTCAAGTGTTTACGAACTTTTAGGACGTCTTTGTAATTATGAAATTTGGCCACCCTTGATATAGAACATCAGAGATTAAATCATTCTTCTATAAGAATTCTGTTAGAATTTTACCAACGTTACCAATATTACCAAGGTTATCCCAAAATTTCGTAAACACTTGAAAAATATAAAGCATAATATTAAAAAAAAAAAAGAAAGCATATCCTGACTAGGAGCACATGTGCTTTACAGAAGGCAGAGCGCCATCTGGTAGAACAGAAATCAACTAAACATCGATTTAGCCTGTTCCCTGATATTTGGCCAACCCAATTTTTTTATAAATCAAGAAAAGCCATCTACGAACGCGTTTCGCGCTGTTGGCGCTCGTCAGCGTGGATTAGGCTGTACCACTGCGACCAAAAGAATTTTAGTCCCAGAGGCTTCTTAAGAAACCAATAAATGGGTATTTAAGGCCAAATTTGCGTAAATACACTTAACACATAATGTGTTATATAACATACATTACATAATGTAACATCATTATATGTTTACTAACTTTTGGGAAAACCTTATATTTCAATGCATGTATGTTGAAGGTGTTTTAATTCGTGAAAACCAACAGCCCTTGATTTTAATGTCCTTTCCTTTCTTCTTTAAACTCTACTCAAACCTTATAATTATTCAATTGTTTATGTAATATAATATCTAAGTTTAGTGTTGTTTCTTGACGCAAACATCTCTTGTGGGTATATCGCGTCTTATTTGATAATAAATAAATAAACAGCTGGATATCTGAAGTTACAAAGATTGTAGATAGGTTGGAGCTAAGTGTCGACGGATAGGATTTCACCCGAGTGTAATTCTAGGACGATAAATCGACATCCTCGAGCGCAGTCTGGCGCGGACTCAATCAATAACTTCCACCACAATATTTGTTTTACATGTTCCCCCGCACCCCCTCCCCCAATCACTCGCCCGCGTCAAATTTGATTTCACTTTGAAGACTGTCGTCACCAGTGGGATCTAACAAATTGAAATTCCTTCTGTTATTGGATTCTCCTCAAAAAACCAGAAAATTGGTTTAATATACGGAGGTGAAGCACATGTCTTCGTCAAACCCAACATCCCAGTTGACCGTCTAGACAATTGACAATTAGCATAATTTTATTGACATCTTGTCAATACATTCAAAGTACACAGTCTGTACTATTCAAAAAAAAAAAGATAGTATGTTTTATATTGTTGCACCAAGTTGCAGCTTTGAAGGGTCGTCGACATTGGTTTCTTCCTTCTTGGTGTTTATATACGTTTCCCGAGCGGGTTTCCATAGTCAAAGTAAATAAATAAAATTAAATAAAAATAAATTACCTTTTGAAGTTATTGCGTTTATTTAATCGTTGTTTTCCTCGTAGGTCGTGATCCGTATTCTAGGTCCTCTCTCGCTCCAATAACCAATCAAGATATAAGTACAATAACAATATTACAAAAGGAATGAAACTATAAAAAGGAATTATGATAATCTAAATAATCTATTTTAAATATATATTAAATATCATAGAGTATTTTGAATTATAGTAGGGCGCATTAAAATTGATGCAACAATATACTCTATTAAGAAAAAGGCATCTCCTTATCGTGCAACTGAAAGTTGCTGATGGCTTGCGCCATCTATCGGAAATATATACACTATATGTACCTATGTGAAAAAATAGTACAAATGTAACATTGTACTGGGATAAGGTGCATAAATTAAGAAAAAGGCATCTCCTTATCGCGCAACTGAAAGTTGCTGATGGCTGGCGCCATCTGTCGGAATAATTATCAACTATTCTCGTTGATTTTTAATTATTCCAGAATTGGCCAAATACCCATTCTTGATTAATCAAGAAAAGCTAACCACGGACGCGTTTCGGGCTGTTGGCCCTCATCAGCGTGGTGCAAGCTGTACCTCAACGACCAAAATTTTGGTCATTAAGGCATCCTGAAAAATCATGAAACGGGTAGTTAAGGCCAGAATTGCGTTAGGACGCTACACAATGTGAAAAAATAGTACAAATGTAACATTGTACTGGGATAAGATGCATAAATTAAGAAAAAGGCATCTCCTTATCGCGCAACTGAAAGTTGCTGATGGCTGGCGCCATCTGTCGGAATTCTTGATTAATCAAGAATGGGTATTTGGCCAATTCTGGAATAATTAAAAATCAACGAGAATAGTTGATAATTATTCCGACAGATGGCGCCAGCCATCAGCAACTTTCAGTTGCGCGATAAGGAGATGCCTTTTTCTTAATATATGTACCTATGTACAATGAATCCTCTGCCACCGCTGCAGAGTTTGGTGGAGAATCACCAGTGGGACTCCAGCGACACCGTCTAGATCAGGAATCGACAAACTTTTGAATCAGAAGAGTCAAAAATTACAAAATTTCAAATGTTTTTAGTCACAATTTTTTTTTCTTGCCAACAATAATTTTTTTTCAAATTAAAGATACTACGGCTAGTAAATCCTTTTTATCATGTCGACGTTTTAACAAAAAATCTTTTGTCCTCGTCAGGAGCGAACAAAAATTAAAACGTTTGGTAAAGCGTTAAAATTTCTGAATTATCTTAAACCTATCTTCACGATAATAAATAGCTTATAATACAATATAATGTGGATATGCTTATAGAACGATGTTTAACAAGTTTTAACCGCGAATGTTTCTTTTTACAGAACGAAAAATCGTAATTTTATTATTTAAAAGAGTAATAACGACTATCCCCCTATCCTTAGTAATTAATTATTTCTTGAAAATAAAGATACTTCGGCCAGTTAATCTTTTTATTACCTCGACGTTTCGACAAAATTATTTTGTCCTCGTCAGGATCAAACAAAAATTTATCATTTAGCAAGGCGTTAAAAATCATTCTAAAGTTCCTATGGGCGTTCTCACGCGATATTTCAATTTTTTTTTTCTTTTGTACAATATCTAAAGCACGAGTAATGAAGTATAAAAGGATGAATTGTGAAGAGTAATGATGAACGGAAAAATAAATGTGTCTCGAGGTGGGAATAGTATTCGCATAAATAAATATTTGCATATATACAGGGTGCTGTAGATAAGTAATGAGACTGGCCGCCGCGCGGTGCCCCAGTCACTCGCAGTGCGTTCTCCACCTGCAGGTCACATGGTGGGGGATCTGAGCTAACAATAGAACCGGTTTCGCAGTCGCGTCGTAGCTCTGGCGCAGTGAGGGTCGAGCTTCGCGTATTACGTTGTTTGTGTGCCCGTGACACTTGTGAAAACGCTGAAGATGGATCGCTCGATAGAACAGCGGTAGGCAATCAAATTTTGCTTTCGCTTGGGCAAAACTGCTTCGGAAACTTTTGCTATGATTACGGAGGCCTACAAAGAGGACGCCCTATCAAGAGCTCAAGTGTTCCGGTAGTTTAATGAATTTAAAAACGGGATAAAATGTATTATAATAATATATATATATGTATTATAAAAGAAAAGGGCCTATTCTTCTCCATGACAACTCCCGACCACACGTCTCAATGATCACAAGACAAAAGTAGAATGAGTTGGGCTATGAAACTCTTGATCACCCACCATACTCACCCGACCTATCGCCTACCGACAACCACTTTTTTAAGAACCTCGCCAACTTCCTGTATGAGAAATGCTTTAAAAACCAAGGTGATACCGAAACAGCCTTCAATGAATTTGTAGGATTGTTGCGTCATGTGTTGGTGTGGCTTGTGGAAAGGCTGCTGATAAAATTATAATTAAAATTAATTTATTTAAAGCCAGAAATATAGAAATAGAAAAGAAGCAACGGTTGAAGTAACGGCCGTCGGAGTTAGCCTAGATGTTTACCGCGAGTGGCCAGAGTCTCTGATGACGTCCCGCGCGCATGCGTAGTCAGGTTGACGCTCGCGGTTGCCGAGGCCGTCCTAGTTCGCGCTCGCTGAAGCAAAGTGTAGTCGCCACAAATTCATTGCTTCCAGAACTCCAGATTTTTATAAAACTGGAATATATCAGCTCTCGTTGGCAAAGATGTATCAATACCAATGGTGTTTATTTTGATTAATAAAGGTTTGCTTGTAACGAGTTATTGCTAGTTGTCACTACAAATCAGCCATTATTTTTGCATGAACGCAATATAAAGAGCCACAGCTTCACATCCAAAGAGCCGCATGTGACTCACGAGCGGCAGTTTGCTGATCTCTGGTATAGACCATTCTTCCTTGATTAGCTTCACACAACAGAAGCAGAAATTGTGAGATTGCATTTCCCTTTTATAACATCATTCATACAATATTGTCGCGGAGATAAAACAATTCAAATTTGTAATATATTTATGAAAAAAATCGGAACTATTATAGAGACGCATATGATTCTTGTGAAAGAAATGACTACCAACGTAGAACCAAGAACAGAGGTGAAGGAAATGACTACCAACGTAGAACCAAGAACAGAGGTGAAGGAAATGACTACCAACGTAGAACCAAGAACAGAGGTGAAGGAAATGACTACCAACGTAGAACCAAGAACAGAGGTGAAGGAAATGACTACCAACGTAGAACAAGGGACAGAGGTGAAGGAAATGACTACCAACGTAGAACCAAGAACAGAGGTGAAGGAAATGACTACCAATATAGAACCAGAGACAGAGATGAAGGAAATGACTACCAACGTAGAACAAGGGACAGAGGTGAAGGAAATGACTACCAACGTAGAACCAAGAACAGAGGTGAAGGAAATGACTACCAACGTAGAACCAAGAACAGAGGTGAAGGAAATGACTACCAACGTAGAACAAGGGACAGAGGTGAAGGAAATGACTACCAACGTAGAACCAAGAACAGAGGTGAAGGAAATGACTACCAATATAGAACCAGAGACAGAGATGAAGGAAATGACTACCAACGTAGAACAAGGGACAGAGGTGAAGGAAATGACTACCAACGTGGAACCAGGAACAGAGGTGAAGGAAATGACTACCAACGTAGAACCAAGAACAGAGGTGAAGGAAATGACTACCAACGTGGAACCAGGAACAGAGGTGAAGGAAATGACTACCAACGTAGAACCAAGAACAGAGGTGAAGGAAATGACTACCAATATAGAACCAGAGACAGAGATGAAGGAAATGACTACCAACGTAGAACAAGGGACAGAGGTGAAGGAAATGACTACCAACGTAGAACCAGGGACAGAGGTGAAGGAAATGACTACCAACAAGACAACAGAGGTGATAGAAAGGTCCCAATCCAAGGGTTGAGGAGTTAATTAAAAAGCCAGACAGCCGCCATGTTTATAGCCCTCGGAGGGCCCCCGACATCTATGTAAATTATGCTCGGAACAAGCGGAAATGGAAGCGAGCTATAAATTGAAAACTGCTTTGATTTGGGAGGAATAAGTTTTTGTTTCGTTGTTTATTGATCACCTCCCTAGGACTCCCCTATCATTTCCACGAATCAATAGCCCCCAGTGCCATTTATCAGGGGTTACACAAGAATTAAGGTTCCCTTGGGGCCCATCTCTCCTTCAATCTTCAGCGGCAAGGGATTCCTTCTCATTATGCTGCCTCGAACGAAATGAATTTCAGAACATTTTATTAAAGTGTGGTTCATTTGTTATTTAAATTCAAGCTCTATCTAGTAACACGTGTCTCTTTCTAAGCATTTATTTCATTTTGTTATTAATAATTTTAAAATTCAGTGAGATAAAAAGTAAAATTTTACTTATTGATTGATTGCTATGATCATTATATTGTCCAGGCTATTTAGTTTATTGCCTTGTTGTTCATATGAAGGTGAAATATACACGCATGGACAAGACTTAAGGAAATTTCATATTTTAAGGTCCCTGGTCGTCTCTTTTTTGATGGAGACAAAGACAATTTTGTTGACACTTGGTTATCTCGGGTATATTCAATAAAGATCACTGTATATCAAATATCTTTCAGAGTTATTGGCTGAATCCTGATATACATGTTTAAAGGTAAAACTTCCTTAGGGTTTGTCCATGAGTGTGTCTTTCAAAGTTATTGTCTGAATCCCGATATACATGCTAAAAGGTACAACTTCCTTAAGTTTTGTCCATGAGTGTAACTTTCAGAGTTATTGTCTGAATCCCGATATACATGCTAAAAGGTACAACTTCCTTAAGTTTTGTCCATGAGTGTAACTTTCAGAGTTATTGTCTTAATCCCGATATACATGCTAAAAGGTACAACTTCCTTAAGTTTTGTCCATGAGTGTATCTTTCAGAGTTATTATCTGAACCCGATATACATGCTAAAAGGTAAAACTTCTTTAAGTTTTGTCCATGAGTGTATCTTTCAGAGTTATTGTTTGAATCCTGATATTCTATATACAGTTACGAGCGTCATGCGTTCTTCATCTCTGTCACCGTTTGCCTTTTTTTTTTAAATGGCGCTCTCCTCTTGGTTCGCTACGATGGCGCCGCCACTACGCGAGACACTTTGTTTTTGACTTTGACCCCCCCCCCCCCCTCCTCCCCCCACTCGCTTTTTGGTTATTGTAACTATTGTGTTGGAGCGGGTCGCTCCTTAAATAAATGCATATATTAGTTAATAACTAAATGGAATCCTCTCTTTCTTTTTCCCAGTAAGAGACGCCTACGGAAGCCAACAGTACATAGACAGATAAAGCACATAGGCTATAGTTATTAACTAATATATGCATTTATTTGAGGCGCCAATTTATAATTGTAACAAATAGTATTTGAATAAAAACATTCAATCGGGTAAAACACGGGCGTTAATGATCCAACAGGTCCACGTGTCTAAATTAAAACACGGGCGTTGCCCGGGTCATTCGGCTAGTACATGCTAAAAGGTACAACTTTCTTGGATTTTGTCCATGAGTGTATCTTTCAAAGTTATTGTTTGAATCCCGATATACATGCTAAAAGGTACAACTTCCTTAATTTTTGTCCATGAGTGTATCTTTCAGAGTTATTGTTTGAATCCCGATATATATGCTAAAAGGTACAACTTCCTTAAGTTTTGTCCATGAGTATAAATAAATACAAAGAAAGGTTATACACATTTCAATGAGCATTCTAAATGGCATAACGCTATATTTCCGAATAAATATCAAATAAATATATATTTCAAACTTTATCCTATATAATAGATTGGCCAATATTCTGAGATAAAGCAGTTCAGTGAAAAGCAGTTCGACTTTGTAACTTACAAATATGCCAGAGTCCCCGTTTGGTTACTTGCACTCGCTGGTGGGGTTGGACTTTTGCAAGAATCGGGGTCCATTGTAGCATTTTTTTTTTTATCAGAAAAAAAGTGTCCAATGCCGGAATCGAACCCGGGTCGTAACGGTCGAAAACCAACGGTTTAACCAGCCTTCCACCGACCCCCACGTTTATATGTATTTCCCTCTAGTAGTATTTGTGAACCTGGGCTCAGCTGGCCTGGCTGATAGTACCCTGTAAGGGCTCCTGATCCAGGGATACAGGATGATCAGCATTTGTACTCCATGTTAGGAGCGGCTGCACATGACATCTGCTCCTCATGTCAGAGGCGGTTATTTCTTTTGGAGCTAAGTCGGCCTGCCATTGAGTAGTGCTCACAGTTTTAATGACAAAGGCAGACGCATTCTACTTCACCCAGTCATGATGATTGTCAAACACACTATTGGCTCATCCATTGATGAGCTCTATTCATCCCCGGCAGACACCATCAACAAACTCTACAAACTTGATACCTTAATATGATTGAGTGGAGATAATATAGAAGAAGAAGTATTTGTGAATGTTGAGATTTTGTGAGTATTGTTTCATGTTGGAATCGCCTACAGTATTTATAGGTATCGAGAAAAAATACAGATATTGTCCTCTCTTTTCTGATGGTTAGATTTCAAACTCCCAAGTAGACCTGTATACATTCATTTTAGAAAAACTGTATGAATAATTGGTTTGCCGTCTGGTGTGTTTTATTGTATTAGTTTCGCATCGATAGGGCTTTTTCTATCGTGCGGATAAAACATTTTATCTTCTTATTAAATGAAATATTAAATTTTCTCGCGCGAGAACACCACTGGAAATATTCTCTTGGTGAGATTTTATTTCTTGACCCAAGAAGTGGAAAAAAAACTTAGTGGGGGGAGAATTTTATTCAATCACGGTGTCGACGGGTAGGGAGGGAGGGATATTGGAGGCCGTGGCTCTTTCCAATATCGCAGTCAGTTTATTGTCCCCTTGCTGCTATGGGTCCTTCACCTTCTACAGGTCCTGTCTATCTCACGTTCTGTGCTGTCTATCTTCTTCCCACAGGTCCTGTCTATCTCCTCTCACAGGTCCTGTCTTCCTCACGCTCTGTGTCGTCTATCTCATCCCACTATTCCTGTCTTCCTCACCTTCGCTGCCGTCTATCTCTTCTCACAAGTCCTGTCTATCTCCTTCCACAGGTCCTGTCTTCCTCACGCTGTGTCGTCTATCTCATCCCACTATTCCTGTCTTCCTCACCTTCGCTGCCGTCTATCTCCTCCCACAGGTCCTGTCTATCTCCTTCCACAGGTCCTGTCTATCCCCTTCCACAGGTCCCATCTTCCTCACGCTCCGTTACGTCTATCTCCTCTCTCTCTTTCTCCATCCCGAGGCAATGAAACTCACAAGTGTGGCGAAGGCTACCATCTACAAGTACCATCTTGGTCTTGAGTTGGGTAACACCAGCCATCACATCGACCTGCCCACTCTGTGGGAAGGAACTTTTGCAGTCCATCGGTGGCGGAGTCTTTCCCCGCGGTGGACGCCACTAATGAAGACCTTGTAAATATTTCATTATATATATTCATCCTTATTTTCTTTTTTTCTTCTTCTTCTTTTTCTTTCTTATATCCACTCAATTATATCAGGGTATCAAGCTTGACAACCATCATGACTGGGTGAAGTAGAATACGTCTTCCTTTGTCATTAAGACTGGGAGCAGTACTCAGTGGCAGGCCGACTTAGCCCTAAAATAAATGGCCGCCTCTGACATGAGGAACAGATGCCATGTACAGCTGCTCCTAACATGGAGTACAGACTCATTCTGTATCCCTGAAGCCCTTACAGAGTACTATCAGCATGGCTAGCTGAGCCGAGGTTTTTTTAGTGAACTTGTTACTGCTCCCCCTCCTTTTTCATCCTTATTTTTAGCACTATATAATATTGTATGAACGATGTAATAAGAGTATATTCAATCTCAATCAATCTTTCTCTCTCTCTGCCAACCAGCCAACACCTCGACCTGCCCACTCTGTGGGAAAGAACTCTCGCAGTCCATCGGTGGCGGAGTCTTTCCCGCGGTGGGCGCCACCAATGAAGACCTTGTATATATTTATACAAGTATATACATATATACTCGTATATATGTATATTTATCATCTATTTTATCTATTTATATCTATTTATTCCTATATCTATCATTATTAATCTTATTTATTCATTTTATGTATTTAACCTTATATAATCTTATATATGAAAAAACAATAGAAAAAAATAAAAGATAAGTGGGTCAGGTGTTGATATTAAAAATAAAGAAGGCATCTCCTGACCACGAGCACATGTGCTTTTTAGATGGCAGAGCGCCATCTAGTGGAGCAAAAATAAACTAAACGTTTATTTAGCTTGCTCCGTGATTTAGTTTATTTTTGCTCCACTAGATGGCGCTCTGCCATCTAAAAAGCACATGTGCTCGTGGTCAGGAGATAATCTTATATGGACGTTATAATGAATTAGTTTCAATCTCATTCTCTCTCTCTCTCTCTGTTTCTCTAGCCCGAGCAGAGCTCTGCACTGAAGAAATTCCTTGACAAGGCAATCTCCCATGTCGGGGACTCCGACCTAGGAAAGATGCTGTCCGACTTCAGGACAGAATGTGACATTGAACGAGACAACACCCAGTGGGAATTGTCTAATACAAATAATTTGTAATTATTTTGTTTATATACTTTTTTTCCTCTCTATATAATTAACCCTATATAATATTATATGGACATTGAAATTAAAGTAGCTTCAATCTCTCTCTATGGGGAGGTTTCTGAGGATAAAGTACTGGGGGCAATCCTATATCTCCCTGAGAGGGAGCAACTCCTCAGACAGCTCTCGCCAGAAAACAAGATCATTCGGGGCGAATTCCTCAACATGGCAATTGAGCATGTTGGGGACAACAACTCCATTATGTCCAGTCGTCTATCCGGACTCAGAGCGGTTTGTAGCCCTTGATGCGGTCTAGACGTCCCTCGGGTCTGCTGTTGTTGTTGTCGTGTCCAATGAAGAGCCTCGGATATCCCCATACATCTCTATCACAACAGCAGCAATGTCCTCTATCTTGGGTGTGTAAAGCTGCTGTTCTTGGTCCATGTCAATTTTCTGTTGTTGCTGTGTCCAATGAAGAGCCTCAGATCTCTCCATGCATCCCTATCACAGCAGTAGCAATATCCACTATCTTGGGTGTGTAAAGCTGCTGTTCTGGGTCCATGTCAATTTTTTGCAAGGCTGTGGTCATTGCTGGGCATGAAAATATGTGGATAGGTGTTAGTTCCACACCAGGACAATTGTTACATGTCCTATAGGTTCTTGTGCCATCTGGATGTATTGCCATTCCTTTATAGTATTTTGTTCTAAGTCTTGTTATAGTTTTTGTCAGTTTTCTCTCAGAGTTTATTTCACATATTTGATATGGGTCAGATGTCATGTATATATTTAATTTTAATCTTCTAACTTTGTTTTGATGTTTACTGTAAGTCAATAATGTATGTTTCAATCTCTCACACATCAATCTCACTCTAATTTTCTTGCAGGTTCTGCTGAAGATATACGAAGAGAAGAAGAAGATATCACGGGGTGGGGGACGAGCCTGAACCGTTGACTCAGCCTGTTTGGCCACTTCAGGTGAGCAACGTTTCTGGTGAGTGCCCTGCCTCGACAAACCGACGACTGCCCATGGAGAAGTTGTACCACATCCTCGACAGCACATCTCCCGCAGGAGTTACACCAAGTCAACAAGATGGAGTCCTGTGACAAAGGCAATGAGAAGCAAATACTTTCCCTAAACCCAAAAGTAAGTATTTTCGAACTACCTGAATCAGAGGTAAGTATTATTAAACCTTCTTAATACAAATTCTAAGGATATATATTGGCAAAAGTATACGCTCAATATAGCCATATAAAAAATTATAAATATTTTTTCCAATTAATTTAAAATGTCAAGTTTTCAAACCTTAGCTTAGCATCAGGCCTGTGAAGAAACTCGTAAACCGAAATTAAGTATTATTGAGCCTTCTAAACCGAAAGTAAGTATTATCGAGCCTTCTAAACCGAAAGTAAGTATTATTGAGCCTTCTAAACCGAAAGTGAGTATTTTTGAGTCTCCTAAACCGAAAGTAAGTATTATTGAGATTCCTAAACCAAAAGTAAGTTATTTTGAGCTTTCTAAACCGAAAGTAAGTATTATTGGGTCTTTTAAACCGAAAGTAAGTATTGTTGAACCTTTTTTTTCTAAACCGAAAGTAAGCATTTGAGCCTTCTCTAAACCGAAAGTAAGTATTATAGAGCCTTCTAAACCGAAAGTAAGTATTATTAAGCCTTCTAAACCGAAAGTAAGTATTATTGAGGCTTCTAACCCGAAAGTAGGTATTTTGAGCTGCCTAAAGCGAAAGTATTTTTGAGCCGCCTAAACCGAAAGTAAGTATTTTGAGCCGCCTAAACCAAAAGTAAGTATTATGAGCCTTCTAAACCGAAAGTATTATTGAGCCTTCTAAACCAAAAGTAAGTATTTTGAGCTGCCTAAACCGAAAGTAAGTATTGAATTTCTTTTTTTAAGCTTTCACTTACCCTCCATTCAAACACAGTTAGAGAAAATTTCTTATGAAATGGGCAGAGAGTGTTTATTTGCCCATTAGATAACTTGATAAATTAACCTATTCTAATAAATTACATTGGAGACATTTTAGATGTTTGGTTGTCGCATGGCCTACTTGTGAATGCCTCTCTCCATAACAATGCCAATATCTTGCTTTAAGCTGTGCTATCATGAATACAATAGAGCTTATCATGGCTGCATTTAAAAGACGTTTTTTGATATCAATTGCTTGATTTCATTGTTGCATTTTTGTTTTAGGCATTGGGCACCTGTCCAATTGGTGGCTTTGTATATAAGTATGTATGGTTGGAACAGCTTGGCGACTACCTTCCAATTGTCCTTATGCTTGAAAGTTTGTCTCAACCTGGCGCTGGAGGTGAGCAAAGTTTCAAGTATATGGACGGTGGGGCATCTGGTGGGACGTCAGAGCTGGAGGATTTGTTGAACAATGAGGATTTGTTAAATAATGAGGATTTGTTGAACAATGAGGATTTGGATTGAACAATGAGGAATTGGATTGAACAATCAAGACTTGTTTAACAATGATTATTTGGATTGATCAATGAGGATTTGGATTTAACAATGATTATTTGGATTGAACAATGAGGATTTGGATTTAACAATGATTATTTGGATTGAACAATGAGGATTTGGATTGAACAATGAGGATTTGAATTGAACAATGATGATTTGAATTTAACAATGGAGATTTAGATTTAACAATGACGAATTGGATTTAACAATGAGGTCTTGTCGAACAAATTGAGCAATCTCCTTCTTCTTTCTTATCTCCACACTAGGTGAAGTAGAATGCGTCTGTCTTTGTCATTAAGACTGGGAGCACTACTCAGTGACAGGCCGATGATTGAGCAATGATTATTTGGATTGAACAATGACGATTTGGATTGAACAATGATGATTTGGAATTTGTAGAGTATGGGAGTACTTGGAATTTGTTGAACGGTGGAGTACTTGATGTTTATTTAACTGAGAAGTATACATGGAGATTTAGAAATGGTTAAATGAAGGAGTTTTCGGAGTTCTTTTGAACGGAGGAGTACTTGAAACTTATACAAAGAGATGTAACACTTGGGAATATTTATTAAACAAATAAATACTTGTAGAAGTTTATATATTGTTGAAAGAAGAAGTACTCGATGTGACCTGGAGTTTGTTGAACGAGGGAGTATTTGGAGCTTGTTGAAAGATGAAGTGATTGAAGATAGTTGAAGTTTGTTTAATATTGAACTTCTTGGGAACTTCTTATAGAGCTTGTTGAACGATGATGTGCCTGAAGATCCTTGTGGAGCTCGTTGAACGAATTACTTGTATATAGCTTTGAAACTTGCTAAACGAAATTGTAATTAGATCTTTTTGATCTTGGAGCTTTTCTTTTTAACTGTTCTTTTATATTTTAAAGAAAGCTAGTAGGTTATTTTATGGAAATTCTTAATTAACAACCACCAATGACAGTCAGTAATAAATGAAACATATGTTTTTTTTTTAAGGAGACAGAGACAATTTCTTAGCACTTGGTTACCTCGTATGTCTTCAATAAAGGTCACTGTAATATCTTTCAGAGTTATTGTCTTAATCCCGATATACATGCTAAAAGGTATAACTTCCTTAAGTTTTGTCCATGAGTGTGTCTTCAATAAAGATCACTGTAATATCTTTCAGATGTTTGAATCCCGATATACATACTAAAAGGTACAACTTCCTTAAGTTTTGTCCATTAGTGT
Source organism: Cordylochernes scorpioides (assembly GCA_030710605.1). Classification (NCBI taxonomy): domain Eukaryota; kingdom Metazoa; phylum Arthropoda; class Arachnida; order Pseudoscorpiones; family Chernetidae; genus Cordylochernes; species Cordylochernes scorpioides. The sequence goes on along the minus strand of CP092863.1, from coordinate 82,477,740 downwards.
ATGTCATCTCGTGTGTCTTCAATAAAGGTCACTGTAATATCTTTCAGAGTTATTGTCTGAATCCCGATATACATACTAAAAGGTATAACTTCCTTAAGTTTTGTCCATGAGTGTATGTTATCTCGTGTGTCTTCAATAAAGGTCACTGTAATATCTTTAAGAGTTGTTGTCTGAATCCCGATATACATGGTAAAAGGTACAACTTCCTTAAGTTTTGTCCATGAGTGTATGTTATCTCGTGTGTCTTCAATAAAGGTCACTGTAATATCTTTCTGAGTTATTGTCTGAATCCCGATATACATGGTAAAAGGTACAACTTCCTTAAGTTTTGTCCATGAGTGTATGTTATCTCGTGTGTCTTCAATAAAGTTCACTGTAATATCTTTCATTGTTATTGTCTCAATCCCGATATACATGGTAAAAGGTATAACTTCCTTAAGTTTTGTCCATGAGTGTATGTTATCTCGTGTGTCTTCAATAAAGGTCACTGTAATATCTTTAAGAGTTGTTGTCTGAATCCCGATATACATGGTAAAAGGTACAACTTCCTTAAGTTTTGTCCATGAGTGTATGTTATCTCGTGTGTCTTCAATAAAGTTCACTGTAATATCTTTCATTGTTATTGTCTCAATCCCGATATACATGGTAAAAGGTAGAACTTCCTTAAGTTTTGTCCATGAGTGTAAATGTATTAAATCCAGTAAGATCTAGAGAAAATATTCAATATAAAAAGCATTTTTTCAAAAATAGATTCACTTTAAAATTCTAGAAGTAGCTACATGATGTTCTACCAAATTGTTACATTAGATAAAGCACATGGCAAAATAGAAATATTCTGGGAAAATGAAACATCTAAAAGCATATTTGGTCACTATATCTTCTGGTTATTTATTCCTACTTTATTCTTCTGCGTGTATTTGATCGATACATCAGCTTATTGGTCTAAGACGTCGTCGCTCTCAAAGCCTCTAGAAGAAATATTTCCACCCGCGCTATAAGAGTCTCAGAGGTCCGCTTTACGACTTAGGTTCTGTTTACTCGATGAACCAGAATGTGTAAACCGATTTTTTCAATATTTTCTTGTCGAATTCCTTGTTTTTTTTTTAATCCTTTTCCTGTCTACATGTGTTTTCCATCTTTCTCTCACTACACATATTTACCTTTTTTTAGCTTCATTTCACAATCTCTTCTTGTTATAGAGGCGTTTCTAACAATAATTGAGAATATGGTGATAACAAAATTATGTAAAATGGTGGTTTGTGCATAGTTTATCCTTTTTGGAGAGTGAGAACGCTTTTATAACTTCAGAATAATTGTTAACGCCTTGCTAAATACTTTAATTTTTTTTTGTTTCCTGATGAGAACGAAATATTTTTGTTGAAACGTCAAGATAATAAAAAAGATTTAATGACCGAAGTATCCTTAATTTTAAAACTATGAATGCCAGCCAGAGGCAGTCTCTTTCTTCATGATATCCTTTTATTCTCTCTAGTTTTAAACTTTTTTTTCTGTTATTCCTTATTGCATTACACATGTCATGAAGACACATGTATCTTGTTTAGGATTAGTTTAGGTACAAGACTTCCATACATGAGAGTAGATGGTCTGAAGTTGTCTCCTCCTTTTTACAGATGTTACATGTTTGGAAGATTCTAACTCTGCCTTCAAATTTGGTCTGTCTTGTGTGTCCCTGGGACAGACATGTGGCATCTCCACAGGTTAGGTTGGCATTGATGACCGCCTCAAGTCTCTCAGGCAGGTACCACTGGTTAGGTAAAGTCCTCCTTCAGTTTTCCTCTTCTGTCTTGTGTGTCCCGTTTATAGACGGGACAGACATATGACATCTTCACAGGTTAGGTTGATGATCACTCCAGGTCTCTCAGGCAGGTACCACTGGTGAGGTAAATTAAATATGTCTTCCTTCAGTTTTCTGTCTTTTGTGACCCGTTTATAGACGGAACAGACATATGACATCTTCACAGGTTAGGTTGATGATCACTCCAGGTCTCTCAGGCAGGTACCACTGGTGAGGTGAATTAAAGATGTCCTCCTTCAGTTTTCTGTCTTTTGTGACCCGTTTATAGACGGAACAGACATATGACATCTTCACAGGTTAGGTTGATGATCTCTCCAAGTCTCTCAGACAGGTACCACTGGCGAGGTAATTTAAATATGTCCTCCTTCAGTTTTATCCTCTGTCTTGTGTGTCCCGTTTTGAAGCGGAACACACATATGGCATCTTCACGGGATAGGTTGATGATCTCTCCAGGTCTCTCAGACAGGTACCACTGGTGAGGTAAATTAAATATGTCCTCCTTCATTTTTATCCTCTGTCTTGTGTGTCCCGTTTTGAAGCGGAACAGACATATGACATCTCCACAGGGTAGGTTGATGATCTCTCCAAGTCTCTCAGACAGTTCCCCATCCTCTAAAATCATATCCTGCCCGCGCACTCCTTTGCCAGGTTCTCAACAGGTCCTCGTGCAAGCTCGATTCTACCATTGGATACAAGAAGTAGGCATTCTGCTGGATATTCACCCCTAGTGACTCCAAAGATCTTAAATGGGACTCCAATTGGTCGTACATACTTTCCAGGGATAAGCCTTTCCTTCTTACATTATTAACAACCAATTTCAACAGTTGTCGTACCACTTGTGAGGTAAATTAAATATGTCCTCCTTCATTTTCCTCTTCTGTCTTGTGTGTCCTGTTTTATAGGCGGAACAGACATATGGAATCTCCACGGGATAGGTAATTTTATATAGTGTGATTATAATGCTGAAGGACTGATTTGTCCGAATGCTTGAGAAATGTGATTGTACAAGAAACTTATCCCTGGATGTTTCATTAAGATTTTATCAAATAATTAAAATATTAATTGATTTAAATCTCCTATACAACACAACAACAACAAAAGCCTTTATTTAGGGCATTCCGCCCCATATAGGATTCGCCGTATTTATACATCAACAAGAGGAGAGGGAATAGGAAACATTTACAACAAAATAATGTTTGTCTCACTTTCAGTTACCTATTTACAGATAGGTCATCCTCCAGTATCCTTTGCCCTGCATTCTTTCTCATGCGCCCAGCTTCTGTGCAGAACTTAAAGTATCTAACAATCAGTACTTCATCATCCAGAGCTGAAGAGAGAAGTTGACATATGCGATGGTATCTAAATTGACCAAAGTAAATCTCCTATACATAAATTAAAAAATACCACAGTTTTCTGGAGAAGAGTTTCTTTTATCTTTATTAAATCAGTCTCAAGCTTCTGGGCATTTCTTCCCTTCTAAAGGAAAACATAAATAAATGAATAAAACGCCGCCTAATGCCTAACTATTATAAACTTTTTGTAATAGTTTAACATCAGACAATGTTTTATTCGATTATGTTGTCATGTAGAAGGGCATAGATGCCCAGAAGCTTGGGTCTATTTTAATAAAGTGAAAAGAAACTCATCTTCAGAAACTTGTGGTATTGTTTAATGATTCAAATATATTAAACTATTTTCCTTGTCTCAATCCGATAGTCAACAAATTTATAACTGGATGAATGTAATGACGTTTGATCAAGGTCTTCTTTTTGGTTTATATAAATTCTACAAGACCGCAGTCACCGTTCGGAGGAGATTAATAGAATCGCCGCATGTCGTGGTCCATTTGGATGAGGAAAGTGAAGACTAGAACGCGGCTGATTCCACACTCGCCTGTTCAGTGATTCGCTAACCATGACGTATGCACGAAGGAACGTGTGGCCATTGGACATGCGTCGGACCTGTAGGCTGTTGTTGGGTGCTGAGCTTTTTGGAGTATAGGAGCTCCATCTATTATTTCTTCCTATGGTGAATCTGTATAAGACCGGTGGTCTTAATAAAGCTTTGTATGTGTGTATATATTCAACTATTTTTTGAGAATATCTCGTGAAGATTATCATGTTCAATGACCAAGATTTGCTGAAACGTATAACTTGCCAGTGATTGTCATCAACGAAGTCAACAAACAAGTTGATAGCGATCATGGATAGAATTTGACGAGACTCTAAAGTAGCCTATTTAGTCAAAGACAATGTTCTTTATAAAAGCATTGGACACCTCTCCCGTCAAAATAAATGTCAAAACCAGACACCATCTATTGCCCGTCTCTACAAACTAGCGGCCTCAAGTCGGTGACAAAGCCACAACACCAGCTTTGGCAAACTGAGAAGCGTTCATCTGAAGACCATAGTTTCAGGCTAATAGCTCCTCTTCAGCCCAAGACAAACTTAATTCCATCGGTTCAAAATCACATTATTAGGTACCGCTCAACAAGAGCAACCTAGTTCATGATAATTGAAACAGTGAATAATATATGAAGGTTATTCACATATTAAACAAAATGTTAACACGGGATGTCAATCCTGGTTCATGACTGTCAGGAATCGAGGATGTTACCCACTCGTCCACTTAATTCCATGAGATCCAAAAGGTATCTAATTAAATCTTCATAATCCGTCAAAGAGGTGTTTATCTGGCAAAATGGCTAGGCTAAATCTATAGCCAAAATATAGTTCTTACCAGAAAAGACAAAAATAATGCCAGACAAGAACAAGCAAATCCTGAAAATAATGACAAAGTGCCATTGCAAAGTCTGACAAGACAAGAAAAGACAAAAATCTTGCCAGACAAGAACAAGCAAATCCTGAAAATAATGACAAAGTGCCATTGCAAAGTCTGACAAGACAAGAAAAGACAAATATCTTGCCAGACAAGTACAAGCAAATCCTGAAAATAATGACAAAGTGCCATTGCAAAGTCTGACAAGACAAGAAAAGACAAATATCTTGCCAGACAAGAACAAGCAAATCCTGAAAATAATGACAAAGTGCCATTGCAAAGTCTGACAAGACAAGAAAAGACAAATATCTTGCCAGACAAGAACAAGCAAATCCTGAAAATAATGACAAAGTGCCATTGCAAAGTCTGACAAGACAAGAAAAGACAAATATCTTGCCAGACAAGAACAAGCAAATCCTGAAAATAATGACAAAGTGCCATTGCAAAGTCTGACAAGACAAGAAAAGACAAAATTCTTGCCAGACAAGAACAAGCAAATCCTGAAAATGATGACAAAGTGCCATTGCAAAGTCTGACAAGACAAGAAAAGACAAAAATCTTGCCAGACAAGAACAAGCAAATCCTGAAAATAATGACAAAGTGCCATTGCAAAGTTTGACAAGACAAGAAAAGACAAAAATCTTGCCAGACAAGAACAAGCAAATCCTGAAAATGACGACAAAGTGCCATTGCAAAGTTTGACAAGACAAGAAAAGACAAAAATCTTGCCAGACAAGAACAAGCAAATACTGAAAATAATGACAAAGTGCCATTACAAAGTTTGACAAGACAAGAAAAGACAAAAATCTTGCCAGACAAGAACAAGCAAATACTGAAAATAATGACAAAGTGCCATTACAAAGTCTGACTGTCATGTGATGGATAGCCAACCAAGGATAGCAGCTCTTGTTACCTATCATGGAGACTTATGGACAAAGCATGGAAGCCTCAAAGACAAGACCTATATTCCAACCCTACCAAAATTGTTTTGTTTTTTTTTTTGCTTATCCCTAGTATACACGTGGTACAGGCCATGATAATCATGGTGGGTAGTTAGCGACTGCTTTTACTGTAAGCGCACCACATGTCTACACATGTGAAAAGCAGTTCGACTTTGCACTTACAAATGTACCAGAGCCCCGTTTAGTTACCTGCACTCGTTGGTGGGATTGGACTTTTGCAAGAATCGGGGGCCATTGGAGCATTTTTTTTTTTTAGACAGAAAAAAAGTGTTCAATGCGGGAATCGAACCCGGGTCGTAGTGGTCGAAAACCAAACGGTTTAACCAGCCTTCCACCGACCCCTACCAAAATTGTGAATTTGATAATGAATTTGGTCTCCATGACCTTGTTAATTATACAATGGGATAACAAAACGAAAAATAAAAGAACCTTACAAATCGCCATTGTTTAAGAATATTCAAAAATGATGATTTATTACTAATAGAATCATCTTGTAGTGAACCAGGTAAAACGGATATTGTTGGAAAAGAAGGAGTTCGAAGCAGCCAATGGGAGGCCGATGGAGGGGGCTACGGGGATGCAGCGGCTGAAATGAGAAAAACAGAAGAACTTGTAAACAACTTTCGAACGCGAGAATTTGCCCTGATCCCCGATTCTTTTAGTGTAAATATTTAAATATATAATTAATTAAATAATACTTTACTTATTTTCTTAATTTATAATAAAGATAATTTTCCCTTCTGTTTTCTTCATATATTTGTAAAGTGCTATAAGCAGCGACACCACAATTTTGAACCTTCAACCCTACCGACCAAGAATAGAGGTGAGTAACTCCCTCTATAGAACTGTCGTCACAACACAGAGTGGCGGTGAAATCGCAATAGATATACACCCATACCTCGCTTTGCGTCGGGGTTACGTTCCAAAAAAAAACACGACGCAAATTGAAACGACGCAAAATGAAAATATGTGAAGGCGCAATCAAAAACAAAGGTGTTGCCATGTTTTAGGGGAAAAAAGTCAAAAAAAAAATTAAAGACTCGAATCCAAAACAACGCAACTTCGAAAACCTAACGACGCACAGTGAAAAATCAGTAAAAATTAAGCAGCGACGCAACTTCGAAAAAAACGCAAAATGAAACGACGCAAAGCGAGGTATTGGTGTATTCCAGAAAAAAATATATAGTCACACATATACAGGGTGACCCATAAGTCGCGAACCCTTTTATTTTTATAAAAAATCAAAAGGTAAACTAGAATCAAATATCTTCAAGATAGAGGTTGCCTGGCCGGTATTCATATTTATTTTTTAAACTAGACATTTCGACTAGTTAAAATTTTATTTTCTCAGCGCTTCATTTTTATTTCTCCTGACAAAGACAAAAGATTTTTACAAATATATTCTCACAATGAGTAACTTTTTTATTTAAAAAACGCTAGTTTTCAAGCGTTAATCGCTCTTCAACGGGCTTACTATAATATCGACTTTATCCCACCAGAAATATTATAGTAAGCCCGTTGAAGAGCGATTAACATTTGAAAGCTAGCGTTTTTTTAATAAAAAAGATACTCATTGTAAGAATATATTTGTAATTTTAATACTTTTTCACAATTTTACCATGAATACAAAAGATTTTTGTTGAAACCTTGAGAAAATAAAAATTTAACTGGCCGAAGTATCTATTTTTTAAAGAAATACACCTATCCCCCGATTTACACGGTACTTGTTTTACACGTTTTCGCTTTTACACGGTTTTCCAAATAAGTTTTTTTTTTTATCGCACTATACTGAAATACGATATTCTACTCGATACTACCTATGTTGAAAAGAATATTGGGAGGCTCTGATTCATGAGGGGGCGAACACCTATTCAGATTTGACAGTTTAATATACACCTATCCCTCGATTTACACGTTTTTCTCAGGAACGTATCTACCGTGTAAATCGGGGATAGGTGTAGTTATAGTTTTTTTTATTCTACTTTACCTTTTAATTGAAAAAAAAAAGGTTTTCGGGACTTTCTCGTTAGATTCTCCTGAGGAAAGTGACTGAAGGTCACTGAAACTTCAAGAGTTAAATAAACCATTAGTTGATGTAGATATATTTTTTTCTGAATCAACTTCCAACTAATAAAAATGATCTTCGAAAGGAGATATTCCAGTTTAAATAAAACGAATCGTATAAAACAACGTCTAAAACGACTGGGCTATTGACAAACGCTAAGATACGTAGATAAGACATGTCGTCGCATATTTACAGCTTAAAGGATAGCATTGGGTGAGACACGGAGTGCCGAGACACTGATAGAATGAAAGGAAATGTTGACTCAACATGGAGACTCACGTGGTGATGAATTATTCTACAATGTTTATATTTTTCAAACCTGTGTTATTTCTGACTCAAATATACAGAAGATTCACTCAAAATAGACAGTTTACAACAATATAAAACATGAAACCTGCACGTAAAAATACTTTAGAGTATCGTTTTGATAATAGAGCAATCCATAAATAAATCTTTAATTAAAAAGGTATATATTAGATCAAAATATCATTTATTTTACCAATATTTCAGTTGGCTGAATGCCAACCTTTATCAAGGTGTTATAACATATTAATATGTGTCAACACACATGTGACACATATATAACACTTCCGCTTAAGGAACTTCCACAAGCCGTTAATGAGTTTTACGACACCACCGGACAACAGCAGATCATCTTTCCCACTCTTGTAGATCAGACCCTCCTGGACCTTGCCAGGTCTTTGGGCGCATGTCTCTCTACTAGATACCATCCAACCAGCCTCGTCCTTTGTTTTACCCATAGACTCCTGAAACCACTTGGCCCATTACTGCAAATGCTTGAGGTACGACATATATATACCTCGATAAATAAATATATATATAAAAATTTATTGAATTATCGATTTATTTGTATTGCTCAATGTTCAGGAAATCATATTGAACGTAACTTCAATTTTCAAATAATAAAACATATTATTATGTATCTTCAAATTCGTCAAGAGTGAATGACCAACCATCTGTAAATTTACTTCTCCCATGGTTCTCTCAACTTTCTGCCTCATCAAGATTGTAGAATCAGTTATGTATCTCCACATAGAGGACTTAAATAATCATTCTTATCTCTCTGTGGAAGTTTTCTTCTTCTTTTCCATTTCTTCAAACCTCAACTTAGACCATTGGGAGAAGTTATTCTCCAAAGTTTCCTTATTAACACTTCAAAGGCCGCTGCTATGTCAACTGTTGTGAATATTTCCTCTTTTTGCATGTATGTCTGTGATGTGCATGTGTATATATGGGCATGTATGTTCTTTTAAAACACTTTTTTTATGAATTGACCCAATTACTGGCCTCTCTCCTAGGTACCATCCAACCAGCCTCGTCCTTTGTATTACCCATAGACTCCTGAAACCACTTGGCCCCATGACTGCAAGTGATTGAGGTACTACATATATATATACCTTGATAATATATATAAATATATAATTTTATTAAACTATCGATTTCGTTATATTACTTAATGTTCAAGAAATCATATTAAATGTAAATTTGGTTTGAATAATAAAAAATATTATTATGTCTCTTCAAATTTTTAGTATTACAAATACTGCTTATATTTTGTGGACAATATTTTAAGTAAACTTAAAATTTCTTCGAGTTACACCCCAATTATCATTCTAAAATCCCTGTATAATTTTTCATCGTGGACATTATGAAGCTATGGCATCAAATATTATCTTGGTTTTGAAATGAATGTAGGTGAGTAAATGTTAAATAATTGCTTTCCTCCTGTATATTGGGTACGCAAGAAATTGGGTTCTTCTTCTGTAATTTACTTTTTTAAGTTACTGGCGTTACCTTATACTCATTTGTAATTCTCTTAAAATTAAAGATACTTCGTCCAGTAAATCTTTTTATTAGCTCGACGTTTCAACAAATATCTTTTGTCTTCGTCAGGAAGGAACAAAAATTAAAACATTTAGCAAAGCGTTAAAAATTATTCGAAGTCAGCAAGGGCGTTCACACACAATATTTCAAGTTTTGTTCAACATCTAAAGCACGATTCAAAGAGTATCTTTAATTTTGAGAGTTATAAATGCCGGTCAGGGAGCCTCAATCTTTTGTAATTGTTAAAACTTTCTTGACCATGTAAGTGTGTGTGTCTGTGTGTCGAAATACAGACAGACCTGGGGACAGACATCCTGCCCTACAACTGTCCCTATGCCTGAAAGTTTGTCTCAACCTGGCTCAGAAGGTGAGCAAATTTTCATGTATATGGACGGTGGGCATTCAAGAAGCTGTGAGTATTGGTGCATGCCTATCTTAGCTCTGGATAGGAGAGTCTGACATTACAGCATGCATTCCTTCAAGAGCCAGCTATAAAAGCAATGGCCAAACCTTTGATTCTGTTGCTATAGAGATTAGAGAAGCAATAGCCAAACCCTTGATGTTGTTGCTATAGAGATTGGAGACGAAGCAATAGCCAAACCTTTGATGCTGTTGCTATAGAGATTGGAGAAGAAGCAATAGCCAAACCCTTGATGTTGTTGCTATAGAGGTTAGAGAAGAAGCAATAGCCAAACCTTTGATGTTGTTGCTATAGAGGTTGGAGAAGAAGCAATAGCCAAACCTTGATGCTGTTGCTATAAAGATTGGAAAAGAAGCAATAGCCAAACCCTTGATGCTGTTGCTATAGAGGTTGGAGAAGCAATAGCCAAAATTTTTATACTGCTGCTATAGAGGTTGGAGAAGCTTTAGCCAAACCCTTGATGCTGTTGCTATAGAGGTTGAAGAAGAAGCAATAGCCAAACCCTTGATGCTCTTGCTATAGAGGTTATGGGTGCAATAGCCGAACCCTTGATGCTGTTGCTATGGAGATTGGAGAAGAAGCAATAGCCAAACCCTTGATGTTGTTGCTATAGATGTTGGAGAAGAAGCAATAGACAATCCCTTGATGCTGTTGCTATAGAGGTTGGAGAAGCAATAGCCAAACCCTTGATGCTGTTGCTATAGAAGTTGGAGAAAAAGCAATAGCCAAACCCTTGATGCTGTTGCTATAGAGGTTGGAGAAGAAGCAATAGCCAAACCCTTGATGCTGTTGCTATAGAGGTTGGAGAAAAAGCAATGGCCAAACCCTTGATTCTGTTGCTATAGAGGTTGAAGAAGAAGCACTAGTCAAACCCTTGATGCTGTTGCTATAGATGTTGGAGAAGAAGCAATAGACAATCCCTTGATGCTGTTGCTATAGAGGTTGGAGAAGCAATAGCCAAACCCTTGATGCTGTTGCTATAGAAGTTGGAGAAGAAGCAATAGCCAAGCCCTTGATGCTGTTGCTATAGAGGTTGGAGAATAGGCAATAGCCAAACCCTTGATGGTGTTGCTATAGAGGTTGGAGAAGAATCAATAATCAAACCCTTGATACAGTTTTTATAGAGGTTGGAGAAGAAGCAATAGCCAAACCCTTGATGCTGTTGCTATAGAGGTTGGAGAAGAAGCAATAGTCAAACCCTTGATACTGTTGTTATAGAGGTTGGAGAAGAATCAATAGCCAAACCCTTGGTGCTGTTGCCATAGAGGTTGGAGAAAAAGCAATAGTCAAACCCTTGATACTGTTGTTATAGAGGTTGGAGAAGAATCAATAACTAAACCCTTGATACTGTTGTTATAGAGGTTGGAAAAGAATCAATAACCAAACCCTTGATGCTGTTGCTATAGAGGTTGGAGAAAAAGCAATAGCCAAACCCTTGATGCTGTTGCTATAGAGGTTGGAGGAGAATCAATAATCAAACCCTTGATACTGTTTTTATAGAGGTTGGAGAAGAAGCAATAGTCAAACCCTTGATGCTGTTGCTATAGAGGTTGGAGAAGAAGCAATAGTCAAACCCTTGATACTGTTGTTATAGAGGTTGGAGAAGAATCAATAGCCAAACCCTTGGTGCTGTTGCCATAGAGGTTGGAGAAAAAGCAATAGTCAAACCCTTGATACTGTTGTTATAGAGGTTGGAGAAGAATCAATAACTAAACCCTTTATACTGTTGTTATAGAGGTTGGAGAAGAATCAATAACCAAACCCTTGATGCTGTTGCTATAGAGGTTGGAGAAAAAGCAATAGCCAAACCCTTGATGCTGTTGCTATAGAGGTTGGAGGAGAATCAATAATCAAACCCTTGATACTGTTTTTATAGAGGTTGGAGAAGAAGCAATAGTCAAACCCTTGATGCTGTTGCTATAGAGGTTGGAGAAGAAGCAATAGTCAAACCCTTGATACTGTTGTTATAGAGGTTGGAGAAGAATCAATAGCCAAACCCTTGGTGCTGTTGCCATAGAGGTTGGAGAAAAAGCAATAGTCAAACCCTTGATACTGTTGTTATAGAGGTTGGAGAAGAATCAATAACTAAACCCTTGATACTGTTGTTATAGAGGTTGGAGAAGAATCAATAACCAAACCCTTGATGCTGTTGCTATAGAGGTTGGAGAAGAAGCAATAGCCAAACCCTTGATGCTGTTGCTATAGAGGTTGGAGGAGAAGCAATAGCCAAACCCCTTGATGCCTTTGCTATAGAGGTTGGAGAAAAAGCAATAGCCAAACCCTTGATGCTGTTGCTATAGAGATTGGAGAAGCAATAGCCAAACCCTTGATGCTGTTGCTATAGAGGTTGGAGAAGAAGCGATAGCCAAAAAGTCATAAGAAGCCTGGATAGAAACTGAATGGAGTAAAAAAGATAAAGAAGTTGATAAAAAGCCTGTTGTAGAAAGTAAGTGAAGAGGCTAAAGTTATCAAAAAGATTGGCGATTAGCATAATAGTTCAAGATAATTACTCCGATTAAAATTAGTTTATTTTTATGTATATCATAATAGAATAAAGCTCATTATGTTAATTTCATCAAATCTTGTCGATCACTACCTACAGAATATCACCTGCCTATCGCTACAGTAAGTACAATAGTCAGGTACAAAATTATTCATTTGTTTATTTCTCATATTTTCTTTTTTCTATCTTTTCCTTATCTTCCAACAGTGTTCTTATGTATGCTTGGATTGTTAGAGACATAACAATGACCGCACTCTTGACTGTTGCTATGTACGTTGGATTGATAACAATGGCTGCATTCTTGACTGTGTTGCTGTTGACATTGGAGAGAAAACAATCAGAAATTCTTGACTGTGTTCTTATGGGTGCTTGGATTGTTAGAGACATAACAATGGCCTTACTCTTGACTGTTGCTATGTACGTTGAATTGATAACAATGGCCGCACTCTTGACTCTGTTGCTGTTGACGTTAGAGAGAAAACAATCATAAATTCTTGACTGTGTTCTTATGTAGGCTTGGATTGTTAGAGACATAACAATGGCCGCACTCTTGACTGTTGCTATGTACGTTGGATTGATAACAATGGCTGCATTCTTGACTGTGTTGCTGTTGACATTGGAGAGAAAACAATCAGAAATTCTTGACTGTGTTCTTATGGGTGCTTGGATTGTTAGAGACATAACAATGGCCTTACTCTTGACTGTTGCTATGTACGTTGAATTGATAACAATGGCCGCACTCTTGACTCTGTTGCTGTTGACGTTAGAGAGAAAACAATCATAAATTCTTGGCTGTGTTCTTATGTATGCTTGGATGTTAGAGACATAACAATGGCCGCACTCTTGACTGTGTTGCTGTTGACATCGGAGAGAGAACAATCAGAAATTCTTGACAGTGTTCTTATGTATGCTTGGATTGTTAGAGACATAACAATGGCCGCACTCTTGACTGTTGCTATGTACGTTGGATTGAAAACAATGGCCGCACTCTTGACTGTGTTGCTGTGTACGTTGGAGAGAAAACAATCATAAATTCTTGACTGTGTTCTTATGTATGCTTGTATGTTAGAGACATAACAATGGCCGCACTCTTGACTGTGTTGCTGTTGACATCGGAGAGAGAACAATCAGAAATTCTTGACAGTGTTCTTATGTATGCTTGGATTGTTAGAGACATAACAATGGCCGCACTCTTGACTGTGTTGCTGTGTACGTTGGAGAGAAAACAATCATAAATTCTTGACTGTGTTCTATGTATGCTTGTATTGTTAGAGACATAACAATGGGCGCACTCTTGACTGTTGCTATGTTTCTTGAATTGATAACAATGGCAGCACTCTTGACTCTGTTGCTGTTGACGTTAGAGAGAAAACAATCATAAATTATTGACTCTGTTCTTATGTAGGCTTGAATTGTTAGAGACATAACAATGGCCGCACTCTTGACTGTTGCTATGTACGTTGGATTGATAACAATGGCTGCATTCTTGACTGTGTTGCTGTTGACATTGGAGAGAAAACAATCATAAATTCTTGACTGTGTTCTTATGTAGGCTTGGATTGTTAGAGACATAACAATGGCCGCACTCTTGACTGTTGCTATGTAAGTTGGATAGACAACAATGGCCATACTCTTGACTCTCTTGCTATGTACAATGGAATGATAACAATGTCCTCACTCTTTCTCTGTTGTTATCTACGTTGCTGAGACAATAAAGGCCTATTCTTAGCTTTTTACAATCTATATTGTATAGACAACAATGAATACACTCTTGACTTTAATGCTATGGATATTGTAAGGACAACAATGGGCATACTCTTGCCTCTGTTATTAAGTATGATGGAGGGTGGTCGGTGGAAGGATAATCTAAACCATTGGTTTTCGACCGCTACGACCCGGGATCAAATCTCGCATTGGGCACTTTTTTCTAATTTAAAATAAATACTCCAATGGTCTCCGATTTTTTCAAAAGTTCAACCCCACCAGTGAGTCTAAATAACCAAAGGTATGTAAGTTCAAAAGTCGAACTGCTTTTTATATGTGTAGACATATGGTGCACTTAGAGTAAAAAGCAGTCGCCAATTTATTCTCACCATGATTATCATGGACTTTACCATGTGTATTAAGGATAATTTTAAAAAATTATGGAGAGAAAACAATATACAAATACAGTACGTCTCAGTAGCACTTTTTTCAATTTAAAACAAAACTTAATGCAGATTCTCCGCTCTTCGAAAATGGTCATTCTAAAATTAGAAATGCGAACCTTACAAGGAAGTTGTTTTGTTCTATTTTCAGATCGGCGCGTGCGCCACGAGACTCGTGCTTTCAGTCAGGTGTGGTCGAATGTCCAATATTTAACTCTGTATAAAATATTTCTTTAGCTTTTTTATTTATTTTATTTTTTAACCAGTCCTGGAACTTAATGAACTTACCTTGTACTTCGTCTGAAATCTATTGCTAGTGAAATGAGTGATTATCATGGCCACAATATCAGAACGCTGCCGTTTCCTACGTCATAGAAAAATTCAAATGCAGCTGTTCATGATAACTGATAACAAAGATTCTGATGATGATGCTATTGGTGTTGGATTGAATAAAATGTTCACGCAACTAACCATGCTGCTACTGACCTATGTTTAAAATAGCTACACTATTGCATATGCTGCTCGCGAGGTTATAACTGTCTATAAGTAAACATTACAAACTATATATAACGGAGTTAAAAGAGGAACATAATTATTGATCAAATATAGACTATTTTCTTTATATATACACTAATAAACAAAACTTAAGGAAGCTGTACCTTTTAGCATGTATATAAGGTTTCAGACAATAACTGAAAGATACACTCATGGACAAAACTTAAGGAAGTTGTACCTTTTGGCATGTATATCAGGATTCAGACAATAACTCTGAAAGATACACTCATGGACAAAACTTAAGGAAGTTGTACCTTTCAGCATGTATATCGGGATTCAGACAAAAACTCTGAAAGATACACTCATGGACAAAACTTAAGGAAGTTCTACCTTTTAACATGTATATCGGGATTCAGACAATAATTCTGAAAGATACACACATGGACAAAAGTTAAGGAAGTTGTATCTTTCAGCATGTATATCGGGATTCAGACAATAACTGAAAGATATACTCATGGACAAAAGTTAAGAAAGTTGTACCTTTCAGCATGTATATCGGGATTCTGACAATAACTCTGAAAGATATTTGATACACTAACCTTTATTGATAACCCACGAAATAACCAAAGTGTGAACAAAGTTGCCTCTGTCTCCTTCAAAAAAGAATAGACGACATTCGATATTAAAGACTTTCCACTTCCTTAAGTTTTGTCTATGAGTGTATAATTATGGGAGAAAATACACATTTTCCCCAGTTTCTTTAATAATATAAATGAATTCTTTCTCTCTATTCGATATTAAATGTCATCAAATAAATTACCCAGTCATATTTATTTGGTAGTGATAGTCAACAAATATATAACTGGATGAATGCAATGACATTTGATCAAGGTATTTGGTTTATATAAATTCTACAAGACCGCAGTCACCGTTCGGAGGAGATTATAGAATCGCCGAATGCCGTGGTTTATTTGGACGAGGAAAGCGAAAACTAGAACGCGGCTGATTCCACACTCGCCTGTTCAGTGATTCGCTAACCATGACGTATGAACAAAGGAACGTGTGGCCATTGGACATGCGTCGGACTTGGAGGCTGTTGTTGGGTGCTGCGCTGCCTGGAGTATAGGAGCTCCATCTATTATTTCTTCCTGTGGTGAATCTGTATTAGACCTGTGGTCTTAATAAACTTTGTGTGTGTGTATATTTGGTGGTAGTGTCTTGTCCACTGATTTTGTTTCTCCATGGAATGGGGGGGTGCCATTGCCCGTTAGTCAGCCACATTTCAGAGTTCCCTGAAGTCATATTTATTGACTTCGTTTGTTTGTAAGTAATTGTGTAATTCATATTTCTTGAAAATAAAGATACTTCGGCCAGTAAATCTTTTTATTACTTCGAAGTTTCGACAAAAAATCTTTTGTCCTCGTCAGGAGCAAACAAAAATTAAAACATTTGGCAAGGCGATTTTTTTTTTTTTGCTCCTGACGAGGACAAAATATTTTTGTCGAAACGTCGAGGTATAAAAAGATTTACTGGCCAAAGTATCTTTATTTTCAAGAAATATGAATGCCAGCCAGGCAGCCTCTATCTTTACGATGTGTAATTTATAGTTTCTTAACTTCCTAGGATAATCTTAAATAACCTTAGAAAGAATTCAATATTCCAGAAATAATTTAGATACTCCAAGCTATCGTTAGGTTTATCTGTACCATCCAATTCTCACGTTAAAGATAGAGGCTGCCTGGTGGCATTCATAGTTCTTAAAATTAAAGATACTACTGCCAGTAAATATTTTTATTATCTCGACATCTTAACATAATATTTTGTAAAACGACATTTAAAGATTATCCCGCATGAGTTTCTTTTCAATGAAAAATCAAAATTTATTTAAAGGAGAAATAACAATTATTTCTAACCTTAGGGATGAGGTATGAAAGGATGAATTGTGAAGAGTAATGATAAACGGAAATATAAAAGTGTCCAGGTATGGGAATTTCATTTTTCCGTTTATCATTACTCTTCACAATTCATCCTTTCACATACCTCATCCTTAAGGTTAGAAATAATCGTTATTTCTCCTTTAAATAAATTTTGATTTTTCATTGAAAAGAAACACATGCGAGATAATTTTTAAATGTCGTTTTACACTCACAAGCCGCATTATATTGTTTTGTATTACACCCATACCTCGCTTTGCGTCGGGGTTACGTTCCAAAAAAACACGACGCAAAGTGAAAATAAAATTTTGATGGCATGGCGCAATCAAAAACAAAGGTGTTGCCATATTTTAGAAAAAAATAATTTAAAAAAAATAAAGAATCGAATCCAAAACAACCCAACTTCGAAAATCTTACGACGCACAGTGAAAATCAGTAAAAATTAAGCAGCGACGCAACTTCGAAAAAAACGCAAAACGAAACGACGCAAAGCGAGGTATTGGTGTATAATATTTTGTCCTCGTCAGGAGCAAACAAACATTTGGCAAAACGTTAAAATTTAAAATGATTTACTGGGCGAAATATCTTTAATTTTTAGATCTAATTCTTATTTCTTTTTGTGTTTTGCTCATTTCCTTTTTGGACTTACTCGAGGCTCTCTCTCCGTCATAATTCATATTCAAAAATAAAAACTGAATATACAACAACAAAAAGCCATTATTAAGGACACTTCGTCCCATACGGGATTCTACCAGATACAGAAGTAAACATAGAATTTATCTACAGAAGTGGAGATTAACATCGACCTTTCTTCAAGTTGAATCCATCATCTGTATTATACCTATTGTCTGTTCTGTTTTCCAGAATTTGTGAAAAGTCAATGTATTGGGTTTGCTTTTTACTACTCTTACCATTAGAACATATGGTGATTTGTTTTTATAACCAATCTTTTGACGAAAAATTTCTCTCTCCTTCTCTAGTACCGGACAATAAAACATGTAAAAACTGAATATACCAACTCTGCAAAGTACGTTTTTAATATGTCAGTCATAGAGTTCTGTTGGGCTATAAGTTGAAGCTGGACTAGATGATGTAATAGTATAAGGAAGTAGTCAATTATCCCACTACATCTGCCGATTGAAGTGGATATATTGAAGCACGCGGAGGCGAAGCGAACAACAGGAAAGTTATATTTATTATGACTAAAAAGGGGGGAGGGGGATGGACTGCCCGCTGGGCAGCTCGGTGATTGGCTGGCCGTGACGTAGTGGTGACGTAGGTCCTCTCAGGCGGAAGTGGGCATATACAACATGTCTTCATTCCCCCACTTTGGATATGTCGGGTAGTATGCCAGTATCCAGACAATTCATAGCTGCACAAGCATTCTGATGTGCAGTCCTTTTGAGGCCCTTGGTGAAGATGTCGGCCAGGTTGTCGTTGGTAGAGATGTAATTCACATGGATGTCTCCACTGTTGACCTTTTCTCTTATATAATGATACCGTATGTCAATGTGCTTCGACCTATTGTTTTCTATGTTGTTTTTAGAAAACTCGATGGCAGCTCTATTATCACAGAATATTGTTATTGGGCGTGAGGCGTTAGTCAGGCATTTCAAATTCTCTAATATTTGTGCTATCCACAATATTTCCTTAGTGGTCTGGGCGAGAGCAATGTATTCAGACTCCATTGTAGATAATGATACGCAATTTTGCTTTTTAGATCTCCATGACACTAAACAACCATTAATAGTAACAGCTGACCCGCAAGTTGATCGTCTATCATCTATGTCATTAGCCCAATCTGAGTCGCTAAATGCTAGTATATCATCAGACCCTCTTTTATAGATGAGTGAAACATTCTTAGTAGCTTGAAGATATCTTAGTATATGTTTAGCAGCTTGCCAGTGTCGTTCGCCTGGGTTACTACAGAATTGTGCTAATTTAGTTACGGCAAACGTCATATCAGGTCTCGATGAGTTTGCAAGATATAGCAGAGACCCTATAAGTTCTCTGTAAGGGACGTGTTTTATCTCATCCTTTTCCTTATCAGTTGTTGGACAGTCTTTCTTTGTAATCGGGATGGAGTTATCTAATGGAGTAGAAACGCCCCTACATTCCATCATATTAAATCGTTCGAGGATCGACATGGTGTATTTTCCTTGTGAGAGGATTATTGTGTTTTAATCTGGATAACTTATTTCTACACCTAAGAAATATTTGATGGGTCCTAAGTTCTTTATCTTAAATTTTTCTCTAATCTTTTCCTCAATATTTGTCAGAATGTCCTCGCTTTCCGCGAACAAAGCTAGATCGTCGACATATACGGCGATAACCGCCTTATCTTCAAAAGTGTATAAACAATTACAAGCGGCTAAACGACGAAATCCAATATCTTCAAGAGCTTTATCTAGTGTGCAGTACCATTCGAGACCGGACTGACGTAAATCATATATTGGACGGTTTAGTTTAAGAACTTTGCCCTCACATTTCTCGTCGTTAGATCCATCTGGTGGGCTCATATAGATTTCTTCATTCAGTTCGCCGTACAGATATGCATTGTCGACGTCGAGGTGTCGATTGTACCAATTTTTATTTATCGTCAATGCAAAGATCATTCTGATGACCGAAAAATTTATTACTGGCGAATATGTCTCAAAAAAGTCAACGTTTCGTTTTTGAGAAAAACCTCTCGCAACTAATCGCGCTTTAAATCTTTCAACGTCCCCTTTTGAGTTAGTCTTTATTTTAAATACCCATCTACTGCTAATTGGGCGCTTGCCAAGTGGTAGGTCGGACAACGTCCATGTATTTCTATCCTCAAGACTTCTCAATTCATCCTTCATAGCCCTTCTCCAGTACGGTGCCTCTTTGCTGTTTATGGCTTGTTCGAAAGTTGTGGGTTCGATGATATCTAGGAAATGCAGTTCTGCTTTTGGCTTTCCAGCACGTCCATAAGGGTTTCGTACAATTCTTTTAGGCCTAGTTTGAACAATGTCGTCGTTGTTTACCCCCACTAAATCCTGATCACTCGTATCATAATTACGTTCTTTTTCCGCTTCAGGTTTTAGATCTATATCTCCTTCAAGCTGGTTATCGGGTTCTATCCAAATATGGTTGTATCTTTCAGGTTCATCCTCAACCTTAGTCCACTTCAGTCCTATCTTGGATTCGTCAAATTTGACATGCTTCGTTTGGATTACGTGTTGAGTTTCTGGACACCAAAGACGATAGCCTTTAGTCTGGGAAGAATAACCAACAAGAATGCACCTATTTGCTCGATTGTCCAGTTTCTTTCGCCTTTCTGTGGGGATATGGCTATATGCTAAGCACCCGAAAGCTTTTAAGTGGCGAACACTCGGTTTTCTTGATGACCAAAGTTCATCGGGTACTTTATCTCCTAGGGCGCTATTGTAGCACTTGTTTCTTATATAAGCTGCAGTGTTTACTGCCTCTGCCCAGAATCTCTGAGGGAGTTCGGCGCTATGTAAACAAGATCGGGTTATGTCCAACAACACGCGATTAGCCCTTTCTGCAACGCCGTTCATAGGTGGCGAGTATGTGTTCGTTAGCTCGTGTTTGATGCCAAGTTGCTCTAGCCTAGTTTTAAATTCATGGTTGCAATATTCGAGTCCATTGTCGGATCTTAGCACCTTTAGCTTATGTCCTGTTTCTCTCTCAGCCCTGGCGAGATACGAGTCGAAGTGTTTCAGCACTTCGTTTTTATGTTTAAGGCAAAACAGGGTTATCTTTCTAGAATAATCATCAATGAATGTTAGAAAATATGCGCTTCCTCCAATAGATCTAACAGGCATTGGACCACAAATATCAGTGTGAACTAATTCTAACGGCCTTTTAGATCTTATATTCCTAATGGGTTTGTGTGGCTCTTTCGTGGACTTTGCTACACAACAATCATCACACAGACTTCGATCCATCGAGGAGATCTCTAACCCCTTAACTAATTCCCCCTTTGCCATTCTCTCAATTGCGTCATTGTTTACATGACATAACCTCTGATGCCATAGTTCTAATGTTTGTTTTTGTGAACTCTTTTGACTGTTAAACAACTCAGCGTTTGGTAAAATGACTCTACCCTTCATGACATATAATCCATTTTCATCATGTGCTATTGCAACAATTCGGTTCTCCGAATCGAAAAATTGAGCTCTTCTGTTCGCAAAATTAACTATCTTGCCCTTATTTTCCATGCTCGAGACTGACAATAGGTTTCGTCGCACATTAGGGACATACAGCACATTACATAGTTTTAGGTCAACGTGGTGCTTACCCACATAGGCCTTGAACTTGATGTCGCCGCATCCTTCCGCTCGTGTAGTCCCGCTCGCTGTTAGGATCGGATCCGACGTTATTCCTTGGAAGTTGGTGAACCACTCCCTTTTGTTACACACGTGGTGAGTCGCGCCGCTGTCGATCACCCAAGAGTTGTCAGGGATGGCGCAGGATAGGGCTGTTAGCATTTCGCTTCCCGCTATCTCGTGAGTGCTACATCTCGGTGGTTGGAAATTTAGAGTTGGAGTTTTAGCCTTTCCTCTGCATGATCTCGCGATATGTCCTTCCTTGCCGCACTTGTAGCAGGCGAAATTTTTCTTCTTCTTGTCTTCCTTCCTGGTCGTTGTTCCGAACTGCAAAGCTTCATTTGTGTTATTCACACGTCGGGCCATCCGTCTCTCGTATTCTGCTACAGCACATGTTTTACCTTGCTAGAGGTGAATTCCTTGTCTTCTACGTTGCTGAAGGTCATGATGATTCCGTCGTATGACTCCGGTAGGCCAGCAAGCATTGAATAGGCGAGGTCTTGATCCTGCATTTCTGCGCCTGCCTCTCTTAAGTGATCCGAACAGATCTTCAGTCTCCCCAAATAGTTCGTCATCGTCTCTTGTTCTTCGAATCTTATGGAGATGAACTGCTTCTTCAGTTGGAGGATTCTTGACCTTGACTTGGGTTCGTATACTTGTTCCAAGGTATCCCATGCTTCTCGTGCAGTGGTACAGTCCATTATATGAATCTGTTGGCTCGGTGAGATCGTCAGTGCTATCATAGCCAACGCCTTTTCTTGCTTCATGTTGAAGATTGTTCTTGAGGCTTCTTCATCGGGTGTTGGCTCCGTAACATACTTCCAGAGTTCTCTTTCGATTAGCATCATCTTCGTATTATACTTCCAGCTTCTGTAGTTCTGATCATTGAGTTTCTCGAGGGGCGTGTTGATCATCGTCGAGGTCATCTTGCACGTGGTGTCTCGAATTAACCACGCTCTGCTACCAGATGTTGGGCTATAAGTTGAAGCTGGACTAGATGATGTAATAGTATAAGGAAGTAGTCAATTATTCCACTACATCTGCCGATTGAAGTGGATATATTGAAGCACGCGGAGGCGAAGCGAACAACAGGAAAGTTATATTTATTATGACTAAAAAGGGGGGGAGGGGGGATGGACTGCCCGCTGGGCAGCTCGGTGATTGGCTGGCCGTGACGTAGTGGTGACGTAGGTCCTCTCAGGCGGAAGTGGGCATATACAACAAACAACAAACAACAAATATATACATATACAACATGTCTTCAAGTTCAACCTGAAAAATTAAACATACACATTATTTACAATTAATAATCAAAATTTACTTTTTTACACCTTATTATTTAACTCTCTCTCTCTCTTTCTTTCTCTCTCTTCCTATTCCCCAAATATAGTTAACGTAAAGTTACAAAAATTGGTCAAAAGGGTTGCATATTGTTACGTCATACCCAGACGCTATTCCTGTACCTTGTCTACTCAGGATGCCACAAAGATACACATGTGAGTTCGAAGGGATTGCAGCTAAAGTTAGCGCTTTATTGTATCTCACTTAACAGAAGGAATACAACAGTGGGACTCGCCTTCTTCAAATTCCCCGTCAGAAGAATCCTTGGCGCCGTGGATGTCACTCTTGTGAAGCTTCCCGCTCCACACTATTCAAGTCCAGCCTGGACTTACACCGTCTTGTAGGCCGCTCCGATGTCAGGCTCTCCTGGCACCGCTTTACAGGATCATCCACACGCCCGGAGGCAAGTCGCCACGTCCTCTTCTCACCGCAGATGTAACCAGACTCTGTCCTCCTCCACACAGGAATGCTGTTTTTAGCGCCTACCACATGGCAGCAGGGACAGCTGAAGTACACCCCTTTTTCCCCAACTTTACTCTGGTATATTGGCCTTGTCATCCATGTAACAATATTGCTATATCTTCATGTACGACAGTTTCGACCGTATACTGATCCATTGCAGTAATGTAAACAAGACCAGAGAGCGGGTAGTCATAAGACAACTTTAACGATAAAAAGGATTTACCAATTTCGCCAGATGTTTCAAAACAACTGAGAAATATATAGGAAGGAAGAGGAGGAAATATCTTTATTTATGGGGCTGCTAACCAGAATGGATGATTTTTGAGCCCCGATGGACGCATAAAGCAGAATATATACAAAGCAGTGTTGGAGGGGTCTGGGGATGGGTGGCCAGGGGATCATCTCCAGGTGAGTTCAGGAGAGCCGGGATGTAGAGGAGGGGGGCAGGGTGGTGATCCGCGGAGATCAGGGGGAGGCAGAGACGGGTCCAATAAAAAAGAATCCGAGAAATATATAAACAAACGATTTATAAATAAAATGATGACTTTAGCATCAGGATGATGACATTGATGATGATTCACCTAGCAGACGACCACAGAGTATTTATTCTGTGACAATATCTATCTACCGAAAGTGGAGATTAACATCGACCTTTCACAAGTTGAATCTATCATCTGTATTACGCCTATTATCTGTGCTGTTTTCCAGAATTTGTGTAAATCTTAAGTGCTGCATTTTCACAAAAATATATATATGTGGCAATATAATAAGGTAGGAAGAGAAATAATCACACCACAAGTTGGAAGAGGAACCAAGGCAACCAGAGAGAGAGAGGGAGAGAGACGGGACTGACACAGCCGGGCGGCCGTTCGTGTCGCACACAATCCCCAACTGTCTTCATAGTCCCGAGAACTCACGGGCCCCTGTGGTCGCCCCTTGGAATGTCGCTGGTGTCTTAAATGGCCGGACTTTAGCTGCCCGTCTCTCTCTGGGTTGACTGTAGGTTTGCTTTATTATTCTAGGAAGAGTATATATTATGACATATATATATATTATATTTATAAAAAGCTAATGAAATAATATATAAATGAGGTAAAATTGACTCAATGATAAGTGTTTTGCTTAGACAAATACACTAGTAGGTACGTTCAGGATATAACTAGAGCAAGGGTCGGCAAACTTTTGAGTCGGAAAAGTCAAAAATTGCAATTTACAAAATTTCAAAGTTTTAAAGAGCCACAAATTTTTTTCTTGCCAACAATAAATAGAACTCGTATAAATAATATTTACGTATGGAACTATATAAAGAGCCGTATGTAGCTCGCGAGCTGTAGTTTGCAGAACCCTGAGCCCTGGTTGACCCCTGAGCTAAGTTGATGACATGTACTTCGCAGTTGGTTGTACCATTAGTAATGTTGTTGTTGTTGTGTCCAAAGAAGAGCCTCAGATGTCTCCATGCATCTCCATCACAGCAGCAGCAGCAATATCCACTATCTTGGGTGTGTAAAGCTGCTGCTCTGGTCTAAATCAATTTTAAGGAATAAGTCTGTTCTTCTAAATGGTAGATCTGCTCGTTCAGTTGTTTTTGTCGTGTCCAAAGAAGAGTCTCAGATGTCTCCATGCATCTCCATCACAGCAGCAGCAATATTCACTATCTTGGGGCTCTTCATTGGAAAATGGGTGCCGTTGCCACGTTAGTCACCTTGGAAACGAACCAGAATTTGGTCGAAAATCCCAAGGGTACCATTAGTAATGATTTCATTATATTTCTATTGAGAAATATCAAATTCTTCAAAATCAATTTTTGCAATAAATTAGTTTCTTCAATTTAGAAAAAGGCATCTCCTTATCGTGCAACTGAAAGTTGCTGATGGCTTACGCAATCTATCGGAATAAATATCAACTATTCACGTTGATTTTTAATTATTCATTTTAATTAATAATTAAATATACCTATCTCTCCCCCGATTTACACGGTAGATACGTTCCTGAGAAAAACGTGTAAATCGGGGGATAGGTGTACACAGAAATAAAATGCATTGACAGGTTAAAATATGTAGTCAGCACATAAGCTCGGGATTCCTCGTGAGATGTGTACACAGCGCATGTGTTCAATCACAGTAGCATTTAGTATAGTGCGATAAAAAAAACTTATTTGGAAAACCGTGTAAAAGCGAAAACGTGTAAAACAAGTACCGTGTAAATCGGGGGATAGGTGTATATATTTAAGTATTTGGCCAATTCTGGGTTGCACAATAAGGAGATTCCTTTTTCTAAATGTATGCACCTTATCCCAGTACAATATCACATTTGTACTATTTTTCACATAGTTTCTTTAAGCTTACCGCAATTCGCCGAGCCCTGAACTAGAGAACTTCTCAGCTTGTATCCCATCTTCCAGGTCAGTGGACAATCGCCCCTATGGACATCTTCTACCCTAATGAAGGAAGTCTGGAATGGATCAGATAGATGTGAGATGGAGTCGCCAAGGAGGACCCAAATCCAATTTGGCACGCTTGGAATTCTCCTGGGAGTATGGCCCCAGAAGAGTTGAACCATGTTGATTGCCACAGGATCTCTGCCGCTAGCCTCTAAGCATAGGAACCTTCTCTTAGGCACTGAAACCAACATGGCATACCAAGTCTCAAGAAATATCCTTCCTCTCTCGTTGTTAACATCTTCTTTAACAAAAACATATAACGATAAAATTTGTAACAAATGAATTTACTTATAAAAATGAAAGAATTTAAAAGCACGAATGTTTCTTTTATACATAATACAAACTTCTACTGCCCTTACTGCGATGAAAAAAATATGTTTTGGGAGGGCTTGGCTCATCAGTGGTGAACCCTCCCAGCGGTTTCGCCAATTTAATCCACCAGACCGCTTCTCGGAGCTCTAATACTGTTTTGGACGATTCTGCTTATGGGCAGTAGAAGTTTGTATTATGTATAAAAGAAACATTCGTGCTTTTAAATTCTTTCATTTTATATGTATAGATGGCGCGTTATTGCTTTGTGTTAAATGAATTTACTGGCATGTGTTTATTTATAATACAATATAATACGGCTTATGATTGTAGAATGACATTTGAAAATTATCCTGCATGTGTTTTTTTTTTTAACGAAAAATCGAAATTTATTTTAAGGAGAAATAACAATTATTTCTAACCTTAGGGATGAAATATGAAAGGATGATATGAGTAACTTCAATAATAGCATCAAATATGATCTATGCAGACCTTACTACAATGATATTTGTAACAAATAAATTTACTGACAACGTGTTTCTTTTTTTAGAACATTTATATTATGATACATTAGCGCGCCATATGTTAACAAAATTCTAAACTATTATAGACGCGTATGATTTTTTTCAAAAATTAAACAATTTCTACTGCCCATACTGCAATGGAAAAATTAATGGGAGGGCCTGGCTTATATAATACCATCAAATATTATCTTTACAGACCTTACTGAAATGATATTTGTAACAAATAAATTAACTTGAAATGTGTTTCTTTTCAATGATATAATCAAATATTATCTCTACAGACCTTACTGAAATGATATTTGTAACAAATAAATTAACTTGAAATGTGTTTCTTTTCAATAATATCATCAAATATTATCTCTACAGACCTTACTGCAATGATATTTATAACAAATAAATTTACTGGCAATGTGTTTCTTTTCAATAATATCATCAAATATTATCTCTACAGACCTTACTGTAACAAATAAATTTACTGGCAATGTGTTTCTTTTCAATAATATCGTCAAATAGTATTTCTACAGACCTTACTGAAATGATATTTGTAACAAATAAATTTACTGGCAATGTGTTTCTTTTCAATAATATCATCAAATATTATCTCTACAGACCTTTTTGTTCCAATATCACTTTATTGAGTACCGCTCAACAAGAGCAACCTAGTTTATGATAATTACAACAGTGAATAATATATGAAGGTTATTCACATATTAAACAAAATATTAACGCGGGATTCAATCCCGGTTCATGGCTGTCGGGAATCGAGGGTGTTATCCACTTGTCCACTGATTCTTTTCTACAGAACCTACTTCAATGATATTAGTTACAAATTTTATTGATAGATGGCAGTTGAATTTATAAACATGTATGATATTAATCGTACAATTTGTCACATCACACGTCCAGAAATACTTACATAAAAGTATCAGAAACACCAAATTGTACCTGCGGAGAAACTGAACAAACTGCTCTTCACCTTACCTATGACTGTTCGAACTTTACAGAAGTGAGACATCGTTTGTTTCCTGATCTAAATGATTTAACTCTCTTACATCTGAACCAAATTTTCTATATAAATTGTATGAACTCTGTCGATTAATACATGTAAATTTAAACTATTTTAACACATAAGATTCTTTTTAAAATAAATCAATTTTTCTACTGTCCTTACACACTGCAATGATAATATTGTTACGTCGTACCCAGACGCTATTCGTGTACTTTGTCTACTCAGGATGCCACAAAGATACACATGTGATTTCGAAGGGATTGCAGCTAAAGTTAGCGCTTTATTGTACCTCACTTAACAGAAGGAATACAACAGTGGGACTTGCCTTCTTCAAATTCCCCATCAGAAGAATCCTTGGCGCCGTGGATGTCCTCTTGTGAAGCTTCCCGCTTCACACTATTCAAGTCCAGCCTGGACTTACACCGTTTTGTAGGCCGCTCCGATGTCAGGCTCTCCTGGCATCGTCTTACAGGATCATCCACACGCCCGGAGGCAAGTCGCCACGTCTTCTTCTCACCGCATATGTAACCAGACTCTGTCTTTCTCCACACAGGAGTGCTGTTTTTAGCGCCTGCCATATGGCAGCTAGAGTCCACCCCTCTTTCCCCAACTTTACTCTAGTATCTTGGCCTTGTCATCCACGTTACAATATAATAGGAGGGCATGGTTCATTAATGGTAAACCCTCCCAGCAATTTTACCAGTTTAATCTACCATCCCGCTGTAATTTTGCATTTTTCTGTTTTCCTTTTATACAGATACTGGAGCTAGACTCTTGTAAAGGGTTTTTTAAATCGTGAAACTGAAAGTATCTGTCGCCATCTATCCAAATAAATATGAACTAATCATTGAAGTTTGCTTATAATTCCAGAATCAATGACCAAATACACTTTTAGATTAACCGTTGGTTTTCGATCGCTACGACCCGGGATCAAATCCCACACTGGGTACTTTTTTCTAATTAAAAAAAAATGCTACAATGGGTCCGATTCTTGCAAAATTCTAACCCCACAAGCGAGTACAAGTAACCAACCGGGACACATTTGTAAATGCAAAAGTCGAACTTCTTTTCACATGTGTAGATATGTGGTGTACTTACAGTAAAAGCAGTCGCTAACTACAGTACTACCAACCATGATTATCATGGGAACGTGTACTAGGGATAATAAAAATCGATACAATAATCAGAATCTAACTTCCTAAGTGAAAGTTTCAAAGTTTTTTGCCTTATTCAGCGTTTGAAGATGTAGGGAGATATTCAGCATGCATCGTTAGCTGGACAGAAATCAAATTTGCAACTTGCAGTCTCCAATATGTAGAATGGTCTCTCTGATGACTCATCTCTAGTAAAATATAAAGTTCCATTTGTATCGGTGTCTTTTGGATGCCTTTCTAGAAATTGACATTTAATATTTATTCATAATTACAAGATTGAAATTGAATATAGATGTTTACACATTTTATAGTTTTTTTTTTATTAAAACGACATATATTGGATCAAAATATCATTTATTTTACCAATATTTCAATTGGCTGAACTCCAACCTTTATCAAGGTGTTATAACATTTTAAAGTGTGTCAACAACAAATTATGTGGCGCTGAGTTTGTTGTTGACACACTTTAAAGTGTTATAACACCTTGATAAAGGTTGGCGTTCAGTCAACTGAAATATTGGTAAAATAAATGATATTGTGATCCAATATATGTCTTTTTAATTAAAGATTTATTTATGGATTGCTCTATTTTGAAAACTTTTATAATATGATGCAATAGCACGCCATCTGTTTTAAAGAACTATTGTTTAAAATATAAAAATAAAAATGTAAATTTTCATGACGATATTTGAAAATTTTATTATTTTGATTTATCAAATAATATTCGTTACAATTATAAATTGGCGCCGTAGTAGTCATTCTTGTGAAACGTCCCGCTCAAACTTTGTGTCTGAGAAGCGATATTTTAATAAAGAGATGATCTGGCTTTGTGTCTTCTGCTCGAATGAATGTTTTTCTGTTAGAATTTTGTTCCTGCATACTAAAAATGAACTGGCTTCATCCGTGGTCTCTGCTTTATGGAATATTTTTCCCAATATAATTTTGTATCTGATAATCAAACATGATACAGCAATATTGTCATCATCATTTTCTGACTAAAAAAAAAACAACTATTTTTTACCCAGAACCTGTCAATTTCAATTTTTCTTGGCTAAAACTACGATAAATATCTCTTCCAGATTTTTCTCTATGTCCTGTAAAAACGCGTTTTACATGCACATTAGATCAGCTGATATTACCTCCCATCTTCACCGCTATAGGCGCTGCTTGCGAGCGAAAGGGCAAATTTGCAACGCAATTTGCAAATAACTCAAAGAATATTCGGGATAGAAACCTGAAATTTTCACTATAAGTTTTTACAGATTCTATTATATATACTGTTAAAATTTCAGTTAGATTAGTTACGTATTGTGGACGTGTATAGCCGACATAGATACACTGACTTATATATATAGGGTGTTAAGATTATGAGGTTAAAGATTGAAGAAACCTCCTCCCAACAAGTAAGACCCTCACCTAAGGTCTTGATATCAGTTTGGACTGCCTTGGGTGATCAAGCCAGGAAGGAAAATAACGAAGACAGAAACCAGCGGCTACACGCGCAGAAGCTCTCGCTCTACTCAGAAACTCTTTATTTAAACAACACGGCTCAGTTATATACAAAAGGGAAATTTACATAATAACAATTTATACATTCAATAGAAAAATCTACATCTCTAGTCATACACTCAAAAAAGGATATTTACATATTGTATGTTACGACTTTTAACATACCCCCACCTTTCTTTTTTGTAAAACAAGAAAGAAATACTGCGGCACCCTCTCCATACATACCACCGGAGGTTGCCCCTCAAGCGTCCATCTTCCTCTTCCAAAGAAATCGGAGGTAGTCCCAATCATTTTCCTTGATGGCCATTACCTGGAAATATCTCCCCATGTCGGCCAAAACTCCGTACTTATTTTTCCGAAGTTTTATCCCTATTTCCGGGATTCTCCTCAGTAGAATGGGTCTCCTCTTCAAATACCGTCTTAAGGCGAGTGCGCCGTGTCCTCGACAGGAAGCGTCGCCAAATACTGGCCGTATAGGCGTAGCCCTGGACTCACTCTTAAACCAATCTTTTGGATCAATAATTTTTTCTTCCACCTTTGATTCAATACCTTGTTCTGCATCTAGGTTTTCCCCCACCGTTGAATCAGTACCTTGTTCTGCATCTATATTTTCCCCTTCCACCTTTGAATCAGTACCCTGTTCTGCATCTAGCTTTTCTTCCACCTTTAAATCAGTACCCTCAGCTACTGCTCTAGAATTACTCACCGGTTCATAACCTTTAATTGCAGTCTCAGAATCCTTTACTCCGTCGCCCTTAGGCTTCGCTTCAGAATCTTCCTTATCCTTTAAATTTGCCTCTTCATATTTTTCATTGGCATTATTTCTACCAAATTGCCCCCACCTTGAGAGCCAATCCCCTGGGTTGCCCTTAAGTTTTTGTAGATCTCCCTTATTCTTTATTTTAGATTCCGTATCTCCAGTTGGTCTTGCTTCAGCATCACTTACTCCGTCACCCTTAGGCTCATCTTCAGAATCCTTTACTCCGTCGCCCTTAGGCTCATCTTTAGAATCCTTTACTCCGTCGCCCTTAGGCTCATCTTCAAAATCCTTTATTCCTTCGTCCTTAGGATTCGCTTCAGATTCCTTTACGCCTTCGTCCTTAGGATTCGCTTCAGATTCCTTTACTTGATCTCCTTTATCTCCGTCTTTAGAATTCACTTTATCAGGTTTTGCTTCCGCTTCATTTGCTTTGTCTTTAGCCTCAGCTTCCTTCACACCTACAACGCTATCAACTGCAGTTTCAGAATCCTTCACTTCATTGCATTTAACTGCCGCTTCTGTTTCCTTCCTTTCACCGCCTTCAACTGCTGCGTTCAATTCCTTCTTTTCTTTAATAGCATTCACAGCACCTTTTTTGCCCTCATATTCAATATCTATTATAGAGGGAGCTGAACAAGCTTCCTTTAGCATTCTAGCTTTAGCTAGAGCAGGCTTCACATCCGTAGCTCTAGCAGTTTTTACAGAATTCTCTTTTTCCACGCCTTCAATTTCATTTTTCATGGACTCTTTCGGGCTTTTTGACAGAGACGCAGAAGTAGTCTGAAGTTTGATAACTTTCTGATTATCGGCATCTGAATTCGGAGAGGCACTAGACGCCCCTGGTGGAATTTGAGAAGTCTTGACCTGAGCATCCCTATCCTGCTCACGCATTATGCGAATTCTAGTCTTTAAATAATATCTTTCCGTGATGTAGGGTTCACACTCCTCAAACTCCCTATCTATCTCCTCTTCAGTAGCCTCATCCTTGGCCAATAAAATTGCCTGGCATCGCTCATTCAATGCCAGCAACTCCAAATGGAGAGATTCCAATTTATCAAATTTGGCATATATGCCACTTTTATCAATAAGAGGATCCCTTAACTCTGTATTCATATCATTTACCATTTCGGTAAAAACGCCTCTTATCGCCTCTCTACGCCTTCTGCTAACATCCTCCATCTCACCTTGTAGTTATCCTTTCGCCTTGTAGGTATCCTTTTTACCTTGTAGGTAGCTTTTCACCCTGTAGGTATCCTCTTACCTTACTTGAGCTTCTTCAACCTCTTTGCCTATTTGAGCTTCCTCAACTTCTTTGTCTACCTGAGCTTCTCCCTTCCCTTGAGCTCCCCCAAACCTTTAACAAAGGGTCCTTTTGAGCTCCTTTAAACCTTTAACAAAGGGCTTCTCGAGCTCCTTTAAACCTTGAGCTTCACTGAGCTCTTTTTAACCTTTAACAAAGGGCTTCCCGAGCTCCTTTAAACCTTTAACAAAGGGCTTCTCGAGCTCCTTTAAACCTTGAACTTCACTGAGCTCTTTTTAACCTTTAACAAAGGGCTTCCCGAGCTCCTTTAAACCTTTAACAAAGGGCTTCTCGAGCTTCTTTAAACCTTGAGCTTCACTGAGCTCTTTTTAACCTTTAACAAAGGGCTTCCCGAGCTCCTTTAAACCTTTAACAAAGGGCTTCTTGAGCTCCTGTTCCCTTGAGCCTCTTGAGCCTCTTTTACCTTGAGCTTCTTTAGCTTCTGCTTCCTGAGCCTGAGCTTGAGCCTCTTGAGCTTCTGCTTCTTGAGCTTGAGCTTCTGTTCCTTTGAGCTCCGCAGATTCTCACTCTCCCTCTGCTACTCGGCAGGCTAATTCTTCCTCTGCTACTCGGCAGGCTAATTCTTCCTCTGCTACTCGGCAGGCTAATTCTTCCTCTGCTACTCGGCAGGCTAATTCTTCCTCTGCTACTCGGCAGGCTAATTCCCCCTCTGCACTCGGCAGGCTAATTCTTCCTCTGCTACTCGGCAGGCTAATACTTCCTCTGCACTCGGCGGGCTAATACTTCCTCTGCACTCGGCAGGCTAATTCTTCCTCTGCACTCGGCAGGCTAATTCTTCCTCTGCTACTCGGCAGGCTAATTCTTCCTCTGCACTCGGCAGGCTAATTCTTCCTCTGCACTCGGCAGGCTAATTCTTCTTCTGCTACTTGGCAGGCTAATTCTTCCTCTGCTACTCGGCAGGCTAATACTTCCTCTGCACCTCGGCAGGCTAATACTTCACTGAGCTTCTTTGCCTTGAGCTGCTGTTACTCGGGAGACAGCGCCTACAGGTCTTCCCGTCTTCTGTTCCTCGGGAGACAGCGCCTACAGGTCTTCCCGTCTTCTCTACTTGACCAGCCCACGCAGCCCACCCGGGGACGCCATTAAATGTTAAGATTATGAGGTTAAAGATTGAAGAAACCTCCTCCCAACAAGTAAGACCCTCACCTAAGGTCTTGATATCAGTTTGGACTGCCTTGGGTGATCAAGCCAGGAAGGAAAATAACGAAGACAGAAACCAGCGGCTACACGCGCAGAAGCTCTCGCTCTACTCAGAAACTCTTTATTTAAACAACACGGCTCAGTTATATACAAAAGGGAAATTTACATAATAACAATTTATACATTCAATAGAAAAATCTACATCTCTAGTCATACACTCAAAAAAGGATATTTACATATTGTATGTTACGACTTTTAACATAGGGACTAGCCGAAATGTTTTTATTCAAATACCGCCGTGGATGTCACTCATGTGAAACGTCCCGCTCCAAACTTTGTGTGTTTTAAAATATAAAAATATATATATGTCATAATTTGTATATAATTAAATGCAACCCCGACCCACTATGTATGTACCATGTATGATTTTCGAAGACTTAATAAAGAACAAGGTAACTGGAGGGAAGCAAGTAGCATTAAGATATAGGAAGTAGACCTAAGGCTGGCACGACTATTCTGGGCACCCCTGTGTCAATATTGCAGGGGCAGAGACCGGACGTCTCTAGTGACCGCAGAAGTTATTTTAGCCAAGATACACTCAATACTTCCTGACAAAACAGGACGTCTCTAGTGACCAGAAGTTATAAATGTTAAAGCTAGCATTCAATACTTCCTGACAAAGCAGGATGTATTTTGATAGCCGCGGAAGTAAATAAAGTCAAATAAACACGAGACTTCCTGACCCAAGCCGGGCGTAACTAATATCAAAGGAAACCGCGGGCCAATCAAAAGACAGTACCTTAAGTAGGTCAACCAATAGGAAAAGATCATGTGACATCTCTCGACCAATCAGAGAGAAACTGAGGCTTGGTGTTAAATCGGAAAACAAGAATGAGTAGTTAGGTTTTCGCTCTCATAGGAACAACACCTGCAGTAGTGATTTAGCTTCCAAGAAGGTGACATCTGCTCTAGACCTCTCTCCCTCTGCTCATCCCACAGCTAAGTACAATCACCGCCATGTGATCAACTAATTAATAAGTCAAATCGCTCAGCTCTTCTCAAGCTTTCTTTCCTCCAACCCAGTTGCCTTTTAATTTCAAACCCCATCACGTGTCCTGATTATTCCTAACTGTGTGCTTCACTTACCACTCAACGACTGCGCTTCAACCAATCCTCACCATTCAAATCGAACAACAAGAAATTCCGCAACGATATTGCCACAGAACGGTTAAGTCGACAGGATTCTATAACAGTGTAATACATCAAATATTATAGTGTAATAACAACAATATCATCATATTACATATATAAATTTCACAACGATAATTGAAAATTCTATTATTTTGATTTTCAAATACTATTCGTTACAATTATAAATTGGCGCCGTGGATGTCACTCTTGTGAAATGTCCCGCTCCAAACTTTGTGTCTGAGAAGCGATATTTTTAGTGAGAGATGATCTGGCTTTGTGTCTTCTGCTTTATTTAATGCTTTTTTCTGTTAGAATTTTGTTCCTGCAAACTAAAAATGAATTGGCTTCACCCCTGGTCTCTGATTTTTGGAATTTTCCCCGATATAATTTTGTATCTGATAATCAAACATGATACAGCAATATCGTCATCATCATTTTCTGACTAAAAAACAACTATCTTTGCCCAAAACCTATCAATTTCAATTTCTTTGGCTGATTATCTCTTCCAGATTTTTCTCTAATTTCTGTTAAAATTCGTGTTACATGTACATTAGGTCAGCTGATATTACCTCCCATATTCACCGCTAGAGGCGCTGCTAGCGAGCGAAAGGGCAAATTTGCAACGCAATTTGCAAATAACTCGAAGAATATTCGGGATAGAGACCTGAAATTTATCACTATAAGTTTTTACAGATTCTACTCTATATACTGTTAAAATTTCAGTTAGATAAGTTACTTATTTGGACGTGTGTAGCCGACACACATACATATATACATACATACACTGACTTATATTTATATAGGGATTGAAACTATTTTAGACGCCTATGATTCTTTTTTGATGTTAAACAAATTCTACTGTTTTACAACCTCTTACCTTACAAACTTAAACTTTATAATTATTGTATATAAATTCGACATGTTATAATTGGTTAGAAGTAGTACTTCTGGTTGTTTCCGTCTTGAAGGGCGTGTTAGGCTGAAATCTCGAGAAATAAAAGAATTGTAAAAAAGAAACCAAACGCTAGATTACCTTATTGATAATACAATATAATGCGGCTTTATATTGTAGAACGACATTTGAAAATTATCCCGCGTGTGTTTCTTGGAGATGGCATCTGCCCGGTAATCGGAACACTGTGGGTTCGATTCCCATCCCTGGACACTTTTATTTTTCCGTTTATTATTACTCTTCACAATTCATCCTTTCATACTTCATCCCTGTTTAATAGATTCTGCAGGACGTATATTTTGAGGCGAAAGTATTGACTGTACATATTTCAAGCTACTATTTATAATTACTATATGCAAAATTTGACATCGAACTTTTAATTTTCATGATTCCCAATGTTCAATTATGTTAATTGTATATAATTTAAAATATACACGCAATTATCCAAATTGTCGATATGGCGTGTCTCTCCCAACTGTTAAATAAAAATAATAAAGAAATACTTCATCCCTAAGGTTAGAAATAATCGTTATTTATCCTTAAAATAAATTTCGATTTTTCGTTTAAAAGAAACATATGCGGGATAATTTTCAAATGTCGTTATACCTTATTGATTTCGTTAAAAATTACGTGTAAACCAGATGGATTTGCCCGCTCAGGAGATACGCAGCACAGATGGTTTAGACTTTGTATGCCTTTGTACAAAGATATATCATGGAATTGTTTTGCTTTAACATGTAGTTTTATTATCCCTAGTACACACGTACCGGCCATGAGAATCATAGTGGTTGCTAGCGGATGCTCTTACTTCAAGCGTACCAAATGTCTACCCTGCCCAGTAAAGGACTGCCCTGTAGTACGGTGTCGTGAGCCCCGAGCCGCTACGGTAACCGTGAAGGCCTACAGGGGAACTCTGAAAGATGGCTGACTAACGGGGCAATGTCACCTCTTCTTTCCATGGAGCAAGGACAAGACACTACAGCAACAGTGAACAGGGAACTCTGAAATGTGGCTGACTAACGAGGCAATGGTACCCCCTATCCCCCCATTCCATGGAGCAAGGACAAGACACTACGGTAACCGCGAACAGGGAATTCTGAAATATGGTTGATTAACGTGGCAATGGTACCCCCTTTTCCGTGGAGCAAGGACAAGACACTACGGTAACCGTGAACAGGGAACTCTGAAATGTGGCTGACTAACGGGACAATGGCACCTCCTCTTTTTCCATGGAGCAAGGACAAGACACTACGGTAACCGTGAACAGGGAACACTGAAATGTGGCTGACTAATGGGACAATGGCACCTCCTCTTTCCATGGAACAACAAGATCAGAAATTGACGGTCCATGCTACTGTGTCCGAGGAAGTCGACACGCTGGGCCTACAGTGCGAGGAACCAGTGGGAAATATGTTACGAGGACCCTGAGCATCTTTGGACAAGACATCAC
This sequence comes from Cordylochernes scorpioides, assembly GCA_030710605.1. Taxonomy (NCBI): domain Eukaryota; kingdom Metazoa; phylum Arthropoda; class Arachnida; order Pseudoscorpiones; family Chernetidae; genus Cordylochernes; species Cordylochernes scorpioides. The sequence goes on along the minus strand of CP092863.1, from coordinate 82,440,896 downwards.
CACCAAATGTCTACAATATGTAGAAAGCAGAACATAAGTTTTAAAAGAGAATAGTTTCTATTTTGCCTATGAATAAGCGTTTTTCTTTCAAAATATCAATATATGCATGAATTTTAGGTAATACCTGTGATTTTTAGCATACTCTCTCTATTAAAAAATACAAAAATATTTTCTCAAAATGAATTACTTTTAAAATGCAAACTTTCAAATGATAATTGCTCTTTTCAACGGTTTTAATAAAAAAAAACATCGACTATATCTTACAAGAAATATTTACAAACCTATTTTTTTGTAAATATGTCTTGAAAGAGAATTAACATTTCTTGTAAGATATACAGTATAACCTCCCTGTAAAGGACAACACCTAATTGCAGAGCCAAAGTGTCCTTTAGGGAGAGGTGTCCTCTTACCTGAGAGTTTCTAAATAGTAAAAATGGTAATTTTGCAAATGAAATCTGTCCTTTATAGAGAGGTGTCCTCTAGTGTGAGTGTCCTCTCATGGAGTATGTTCTACTGTATTGGCGATGTAAACTGTCCTTTATAGAGAGGTGTCCTCTAGCACGAGTGTCCTCTCATGGAGTATGTTCTACTGTATTGGTGATGTAAACTGTTTTTATAGAGAGGTGTCCTCTTACCGGATAGTTGCTAAATAGTAAAAATGGTAATTTTGCAAATGAAATCTGTCCTTTATAGAGAGGTGTCCTCTAGTGTGAGTGTCCTCTCATGGAGTATGTTCTACTGTATTGGTGATGTAAACTGTCTTTTATAGAGAGGTGTCCTCTAGTGTAAGTGTCCTCTCATGGAGTATGTTCTACTGTATTGGTGATGTAAACTGTTTTTATAGAGAGGTGTCCTCTAGCACGAGTGTCCTCTCATGGAGTATGTTCTACTGTATTGGTGATGGAAACTGTCCTTTATAGAGAGGTGTCCTCTAGCGTGAGTGTCCTCTCATGGAGTATGTTCTACTGTATTGGTGATGTAAACTGTTTTTATAGAGAGGTGTCCTCTAGCACGAGTGTCCTCTCATGGAGTATGTCCTACTGTATTGGTGATGGAAACTGTCCTTTATAGAGAGGTGTCTTCTAGCGTGAGTGTCCTCTCATGGAGTATGTTCTACTCTATTGTTGATGTAAACTGTGCTTTATAGATAGATGTCCTCTAGCGTGAATGTCCTCTCATGGAGTATGTTCTACTGTAGTCGATGTTTTTTTTTTATATATTAAGCCCATTGAAAAGCGATTATTACTTGAAAGCTAGCATTCTAGAATAAAAGAAACTCATTGTGAGAATATTTTTATATTTTTTTAATGTTTTCACACAATTGTATCATGAATACTCTCTCCATGCCACCCATCAGTGAGGTGCAGACAACACCACAGCTGTCTGTTGACGTCAGCATCCAGAAATACAACTCCTGGTAACTGCCCTCCTTGTGGAGCGGCAGCTGTGCCATAGCACAGAATTCTACATTTTACGTTACAATGGGATTCCTTTAATAGACCTTATCTGCAATATAAATGTTTAAGACAATGATAATCTTCCTATTCAATATAGAAGAAAAAACACAAGTCAGAAAGAAGAGCTTCTTTTATAAGAGGACGTTCGTACCCGGACTGCAGGTCCCAGCGCGTCGGCTTCCTCGGACACAGTAGCATGGACCGTCAATTTCTGATTTTGTTGCTCCACGGAAAGGAAATATGCCATTGCCCCGTTAGTCAGCCACATTTCAGAGTTCCCTGTTCACGGTTACCGTAGTGTCTTGTCCTTGCTCCATTGAAAGAGGGGTACCATTGCCCCGTTAGTCAGCCACATTTCAGAGTTCCCTGTTCACGGTTACCGTAGTGTCTTGTCCTTGCTCCATGAAAAGAGGGGGTACCATTGCCCCGTTAGTCAGCCACATTTCAGAGTTCCCTGTTCACGGTTACCGTAGTGTCTTGTCCTTGCTCCATTGAAAGAGGGGTACCATTGCCCCGTTAGTCAGCCACATTTCAGAGTTCCCTGTTCACGGTTACCGTAGTGTCTTGTCCTTGCTCCATGGAAAGAGGGAGTACCATTGCCCCGTTAGTCAGCCACATTTCAGAGTTCCCTGTTCACGGTTACCGTAGTGTCTTGTCCTTGCTCCATGGAAAGCGGGGGTACCATTGCCCCGTTAGTCAGCCACATTTCAGAGTTCCCTGTTCACGGTTACCGTAGTGTCTTGTCCTTGCTCCATGGAAAGAGGGGGTACCATTGCCCCGTTAGTCAGCCACATTTCAGAGTTCACGGTTACCGTAGCGTCTTGTTCTTGCTCCATGGAAAGAGGGGGTGCCATTGCCCCGTTAGTCAGCCACATTTCAGAGTTCCCTGTTTACTGTTACCGTAGTGTCTTGTTCTTGCTCCATAGAAAGAGGGGGTGCCATTGCCCCGTTAGTCAGTCACATTTCAGAGTTCCCTGTTCACGGTTACCGTAGCGTCTTGTTCTTGCTCCATGGAAAGAGGGGGTGCCATTGCCCCGTTAGTCAGCCACATTTCAGAGTTCCCTGTTTACTGTTACCGTAGTGTCTTGTCCTTGCTCCATGGAAAGAGGGGTTGCCATTGCCCCGTTAGTCAGCCACATTTCAGAGTTCCCTGTTTACTGTTACCGTAGTGTCTTGTCCTTGCTCCATGGAAAGAGGGGTTGCCATTGCCCCGTTAGTCAGCCACATTTCAGAGTTCCTTGTTCACGGTTACCGTAGCGTCTTGTTCTTGCTCCATGGAAAGGGGGGTTCCATTGCCCCGTTAGTCAGCCACATTTCAGAGTTCCCTGTTCACGGTTACCGTAGTGTATTGTACTTGCTCCATGGAAAGAGGGGGTGCCATTGCCCCGTTAGTCAGCCACATTTCAGAGTTCACGGTTACCGTAGCGTCTTGTTCTTGCTCCATGGAAAGAGGGGGTGCCATTGCCCCGTTAGTCAGCCACATTTCAGAGTTCCCTGTTCACGGTTACCGTAGCGTCTTGTCCTTGCTCCATGGAAAGAGGGGTTGCCATTGCCCCGTTAGTCAGCCACATTTCAGAGTTCCCTGTTCACGGTTACCGTAGCGTCTTGTTCTTGCTCCATGGAAAGGGGGGTACCATTGCCCCGTTAGTCAGCCACATTTCAGAGTTCCCTGTTCACGGTTACCGTAGCGTCTTGTTCTTGCTCCATGGAAAGGGGGGTACCATTGCCCCGTTAGTCAGCCACATTTCAGAGTTCCCTGTTCACGGTTACCGTAGCGTCTTGTTCTTGCTCCATGGAAAGGGGGGAACCATTGCCCCGTTAGTCAGCCACATTTCAGAGTTCCCTGTTCACGGTTACCGTAGCGTCTTGTCCTTGCTCCATGGAAAGGGGGGTACCATTGCCCCGTTAGTCAGCCACATTTCAGAGTTCCCTGTTCACGGTTACCGTAGCGTCTTGTCCTTGCTCCATGGAAAGGGGGGTACCATTGCCCCGTTATTCAGCCACATTTCAGAGTTCCCTGTTCACGGTTACCGTAGCGTCTTGTCCTTGCTCCATGGAAAGGGGGGTTCCATTGCCCCGTTAGTCAGCCACATTTCAGAGTTCCCTGTTCACGGTTACCGTAGCACCTTGTCCTTGCTCCATGGAAAGGGGGGTTCCATTGCCCCGTTAGTCAGCCACATTTCAGAGTTCCCTGTTCACGGTACCGTAGCGTCTTGTCCTTGCTCCATGGAAAGGGGGGGTACCATTGCCCCGTTAGTCAGCCACATTTCAGAGTTCCCTGTTCACGGTTACCGTAGCGTCTTGTTCTTGCTCCATGGAAAGGGGGTTACCATTGCCCCGTTAGTCAGCCACATTTCAGAGTTCCCTGTTCACGGTTACCGTAGCGTCTTGTTCTTGCTCCATGGAAAGGGGGTTACCATTGCCCCGTTAGTCAGCCACATTTCAGAGTTCCCTGTTCACGGTTACCGTAGCGTCTTTTCCTTGCTCCATGGAAAGAGGGGTTGCCATTGCCCCGTTAGTCAGCCACATTTCAGAGTTCCCTGTTCACGGTTACCGTAGCGTCTTGTTCTTGCTCCATGGAAAGGGGGGTACCATTGCCCCGTTAGTCAGCCACATTTCAGAGTTCCCTGTTCACGGTTACCGTAGCGTCTTGTTCTTGCTCCATGGAAAGGGGGGTACCATTGCCCCGTTAGTCAGCCACATTTCAGAGTTCCCTGTTCACGGTTACCGTAGCGTCTTGTTCTTGCTCCATGGAAAGGGGGGAACCATTGCCCCGTTAGTCAGCCACATTTCAGAGTTCCCTGTTCACGGTTACCGTAGCGTCTTGTCCTTGCTCCATGGAAAGGGGGGTACCATTGCCCCGTTAGTCAGCCACATTTCAGAGTTCCCTGTTCACGGTTACCGTAGCGTCTTGTCCTTGCTCCATGGAAAGGGGGGTACCATTGCCCCGTTATTCAGCCACATTTCAGAGTTCCCTGTTCACGGTTACCGTAGCGTCTTGTCCTTGCTCCATGGAAAGGGGGGTTCCATTGCCCCGTTAGTCAGCCACATTTCAGAGTTCCCTGTTCACGGTTACCGTAGCGTCTTGTCCTTGCTCCATGGAAAGGGGGGTACCATTGCCCCGTTAGTCAGCCACATTTCAGAGTTCCCTGTTCACGGTTACCGTAGTGTCTTGTCCTTGCTCCATGGAAAAGGGGGTGCCATTGCCCCGTTAGTCAGCCACATTTCAGAGTTCACGGTTACCGTAGCGCCTTGTTCTTGCTCCATGGAAAGAGGGGGTGCCATTGCCCCGTTAGTCAGCCACATTTCAGAGTTCCCTGTTTACTGTTACCGTAGTGTCTTGTCCTTGCTCCATGGAAAGAGGGGTTGCCATTGCCCCGTTAGTCAGCCACATTTCAGAGTTCTTTGTTCACGGTTACCGTAGCGTCTTGTTCTTGCTCCATCGAAAGGGGGGTTCCATTGCCCCGTTAGTCAGCCACATTTCAGAGTTCCCTGTTCACGGTTACCGTAGTGTCTTGTCCTTGCTCCATGGAAAGAGGGGGTGCCATTGCCCCATTAGTCAGCCACATTTCAGAGTTCACAGTTACCGTAGCGTCTTGTTCTTGCTCCATGGAAAGAGGGGGTGCCATTGCCCCATTAGTCAGCCACATTTCAGAGTTCCCTGTTCACGGTTACCGTAGCGTCTTGTCCTTGCTCCATGGAAAGAGGGGTTGCCATTGCCCCGTTAGTCAGCCACATTTCAGCACATTTCAGAGGTCCCTGTTCACGGTTACCGTGGCGTCTTGTCCTTGCTCCATGGAAAGGGGGGTACCATTGCCCCGTTAGTCAGCCACATTTCAGAGTTCCCTGTTCACGGTTACCGTAGCATCTTGTCCTTGCTCCATGGAAAGGGGGGTACCATTGCCCCGTTAGTCAGCCACATTTCAGAGTTCCCTGTTCACGGTTACCTTAGCGTCTTGTCCTTGCTCCATGGAAAGGGGGGTACCATTGCCCCGTTAGTCAGCCACATTTCAGAGTTCCCTGTTCACGGTTACCGTAGCGTCTTGTCCTTGCTCTATGGAAAGGGGGGTACCATTGCCCCGTTAGTCAGCCACATTTCAGAGTTCCCTGTTCACGGTTACCGTAGCGTCTTGTTCTTGCTCCATGGAAAGGGGGGTACCATTGCCCCGTTAGTCAGCCACATTTCAGAGTTCCCTGTTCACGGTTACCGTAGCGTCTTGTTCTTGCTCCATGGAAAGAGGGGTACCATTGCCCCGTTAGTCAGCCACATTTCAGAGTTCCCTGTTCACGGTTACCGTAGCGTCTTATCCTTGCTCCATGGAAAGGGGGGTACCATTGCCCCGTTATTCAGCCACATTTCAGAGTTCCCTGTTCACGGTTACCGTAGCGTCTTGTCCTTGCTCCATGGAAAGGGGGGTTCCATTGCCCCGTTAGTCAGCCACATTTCAGAGTTCCCTGTTCACGGTTACCGTAGCGTCTTGTCCTTGCTCCATGGAAAGGGGGGTTCCATTGCCCCATTAGTCAGCCACATTTCAGAGTTCCCTGTTCACGGTTACCGTAGCGTCTTGTCCTTGCTTCATGGAAAGGGGGGTTCCATTGCCCCGTTAGTCAGACACATTTCAGAGTTCCCTGTTCACGGTTACCGTAGCGTCTTGTCCTTGCTCCATGGAAAGAGAGGTGCCATTGCCCTGTTAGTCAGCCACATTTCAGAGTTCCCTGTTTACTGTTACCGTAGCGGCTCGGAGCTCACGACACTGTACTTCACCCTACAGGGCAGTCTCTTACTAGGCAGGGTAGACATTTGGTACGCTTGCAGTAAGAGCATTCGCCAACAACCACCATGATTATCATGGCCGGTACGTGTGTGTAATAGGGATAATAAAACTACATGATGAGGCTAAACAATTAAGAAATTGTTGCTCCACGGAAAGTAAAGATCAGAAAGACTCCTTATAGAAAACAGATGGGAACTTTCCTTAAGGGTTGTTTTAAACTCTAGATAAAATCATTATAGCTTTAAAGGCAACGATTTGTCAAATTTTTTTGTTATTATTATTATTCCTAGTACACTTGGTACAGGCCATGATAATCATGATGGGTAGAAGTAGGAGACTGCTTTTATATAGAATAATAAGTCGGGGAGAAGAACTTCTTTTGAGAGAACGGCTGTACAAGCTTTAAGGCAAGATACCCTTCTAAGGGTGGAAGGGTGTATTTTTCCAGATGATTGTCCTCATATAAATCTCTTCTCTCCATCTCTTGTTTCTTCTTTTATATAAATGGTTAAGTTTCTACTTCAAATAGCGATAAGCCGTGTTTTTCGATATACACCAATACCTCGCTTTGCGTCGTTTTGTTTTTTCGAAGTTGCGTTGCTGCTTAATTTTTACTGATTTTCACTGTGCGTCGTTAGATTTTCGAAGTTGCGTTGTTTTGGATTCGTGTCTTTAATTTTTTTGTTCCTAAAATATGGCAACACCTTTGTTTTTGATTGCACCAATTTATTGGAAAAAGTTCCCAATGCGGGATTAGATCCCGGGTCGTAGCGGTCTGTCAAATTTTAACAATGATATTGTCAACTGCTTTTACTGTAAGTGCGCCACATGTCTACACCTATGAAAAGCAGTTCGACTTTGCACTTACAAATGTGACAGAGCCCCGTTTGATTACTTGTACTCGCTGGTGGGGTTGGACATTTGCAAGAATCAGGGACCATTGGATCATTTTTTTTTTTATCAGAAAAAAAAGTGTCCAATGAGGGAATCGAACCCAGGTGGTAGCGGTCGAAAACCAACAGTTTAGAACATTCTTCCACCCACCCCCATGGAATAACGTGGCCTAGTTAAACCCTTCAACCTATTTACATATCAGTCTTTTCCACGATGATAAGTCTTCTTTCTTATCTCCACTCAATCCTATCAGGGTATCAAGCTTGTAGAGCTTGTTGATGGTGTCTGCTGGGGATGTGTCTTCTTCTTTCTTATCTCCACTCAATCATATCAGGATATCAAGTTTGTAGAGCTTGTTGATGGTGTCTGCTGGGGATGAGTCTTCTCTCTTCTTCTCCACTCAATCATATTAGGGTATCAAGTTTGTAAAGCTTGTTGATGGTGTCTGCTGGGGATGTGTCTTCTTCTTTCTTATCTCCACTCAATCCTAGCAGGGTATCAAGCCTGTAAAACTTGTTGATGGTGTTTGCTGGGGATGTGTTTTCTTCTTTCTTATCCCCACTCAATCCTATCAGGGTATCAAGCCTGTAGAACTTGTTGATGGTGTCTGCTGAGAATGTGTCTTCTTCTTTCTTATCTCCACTCAATCCTAAGGGTATCAAGCCTGTAGAACTTGTTGATGGTGTCTGCTGGGGATGTGTCTTCTTCTTTCTTATCTCCACTCAATCCTAGCAGGGTATCAAGCCTGTAAAACTTGTTGATGGTGTTTGCTGGGGATGTGTTTTCTTCTTTCTTATCCCCACTCAATCCTATCAGGGTATCAAGCCTGTAGAACTTGTTGATGGTGTCTGCTGGGGATGTGTCTTCTTCTTTCTTATCTCCACTCAATCCTAAGGGTATCAAGCCTGTAGAACTTGTTGATGGTGTCTGCTGGGGATGTGTCCTCTTCTTTCTTATCTCCACTCAATCATATCAGGGTATCAAGCCTGTAGAACTTGTTGATGGTGTCTGCTGGGGATGTGTCTTCTTTCTTATCTCCACTCAATCATATTAGGGTATCAAGCCTGTAGAACTTGTTGATGGTGTCTGCTGGGGATGTGTCTTCTTCTTTCTTATCTCCACTCAATCATATCAGGATATCAAGTTTGTAGAGCTTGTTGATGGTGACTGCTGGGGATGAGTCTTCTCTCTTCTTCTCCACTCAATCATATTAGGGTATCAAGTTTGTAAAGCTTGTTGATGGTGTCTGCTGGGGATGTGTCTTCTTCTTTCTTATCTCCACTCAATCATATCAGGATATCAAGTTTGTAAAGCTTGTTGATGGTGTCTGCTGGGGATGTGTCTTCTTCTTTCTTATCTCCACTCAATCATATCAGGATATCAAGTTTGTAAAGCTTGTTGATGGTGTCTGCTGGGGATGTGTCTTCTTCTTTCTTATCTCCACTCAATCATATCAGGGTATCAAGTTTGTAGAGCTTGTTGATGGTGTCTGCTGGGGATGTGTCTTCTTCTTTCTTATCTCCACTCAATCATATCAGGGTATCAAGCTTTTAGAGTTTGTTGATGGTGTCTGCTGGGGATGTGTCTTCGTTCTTATCTCCACTCATTCATATCAGGGTATCAAGCTTGTAGAGTTTGTTGATGGTGTCTGCTGGGGATGTGTCTTCTTCTTTCTTATCTCCACTCAATCATATCAGGGTATCAAGCTTGCAGAACTTGATGATGGTGTCTGCTGGGGATGTGTCTTCTTCTTTCTTATCTCCACTCAATCATATCAGGGTATCAAGCTTGCAGAACTTGATGATGGTGTCTGCTGGGGATGTGTCTTCTTCTTTCTTATCTCCACTCAATCATATCAGGGTATCAAGCTAGTAGAGCTTGTTGATGGTGTCTGCTGGGGATGTGTCTTCTTCTTTCTTATCTCCACTCAATCATATCAGGGTATCAAGTCTGTAGAGCTTGTTGATGGTGTCTGCTGGGGATGTGTCCTCTTCTTTCTTATCTCCACTCAATCATATCAGGGTATCAAGCCTGTAGAACTTGTTGATGGTGTCTGCTGGGGATGTGTCTTCTTTCTTATCTCCACTCAATCATATTAGGGTATCAAGTTTGTAAAGCTTGTTGATGGTGTCTGCTGGGGATGTGTCTTCTTCTTTCTTATCTCCACTCAATCATATCAGGATATCAAGTTTGTAGAGCTTGTTGATGGTGTCTGCTGGGGATGAGTCTTCTCTTCTTCTCCACTCAATCATATTAGGGTATCAAGTTTGTAAAGCTTGTTGATGGTGTCTGCTGGGGATGTGTCTTCTTCTTTCTTATCTCCACTCAATCATATCAGGATATCAAGTTTGTAAAGCTTGTTGATGGTGTCTGCTGGGGATGTGTCTTCTTCTTTCTTATCTCCACTCAATCATATCAGGGTATCAAGTTTGTAGAGCTTGTTGATGGTGTCTGCTGGGGATGTGTCTTCTTCTTTCTTATCTCCACTCAATCATATCAGGGTATCAAGCTTTTAGAGTTTGTTGATGGTGTCTGCTGGGGATGTGTCTTCGTTCTTATCTCCACTCATTCATATCAGGGTATCAAGCTTGTAGAGTTTGATGGTGTCTGCTGGGGATGTGTCTTCTTCTTTCTTATCTCCACTCAATCATATCAGGGTATCAAGCTTGTAGAGCTTGTTGATGGCGTCTGCTGGGGATGTGTCTTCTTCTTTCTTATCTCCACTCAATCATATTAAGGTATCAAGCTAGTAGAGCTTGTTGATGGTGTCTGCTGGGGATGTGTCTTCTTCTTTCTTATCTCCACTCAATCATTTTAGGGTATCAAGCTTGTAGAGCTTGTTGATGATGTCTGCTGGGGATGTGTCTTCTTCTTTCTTATCTCCACTGAATCATATTAGGGTATCAAGCTTGTAGAGCTTGTTGATGATGTTTACTGGGGATGTGTCTTCTTCTTTCTTATCTCCACTCAATTATATCAGGGTATCAAGCCTGTAGAGCTTGTTGATGGTGTATGCTGGGGATGTATCTTCTTCTTTCTTATCTCCACTCAATCATATTAGGTATCAAGCCTGTAAAGCTTTAGATGTTGTCTTCTGGGGATTTGTCTTCTTTCTTATCTCTGCCCAATCAGGGTATCAAGTATGTAGAGCTTTAGATGATGTCTGCTGGGGATGAGTATAGCTCATCAAAGGAGATATGACATCCATATTGATTGGGTGAAGTAGATTGGTCCTACTTTTGTCATTAAGACTGGGAGCACTACTCAGTAGCAGGCCGACTTAGCTCCAAAAGAAATGGCTGCCTGAGATGAAGTACAGACACCATGTACAGTCGCTCCTAACATGGAGTACAGACACATCTTGTATCTCTGGGTCTCTTACAGGGTACTATCAGCATGGCCAGCTGAGCCCAGGTTTTTGGGTGGGCTTTGGACCATCAAAGGCAAGTTGATTGTATAAATAAAAAAGAACCCACACATCAAGTTAAATAAATATTTATTTGCTGTGTAACTATATAAAAAAAGACAATATCCTCTTTATAAAAATATCTCCCTCCCTCCCTCATGTGTGTTAATTTAAATAAATAGTAAAAAAACACTCTATAGGGATATTGAATCTATTAAAAAAAGTTCTCCTTATATAACAAACAAAGATGTAATAGTTGATATGGCACGTGGTAAAAACTGGAAAGTTTCAAATGGCAGCTGTGGGTATGTGAGCAGATATGTCATGTATAAAGTGTGATAGTCAAATATTCTCTGATAATATCAATAAGAAAAACATCAAACTTCCCTAGTACACATGGTACAGGCCATGGTAATCATGGTGGGTAGAAGTTGGGGACACTGTAAGTGCACCACATGTCTACACATGTGAAAAGCAGAAAGGCACCGGTCATCTATTTTTATAAAGGAGACAGATGCAATTTTGTTCATACTTGGTTAACTGGTGTCTTCAATAAAGGTCACTGTAATATCTTTCAAAGTTATTGTCAGAATCCCGATATATATGCTGAAAGGTACAAAACTTCCTTAAGTTTTGTCCATGAGTGTATTTATATTTGCTTAAATTGCTTGCTGCTAACAAGACTTGCGAAAAGACAAAGTAATAAGATCAAATCCAAATAAATAAATAGTGTGTGACACATTTCGGTAACAGCATTGTTAGCATTATCAGACAGACAATACTGAATAACATTCAAGTCATTCAGTACTTTTGTCTGATGATGATAACAACCCTGTTATTGAAACATCATACACTATTTATATTTTTGGTATCTTATTACCATCTAGTTCTAATGCTCTAGGAGAATGAACTCATGGAATTTACGTCATCTTTACATAAGGGGATAATAAACAACAAACAGCTGGAGGAGCATGAACTCATGTAATTTGCGTAATCTTTACACAAAGGGATAATAAACAATAAACAGCCGGAGAAGCATAAACTCATGGAATTCGTGTAATCTTTACACAAGGGGATAATAAACAATAAACAGCCGGAGGAGCATAAACTCATGGAATTTACATCATCTTTACATAAGGGAATAATAAACAACAAACAGCTGGAGGAGCATGAACTCAAGGAATTTGCGTAATCTTTACACAAGGGGATAAGAAACAACAAACAGCTGGATAAGCATGAGCTCATGTAATTTGCGTAATCTTTACATAAGGGGATAAGAAACAACAAACAGCTGGAGGAGTATGAACTCATGGAATTTGCGTAATCTTTACACAAGGGGATAATAAACAATAAACAGCCGGAGAAGCATAAACTCATGGAATTCGTGTAATCTTTACATAAGGGGATAAGAAACAACAACAGCTGGAGGAGCATGAACTCATGGAATTCGTGTAATCTTTACACAAGGGGTTAAGAAACAACAACATATATTTCTAATCCAAACTGTTCGATAAAATAATCCCTTGAATCAATTTTAAAACAAGAACATTAAATCTCCAGGGAAAAGTTTCGTTTAAAAATATTTTTTATTTAAAAATCTCTCGGGCAAAGAAATATTTTCCCCCGTAGAAGGGCTTTCTTGACCGAAAGCTTGAGAGATTTTAAAATTTAAAAAAATATTTTAAAAATAAACTTTTCTCTGGATACTTAATGATCTTATTTTAATCCAAACTGTGCCATTATGAATCAATAAATGTTGGATAGAGGTGGTTGGGAAAAGTTAGCAAAGGGAGGGTTTATACATGAAGCATCTGCACCAGATTACAGCGGTGGGTGGGTGCGTGGTGGTGAAGTCAGGAGAGGCGATGGATGGTGGCATGATCCATGTGAGAGTCCAGCTGTGGCAAGTGGTCCCACCACCGTGGTAGCAAGTCCCGGGAGATAAGAGAGAACCACGGAGTCAGCTCATGTTCGCCATTCTCTGTTCCCACACAGTCAGATTACTCAATACATTCCAAACTTCCACCCAATTTGTACTTTTTAATCATCTTTTACCTGAAATTTTTTATGACTTTATAAATTCTGCTTCCATAAGCCAGATATACTTTTTAATCCTACCATAATACTGTATATTATAAATTGTGTAAAACAGTAGAACTTCCATGTGAAGGACAACACCTAATTGAAGAGCCAAAGTTTTCTTTACAGAGAATTGTCCTCTTACCATAGAATTGCTAAATAATAAAAATGGTAATTTTGGAGATGACACTTTCCTGAGTAACCTCTCATGGAGTATGTTCTACTGTATTGGTGATGGAGACTGTCCTTTGTAGAGAGATGTCCTCTCATGGAGTATGTTCTACTGTATTGGTGATGGAGACTGTCCTTTGTAGAGAGGTGTCCTCTCATGGAGTATGTTCTACTGTATTGGTGATGGAGACTGTCCTTTGTAGAGAGATGTCCTCTCATGGAGTATGTTCTACTGTATTGGTGATGGAGACTGTCCTTTGTAGAGATGTGTCCTCTCATGGAGTATGTTCTACTGTATTGGTGATGGAGACTGTCCTTTGTAGAGAGATGTCCTCTCATGGAGTATGTTCTACTGTATTGGTGATGGAGACTGTCCTTTGTAGAGAGGTGTCCTCTCATGGAGTATGTTCTACTGTATTGGTGATGGAGACTGTCCTTTGTAGAGAGGTGTCCTCTCATGGAGTATGTTCTACTGTATTGGTGATGGAGACTGTCCTTTGTAGAGAGATGTCCTCTCATGGAGTATGTTCTACTGTATTGGTGATGGAGACTGTCCTTTGTAGAGAGATGTCCTCTCATGGAGTATGTTCTACTGTATTGGTGATGGAGACTGTCCTTTGTAGAGAGTTGTCCTCTAGTGGGAGTGACCTCTCATGGAGTATGTTCTACTGTATTGGTGATGTAAACTGTCCTTTGTAGAGAGGTGTCCTCTAGTATGAGTGACCTCTCATGGAGTATGTTCTACTGTATTGGTGATGTAAACTGTCCTTTGTAGAGAGGTGTCCTCTAGTATGAGTGACCTCTCATGGAGTATGTTCTACTGTATTGGTGATGTAAACTGTCCTTTGTAGAGAGGTGTCCTCTAGTATGAGTGACCTCTCATGGAGTATGTTCTACTGTATTGGTGATGTAAACTGTCCTTTGTAGAGAGGTGTCCTCTAGTATGAGTGACCTCTCATGGAGTATGTTCTACTGTATTGGTGATGTAAACTGTCCTTTGTAGAGAGGTGTCCTCTAGCATGAGTGTCCTCTCATGGAGTATGTTCTACTGTATTGGTGATGTAAACTGTCCTTTGTAGAGAGGTGTCCTCTAGTATGAGTGACCTCTCATGGAGTATGTTCTACTGTATTGGTGATGTAAACTGTCCTTTGTAGAGAGGTGTCCTCTAGTATGAGTGACCTCTCATGGAGTATGTTCTACTGTATTGGTGATGTAAACTGTCCTTTATAGAGAGGTGTCCTCTAGCATGAGTGTCCTCTCATGGAGTATGTTCTACTGTATTGGTGATGTAAACTGTCCTTTGTAGAGAGGTGTCCTCTAGTATGAGTGACCTCTCATGGAGTATGTTCTACTGTATTGGTGATGTAAACTGTCCTTTGTAGAGAGGTGTCCTCTAGTATGAGTGACCTCTCATGGAGTATGTTCTACTGTATTGGTGATGTAAACTGTCCTTTGTAGAGAGGTGTCCTCTAGTATGAGTAACCTCTCATGGAGTATGTTCTACTGTATTGGTGATGTAAACTGTCCTTTATAGAGAGGTGTCCTCTAGCGTGAGTATGTTCTACTGTATTGGTGATGTAAACTGTCCTTTATAGAGAGGTGTCCTCTAGTATGAGTGACCTCTCTTGGAGTATGTTCTACTGTATTGGTGATGGAAACTGTCCTTTGTAGAGAGGTGTCCTCTAGCGTGAGTATGTTCTACTGTATTGGTGATGTAAACTGTCCTTTATAGAGAGGTGTCCTCTAGTATGAGTGACCTCTCTTGGAGTATGTTCTACTGTATTGGTGATGGAAACTGTCCTTTGTAGAGAGGTGTCCTCTAGCGTGAGTATGTTCTACTGTATTGGTGATGTAAACTGTCCTTTATAGAGAGGTGTCCTCTAGCGTGAGTATGTTCTACTGTATTGGTGATGTAAACTGTCCTTTATAGAGAGGTGTCCTCTAGTATGAGTGACCTCTCTTGGAGTATGTTCTACTGTATTGGTGATGTAAACTGTCCTTTATAGAGAGGTGTCCTCTAGCGTGAGTATGTTCTACTGTATTGGTGATGTAAACTGTCCTTTATAGAAAGGTGTCCTCTAGTATGAGTGACCTCTCTTGGAGTATGTTCTACTGTATTGGTGATGGAAACTGTCCTTTGTAGAGAGGTGTCCTCTAGCGTGAGTATGTTCTACTGTATTGGTGATGTAAACTGTCCTTTATAGAGAGGTGTCCTCTAGTATGAGTGACCTCTCTTGGAGTATGTTCTACTGTATTGGTGATGGAAACTGTCCTTTGTAGAGAGGTGTCCTCTAGTATGAGTGACCTCTCATGGAGTATGTTCTACTGTATTGGTGATGGAAACTGTCCTTTGTAGAGAGGTGTCCTCTAGTATGAGTGACCTCTCATGGAGTATGTTCTACTGTATTGGTGATGGAAACTGTCCTTTGTAGAGAGGTGTCCTCTAGTATGAGTGACCTCTCATGGAGTATGTTCTACTGTATTGGTGATGTAAACTGTCCTTTATAGAGAGATGTCCTCTCATGGAGTATGTTCTACTGTATTGGTGATGGAAACTGTCCTTTATAGAGAGATGTCCTCTCATGGAGTATGTTCTACTGTATTGGTGATGGAAACTGTCCTTTATAGAGAGATGTCCTCTCATGGAGTATGTTCTACTGTATTGGTGATGGAAACTGTCCTTTATAGAGAGATGTCCTCTCATGGAGTATGTTCTACTGTATTGGTGATGGAAACTGTCCTTTATAGAGAGATGTCCTCTCATGGAGTATGTTCTACTGTATTGGTGATGTAAACTGTCCTTTATAGAGAGATGTCCTCTCATGGAGTATGTTCTACTGTATTGGTGATGGAAACTGTCCTTTATAGAGAGATGTCCTCTCATGGAGTATGTTCTACTGTATTGGTGATGGAAACTGTCCTTTATAGAGAGATGTCCTCTCATGGAGTATGTTCTACTGTATTGGTGATGGAAACTGTCCTTTGTAGAGAGGTGTCCTCTCATGGAGTATGTTCTACTGTATTGGTGATGGAAACTGTCCTTTGTAGAGAGTTGTCCTCTAGTGGGAGTGACCTCTCATGGAGTATGTTCTACTGTATTGGTGATGGAAACTGTCCTTTGTAGAGAGTTGTCCTCTAGTGGGAGTGACCTCTCATGGAGTATGTTCTACTGTATTGGTGATGGAAACTGTCCTTTGTAGAGAGTTGTCCTCTAGTGGGAGTGACCTCTCATGGAGTATGTTCTACTGTATTGGTGATGGAAACTGTCCTTTGTAGAGAGTTGTCCTCTAGTGGGAGTGACCTCTCATGGAGTATGTTCTACTGTATTGGTGATGGAAACTGTCCTTTGTAGAGAGTTGTCCTCTAGTGGGAGTGACCTCTCATGGAGTATGTTCTACTGTATTGGTGATGGAAACTGTCCTTTGTAGAGAGTTGTCCTCTAGTGGGAGTGACCTCTCATGGAGTATGTTCTACTGTATTGGTGATGGAAACTGTCCTTTGTAGAGAGTTGTCCTCTAGCGCGAGTGTCCTCTCATGGAGTATGTTCTACTGTATTGGTGATGGAAACTGTCCTTTGTAGAGAGTTGTCCTCTAGTGGGAGTGACCTCTCATGGAGTATGTTCTACTGTATTGGTGATGGAAACTGTCCTTTGTAGAGAGGTGTCCTCTAGCATGAGTGTCCTCTCATGGAGTATGTTCTACTGTATTGGTGATGGAAACTGTCCTTTGTAGAGAGTTGTCCTCTAGTGCGAGTGTCCTCTCATGGAGTATGTTCTACTGTATTGGTGATGGAAACTGTCCTTTGTAGAGAGTTGTCCTCTAGTGCGAGTGTCCTCTCATGGAGTATGTTCTACTGTATTGGTGATGTAAACTGTCCTTTGTAGAGAGTTGTCCTCTAGTGCGAGTGTCCTCTCATGGAGTATGTTCTACTGTATTGGTGATGGAAACTGTCCTTTGTAGAGAGTTGTCCTCTAGTGCGAGTGTCCTCTCATGGAGTATGTTCTACTGTATTGGTGATGTAAACTGTCCTTTGTAGAGAGTTGTCCTCTAGTGCGAGTGTCCTCTCATGGAGTATGTTCTACTGTATTGGTGATGGAAACTGTCCTTTGTAGAGAGTTGTCCTCTAGTGCGAGTGTCCTCTCATGGAGTATGTTCTACTGTATTGGTGATGGAAACTGTCCTTTGTAGAGAGTTGTCCTCTAGTGCGAGTGTCCTCTCATGGAGTATGTTCTACTGTATTGGTGATGGAAACTGTCCTTTGTAGAGAGTTGTCCTCTAGTGCGAGTGTCCTCTCATGGAGTATGTTCTACTGTATTGGTGATGGAAACTGTCCTTTGTAGAGAGTTGTCCTCTAGTGCGAGTGTCCTCTCATGGAGTATGTTCTACTGTATTGGTGATGAAAACTGTCCTTTATAGAGAGGTGTCTTCTAGTGCGAGTGTCCTCTCATGGAGTATGTTCTACTGTATTGGTGATGGAAACTGTCCTTTGTAGAGAGTTGTCCTCTAGTGCGAGTGTCCTCTCATGGAGTATGTTCTACTGTATTGGTGATGGAAACTGTCCTTTGTAGAGAGTTGTCCTCTAGTGCGAGTGTCCTCTCATGGAGTATGTTCTACTGTATTGGTGATGGAAACTGTCCTTTGTAGAGAGTTGTCCTCTAGTGCGAGTGTCCTCTCATGGAGTATGTTCTACTGTATTGGTGATGGAAACTGTCCTTTGTAGAGAGTTGTCCTCTAGTGCGAGTGTCCTCTCATGGAGTATGTTCTACTGTATTGGTGATGGAAACTGTCCTTTGTAGAGAGTTGTCCTCTAGTGCGAGTGTCCTCTCATGGAGTATGTTCTACTGTATTGGTGATGGAAACTGTCCTTTGTAGAGAGTTGTCCTCTAGTGCGAGTGTCCTCTCATGGAGTATGTTCTACTGTATTGGTGATGGAAACTGTCCTTTGTAGAGAGGTGTCCTCTAGTGCGAGTGTCCTCTCATGGAGTATGTTCTACTGTATTGGTGATGGAAACTGTCCTTTGTAGAGAGGTGTCCTCTAGTATGAGTGACCTCTCTTGGAGTATGTTCTACTGTATTGGTGATGGAAACTGTCCTTTGTAGAGAGATGTCCTCTAGTGTGAGTGTCCTCTCATGGAGTATGTTCTACTGTATTGGTGATGGAAACTGTCCTTTGTAGAGAGATGTCCTCTAGCGGGAGTGTCCTCTCATGGAGTATGTTCTACTGTATTGGTGATGGAAACTGTCCTTTGTAGAGAGGTGTCCTCTAGTATGAGTGACCTCTCTTGGAGTATGTTCTACTGTATTGGTGATGGAAACTGTCCTTTGTAGAGAGATGTCCTCTAGTGTGAGTGTCCTCTCATGGAGTATGTTCTACTGTATTGGTGATGGAAACTGTCCTTTGTAGAGAGATGTCCTCTAGCGGGAGTGTCCTCTCATGGAGTATGTTCTACTGTATTGGTGATGGAAACTGTCCTTTGTAGAGAGGTGTCCTCTAGCAGGAGTGTCCTCTCATGGAGTATGTTCTACTGTATTGGTGATGGAAACTGTCCTTTGTAGAGAGGTGTCCTCTAGCAGGAGTGTCCTCTCATGGAGTATGTTCTACTGTATTGGTGATGGAAACTGTCCTTTGTAGAGAGGTGTCTTCTCATGGAGTATGTTCTACTGTATTGGTGATGGAAACTGTCCTTTGTAGAGAGGTGTCCTCTAGCAGGAGTGTCCTCTCATGGAGTATGTTCTACTGTATTGGTGATGGAAACTGTCCTTTGTAGAGAGGTGTCTTCTCATGGAGTATGTTCTACTGTATTGGTGATGGAAACTGTCCTTTGTAGAGAGGTGTCCTCTAGCAGGAGTGTCCTCTCATGGAGTATGTTCTACTGTATTGGTGATGGAAACTGTCCTTTGTAGAGAGGTGTCCTCTAGCAGGAGTGTCCTCTCATGGAGTATGTTCTACTGTATTGGTGATGGAAACTGTCCTTTGTAGAGAGGTGTCCTCTAGCAGGAGTGTCCTCTCATGGAGTATGTTCTACTGTATTGGTGATGGAAACTGTCCTTTGTAGAGAGGTGTCTTCTCATGGAGTATGTTCTACTGTATTGGTGATGGAAACTGTCCTTTGTAGAGAGATGTCCTCTAGCAGGAGTGTCCTCTCATGGAGTATGTTCTACTGTATTGGTGATGGAAACTGTCCTTTGTAGAGAGGTGTCTTCTCATGGAGTATGTTCTACTGTATTGGTGATGGAAACTGTCCTTTGTAGAGAGATGTCCTCTAGTATGAGTGACCTCTCATGGAGTATGTTCTACTGTATTGGTGATGGAGACTGTCCTTTGTAGAGAGATGTCCTCTAGCTGGAGTGTCCTCTCATGGAGTATGTTCTACTGTATTGGTGATGGAAACTGTCCTTTGTAGAGAGGTGTCCTCTCATGGAGTATGTTCTACTGTATTGGTGATGGAAACTGTCCTTTATAGAGAGGTGTCCTCTCATGGAGTATGTTCTACTGTATTGGTGATGGAGACTGTCCTTTGTAGAGAGATGTCCTCTAGCTGGAGTGTCCTCTCATGGAGTATGTTCTACTGTATTGGTGATGGAGACTGTCCTTTGTAGAGAGGTGTTCTCTCATGGAGTATGTTCTACTGTATTGGTGATGGAAACTGTCCTTTATAGAGAGGTGTCCTCTCATGGAGTATGTTCTACTGTATTGGTGATGGAAACTGTCCTTTATAGAGAGGTGTCCTCTCATGGAGTATGTTCTACTGTATTGGTGATGGAAACTGTCCTTTATAGAGAGGTGTCCTCTCATGGAGTATGTTCTACTGTATTGGTGATGGAAACTGTCCTTTATAGAGAGGTGTCCTCTCATGGAGTATGTTCTACTGTATTGGTGATGGAAACTGTCCTTTGTAGAGAGGTGTCCTCTAGTATGAGTGACCTCTCATGGAGTATGTTCTACTGTATTGGTGATGGAAACTGTCCTTTGTAGAGAGGTGTCCTCTCATGGAGTATGTTCTACTGTATTGGTGATGGAAACTGTCCTTTGTAGAGAGGTGTCCTCTAGTATGAGTGACCTCTCATGGAGTATGTTCTACTGTATTGGTGATGGAAACTGTCCTTTATAGAGAGGTGTCCTCTAGTATGAGTGACCTCTCATGGAGTATGTCCTGCTGTATTGGTGAAGGAAACTGTCCTTTGTAGAGAGGTGTCCTCTAGTATGAGTGACCTCTCATGGAGTATGTTCTACTGTATTGGTGATGGAAACTGTCCTATGTAGAGAGGTGTCCTCTAGTATGAGTGACCTCTCATGGAGTATGTCCTGCTGTATTGGTGAAGGAAACTGTCCTTTGTAGAGAGGTGTCCTCTAGTATGAGTGACCTCTCATGGAGTATGTTCTACTGTATTGGTGATGGAAACTGTCCTTTATAGAGAGGTGTCCTCTCATGGAGTATGTTCTACTGTATTGGTGATGGAAACTGTCCTATGTAGAGAGGTGTCCTCTAGTATGAGTGACCTCTCATGGAGTATGTTCTACTGTATTGGTGATGGAAACTGTCCTTTGTAGAGAGGTGTCTTCTCATGGAGTATGTTCTACTGTATTGGTGATGGAAACTGTCCTTTATAGAGAGGTGTCCTCTCATGGAGTATGTTCTACTGTATTGGTGATGGAAACTGTCCTTTATAGAGAGGTGTCCTCTCATGGAGTATGTTCTACTGTATTGGTGATGGAAACTGTCCTTTATAGAGAGGTGTCCTCTCATGGAGTATGTTCTACTGTATTGGTGATGGAAACTGTCCTTTATAGAGAGGTGTCCTCTCATGGAGTATGTTCTACTGTATTGGTGATGGAAACTGTCCTTTATAGAGAGGTGTCCTCTCATGGAGTATGTTCTACTGTATTGGTGATGGAAACTGTCCTTTATAGAGAGGTGTCCTCTCATGGAGTATGTTCTACTGTATTGGTGATGGAAACTGTCCTATGTAGAGAGGTGTCCTCTAGTATGAGTGACCTCTCATGGAGTATGTCCTGCTGTATTGGTGAAGGAAACTGTCCTTTGTAGAGAGGTGTCCTCTAGTATGAGTGACCTCTCATGGAGTATGTTCTACTGTATTGGTGATGGAAACTGTCCTTTTTAGAGAGGTGTCCTCTCATGGAGTATGTTCTACTGTATTGGTGATGGAAACTGTCCTTTATAGAGAGGTGTCCTCTCATGGAGTATGTTCTACTGTATTGGTGATGGAAACTGTCCTATGTAGAGAGGTGTCCTCTAGTATGAGTGACCTCTCATGGAGTATGTCCTGCTGTATTGGTGAAGGAAACTGTCCTTTGTAGAGAGGTGTCCTCTAGTATGAGTGACCTCTCATGGAGTATGTTCTACTGTATTGGTGATGAAAACTGTCCTTTGTAGAGAGATGTCCTCTAGTATGAGTGACCTCTCATGGAGTATGTTCTGCTGTATTGGTGATGTAAACTGTCCTTTGTAGAGAGGTGTCCTCTAGTATGAGTGACCTCTCATGGAGTATGTTCTACTGTATTGGTGATGGAAACTGTCCTTTATAGAGAGGTGTCCTCTCATGGAGTATGTTCTACTGTATTGGTGATGGAAACTGTCCTATGTAGAGAGGTGTCCTCTAGTATGAGTGACCTCTCATGGAGTATGTTCTGCTGTATTGGTGAAGGAAACTGTCCTTTGTAGAGAGGTGTCCTCTAGTATGAGTGACCTCTCATGGAGTATGTTCTACTGTATTGGTGATGAAAACTGTCCTTTGTAGAGAGATGTCCTCTAGTATGAGTGACCTCTCATGGAGTATGTTCTGCTGTATTGGTGATGTAAACTGTCCTTTGTAGAGAGGTGTCCTCTAGTATGAGTGACCTCTCATGGAGTATGTTCTACTGTATTGGTGATGGAAACTGTCCTTTATAGAGAGGTGTCCTCTCATGGAGTATGTTCTACTGTATTGGTGATGGAAACTGTCCTATGTAGAGAGGTGTCCTCTAGTATGAGTGACCTCTCATGGAGTATGTTCTACTGTATTGGTGATGGAAACTGTCCTTTGTAGAGAGATGTCCTCTAGTATGAGTGACCTCTCATGGAGTATGTTCTACTGTATTGGTGATGGAGACTGTCCTTTGTAGAGAGATGTCCTCTAGCTGGAGTGTCCTCTCATGGAGTATGTTCTACTGTATTGGTGATGGAAACTGTCCTTTGTAGAGAGGTGTCCTCTCATGGAGTATGTTCTACTGTATTGGTGATGGAAACTGTCCTTTATAGAGAGGTGTCCTCTCATGGAGTATGTTCTACTGTATTGGTGATGGAGACTGTCCTTTGTAGAGAGATGTCCTCTAGCTGGAGTGTCCTCTCATGGAGTATGTTCTACTGTATTGGTGATGGAGACTGTCCTTTGTAGAGAGGTGTTCTCTCATGGAGTATGTTCTACTGTATTGGTGATGGAAACTGTCCTTTATAGAGAGGTGTCCTCTCATGGAGTATGTTCTACTGTATTGGTGATGGAAACTGTCCTTTATAGAGAGGTGTCCTCTCATGGAGTATGTTCTACTGTATTGGTGATGGAAACTGTCCTTTATAGAGAGGTGTCCTCTCATGGAGTATGTTCTACTGTATTGGTGATGGAAACTGTCCTTTATAGAGAGGTGTCCTCTCATGGAGTATGTTCTACTGTATTGGTGATGGAAACTGTCCTTTGTAGAGAGGTGTCCTCTAGTATGAGTGACCTCTCATGGAGTATGTTCTACTGTATTGGTGATGGAAACTGTCCTTTGTAGAGAGGTGTCCTCTAGTATGAGTGACCTCTCATGGAGTATGTTCTACTGTATTGGTGATGGAAACTGTCCTTTGTAGAGAGGTGTCCTCTCATGGAGTATGTTCTACTGTATTGGTGATGGAAAATGTCCTTTGTAGAGAGGTGTCCTCTCATGGAGTATGTTCTACTGTATTGGTGATGGAAACTGTCCTTTGTAGAGAGGTGTCCTCTCATGGAGTATGTTCTACTGTATTGGTGATGGAAACTGTCCTTTGTAGAGAGGTGTCCTCTCATGGAGTATGTTCTACTGTATTGGTGATGGAAACTGTCCTTTGTAGAGAGGTGTCCTCTCATGGAGTATGTTCTACTGTATTGGTGATGGAAACTGTCCTTTGTAGAGAGGTGTCCTCTAGTATGAGTGACCTCTCATGGAGTATGTTCTACTGTATTGGTGATGGAAACTGTCCTTTATAGAGAGGTGTCCTCTAGTATGAGTGACCTCTCATGGAGTATGTCCTGCTGTATTGGTGAAGGAAACTGTCCTTTGTAGAGAGGTGTCCTCTAGTATGAGTGACCTCTCATGGAGTATGTTCTACTGTATTGGTGATGGAAACTGTCCTATGTAGAGAGGTGTCCTCTAGTATGAGTGACCTCTCATGGAGTATGTCCTGCTGTATTGGTGAAGGAAACTGTCCTTTGTAGAGAGGTGTCCTCTAGTATGAGTGACCTCTCATGGAGTATGTTCTACTGTATTGGTGATGGAAACTGTCCTTTATAGAGAGGTGTCCTCTCATGGAGTATGTTCTACTGTATTGGTGATGGAAACTGTCCTATGTAGAGAGGTGTCCTCTAGTATGAGTGACCTCTCATGGAGTATGTTCTACTGTATTGGTGATGGAAACTGTCCTTTGTAGAGAGGTGTCTTCTCATGGAGTATGTTCTACTGTATTGGTGATGGAAACTGTCCTTTATAGAGAGGTGTCCTCTCATGGAGTATGTTCTACTGTATTGGTGATGGAAACTGTCCTTTATAGAGAGGTGTCCTCTCATGGAGTATGTTCTACTGTATTGGTGATGGAAACTGTCCTTTATAGAGAGGTGTCCTCTCATGGAGTATGTTCTACTGTATTGGTGATGGAAACTGTCCTTTATAGAGAGGTGTCCTCTCATGGAGTATGTTCTACTGTATTGGTGATGGAAACTGTCCTTTATAGAGAGGTGTCCTCTCATGGAGTATGTTCTACTGTATTGGTGATGGAAACTGTCCTTAAATAGAGAGGTGTCCTCTCATGGAGTATGTTCTACTGTATTGGTGATGGAAACTGTCCTATGTAGAGAGGTGTCCTCTAGTATGAGTGACCTCTCATGGAGTATGTCCTGCTGTATTGGTGAAGGAAACTGTCCTTTGTAGAGAGGTGTCCTCTAGTATGAGTGACCTCTCATGGAGTATGTTCTACTGTATTGGTGATGGAAACTGTCCTTTTTAGAGAGGTGTCCTCTCATGGAGTATGTTCTACTGTATTGGTGATGGAAACTGTCCTTTATAGAGAGGTGTCCTCTCATGGAGTATGTTCTACTGTATTGGTGATGGAAACTGTCCTATGTAGAGAGGTGTCCTCTAGTATGAGTGACCTCTCATGGAGTATGTCCTGCTGTATTGGTGAAGGAAACTGTCCTTTGTAGAGAGGTGTCCTCTAGTATGAGTGACCTCTCATGGAGTATGTTCTACTGTATTGGTGATGAAAACTGTCCTTTGTAGAGAGATGTCCTCTAGTATGAGTGACCTCTCATGGAGTATGTTCTGCTGTATTGGTGATGTAAACTGTCCTTTGTAGAGAGGTGTCCTCTAGTATGAGTGACCTCTCATGGAGTATGTTCTACTGTATTGGTGATGGAAACTGTCCTTTATAGAGAGGTGTCCTCTCATGGAGTATGTTCTACTGTATTGGTGATGGAAACTGTCCTATGTAGAGAGGTGTCCTCTAGTATGAGTGACCTCTCATGGAGTATGTTCTGCTGTATTGGTGAAGGAAACTGTCCTTTGTAGAGAGGTGTCCTCTAGTATGAGTGACCTCTCATGGAGTATGTTCTACTGTATTGGTGATGAAAACTGTCCTTTGTAGAGAGATGTCCTCTAGTATGAGTGACCTCTCATGGAGTATGTTCTGCTGTATTGGTGATGTAAACTGTCCTTTGTAGAGAGGTGTCCTCTAGTATGAGTGACCTCTCATGGAGTATGTTCTACTGTATTGGTGATGGAAACTGTCCTTTATAGAGAGGTTTCCTCTCATGGAGTATGTTCTACTGTATTGGTGATGGAAACTGTCCTATGTAGAGAGGTGTCCTCTAGTATGAGTGACCTCTCATGGAGTATGTCCTGCTGTATTGGTGAAGGAAACTGTCCTTTGTAGAGAGGTGTCCTCTAGTATGAGTGACCTCTCATGGAGTATGTTCTGCTGTATTGGTGAAGGAAACTGTCCTTTGTAGAGAGGTGTCCTCTAGTATGAGTGACCTCTCATGGAGTATGTTCTACTGTATTGGTGATGAAAACTGTCCTTTGTAGAGAGATGTCCTCTAGTATGAGTGACCTCTCATGGAGTATGTTCTGCTGTATTGGTGATGTAAACTGTCCTTTGTAGAGAGGTGTCCTCTAGTATGAGTGACCTCTCATGGAGTATGTTCTACTGTATTGGTGATGGAAACTGTCCTTTATAGAGAGGTGTCCTCTCATGGAGTATGTTCTACTGTATTGGTGATGGAAACTGTCCTATGTAGAGAGGTGTCCTCTAGTATGAGTGACCTCTCATGGAGTATGTTCTACTGTATTGGTGATGGAAACTGTCCTTTATAGAGAGGTGTCCTCTCATGGAGTATGTTCTACTGTATTGGTGATGGAAACTGTCCTATGTAGAGAGGTGTCCTCTAGTATGAGTGTCCTCTCATGGAGTATGTTCTACTGTATTGGTGATGGAAACTGTCCTTTGTAGAGAGGTGTCCTCTAGTATGAGTGACCTCTCATGGAGTATGTTCTACTGTATTGGTGATGGAAACTGTCCTTTGTAGAGAGGTGTCCTCTAGAGGGAGTGTTCTCTCATGGAGTATGTTCTACTGTATTGGTGATGAAAACTGCTCCCTGCAGAGAGGTGTCCTCTAGCGGGAGTGTCCTCTCATGGAGTATGTTCTACTGTATTGGTGATGGAAACTGTCCTTTATAGAGAGGTGTCCTCTCATGGAGTATGTTCTACTGTATTGGTGATGGAAACTGTCCTTTATAGAGAGGTGTCCTCTCATGGAGTATGTTCTACTGTATTGGTGATGGAAACTGTCCTTTGTAGAGAGATGTCCTCTCATGGAGTATGTTCTACTGTATTGGTGATGGAAACTATCCTTTATAGAGAGATGTCCTCTAGCCTAAGTGTCCTCTCATGGATTATGTTCTACTGTATTGGTGATGGAAACTATCCTTTATAGAGAGATGTCCTCTCATGGAGTATGTTCTACTGTATTGGTGATGGAAACTATCCTTTATAGAGAGATGTCCTCTAGCCTAAGTGTCCTCTCATGGATTATGTTCTACTGTATATAATAAACAAAATAATCTAGTGAGATGGGAGAAAGCTTTCGAAGCCCCATCAAGACAAACTCACCGAGGAAATCTTTCAGCTCCTCCCGCCGCAGCCATCTAATGGCGGCAACCTCATTAGGGTTAGGTTCGAGGGAGACATCTCCCTGGAAGAAAACAATGTAGTCCACCTCGTGTTCCCCCCAAGTACCTTCACCAGAGGGGGCCTGGTAATGGATACGGGTCATGTACTGGAGCTTCTCTAGAGGGACCTGGGGACACACCGGGGAGTCAGTTGATCTGGTATGCTAAATCCAACATTTATTATATTTAACACAAAGCAATGTGAGCAATAGTTACCCATAAATTATTTGAAAAAGTAAAAATCAATATCAGGTAAAATGTTTCTTTTAAATTTGCAAGCTTTCGAACAAATATACTGTTCTTCAACGGGCTGATTTTCTGGTTTTTTTTTGGCTTATCCCTAGTACACGAGTCCTTGATTTCCAGACTGTAGGAATAAATGAGGGCCAGCAGCCTGAAGCGTGTACATGGTTAGCTTTTCTTGATTAATCAAGAATGGGTATTTAACCAATTTCGGAATAATTAAAAATCATCGATTAAGACAACAATGATCTCTCTATTTGCTAAAGAAGAAGTAACACAAGTCAGATAGAAGAGATTCTTTTATAAGAGGACGATGGTACAAGCTTTTGGGAAAGACACTCTTCTACGGGTACAAAATTTTATAAAAATAAATTACCATTTCTGAGATTCCATCCTTCAATGTAGTGTATAAAATCAACAACAACAACAACAAAAAGCCTTTATTTAGGGTCACTGACCCTATACAGGATCCACCAGAGGTATGCATAAGAACAAAGCAGTGAGACAAAGGAAACAACGATATAGACAGAAGAAAAGGAAAAAAAAAAAAGAGTAGCAGTAAGAAAGTGAGGAGTGAGTGTCACTTGGCCTTCTTCCTAGATATGGACTTGTGGAAACCATAAAACGCCGTAGCAATATACTTATTCTGGGTCATATTGTCAATTATTGATGGAAGTGAAGCACAGAGTTGCCCAGTTTTAAACATAAGGGTTCTTCTTTCAGAACAGAGCAATCAAAAATATTAGTGTATAAAATCAGAATTGTACAATACAGTATTAGAGCTCTAAAGAAGCGGTCTGGTAGATTAAATTGACGAAACTGCTGGGAGGGTTCACCACTGATGAACCAAGCCCTCCCAATATTTTTTCATCGCAGTGTAAGGACAGTAGATATTTGATATTTGTGAAAAGAAACATTTGTGTCCTCACTGTATGGTACCATGATCAATAAAAGTTGCACCGTTACACACTATTCCATTAAAATTTGTGTAATACAGTAGAACCTCCCTGTAAAGAACAACACCTAATTGCAGAGCCAAACTGTCTTTTAGGGAGAGGTGTCCTCTTACCGGAGAGTTGTTTAATAGTGTTGTTGTTTGTTATCCCCTTACTGGCAATGCGTTTCTTTTAAATATCATCAAATATTATCTCTACAGACCTTACTGCAATGATATGAGTTATTGAATGAGAGGGCTTGGCTCATCAGTAGTGAACCCTCTCAGCGGTTTCGTCAAATTAATCTCTAGACCACTCTACTATTGTATTGGATTGGTTTGGAATTGTGTAAAATTTTAACGATAGATGGCAATTAATATCCAGAAAGTATAATAGTATTAACAGAAGAAAAGATATTCCAGATATTTATAACATTATATTCCCTGAGCCCACCCCATAACTCCCAAGTGAAGCACGTGCAACAGAAGCCCGCGTTGATTATGCCTTAAAACAAATGTAAACAGTGAATGGACTTTATTTAATTTAAAATCATATTTTATTGGCGTATAAATCATGTAAAGCATTTTCTCCCGTAGAAGGGCTTACTTGCCCGAAAGCTCGAGATATTTTTTAAATAAAAAATATTTTAAAAGAATCTTTTCCCTGGAGGCTTTATGTTTTTATTTTAATATTGATTCAAAGGATTATTTTATTGAAGATGGCAATTAAATTTAATTTACAAAATTTTATACCCGTAGAAAGACATCTTATCCAAAAGCTTGTGCGATCATTCTCTTATATTGTAACATAAGCCGACTTCATGGAACAGGAAGCTCGTGTCAGCGCAGAGTTGTTCCACGCGAGCTCGCGCGAGTGTTTTCTTTCTTTGGTTTCATATAAAACTATCTTTGTTTGTAGAGATTGAGTTACTTCTCTCGCTGATTATATTGCTCTTAATTGGCATACGACTTTCCAATTATCTCATCACTACAATAATGATAAGGCACAATTTGGATTACCTATATATATAAAAATCAATGTTTGTATGTTTGTTTGTTTTTATGTCCGGTATATTATTCGCAGTAGTTCACTAATTCAAACCAAAATTTCCATACATAGGTAAAAAAATACGGGGAAGACGATAGGCTATTTTAAAAAATATATAAATCAATTATTAAAACTATATATTCAAATTATTCTACTTAACTCACGAACAGTGCCCTCTTTCAAAGATTAGATTAAATTATGCTGATGCAAACAAATAGATAATGCTAATAACAAACAATTATAAAAAATATCTTATCTAAATATATATCACTTGGGTAGATATGCACACGGGTCAATCCCGGGGCGAAGCCTGGGTCACCCGTCTAGTAGATTATAAAACAAGGTAATAAGACCAAATCCAAATAAATAAATAAATAGTGTGTGACGTTTCGGTAACAGCGTTGTTACCATCTTCAGACAAAAGTACTGAAGTATTCAGTACTTTTGTCTGAAGATGGTAACAACGCTGTTACCGAAACGTCACACACTATTTATTCATTCATTTGGATTTGGTGTTATTACCTTGTTTTATCACAACAATATAAAGAAGCTCTTCGCCCCGACCTGTATTTGTTCTTGTATCAACAACAGGATTAATTGATATTTATTCTGACAAATAGCACAAGGGATTAGCAACTTTTATTTGCAAGATCAGGAGATGTCTTTTTTATGAACCTGATCCCAGTACATTTTCACTTCTCCAGGGATACAGAGGAGCTGCATCTGCACTCAGTCGGGAATAAAGGAGGCTTCTTCCATGTTAGGAACGGCCTCAAATTACCAGCAGACTTTCACCAAAGTGTGCCATGGTGCCATATTCAATTAAAGCTGCACTCCTACACCCCATTCCATTAAAATTTGTGTAATACAGTAGAACCTCCCTGTAAAGGACAACACCTAATTGCAGAGCCAAACTGTCTTTTAAGGAGAGGTGTCTTCTTACCGGAGAGTTGCTTAATAGTGTTGTTGTTTGTTGTTTCTTATCCCCTTGTGTAAAGATTACACAAATCCCATGATCTTTTTTTTTTTTTTTTTTGCTTATCCCTAGTACACGTGGTACAGGCCATGATAATCATGGTGGGTAGTTAGCGATTGCTTTTTACTGTAAGCGCACCACATGTCTACACATGTGAAAAGCAGTTCGACTTTGCACTTACAAATGTACCAGACCCCCGTTTGGTTACTTGCACTTGCTGGTGGGGTTGGACTTTTGCAAGAATCGGGGACCATTGGAGCATTTTTTTTTTTAAACATAAAAAAGTGTCCAATGCGGGAATCGAACCCGGGTCGTAGTGGTCGAAAACTGTTATGTATGATATTAATATTCATTGAGATTTATTTATCATCATCATTTATTGTATAAATGCTTTGTTTTTAATTAAAAGATTAGTATGTAAAAATGACTAGCGTTGCGTCGTAAATCTCTTAAACTAGTAGATACATAATAAATTGGCGACGAGAAAAAAGTTTTTTTTTAAGGTAAAGTAATCTTGAGCTAATTTTTAAACTAATTTTAAAACTAAACTTTAATTTTTTAAAGATGGCTAGTTTCGGAAATATTGAGAATTTTGATCCTTCTAAGCCAGAGAAATGGACAACGTACGTGGAGAGAATGATCTTCTTTTTCCTTGCGAATGGAATTGAAAAGATCACGCAGAAAAAAGCTATTTTTCTCACTTTAATAGGCCCTGAAACTTATGCATTGGCAAGGTCATTGGCCGCGCCAAAAGATTTAGCTCATGTAAATTATGAAGAGATAGTTAATATCTTGACGGACATTTTTGCCCTAAGCCCAATTTGATAGTCCAGCGATACCATTTTAACAAACATAATCAAGGTAATGAACCGATTGCTACTTATATAGCAGAATTAAGAAGATTAAGTGAGAACTGTGAGTTTGTTGATCTGGATGATCGTTTAAGAGACAGATTAGTGTGTGGCTTAAAAAAAGAGTCACTTGTGAAGAGACTATTGTCTGAAAAAGACTTGACCTTTGAAAAAGCCATGGATATAGCACTATGTGATGAGTCGGCAAGTGCAAACGCTAGTGTTTTGATGGAGACGACTCCTGATGTAAATATATTAAAGAAAGCTAATAGAAGTGAACCATTTAATTTCAAATCAAAGCAACCTGAATTCAATAGAATTGCGAAAGGATTAAATAAGAAAATTATTTGTATACGATGCAAAGGAAATCATTTGCCTCATGTATGCAAATTCAGAAATTCAAAATGCTTCAAGTGTGGAAAAATTGGTCATCTGCAGAAGGCATGCCTGACTAGAGTAAAGAAATTTGAATACTTGAATAGAAGTAATAGTGATACATACCTACACTGTATTGGAACTGAAAGTTTAAGTAATCCTTTTTACATAATGGTAAAATTGGATATTCATGACGTATCAATGCTTATAGATTCAGGAAGTGCATACTCATTACTAAATAAAGAAATATTTTTAAATTATTGGAAAGTAACCCAAATTGAGAAATCTGAAGTGCTATTGAAGACATGGTCGTCAAGTCACGTCAAGATTTTGGGAAAGCTTTTTGTTAAAGCAAAAGTAACAAATGGTTTTAAAAAATTATCAATCTTAGTGGCTGATGGTCTGGGTCCTAACATTCTGGAAAGGCAGTGGTTTGAAGCGTTTCGCCTGAGGATAAATTTTTTGAATCATATCGAAACAAATCCTTTTTCTTCTGAATTTGAAGAAGTATTTAAACAAGAAATTGATGCCTATAATGGACCTTTGATCCATATTGACATTCCTGAGAATGCAGAACCCAAATTTGTAAAGGCCAGAACCGTGCCATTTGCTCTGAGAGAACTAGTAGATAAAAAATTAAAATCACTGGAAGAGCAAGGGGTTGTTGAACCTGTTAAATTTATGAAATGGGCATCACCAATTGTGACGGTCCTAAAGAATGACGGCACTATAAGAATATGCCACAATTATAAAAGTACAGTAAATTTGTATAGTAATCCTGATAAATACCCACTGCCCACAATTCCGCAACTTTTGGATAGATTGAGAGGTGGCAGAGTGTTTACTAAGTTGGACATGGCTCAAGCATATCAGCAGTTGAAAGTGGATGAAACATCTGCAGAGATTCTCGCTATTAATACACCTAGAGGTTTATATAAGGTGAAGCGTCTTCCTTTTGGCTTAAATTCAGCCGTGGGAACATTCCAGAGATTCATGGATACTCTTCTGAGTGGAATTGATGGAGTTGCAGTGTATTTAGATGATGTCCTAATTTCAGGAAGAGATTGTGATGATTAATTAAAATAAAAACATAAAGCCTCCAGGGAAAAGTTTCTTTTAAAAATATTTTTTATTTAAAAAATCTCGAGCTTTCGGGCAAGTACGCCCTTCTACGGGAGAAAATGCTTCATATGATTAACACGCCAATGAAATATGATTTAAAATTAAATAAAGTCAATTTTCTGTTTACATTTGCTTTAAAAGCACGATCAACGCGGGCTTCTGTTGCGCGTGCTTCACTTGGAGGTTATGGGCTGGGCTATCATATGAAGCATTTTCTCCCGTAGAAGGGCGTACTTGCCCGAAAGCTCGAGATTTTTTAAATAAAAAATATTTTTAAAAGAAACTTTTCCCTGGAGGCTTTATGTTTTATTTTAATTATAATTCAAGGGATTATTTGATCAGATTGTGATGATCTTAAAATAAAAACTGAAAAGGTACTGCTACGCTTCAGAGAATCTGGACTTCGTCTAAAAAAAGAAAAATGCCATTTTTATGTTCCAGAAATTGAATTTCTAGGAATGATTATTGATCATAAAGGAATTCATCCATCCGAAGAAAAGTTGAGAGCAATTAAAGATGCCAGACCACCATCTAATAAAAGGGAATTGATGTCTTTTCTTGGACTTCTTAATTATTATGAGAGGTTTTTGAATAATAAAGCCACAGTAGCTGAACCTCTCCATAGACTGTTGGACAGTAATAGTCCATGGAAATGGAATAAAGAACATCAAAGATCTTTTGCAGAGGTTAAAAACTTGATTAGCTCTAAGTCTGTTTTAGCACATTTTAATGAAGATCTGCCTATCTTGGTCAACTGTGATGCGTCGGAGTATGGTGTTGGAGCCATTTTGTCGCAAATAGACCATGGTGTTGAAAGACCAGTTGTGTTTGCCTCCCGAACTTTAAATAAAACTGAGAGAAGATATGCAGTAATTGATAAAGAGGCATTAGCAGTCATTTTTGGTGTATCAAAATTTTCACAGTATCTTCTAGGGAGAAAATTTAAAATATTAACGGATCATAAGCCCCTAGTTGGAATGTTTAACCCCAAAAAGCCGATACCTCAAGTGCTATCGCCGCGCATGTTGAGATGGTGTTTGACTCTGGCTGCGTATACTTATACTATAGAGTATAAACCGGGAAAAGTAAATTGTAATGCCGATGCACTAAGTAGACTTCCTTTAAATGAATGTCCAAGTGTAGTTCCGAACCCTTCAGAGGTGTTCTTTATAGAATCGGAACATGCTGCAATTAATTCTTCGGAAGTGGCAAAACTAACTAATAAAGATCCAATCCTTTCTAAGGTTAAATTCTGGGCAATGAATGGGTGGCCTGAAAGGAAAGTTGATGATAAATTTAGGGATTTTGTCTCCAAATCTAGTGAAATATCAGTTCATAAAGACTGTTTATTGTGGGGGAGCAGGGTGATTATACCTGAAAGATTAAGAAAGGATATTTTAAATCTTTTACATGATACTCACATTGGCATAGTGGGGACAAAAGCGCTAGCTCGAGGATTATGCTGGTGGCCCAAGATGGATGGAGATATTGAACGGATGATATCCAGTTGTTCGGTTTGTTTGTCGTGTAGTCATGATCCGCCAAAAACTGACGTATATCCTTGGATTTGGCCATCAAGACCTTGGTCGAGACTACATATTGATCATGCGGGTCCCTTTCAAGGAAAACTTTTGCTTGTTGTAGTAGATGCCTATTCTAAGTGGATTGAGGCTAAAATCGTATCTACAACATCTACTGAAACTACCATCAATTGCCTAAAGGAAATATTCGCGAACCACGGGTTGCCGGATGTGATAGTTTCGGATAATGGTACGTCCTTCACATCGGAACTTTTCAGGACTTTCTTAAAAAGAAATGGCGTGAGGCACATTTTGTGTGCGCCTTATCATGCAGCGTCAAATGGGCAGGTGGAAAGAGCTAATCAGACGCTTAAAAATCTGCTAAGAAAGAACAGCTCGGGAAATTGGACGACTAGGTTATCTAGATCGTTGTTATCCATGAGAATAGCTATAAACAGCACGACGCAGAAATCCCCAGCACAGTTGTTGATAAACAGAAACCTGAAGAGTCTCATAAATAAATTTCATCCTGAAGGTGTGTTGGAGGGAAGGATGCGACAGGAGGACAGGTTCATAAGAAATTGGAAACCCCATAGAGTAGTAAATGAAGGACAGGCAGTTATAGCACGAGGGTACCATGGCCCCAGATGGCTACCAGGTGTAGTGCAAGAAAAAACTGGTCCTGTTTCTATTAAGGTAGAGACAAATGACGGAGAAATTGTAAACCAGCATTTAGATCAAGTCAGGAGTTGTGAGGAAAGTGAAGCCTTACCATCTACATCATCGACCCCTCAAGTGACACCTGATTTTGAAAGACCTCCGGCTGTTCAAGAAACTGATTCTTCAGAAGGAACCCCAAGGCCTGTGTTGAGGAGATCCTTAAGAATAAGGAAACCTCCATCGTTTTTTGAAAGTTAAGTTATCTTTGGCTAATGGGGAGGAGTTGTTATGTATGATATTAATATTCATTGAGATTTATTTATCATCATCATTTATTGTATAAATGCTTTGTTTTTAATTAAAAGATTAGTATGTAAAAATGACTAGCGTTGCGTCGTAAATCTCTTAAACTAGTAGATACATAATAAAAACCAAACGGTTTAACCAGCCTTCCACAGACCACCCCATTCCATGATCTCATAGGGGTGCAGCTTTCGTTGATCATGGCACCATGATCCAGGAAGACTTTGCCTATAGTTTGAGGCCGTTCCTAACATGGAAGACTTTGCTGCCAACTCTAACATGAGTACAGACGCAGCTTCTCTGTTTCCCTGGAGAGGGACCCTTGCTGAGGTCTATCAACTGGGTCAGTTGAAGTCAGGATTTTTAAAGAGGTCTTTTTTCTCTTTTAACAATACTGCTGTTGGTCCGCGACTGCTTATTCGTCAGAAAATGCTAATTAGTAAAAATGGTAACTTTGTAAATGAAAACTGCCCTTTGTAGAGAGGTGTCCTTTTACCGGAGAGTTGCTAAATAGTAAAAATGGTAATTTTGCAAATGAAAACTGTCTTTTGTAGAGAAGTGTCCGCTAAAGGGAGGTTCTACTGTATTTGCACAAGGGGGAGGATAAGAAACAACAATAACAATAACACTTTGGTACTATTTTTCATAAAAGGATTAATATTGAACTCATCAGGTTTGTAAAAGCACAGACCTGTTCAGGCGGGATGCCCAGCTCCTGCTGTAAGCGACGTCGTACAGCTCTCTTCACCCCCAGGGGTCCCTCCTTCTCCCCCTCCATGTCCAGAGGATGGCTGCAGCATGTGTTGGTGTAGCAACCTGCACATATGTAATCTATTTACATACTGGGGATCATGTGTGAAATGGGAGCACACGTACCACTCACATTTCCAAAATTGGATATACAGTAGAACCTCCCTTTAGCTAGAGGACACCTCTCTACAAAGGACAGTTTTCATTTGCAAAATTACCATTTTTACTATTTAGCAACTTTCCCGTATGAGGACATCTCTCTCTAAAGGACACTTTGGCTCTGCAATTAGGCATCTTTTACAGGGAGGTTCTACTGTAGCAACTCTCCGGTAAGAGGACATCTCTCTCTAAAGGACACTTTAGCTCTACAATTAGGTGTTGTCCTTTACAGGGAGGTAGTTCTACTGTAATAAGTACATACATTTAAACCTGTCTATAGCGCCCCCTCTTGGGACTCACCAAAATAGGGTGCTATAGACAGGTCACTTTTAATGTAAAATGTTTAAATTTTAATATTAAAATAAAAACATTTAAGCTTCCAGGGAAAAGATTCTTTTAAAATTATTTTTTATTAAAAAATCTCTCAAGCTTTTGGGCAAGTAAGCCCATCTACGGGAGAAAATATTTTACATTATTAATACGCCAATAAAATAAGATTTAAAATTATATAAAGTCCTTTGGTTGTTTATATTTGTTTCAAGGCATAATCAATGCGGGCTTCTGTAGCGCGTGCTTCACTTGGAGGTTATGGGGTTGTTTCAGGGAATGACAAGGTAAGACCAAATCCAAATAAATCACACTCTATTTATTTGGATTTATTACCTTGTAGTTCAAAAGTAGATATTGTGGAATCTAGTTTTATAACAGCCTCTTTTATATAAAAGCCAATTGGTTATAACATCATAATTCTAAGGTGGTATTAGTGTAGTTATAACAACAATATGAACTAACATAAAAACTTTGCCCCAAGTGATGTCTCTTTTAGATCCTGGTCAATGAATGTACAGACAACAGCAGTTTTTGCAAAAAAAAAACTAACAATCCAGGATATATCCAGGGTTCATCTTAGTGAGGTTTTTTTTCTGTATATAAGTAGTACAACATCTAGAAAAATATTCACTTGAGAAGATCCCGAGCAAAGCTGGGTAGCTTTCTTATCTCCACTCAATCATATCAAGGTATCAAGCTTGTAGAGCTTGTTGATGTTGTCTGCTGGGGATGTGTCTTCTTCTTTCTTATCTCCACTCAATCATATCAGGGTATCAAGCTTGTAGAGATTGTTGATAGTGTCTGCTGGGGATGTGTCTTCTTTCTTATCTCCACTCAATCATATCAGGGTATCAAGTCTGTAGAGCTTGTTGATGGTGTCTGCTGGGGATGCGTCTTCTTTCTTATCTCCACTCAATCATATCAGGATATCAAGCTTGAAGAGCTTATTGATTGTGTCTGCTGGCGATGAGTAGAGCTCATCAATAGAAGAGCTAATTCACCCAATGAAGTAGTTTGGGGTTTCAGGTTGACACTTAGTACATAGTGGGAAAACCTTGCAACCATTCTGGAAAGTAGTTGTCCATAGATGACCAGACTTAGGTCTGGAAATCTAGGACTGCTGTTCTCTTGGGAGGACAGAATTGGTGCTTGTCCCTCCTGTTCTGTACCAGTCATATGCAGCAGCAGATTTCCATTCTTGCACAAGCATTGAGAGATTAGATGATATACACTATATAATACAGTTAAACCTGTCTATAGCGCCCCCTCTTGGGACTCACCAATATAGGGTGCTATAGAGAGGGGGTGCTATAGACAGGTCACTTTTAATGTAAATATCGCATCATACTATGTATTTAAAATTGGGCGCTATAGAGAGGAAGGCGCTATTTAGAGGGGGCGCTATAGACAGGTTTAACTGTAATACCAAATAAATTAATAGTGTATGACATTTAAGTAATAATGCTGTTATTGGTAAACCCCACACATTAAACAACACTATTAATTTATTTGGGGGTCGGTGGAAGGCTGGTTAAACCGTTCGGTTTTCGACCACTACGACCCATGTTCGATTCCCGCATTGGACACTTTTTCAGTTTTAAAAAAAATGCTCCAATGGCCCCCGATTCTTGCAAAAATCCAACTCCACCAGCGAGTGCAAGTAACCAAACGGCTCTGGCACATTTGTAAGTGCAAAGTCGAACTGCTTTTCACATGTGTAGACATGTGGTGCGCTTACAGTAAAAAAGCAGTCGCTAACTACCCACCATGATTATCATGGTCTGTACCACGTGTACCAGGGATAAGCAAAAAAAATTAATTTATTTGGAGATTTATCTGGTAGATCATCAGACTTAAGTTTGGAAATCAAGTTTCCCTTGAGAGGACAGAATTGGTGTTTGTTTCTCCTGCACTGTAACCAGCTGGGTAGTTTTACCAGTTAACAAACGCCAAACTCAGATTCCCTCCACATCCACAAGTTAGGTCAATCAACTAACAGGGAAAGGTTTTTTTTTTCTTGTCCTATTTGGGTAGTATATGTCTGCTGTTAATCTACAATAGATTGGGAGCACATCTCCTGTAGCAGTGGGACAAACTCACAAGTTAGGCCAATCAACCAACTAACCAGGAAAGGTGATCTTGGACTGTGACCGCTGCTGCATGAGAAGCTGTCCTTTGGAGTTGAAGAGGAAGGCGCTGAAAGCTCGGTGGAGCAGCCCTGACACACACACCATACTTCACTTCAGCATTGCTGTTTACGTTTTCCCTTGTGTAAAGATTACCCCAATTCCATGAGTCCATGCTCCTCAAGCTGTTTATAGACAGTCTTGTTGTTTCTTATCCCCTTGTGTAAAGATTACACAAATACCATGAGTCCATGCTCCTCTAGCTGTGTTTATAGAAAGTGGTGTTGTTGTTTCTTATCCTCTTGTGTAAAGATTACACCAATTCCATGAGTTCATACTCCTCGAGCTGTTTATAGACAGTGTTGTTGTTTCTTATCCCCTTGTGTAAAGATTACCCCAATTCCATGAGTTCATGCTCCTCTAGCTGTTAATAGACAGTGTTGTTGTTGTTTCTTATCCTCTTGTGTAAAGATTACACCAATTCCATGAGTCCATGCTCCTCTAGCAGTTTATAGACAGTGTTGTTGTTTCTTATCCCCTTGTGTAAAGATTACACCAATTCCATGAGTCCATGCTCCTCTAGCAGTTTATAGACAGTGTTGTTGTTTCTTATCCCCTTGTGTAAAGATTACACCAATTCCATGAGTCCATGCTCCTCTAGCAGTTTATAGACAGTGTTGTTGTTTCTTATCCCCTTGTGTAAAGATTACACAAATTCCATGAGTCCATGCTCCTCCAGCTGTTTATAGACAGTGTTATTGTTTCTTATCCTCTTGTGTAAAGATTACACCAATTCCATGAGTCCATGCTCCTCTAGCTGTGTTTATAGAAAGTGGTGTTGTTGTTTCTTATCATCTTGTGTAAAGATTACACCAATTCCATGAGTTCATACTCCTCTAGCAGTTTATAGACAGTGTTGTTATTGTTTCTTATTCCCTTGTGTAAAGATTACACCAATTCCATGAGTTCATGCTCCTCGAGCTGTTTATAGACAGTGTTGTTGTTTCTTATCCTCTTGTGTAAAGATTACACCAATTCCATGAGTCCATGCTCCTCTAGCTGTTTATAGACAGTGTTGTTGTTTCTTATCCCCTTGTGTAAAGATTACACCAATTCCATGAGTCCATGCTCCTCTAGCAGTTTATAGACAGTGTTGTTGTTTCTTATCCTCTTGTGTAAAGATTACACAAATTCCATGAGTCCATGCTCCTCTAGCAGTTTATAGACAGTGTTGTTATTGTTTCTTATTCCCTTGTGTAAAGATTACACCAATTCCATGAGTCCATGCTCCTCTAGCTGTTTATAGACAGTGTTGTTATTGTTTCTTATTCCCTTGTGTAAAGATTACACCAATTCCATGAGTTCATGCTCCTCTAGCAGTTTATAGACAGTGTTGTTGTTTCTTATCCTCTTGTGTAAAGATTACACAAATTCCATGAGTCCATGCTCCTTCAGCTGTTAATAGACAGTGTTGTTGTTGATTCTTATCCTCTTGTGTAAAGATTACACAAATTCCATGAGTCCATGCTCCTCTAGCAGTTTATAGACAGTGTTGTTGTTGTTTCTTATCCTCTTGTGTAAAGATTACGCCAATTCCATGAGTCCATGCTCCTCTAGCTGTTTATAGACAGTGTTGTTATTGTTTCTTATTCCCTTGTGTAAAGATTACGCCAATTCCATGAGTCCATGCTCCTCTAGCAGTTTATAGACAGTGTTGTTATTGTTTCTTATCCTCTTGTGTAAAGATTACACCAATTCCATGAGTCCATGCTCCTCTAGCAGTTTATAGACAGTGTTGTTATTGTTTCTTATTCCCTTGTGTAAAGATTACACCAATTCCATGAGTCCATGCTCCTCTAGCAGTTTATAGACAGTGTTGTTATTGTTTCTTATTCCCTTGTGTAAAGATTACACCAATTCCATGAGTCCATGCTCCTCTAGCAGTTTATAGACAGTGTTGTTATTGTTTCTTCTCCTCTTGTGTAAAGATTACACCAATTCCATGAGTCCATGCTCCTCTAGCTGTTTATAGACAGTGTTGTTGTTGTTTCTTATCCTCTTGTGTAAAGATTACACAAATTCCATGAGTCCATGCTCCTCTAGCAGTTTATAGACAGTGTTGTTATTGTTTCTTATTCCCTTGTGTAAAGATTACACCAATTCCATGAGTCCATGCTCCTCTAGCTGTTTATAGACAGTGTTGTTATTGTTTCTTATTCCCTTGTGTAAAGATTACACCAATTCCATGAGTCCATGCTCCTCTAGCAGTTTATAGACAGTGTTGTTGTTTCTTATCCCCTTGTGTAAAGATTACACCAATTCCATGAGTCCATGCTCCTCTAGCTGTTTATAGACAGTGTTGTTGTTGTTTCTTATCCTCTTGTGTAAAGATTACACCAATTCCATGAGTCCATGCTCCTCTAGCAGTTTATAGACAGTGTTGTTATTGTTTCTTATTCCCTTGTGTAAAGATTACACCAATTCCATGAGTCCCTGCTCCTCTAGCTGTTTATAGACAGTGTTGTTGTTGTTTCTTATCCTCTTGTGTAAAGATTACACCAATTCCATGAGTCCATGCTCCTCTAGCTGTGTTTATAGACAGTGTTGTTGTTGTTTCTTATCCCCTTGTGTAAAGATTACACAAATTCCACGAGTCCATGCTCCTCTAGCAGTTTATAGACAGTGTTGTTGTTTCTTATCCCCTTGTGTAAAGATTACACAAATTCCATGAGTCCATGCTCCTCTAGCAGTTTATAGACAGTGTTGTTGTTTCTTATCCCCTTGTGTAAAGATTACACAAATTCCATGAGTCCATGCTCCTCTA
Organism: Cordylochernes scorpioides; assembly: GCA_030710605.1. NCBI lineage: Eukaryota > Metazoa > Arthropoda > Arachnida > Pseudoscorpiones > Chernetidae > Cordylochernes > Cordylochernes scorpioides. Next base: position 82,400,436 of record CP092863.1, on the reverse strand, counting down.
GCAGTTTATAGACAGTGTTGTTATTGTTTCTTATCCTCTTGTGTAAAGATTACACCAATTCCATGAGTCCATGCTCCTCTAGCAGTTTATAGACAGTGTTGTTGTTGTTTCTTATCCTCTTGTGTAAAGATTACACAAATTCCATGAGTCCATGCTCCTCTAGCTGTTTATAGACAGTGTTGTTGTTGTTTCTTATCCCCTTGTGTAAAGATTACACCAATTCCATGAGTCCATGCTCCTCTAGCTGTTTATAGACAGTGTTGTTGTTGTTTCTTATCCCCTTGTGCAAAGATTAGGCCAATTCCATGAGTCCATGCTCCTCTAGCAGTTTATAGACAGTGTTGTTGTTTCTTATCCCCTTGTGTAAAGATTAAACCAATTCCATGAGTCCATGCTCCTCTAGCTGTTTATAGACAGTGTTGTTGTTTTTTATCCCCTTGTGTAAAGATTACACCAATTCCATGAGTCCATGTTCCTCAAGCTGTGATCTCATGAGATGGGGTGTAGGGGTGCAGCTTCTGTTAATCACATGATAAAGAACACTTTGGTGAAAGTTTGACTATATTGATGAGACATAGGCGGGGATGTGAAGCTCAGATGGTTTACTGTTAGGAACAATTGCATGTAGCATTTGTTCTCTCTCATTGCCTATAGGTTTAGCATATTGTTGTGTGTCAACAAGTAGCTGACCGATTGTACATGGGAGCAGTACAAATTATTTTCATTTTTGTTTATCTTTAATTAATTACTTATCAGAGAAACGGAACCACAGAGAGGACAGAGTTAAATTGTATTTGACCATTGACCATCGTTTCACGGCGGCAATGTGTTAAATACAATATACCAGTTATCGTTTAACCCTTCGTCCTATTTGGATTCTTAACCCGGTGATTAGAATGTACAGTTATAGCTCCATCACCTCATACAACCGGCCCATACAAACCCCGAACATCATGACCTTCCTGGACCGGACCAAGAGTCCAGCACTGTACCAAATAAACCTTGTGAGCATCACATACCTGCCTTTGTCTCATCAATATAGTCAGACTTTCACCAAAGTGTGCCTGTAACATGTGATCAATGAAAGCTGCACCCCTACACCCCAACCCATGAAATCTGTTTGAGGAGCATGGACTCATGGAATTTGTGTAATCTTTACACAAGGGGATAAGAAACAACAACAACACTGTCTATAAACAGCTGGAGGAGCATGAACTCATGGAATTTGTGTAATCTTTACACAAGGGGATAAGAAACAACAACAACACTGTCTATAAACAGGTGGAGGAGCATGAACTCATGGAATTTGTGTAATCTTTACACATGGGGATAAGAAACAACAACACTGTCTATAAACAGCTGGAGGAGCATGGACTCATGGAATTTGTGTAATCTTTACACAAGGGGATAAGAAACAACAACAACACTGTCTATAAACAGCTGGAGGAGCATGAACTCATGGAATTTGTGTAATCTTTACACATGGGGATAAGAAACAACAACACTGTCTATAAACAGCTGGAGGAGCATGGACTCATGGAATTTGTGTAATCTTTACACAAGGGGATAAGAAACAACAACAACACTGTCTATAAACAGCTGGAGGAGCATGGACTCATGGAATTTGTGTAATCTTTACACAAGGGGATAAGAAACAACAACAACACTGTCTATAAACAGCTGGAGGAGCATGGACTCATGGAATTTGTGTAATCTTTACACAAGGGGATAAGAAACAACAACAACACTGTCTATAAACAGCTGGAGGAGCATGGACTCATGGAATTTGTGTAATCTTTACACAAGGGGATAAGAAACAACAACAACACTGTCTATAAACAGCTGGAGGAGCATGGACTCATGGAATTTGTGTAATCTTTACACAAGGGGATAAGAAACAACAACAACACTGTCTATAAACAGCTGGAGGAGCATGGACTCATGGAATTTGTGTAATCTTTGCACAAGGGGATAGAAACAACAACAACACTGTCTATAAACAGCTGGAGGAGCATGGACTCATGGAATTTGTGTAATCTTTACACATGGGGATAAGAAACAACAACAACACTGTCTATGAACAGCTGGAGGAGCATGGACTCATGGAATTTGTGTAATCTTTACACAAGGGGATAAGAAACAACAACAACACTGTCTATAAACAGCTGGAAGAGCATGGATTCATGGAATTTGTGTAATCTTTACACAAGGGGATAAGAAACAACAACAACACTGTTCACTCTACATACTGGTGTCAATACATTGCTGTTTGAACCAGGTGTGCTGTTTCTTATCCCCTTATACAAAGAATACACAAATTCCATGAGTCCATACCCCTAAAGCTGTTTGATGATAAGCAGTGACCTCTCCCAAAGGTCCTGTTTAATGCATATTCCTGTTACAAAATAACTTTATTAGGTACTACTCCCATGCCCAGCATTTCAAGATTATAGAATGAAGAATGAACTAGTTGTTTGTGAACTTAACGATTTGATTTCCCCGATAAAAAATTATATTTAAAGTTCAATTCATTTTGTAAATACATTCTAAACTTTCTACAAAATCTGGATCTCTAATGTTTTCATGCGTTGAATGATGTAAATAACTTATGTAAATAAACTTTTCTCCTTGTTTGGCTCAAATATCCCTAGCGAGATATAGCGCTTTGGAAATAAAATAATTGTAATTGTAAAAAGGTGCCGCTCAAAAAGAGCAACCTAGCTTATGTTATTTACAAAGAATAATATGAGCAGGTTCTTCACATATATATAAAAATAAGTGTCTAATGCAGGATTCAATCCCGGTTCATGATTGTCGGAAATAGACAGTTTATACTGTCAGCCACCAACTTCTATCTTTTTTTTTAGTATACATCTAATGCAAGCCAAAATGTGTTCTGGAGCTGCAGGTGCCAAGTTACATTTTAGACAAGTGGGGGTAGATTTTATGAACCAGGTGTAGGCATAAAAACTTTATGTGAACACTCATCTGATGAATGAGCACTTTTGTCAGGAAAATCCAATTTGTTGCCTTTTTTCCTCCCTTTCTGAATATTCAAATAAGATTGTAAAAGATACAGATGAGAACCATTAGCCAATGTACCTATGAGAGGTGCGCCTAGAGCATGCATGTGGGGAGATGTAGTGAGGTTTTTCTAAGGAAGTAGAGTTTGTAAAATGAACAAATGAAAAACACTAAATCAACGCACCGATGGGAGTTGAACAACATCATGCAAGTGGAAAAATATACTGGTAGAGTAACTCCGCCTTTGCCGGTCCCAAGCCCGGATGAAAAAGGAGGAGGGGGGAGCAGTAACAAGCTCACTAAAAAACCTGGGCTCAGCTGGCCCGGCTGATAGTACCCTGTAAGGGCTCCTGATCCAGGTATACAGGATGAGTAGCGTTTGTACTCCATGTTAGAAGCGGCTGCACATGATGTCTGTTCCTCATGTCAGAGGCGGCCATTTCTTTTGGAGCTAAGTCGGCCTGCCACTGAGTAGTGTTCCCAGTCTTAATGACAAAGGCAGACGCATTCTACTTCACCCAATCATGATGGTTGTCAAATCTCAAGCTTTACAAACCTGACACCCTAATATGATTGAGTAGAGATAAGAAAGAAGAAGAAGACTGGTAGAGTAGCAATGAAGATGTAACACACTTGGTGCCTCAAATGTAGAGTGTAGATATCATCCCAAGCTGTGTGCAGCCAGTGTACATAACAGCCGCACCAATATTGTACCAATCTCACCTTTTGAGATGTTCTCCATAAGATGGCAGTCACGCTTGCTTCGTGTTCCCAGGGGCTTGTCGTCAGGATCCACCACGATGCACATCTCATCGAGAAGTTTCTCTTGTATAGGATCCATGATATGGCTGGAACTACACAACACAATGTTGTAGGTCAAAGTCACATGAGTAACCTACTATAGTAGAACAACCTCCTTGAGAGGACACTCGGTTAGAGGACACCTCTCTACAAAGGACAGTTTCCATCACCAATACAGTAGAACCTACTCCATGAGAGGACACTCCAGCTAGAGGACACCTCTCTATAAAGGACAGTTTCCATCACCAATACAGTAGAACATACTCCATGAGAGGACACTCCAGCTAGAGGACACCTCTCTATAAAGAACAGTTTCCATCACCAATACAGTAGAACATACTCCATGAGAGGACACTCCAGCTAGATGACACCTCTCTATAAAGGACAGTTTCCATCACCAATACAGTAGAACATACTCCATGAGAGGACACTCCAGCTAGAGGACACCTCTCTACAATGGACAGTTTCCATCACCAATACAGTAGAACATATTCCATAAGAGGACACTCCAGCTAGAGGACACCTCTCTACAATGGACAGTTTCCATCACCAATACAGTAGAACATACTCCATGAGAGGACACCCCACCTAGAGGACACCTCTCTATAAAGGACAGTTTCCATCACCAATACAGTAGAACATACACCATGAGAGGACACTCCAGCTAGAGGACACCTCTCTACAATGGACAGTTTCCATCACCAATACAGTAGAACATATTCCATAAGAGGACACTCCAGCTAGAGGACACCTCTCTACAATGGACAGTTTCCATCACCAATACAGTAGAACATACTCCATGAGAGGACACCCCACCTAGAGGACACCTCTCTATAAAGGACAGTTTCCATCACCAATACAGTAGAACATACTCCATGAGAGGACACTCCAGCTAGAGGACACCTCTCTACAATGGACAGTTTCCATCACCAATACAGTAGAACATACTCCATGAGAGGACACCCCACCTAGAGGACACCTCTCTATAAAGGACAGTTTCCATCACCAATACAGTAGAACATACTCCATGAGAGGACACTCCAGCTAGAGGACACCTCTCTACAATGGACAGTTTCCATCACCAATACAGTAGAACATACTCCATGAGAGGACACCCCACCTAGAGGACACCTCTCTATAAAGGACAGTTTCCATCACCAATACAGTAGAACATACTCCATGAGAGGACACTCCAGCTAGAGGACACCTCTCTATAAAGGACAGTTTCCATCACCAATACAGTAGAACATACTCCATGAGAGGACACTCCAGCTAGAGGACATCTCTCGAAAAAGGACAGTTTCCATCACCAATACAGTAGAACATACTCCATGAGAGGACACTCTCACTAGAGGACACCTCTCTATAAAGGACAGTTTCCATCACCAATACAGTAGAACATACTCCATGAGAGGACACTCCAGCTAGAGGACATCTCTCTACAAAGGACAGTTTCCATCACCAATACAGTAGAACATACTCCATGAGAGGACACTCTCACTAGAGGACATCTCTCTACAAAGGACAGTTTCCATCACCAATACAGTAGAACATATTCCATAAGAGGACACTCTCGCTAGAGGACACCTCTCTATAAAGGACAGTTTCCATCACCAATACAGTAGAACATACTCCATGAGAGGACACTCACACTAGAGGACACCTCTCTATAAAGGACAGTTTCCATCACCAATACAGTAGAACATACTCCATGAGAGGACACTCCAGCTAGAGGACATCTCTCTACAAAGGACAGTTTCCATCACCAATACAGTAGAACATACTCCATGAGAGGACACTCTCACTAGAGGACATCTCTCTACAAAGGACAGTTTCCATCACCAATACAGTAGAACATATTCCATAAGAGGACACTCTCGCTAGAGGACACCTCTCTATAAAGGACAGTTTCCATCACCAATACAGTAGAACATACTCCGTGAGAGGACACTCACACTAGAGGACACCTCTCTATAAAGGACAGTTTCCATCACCAATACAGTAGAACATACTCCATGAGAGGACACTCACTCTAGAGGACACCTCTTTACAAAGGACAGTTTCCATCACCAATACAGTAGAACATACTCCATGAGAGGACACTCTGGCTAGAGGACATCTCTCTACAAAGAACAGTTTCCATCACCAATACAGTAGAACATACTCCATGAGAGGACACTCCCACTAGAGGACACCTCTCTACAAAGGACAGTTTTAATTGTCAAAATTACCATTTTTTCTATTCAACAACTCTCTGGTATGAGGACACCTCTTTGTAAAGGACACTTATGCTCTGCAACTAGGTGTTGTCCTTTACAGAGAGGTTTTACTGTAGTACCATCTAAGAATGAAACAAAACTGGCTCACAATGTAATGATGGCCCACATCAATATTCTCACATAGAAATTAGAAAAGACAAACCTCAGAATGACACAGCAATTTATTTAATGTAAAACCAAATTGATAGGGTACAATTTGGATTATAGATTATAAACACAAGGTAATAAGACCAAATCTCCAATGATAAAGTACAATTTGGATTATAGATTATAAACACAAGGTAATAAGACCAAATCCAAATAAATTAATAGTGTGTGACGTTTCGGTAACAGCGTTGTTACCATCTTCAGACATACAGACACCATTCAGACACCTCTCCACTAAAGACAGTTTTCATTTGCAAAATTACCATTTTTACAATTTAGCAACTCTCCGGTAAAAGGACACCTCTCCCTAAAGGACACTTTGGCTCTGCAATTAGGTGTTTTCCTTTACAGGGAGGTAGTTCTACTGTATAATCAGAACCGTCCAATACAGTATTAGAGATTTAAAGAATCGGTCTGGTAGATTAATTTGGCGAAACTGCTAGGAGTGTTCACCAATGATTAGCAAATCCCTCCTAATATATATTTCATTGCAGTAAGGGCAGTAGAAATTTGTTTTATATTTAAAAGATCTGGGAGACCTTAAAAGATCTGAGAAACCTTAAAAGATCTGAGAAACCTTAAAAGATCTGGGAAACCTTAAAAGATCTGGGAAACCTTAAAAGATCTGGGAAACCTTAAAATATCTGGGAGACCTTAAAAGATCTGAGAAACCTTAAAAGATCTGGGAGACCTTAAAAGATCTGAGAAACCTTAAAAGATCTGGGAGACCTTAAAAGATCTGGGAAACCTTAAAAGATCTGGGAGACCTTAAAAGATCTGGGAAACCTTAAAAGATTTGTGTTTTATTGCTTCCATTTCTTGTTAAAAGACTAATCCGTATCCATTCTAGAAACAATGAGAGGAATGAAAGAATCAGGAAAAAAACATGGCAGGGACTCTTAATTGTGAGGTATCTAAATATTTATTCTTTCCTTATTGATGGAATCTATGGCTGGATCTAAACATAGTGAGGCTATTTGTGGTAGAAGGAAACCCTCCAATCTAAAAAAAGGGGGAGAGTTTTCTTTCCTTGATCAACCACCTTCCAACAGTGGCAATACATCTGGCAAGATCTGGGAGACCAATAAAATTTCTGGGAAAACTTAAAAGATCTGGGAGACCTTAAAAGATTTAGAAAACCTTAAAAGATCTGGGAGACCAATAAAAGATCTGGGAAAACTTAAAAGATCTGGGAGACCAATAAAAGATCTGAGAAACCTTAAAAGATCTGGGAGACCTTAAAAGATCTGGGAAACCTTAAAAGATCTGGGAGACAAATAAAAGATCTGGGAGTCAAATAAAAGATCTGGGAGACCAATAAAAGATCTGGGAAACCTTAAAAATCTGAGAAACCTTAAAAGATCTGAGAAACCTTAAAATATCTGGGAAACCTTAAAAGATCTGAGAAACCTTAAAAGATCTGGGAAACCTTAAAAGATCTGGGAAACCTTAAAAGATCTGAGAAACCTTAAAAGATCTGGGAAACCTTAAAAGATCTGGGATACCTTAAAATATCTGGGAAACCTTAAAAGATCTGGGAAACCTTAAAAGATCTGGGAAACCTTAAAAGATCTGGGAAACCTTAAAAGATCTGAAAAACCTTAAAAGATCTGGGAAACCTTAAAAGATCTGGGAAACCTTAAAAGATCTGGGAAACCTCAAAAGATCTGAGAAACCTTAAAAGATCTGGGAAACCTTAAAAGATCTGGGAAACCTTAAAAGATCTGAAAAACCTTAAAAGATCTGGGAAACCTTAAAAGATCTGGGAAACCTTAAAAGATCTGAAAAACCTTAAAAATCTGGGAAACCTTAAAAGATCTGGGAAACCTTAAAAGATCTGGGAGACCTTAAAAGATCTGGGAAACCTTGAAAGATCTGGGAGACCTTAAAAGATCTGGGAAACCTTAAAAGATCTGGGAAACCCTAAAAGATCTGGGAGACCTTAAAAGATCTGGGAAACCTTAAAAGATCTGGGAAACCTTAAAAGATCTGGGAAACCCTAAAAGATCTGGGAGACCTTAAAAGATCTGGGAAACCTTAAAAGATCTGGGAGACCTTAAAAGATCTGGGAGTCTACAGAGATGGAAAACTAGGGTGTAGTGCGAGACATCTCAGTAGATACGAGCACTCAATATGAAACATAACAAACAGATGGACAAGCTACAAACCCACAATTTCTGACTAACAACCAGAAACACAAGCAAACAAGGCATTTGCAAATGGTGTTTATGGAAATTGCTCAGAATCCACAGGACCTTTGACAAAGATTTATGGCTGACTATTGCACCACAGTCAAACAAGCAGGACCTGGTGAATCCTTCAAAGACTTTTGAGTCTGTCAGACTAATGTGATTTCCAGAGAAGTGTATATTAAGATACTCTAAACCTATTAAATGATGATAAAACATATCTTCTTGTTTTTTCTTATCTCCACTCAATCATATCAGAGTATCAAGTCTGTAGAGCTTGTTGATGGTGTCTACTGGGGATGAGTCTTCTTTCTTATCTCCACTCAACAACCATATCAGGGTATCAAGTCTGTAAAGCTTGTTGATGGTGTCTGCTGGGGATGTGTCTTCTTTCTTATCACCACTCAACAACCATATCAGGGTATCAAGTCTGTAGAGCTTTTTGATGGTGTCTGCTGGGGATGTGTCTTCTTCTTTCTTATCTCCACTCAATCATATCAGGGTATCAAGTCTGTAGAGCTTTTTGATGGTGTCTGCTGGGGATGAGTCTTTTTTCTTATCACCACTCAACAACCATATCAGGGTATCAAGTCTGTAGAGCTTGTTGATGGTGTCTGCTGGGGATGTGTCTTCTTCTTTCTTATCTCCACTCAATCATATCAGAGTATCAAGTCTGTAGAGCTTGTTGATGGTGTCTGCTGGGGATGAGTCTTCTTTCTTATCTCCACTCAACAACCATATTAGGGTATCAAGCTTGTAGAGCTTGTTGATGGTGTCTCCTGGGGATGTGTCTTCTTTCTTATCTCCACTCAATCATATTAGGGTATCAAGTCTGTAGAGCTTGTCGATGGTGTCTGTTGGGGATGAGTAGTGTTGGAATATTACACAGAGTAACAATGGCTATAGATGAGCTCATGTTTGAATAGGAACTTGTATGTATATAATGTTTATTGTTTTTGTTGTTTTCATGTAGACATATATACCAAGATTTGTTTTGTATAATTGCTATTAATAATAAATAATATGTAAAGTTAAATTGGTTACGGATTCATTCTTCTTACTTACTTTAATAACATAACAAGTAGGGTTCATCAATGGACGAGTCAATACAGTCAATAATGTGTATAAAACATATAATTCAAAACTATAATAGAGGGGTATGATTCTTTTAAAAATTAAACAATATCTACTGATTTTTTTTTTTTGCTTATCCCTAGTACACGTGGTACAGGCCATGATAATTATGGTGGGTAGAAGTAGGCGACTGCTTTTACTGTAAGTAAACCACATGTCTACACATGTGAAAAGCAATTTGACTTTGCACTTACAAATGTGCCAGAGCCCCGTTTGGTTACTTGCACTCGTTGGTGGGGTTGGACTTTTGCAAGAATCAGGGGCAATCTCAGAGCATTTTTTATTTTAAATCAGAAAAAAGTGCCCAATGCGGGAATTGAACCCGGGTCGTAGCGGTCGTAAACCAACAGTTTAGACCATCCTTCCACCGACCCCCTATATCTACTGATTAAAAGAATCATACGCGTCTATAATAGTTTCGAATTTTCATAACAGATGGTGCGCTAATGTATCGTAATAAAACATATAATGTTGAGAAAGCTCAGTGATAAATGCCAAGGTTGTCCACTCTTTCACCACAACAACAATCAACCACCACAGTTGCAATGACCAAATTACACCAAATTATAGTTTCAAATTGTCGCTGAATCCACTTAATACTCTATTACATAGGGCCCTAATGAGCTTTTCCCCAAACCCAAGTGATTGGGAGGGAGGGAGGGAGGGAAAGTAAAATTTCCTCATATAAAGAAATCATCAATACCCTGAAGGTATAGTTTGACTGTCCATGAACATTCTGCTTTTCCAAAGGGATAAGAAGAAATCAGAGTATCAGTGGACCTAGTGTGTGAGAAAGGCGACTACAGTCTAACCTCTTTAAACACAAGGTAATAAGACCAAATCCAAATAAATAAATAGTGTGTGACGATAACAGTAACAGCGTTGTTACCATCTTTAGACAAAAGTACTGAATGAGAAATTTTACCACAGCATGGTCTCATTCAATACTTTTGTCTGAAGATGGTAACAACGCTGTTACCGAAACGTCATACACTATTTATTTATTTGGTCTTATTCCTTGTGTTTATAATCTATAATTCAAATTGTACCTTATCGTCACACACTATTAATTTATTTGTATTTGGTCTTATTTTACCTAGTAGTTCTAATCTATAATCCAAATTGTATCCTTTCATAAAGCAAGTGTTGAATTAAAAGTCAGTCAGATGATTTGATCACAACATTCCCTGCTAGTGGGGCCATTTTACTATAAGATACCTAAATAACTAATTAAAAGAAAATAAGACCTAATCCAAATAATTTATTAGTGTGTGACATTTTGGCAACAACATTGTCACCATCATCAGACAAAAGAATCAATGATTCACACACTAATAAATTATTTGGATTAGGTCTTTATTTTCTTTTATTATAATCTATAATCCAAATTGTGCTTTATCATAAATAACCAATTGATATTAACTCCGCTTTTGCCGGTCCCTAGCCCGGATGAAAGAAGAGGAGGGGGAGCAGTAACAAGCTCACTAAAAAACCTGGGCTCAGCTGGCCCGGCTGATATTACCCTGTAAGGGCTCCAGGGATACAGGATGAGCAGTGTCTGTACTCCATGTTAGGAGCAGCTGTACATGGCGTCTGTTCCTCATGTCAGAGGCTGCCATTTCTTTTGGAGCTTAGTCGGCCTGCCACTTAGTAGTGCTCCAAGTCTTAAGGCAGACGCATTCAACTTCACCCAGTACCCTAATATGATTGAGTGGAGATAAGAAAGAAGAAGATAACCAAATATTTAATAATGAACTACTCGATGAGGAAAGAGTTTCTTTAATATACAATATCAGATCACAAGCTTTCGGGCATAATCACCCTTCTACTGGTGTGTAAAACGAGACAAATTATTAGTGGCAATCGGCTATATATATATACAAAAAGTAAGAAAATAAGACAAATATGTAAAATTGTGCCAGAGAAATTAACATATTATTGGAGGATCATTCATAGAAATTAAGCAAAGCAAGTAAATAAACATATAATACATATAATACAAGGCTATTACAGAAACTAAGTATGAACAACGACTATAAAACAAAATAAAATAAAATAGAAATAAAATAAAATAAAATAAAAATAAACCAAAACTGCCATTGACGTGTAAAAGTATAAGTAGGTTATGAAAACTAAATCTTTCAGATAGGAGGTTCCAGTACTAAATTATCATATATTTCAGGAAGGTCTATTGCTCTATTGATGCTTTTAAATTTTTTGGTGAGTATAGCCTCCAGGACCAATCGCTGGTGCTTGTTTTTAATCTCATGATAGTGAGCCGAGGGGTTATAGATATTGAATGTGTGGCCTGTGTCCCGTATGTGTTGGTAAACTAGAGAGCGGGGATCTTTCCTTTTTACCGATCTATCATGCTCCACCATTCTGGTCTTCACCATTCTCCCAGTCTCTCCGACATACTTGGCATCACACTGCTCACATGATATGGAGTAAATGGCATTGTGGGTATTAAGGGGATCAATGGTTTCACTACTTTTTGCTATTGTCTGTTTTAATTTGGTTGCCAGACTGAGTGTGTTGGAGAAATATGAGTTTACACCATATCTATTCAGAATTCGTGCTATGGCCGCCGATTTGTAAGAGTATGGAATGAAACAGGTGGACAGGTACTGAGCAGTATTTCTTATTCCTGAGGGATCATAGAAATGTTTGCAAACAAAGGATGTCGGATAGCCTGCAGAGTTGAGATTCTTGATTATGTTCTGTTTCTCTATTGCGCCTGGAAAGATGGAAGGGAACAATGGGTGTGTACACGCTTAGATAAAGTTTTTATAATACTGATTTTTTGGGAAATGGGACAACAGGAAGTGTAATGCGTGTAGTTGGGGAGGAAATCTTTTTTGTAATATACGGTAGTGTGGTAAGAGTTTGGAGTTTGAATTATTAGAACATCAAGGAATGGTATTACACCCCCTTGAGCTATTTCTATAGTAAACGACATATCATCATTGTAACTGTTAAGGGATGCTAATATGGCTTCATATGAATTCTGATCACAGACACAAAAGATATCATCTACATATCTGCGCCATAACACGATATCTGTTCTATGTTTTTCATTGATTGATTTGTCAATCATGATCATCACCAATTCTGCTGCAACGGTTGAAAACGAACTCCCCATTGGGGAACCCCGTATCTGTCTGTATGTTTGCGATTCAAATTTAAATACACTCATATTTAGACAAATATCTGCCAGGCATACAATTGATTGTATGGTGGATGCATCGGTCTGTATTTCTGTTAGGAAGGCAACTATGCTTTCTCTAATAACTGAGTGGGGTAGGCTTAAAAACAATGAAACTACATCATAAGAGCACATTATGGTGTTTGGACCAGGGGAAATACAGACCGATGCATCCACCATACAATCAATTGTATGCCTGGCAGATATTTGTCTAAATATGAGTGTATTTAAATTTGAATCGCAAACATACAGACAGATACGGGGTTCCTCAATGGGGAGTTCGTTTTCAACCGTTGCAGCAGAATTGGTGATGATCATGATTGACAAATCAATCAATGAAAAACATAGAACAGATATCGTGTTATGGCGCAGATATGTAGATGATATCTTTTGTGTCTGTGATCAGAATTCATATGAAGCCATATTAGCATCCCTTAACAGTTACAATGATGATATGTCGTTTACTATAGAAATAGCTCAAGGGGGTGTAATACCATTCCTTGATGTTCTAATAATTCAAACTCCAAACTCTTACCACACTACCGTATATTACAAAAAAGATTTCCTCCCCAACTACACGCATTACACTTCCTGTTGTCCCATTTCCCAAAAAATCAGTATTATAAAAACTTTATCTAAGCGTGTACACACCCATTGTTCCCTTCCATCTTTCCAGGCAATAGAGAAACAGAACATAATCAAGAATCTCAACTCTGCAGGCTATCCGACATCCTTTGTTTGCAAACATTTCTATGATCCCTCAGGAATAAGAAATACTGCTCAGTACCTGTCCACCTGTTTCATTCCATACTCTTACAAATCGGCGGCCATAGCACGAATTCTGAATAGATATGGTGTAAACTCATATTTCTCCAACACACTCAGTCTGGCAACCAAACTAAAACAGACAATAGCAAAAAGTAGTGAAACCATTGATCCCCTTAATACCCACAATGCCATTTACTCCATATCATGTGAGCAGTGTGATGCCAAGTATGTCGGAGAGACTGGGAGAATGGTGAAGACCAGAATGGTGGAGCATGATAGATCGGTAAAAAGGAAAGATCCCCGCTCTCTAGTTTACCAACACATACGGGACACAGGCCACACATTCAATATCTATAACCCCTCGGCCCACTATCATGAGATTAAAAACAAGCACCAGCGATTGGTCCTGGAGGCTATACTCACCAAAAAATTTAAAAGCATCAATAGAGCAATAGACCTTCCTGAAATATATGATAATTTAGTACTGGAACCTCCTATCTGAAAGATTTAGTTTTCATAACCTACTTATACTTTTACACGTCAATGGCAGTTTTGGTTTATTTTTATTTTATTTTATTTTATTTCTATTTTATTTTGTTTTATAGTCGTTGTTCATACTTAGTTTCTGTAATAGCCTTGTATTATATGTATTATATGTTTATTTACTTGCTTTGCTTAATTTCTATGAATGATCCTCCAATAATATGTTAATTTCTCTGGCACAATTTTACATATTTGTCTTATTTTCTTACTTTTTGTATATATATATAGCCGATTGCCACTAATAATTTGTCTCGTTTTACACACCAGTAGAAGGGTGATTATGCCCGAAAGCTTGTGATCTGATATTGTATATTAAAGAAACTCTTTCCTCATCAAGTAGTTCGTTATTAAATTTTAGTGAAGGAATTATTGATTCAATAACCAAATATATAATTGAAATAATATTTTTAGAAAATCCTTTTGTAAGTACAGTAGAACTACCTCCCTGTAAAGGACATCTAATTGCAGAGCCAAAGTGTCCTTTAGGGAGAGATGTCCTCTTACCGGAGAGTTTCTAAATAGTAAAAATGGTAATTTTGCAAATGAAAACTGTCCTTTGTAGAAAGGTGTCCTCTAATGGGAGGTTCTACTGTATATTGTAATTGATGTGAATTGATACCATTGGGACCTTTTTTTTTTTTAGAATGTTTCATGATTAACTTTTAAGGAAGGATAAAATTGCTTCAATACATTTTTGAACAAAGGAAAAAATAACAAATGTTATTTTAATCTATAGGTGTTGAATTATAATAGGTTAATGATAAAGCACAATTTGGATTATAGATTATAATAAAGGAAATAAGACCTAATCCAATTTATTCTTTTGTCTGATGATGGTGACAATGTTGTTGCCGAAACGTCACACACTAATAAATTATTTGGATTAGGTCTTATTTCCTTTATTATAATAGGTTAAATTAAAGTGGTGGTGGTTGTGCTTATCTCCATGGTTAAACCAATTCCTGTCCAAGTCCACTCCTCTCTCATTTTACCTAATACCTCCCCAAGACCTGTTAACTGCCTCAAAGTGGTGGGGAAAGAGGTGACGACCCTGGGACGGGACAAGATGAAGTATGTCTGAAGTTCTGAACTCCTGGTGTACCTAAGGCTGTCCCACTATGTCCAGTTAAACATTTCTACCTATATCAGATGTCCCATCAACAGGAAACCCATCTACCGGTTCCAGTTCAAAATCACTTTATTAGGTACCGCTCAACAAGAGCAACCTAAAGAATTCTTCCTGAATTGAAATTAGACGAAAAAAAAACATGGTGAATATTTACCATTTGTACCATAGTTCTTATAAGTCGCGCTTCATTGCTCGCCTGTTGAAGGGTTTTTCTGAGCCCAGGTGGACGCTTCTCATTTTGCCAAATATGGTGTTGTGGCTTTGTCATCGACCTGAGGTCGCTACTTTGTGGTGATGGTCAATAGATAGCGTCTAGTTTGACGTTTATATCTGTGGAGTTAAGTCGGTGGATGAGAGAGTAACACGCTCGATTCCCGACAGTCATGAACTGGGATTGAATCCCGCGGTAAAATTTGTTTAATATGTGAATAGCCTTCACATATTATTCATTGTTCAATTATCATGAACTAGGTTGCTCTTGCTGAGCGGTACCTATTTATGTGAATTTGAACCAACCATGTTTTTTCGTCTAAAGAGCAACCTAGTTTATGATAATTGAAACAATGAATAATATATGAAAGTTATTCACATATTAAAACAAAATGTTAACACG
>CP092863.1:82338475-82384504 GCA_030710605.1 Cordylochernes scorpioides | reverse complement strand
ATTGTCATCATCATTTTCTGACTAAAAAAACAACTATTTTTACCCAGAACCTGTCAAATTCAAATTTTCTTGGCTAAAACTACGATAAATATCTCTTCCAGATTTTTCTCTATGTCCTGTAAAAACGCGTTTTACATGCACATTAGATCAGCTGATATTACCTCCCATCTTCACCGCTATAGGCGCTGCTTGCGAGCGAAAGGGCAAATTTGCAACGCAATTTGCAAATAACTCGAAGAATATTCGGGATAGAAACCTGAAATTTTCACTATAAGTTTTTACAGATTCTATTATATATACTGTTAAAATTTCAGTTAGATTAGTTACGTATTGTGGACGTCTATAGCCGACATAGATACACTGACTTATATATATAGGGTGTTAAGATTATGAGGTTAAAGATTGAAGAAACCTCCTCCCAACAAGTAAGACCCTCACCTAAGGTCTTGATATCAGTTTGGACTGCCTTGGGTGATCAAGCCAGGAAGGAAAATAACGAAGACAGAAACCAGCGGCTACACGCGCAGAAGCTCTCGCTCTACTCAGAAACTCTATTTAAACAACACGGCTCAGTTATATACAAAAGGGAAATTTACATAATAACAATTTATACATTCAATAGAAAAATCTACATCTCTAGTCATACACTCAAAAAAGGATATTTACATATTGTATGTTACGACTTTTAACATACCCCCACCTTTCTTTTTTGTAAAACAAGAAAGAAATACTGCGGCACCCCTCTCCATACATACCACCGGAGGTTGCCCCTCAAGCGTCCATCTTCCTCTTCCAAAGAAATCGGAGGTAGTCCCAATCATTTTCCTTGATGGTCATTACCTGGAAATATCTCCCCATGTCGGCCAAAACTCCGTACTTATTTTTCCGAAGTTTTATCCCTATTTCCGGGATTCTCCTCAGTAGAATGGGTCTCCTCTTCAAATACCGTCTTAAGGCGAGTGCGCCGTGTCCTCGACAGGAAGCGTCGCCAAATACTGGCCGCGTATAGGCGTAGCCCTGGACTCACTCTTAAACCAATCTTTTGGATCAATAATTTTTTCTTCCACCTTTGATTCAATACCTTGTTCTGCATCTAGGTTTTCCCCCACCGTTGAATCAGTACCTTGTTCTGCATCTATATTTTCCCCTTCCACCTTTGAATCAGTACCCTGTTCTGCATCTAGCTTTTCTTCCACCTTTAAATCAGTACCCTCAGCTACTGCTCTAGAATTGCTCACCGGTTCATAACCTTTAATTGCAGTCTCAGAATCCTTTACTCCGTCGCCCTTAGGCTTCGCTTCAGAATCTTCCTTATCCTTTAAATTTGCCTCTTCATATTTTTCATTGGCATTATTTCTACCAAATTGCCCCCACCTTGAGAGCCAATCCCCTGGGTTGCCCTTAAGTTTTTGTAGATCTCCCTTATTCTTTATTTTAGATTCCGTATCTCCAGTTGGTCTTGCTTCAGCATCACTTACTCCGTCGCCCTTAGGCTCATCTTCAGAATCCTTTACTCCGTCGCCCTTAGGCTCATCTTTAGAATCCTTTACTCCGTCGCCCTTAGGCTCATCTTCAAAATCCTTTATTCCTTCGTCCTTAGGATTCGCTTCAGATTCCTTTACGCCTTCGTCCTTAGGATTCGCTTCAGATTCCTTTACTTGATCTCCTTTATCTCCGTCTTTAGAATTCACTTTATCAGGTTTTGCTTCCGCTTCATTTGCTTTGTCTTTAGCCTCAGCTTCCTTCACACCTACAACGCTATCAACTGCAGTTTCAGAATCCTTCACTTCATTGCATTTAACTGCCGCTTCTGTTTCCTTCCTTTCACCGCCTTCAACTGCTGCGTTCAATTCCTTCTTTTCTTTAATAGCATTCACAGCACCTTTTTTGCCCTCATATTCAATATCTATTATAGAGGGAGCTGAACAAGCTTCCTTTAGCATTCTAGCTTTAGCTAGAGCAGGCTTCACATCCGTAGCTCTAGCAGTTTTTACAGAATCCTCTTTTTCCACGCCTTCAATTTCATTTTTCATGGACTCTTCCGGGCTTTTTGACAGAGACGCAGAAGTAGTCTGAAGTTTGATAACTTTCTGATTATCGGCATCTGAATTCGGAGAGGCACTAGACGCCCCTGGTGGAATTTGAGAAGTCTTGACCTGAGCATCCCTATCCTGCTCACGCATTATGCGAATTCTAGTCTTTAAATAATATCTTTCCGTGATGTAGGGTTCACACTCCTCAAACTCCCTATCTATCTCCTCTTCAGTAGCCTCATCCTTGGCCAATAAAATTGCCTGGCATCGCTCATTCAATGCCAGCAACTCCAAATGGAGAGATTCCAATTTATCAAATTTGGCATATATGCCACTTTTATCAATAAGAGGATCCCTTAACTCTGTATTCATATCATTTACCATTTCGGTAAAAAACGCCTCTTATCGCCTCTCTACGCCTTCTGCTAACATCCTCCATCTCACCTTGTAGTTATCCTTTCGCCTTGTAGGTATCCTTTTTACCTTGTAGGTAGCTTTTCACCCTGTAGGTATCCTCTTACCTTACTTGAGCTTCTTCAACCTCTTTGCCTATTTGAGCTTCCTCAACTTCTTTGTCTACCTGAGCTTCTCCCTTCCCTTGAGCTCCCCCAAACCTCTAACAAAGGGTCCTTTTGAGCTCCTTTAAACCTTTAACAAAGGGCATCTCGAGCTCCTTTAAACCTTGAGCTTCACTGAGCTCTTTTTAACCTTTAACAAAGGGCTTCCCGAGCTCCTTTAAACCTTTAACAAAGGGCTTCTCGAGCTCCTTTAAACCTTGAGCTTCACTGAGCTCTTTTTAACCTTTAACAAAGGGCTTCCCGAGCTCCTTTAAACCTTTAACAAAGGGCTTCTTGAGCTCCTGTTCTCTTGAGCTTCTTGAGCTTCTGTTCCCTTGAGCCTCTTGAGCCTCTTTTACCTTGAGCTTCTTTAGCTTCTGCTTCCTGAGCTTGAGCCTCTTGAGCTTCTGCTTCTTGAGCTTGAGCCTCTTGAGCTTCTGTTCCTTGAGCTCCGCAGATTCTCACTCTCCCTCTGCTACTCGGCAGGCTAATTCTTCCTCTGCTACTCGGCAGGCTAATACTTCCTCTGCACTCGGCAGGCTAATACTTCCTCTGCACTCGGCAGGCTAATACTTCCTCTGCACTCGGCAGGCTAATACTTCCTCTGCACTCGGCAGGCTAATTCTTCCTCTGCTACTCGGCAGGCTAATTCTTCCTCTGCTACTCGGCAGGCTAATACTTCCTCTGCACCTCGGCAGGCTAATACTTCCTCTGCACCTCGGCAGGCTAATACTTCACTGAGCTTCTTTGCCTTGAGCTGCTGTTACTCGGGAGACAGCGCCTACAGGTCTTCCCGTCTTCTGTTCCTCGGGAGACAGCGCCTACAGGTCTTCCCGCCTTCTGTTCCTCGGGAGACAGCGCCTACAGGTCTTCCCGTCTTCTCTACTTGACCAGCCCACGCAGCCCACCCGGGGACGCCATTAAATGTTAAGATTATGAGGTTAAAGATTGAAGAAACCTCCTCCCAACAAGTAAGACCCTCACCTAAGGTCTTGATATCAGTTTGGACTGCCTTGGGTGATCAAGCCAGGAAGGAAAATAACGAAGACAGAAACCAGCGGCTACACGCGCAGAAGCTCTCGCTCTACTCAGAAACTCTTATTTCAACAACACGGCTCAGTTATATACAAAAGGGAAATTTACATAATAACAATTTATACATTCAATAGAAAAATCTACATCTCTAGTCATACACTCAAAAAAGGATATTTACATATTGTATGTTACGACTTTTAACATAGGGACTAGCCGAAATGTTTTTATTCAAATACCGCCGTGGATGTCACTCATGTGAAACGTCCCGCTCCAAACTTTGTGTGTTTTAAAATATAAAAATATATATATAAATTTCACAACGATAATTGAAAATTCTATTATTTTGATTTTCAAATACTATTCGTTACAATTATAAATTGGCGCCGTGGATGTCACTCTTGTGAAACGTCCCGCTCCAAACTTTGTGTCTGAGAAGCGATATTTTTAGTGAGAGATGATCTGGCTTTGTGTCTTCTGCTTTATTTAATGCTTTTTTCTGTTAGAATTTTGTTCCTGCAAACTAAAAATGAATTGGCTTCACCCCTGGTCTCTGATTTTTGGAATTTTCCCCGATATAATTTTGTATCTGATAATCAAACATGATACAGCAATATCGTCATCATCATTTTCTGACTAAAAAACAACTATCTTTGCCCAAAACCTATCAATTTCAATTTCTTTGGCTGATTATCTCTTCCAGATTTTTCTCTAATTTCTGTTAAAATTCGTGTTACATGTACATTAGGTCAGCTGATATTACCTCCCATATTCACCGCTAGAGGCGCTGCTAGCGAGCGAAAGGGCAAATTTGCAACGCAATTTGCAAATAACTCGAAGAATATTCGGGATAGAGACCTTAAATTTATCACTATAAGTTTTTACAGATTCTACTCTATATACTGTTAAAATTTCAGTTAGATAAGTTACTTATTTGGACGTGTATAGCCGACACACATACATATATACATACATACACTGACTTATATTTATATAGGGATTGAAACTATTTTAGACGCCTATGATTCTTTTTGATGTTAAACAAATTCTACTGTTTTACAACCTCTTACCTTACAAACTTAAACTTTATAATTATTGTATATAAATTCGACATGTTATAATTGGTTAGAAGTAGTACTTCTGGTTGTTTCCGTGTTGAAGGGCGTGTTAGGCTGAAATCTCGAGAAATAAAAGAATTGTAAAAAAGAAACCAAACGCTAGATTACCTTATTGATAATACAATATAATGCGGCTTTATATTGTAGAACGACATTTGAAAATTATCCCGCATGTGTTTCTTGGAGATGGCATCTGCCCGGTAATCGGAACACTGTGGGTTCGATTCCCATCCCTGGACACTTTTATTTTTCCGTTTATTATTACTCTTCACAATTCATCCTTTCATACTTCATCCCTGTTTAATAGATTCTGCAGGACGTATATTTTGAGGCGAAAGTATTGACTGTACATATTTCAAGCTACTATTTATAATTACTATATGCAAAATTTGACATCGAACTTTTAATTTTCATGATTCCCAATGTTCAATTATGTTAATTGTATATAATTTAAAATATACACGCAATTATCCAAATTGTCGATATGGCGTGTCTCTCCCAACTGTTAAATAAAAATAATAAAGAAATACTTCATCCCTAAGGTTAGAAATAATCGTTATTTATCCTTAAAATAAATTTCGATTTTTCGTTTAAAAGAAACATATGCGGGATAATTTTCAAATGTCGTTATACCTTATTGATTTCGTTGACAATTACGTGTAAACCAGATGGATTTGCCCGCTCAGGAGATACGCAGCACAGATGGTTTAGACTTTGTATGCCTTTGTACAAATATATATCATGGAATTGTTTTGCTTTAACATGTAGTTTTATTATCCCTAGTACACACGTACCGGCCATGAGAATCATAGTGGTTGCTAGCGAATGCTCTTACTTCAAGCGTACCAAATGTCTACCCTGCCTAGTAAAGGACTGCCATGTAGTACGGTGTCGTGAGCCCCGAGCCGCTACGGTAACCATGAAGGCCTACAGGGGAACTCTGAAAGGTGGCTGACTAACGGGGGCAATGTCACCTCTTCTTTCCATGGAGCAAGGACAAGACACTACAGCAACAGTGAACAGGGAACTCTGAAATGTGGCTGACTAACGGGGCAATGGTACCCCCTATCCCCCCATTCCATGGAGCAAGGACAAGACACTACGGTAACCGCGAACAGGGAATTCTGAAATATGGTTGACTAACGTGGCAATGGTACCCCCTTTTCCATGGAGCAAGGACAAGACACTACGGTAACCGTGAACAGGGAACACTGAAATGTGGCTGACTAACGGGACAATGGCACCTCCTCTTTTTCCATGGAGCAAGGACAAGACACTACGGTAACCGCGAACAGGGAATTCTGAAATATGGTTGACTAACGTGGCAATGGTACCCCCTTTTCCATGGAGCAAGGACAAGACACTACGGTAACCGTGAACAGGGAACACTGAAATGTGCCTGACTAACGGGGCAATGGCACCTCCTCTTTCCATGGAACAACAAAATCAGAAATTGACGGTCCATGCTACTGTGTCCGAGGAAGTCGACACGCTGGGCCTACAGTGCGAGGAACCAGTGGGAAATATGTTACGAGGACCCTGAGCATCTTTGGACAAGACATCACCACCAAATGTCTACAATATGTAGAAAGCAGAACATAAGTTTTAAAAGAGAATAGTTTCTATTTTGCCTATGAATAAGCGTTTTTCTTTCAAAATATCAATAAATGCATGAATTTTAGGTAATACCTGTGATTTTTAGCATACTCTCTCTATTAAAAAATGCAAAAATATTTTCTCAAAAAAAAAATACTTTTAAAATGCAAACTTTCAAATGATAATTGCTCTTTTCAACGGGTTTAATAAAAAAAACATCGACTATATCTTACAAGAAATATTTACAAACCTATTTTTTTGTAAATATTTCTTGAAAGAGAATTAACATTTCTTGTAAGATATACAGTATAACCTCCCTGTAAAGGACAACACCTAATTGCAGAGCCAAAGTGTCCTTTAGGGAGAGGTGTCCTCTTACCTGAGAGTTTCTAAATAGTAAAAATGGTAATTTTGCAAATGAAATCTGTCCTTTATAGAGAGGTGTCCTCTAGTGTGAGTGTCCTCTCATAGAGTATGTTCTACTGTATTGGTGATGTAAACTGTCCTTTATAGAGAGGTGTCCTCTAGCACGAGTGTCCTCTCATGGAGTATGTTCTACTGTATTGGTGATGAAAACTGTCCTTTATAGAGAGGTGTCCTCTAGCATGAGTGTCCTCTCATGGAGTATGTTCTACTGTATTGGTGATGGAAACTGTCCTTTATAGAGAGGTGTCTTCTAGCGTGAGTGTCTTCTCATGGAGGTTCTACTGTATTGGTGATGGAAACTGTCCTTTATAGAGAGGTGTCTTCTAGTGGGAGTGTCCTCTCATGGAGGTTCTACTGTATTGGTGATGGAAACTGTCCTTTATAGAGAGGTGTCTTCTAGTGGGAGTGTCCTCTCATGGAGGTTCTACTGTATTGGTGATGGAAACTGTCCTTTATAGAGAGGTGTCTTCTAGTGGGAGTGTCCTCTCATGGAGGTTCTACTGTATTGGTGATGGAAACTGTCCTTTATAGAGAGGTGTCTTCTAGTGGGAGTGTCCTCTCATGGAGTATGTTCTACTGTATTGGTAATGGAAACTGTCCTTTGTAGAGAGGTGTCCTCTAGCGTGAATGTCCTCTCATGGAGTATGTTCTACTGTAGTCGATGTTTTGTTTTTTTATATTAAGCCCATTGAAAAGCGATTATTACTTGAAAGTTAGCATTCTAGAATAAAAAGAAACTCATTGTGAGAATATTTATATATTTTTTTAATGTTTTCACACAATTGTATCATGAATACTCTCTCCATGCCACCCATCAGTGAGGTGCAGACAACACCACAGCTGTCTGATGACGTCAGCATCCAGAAATACAACTCCTGGTAACTGCCCTCCTTGTGGAGCGGCAGCTGTGCCATAGCACAGAATTCTACATTTTACGTTACAATGGGATTCCTTTAATAGACCTTATCTGCAATATAAATGTTTAAGACAATGATAATCTTCCTATTCAATATAGAAGAAAAAACACAAGTCAGAAAGAAGAGCTTCTTTTATAAGAGGACGTTCGTACCCGGACTGCAGGTCCCAGCGCGTCGGCTTCCTCGGACACAGTAGCATGACCGTCAATTTCTGATTTTGTTGCTCCACGGAAAGGAAATATGCCATTGCCCCGTTAGTCAGCCACATTTCAGAGTTCCCTGTTCACGGTTACCGTAGTGTCTTGTCCTTGCTCCATGGAAAGAGGGGGTGCCATTGCCCCGTTAGTCAGCCACATTTCAGAGTTCACGGTTACCGTAGCGTCTTGTTCTTGCTCCATGGAAAGAGGGGGTGCCATTGCCCCGTTAGTCAGCCACATTTCAGAGTTCCCTGTTTACTGTTACCGTAGTGTCTTGTTCTTGCTCCATGGAAAGAGGGGGTGCCATTGCCCCGTTAGTCAACCATATTTCAGAGTTCCCTGTTCACGGTTACCGTAGCGTCTTGTCCTTGCTCCATGGAAAGGGGGGGTACCATTGCCCCGTTAGTCAGCCACATTTCAGAGTTCCCTGTTCACGGTTACCGTAGCGTCTTGTCCTTGCTCCATGGAAAGGGGGGTACCATTGCCCCGTTAGTCAGCCACATTTCAGAGTTCCCTGTTCACGGTTACCGTAGCGTCTTGTCCTTGCTCCATGGAAAGGGGGGTACCATTCCCCGTTAGTCAGCCACATTTCAGAGTTCCCTGTTCACGGTTACCGTAGCGTCTTGTCCTTGCTCCATGGAAAGGGGGGTACCATTGCCCCGTTAGTCAGCCACATTTCAGAGTTCCCTGTTCACGGTTACCGTAGCGTCTTGTCCTTGCTCCATGGAAAGGGGGGTACCATTGCCCCGTTAGTCAGCCACATTTCAGAGTTCCCTGTTCACGGTTACCATAGCGTCTTGTCCTTGCTCCATGGAAAGGGGGGTACCATTGCCCCGTTAGTCAGCCACATTTCAGAGTTCCCTGTTCACGGTTACCGTAGCGTCTTGTCCTTGCTCCATGGAAAGGGGGGTACCATTGCCCCGTTAGTCAGCCACATTTCAGAGTTCCCTGTTCACGGTTACCGTAGCGTCTTGTCCTTGCTCCATGGAAAGGGGGGTACCATTGCCCCGTTAGTCAGCCACATTTCAGAGTTCCCTGTTCACGGTTACCATAGCGTCTTGTCCTTGCTCCATGGAAAGGGGGGGTACCATTGCCCCGTTAGTCAGCCACATTTCAGAGTTCCCTGTTCACGGTTACCATAGCGTCTTGTCCTTGCTCCATGGAAAGAGGAGGTGCAATTGCCCCGTTAGTCAGCCACATTTCAGAGTTCCCTGTTCACGGTTACCGTAGCGTCTTGTCCTTGCTCCATGGAAAGGGGGGTTCCATTGCCCCGTTAGTCAGCCACATTTCAGAGTTCCCTGTTCACGGTTACCGTAGCGTCTTGTCCTTGCTCCATGGAAAGGGGGGTTCCATTGCCCCGTTAGTCAGCCACATTTCAGAGTTCCCTGTTCACGGTTACCGTAGCGTCTTGTCCTTGCTCCATGGAAAGGGGGGTTCCATTGCCCCGTTAGTCAGCCACATTTCAGAGTTCCCTGTTCACGGTTACCGTAGCGTCTTGTCCTTGCTCCATGGAAAGGGGGGTTCCATTGCCCCGTTAGTCAGCCACATTTCAGAGTTCCCTGTTCACGGTTACCGTAGTGTCTTGTCCTTGCTCAATGGAAAGAGGAGGAGCCATTGCCCCGTTAGTCAGCCACATTTCAGAGTTCCCTGTTTACTGTTACCGTAGCGGCTCGGAGCTCACGACACTGTACTTCACCCTACAGGGCAGTCTCTTACTAGGTAGGGTAGACATTTGGTACGCTTGCAGTAAGAGCATTCGCCAACAACCACCATGATTATCATGGCCGGTACGTGTGTGTACTAGGGATAATAAAACTACATGTTGAGGCGAAACAATTAAGAAATTGTTGCTCCACGGAAAGTAAAGATCAGAAAGACTCCTTATAGAAAACAGATGGGAACTTTCCTTAAGGGTTGTTTTAAACTCTAGATAAAATCATTATAGCTTTAAAGGCAACGATTTGTCAAATTTTTTTGTTATTATTATTATTCCTAGTACACTTGGTACAGGCCATGATAATCATGATGGGTAGAAGTAGGCGACTGCTTTTATATAGAATAATAAGTCGGGGAGAAGAACTTCTTTTGAGAGAACGGCTGTACAAGCTTTAAGGCAAGATACCCTTCTAAGGGTGGAAGGGTGTATTTTTCCAGATGATTGTCCTCATATATATCTCTTCTCTCCATCTCTTGTTTCTTCTTTTATATAAATGGTTAAGTTTCTACTTCAAATAGCGATAAGCCGTGTTTTTCAATATACACCAATACCTCGCTTTGCGTCGTTTCATTTTTTTCGAAGTTGCGTCGCTGCTTAATTTTTACTGATTTTCACTGTGCGTCGTTAGATTTTCGAAGTTGCGTTGTTTTGGATTCGTGTCTTTAATTTTTTTGTTCCTAAAATATGGCAACACCTTTGTTTTTGATTGCGCCAATTTATTGGAAAAAGTTCCCAATGCGGGATTAGATCCCGGGTCGTAGCGGTCTGTCAAATTTTAACAATGATATTGTCAACTGCTTTTACTGTAAGTGCACCACATGTCTACACCTATGAAAAGCAGTTCGACTTTGCACTTACAAATGTGACAGAGCCCCGTTTGATTACTTGTACTCGCTGGTGGGGTTGGACATTGGTGGTAGCGGTCGAAAACCAACAGTTTAGAACATTCTTCCACCCACCCCCATGGAATAACGTGGCCTAGCTAAACCCTTCAACCTATTTACATATCAGTCTTTTCCACGATGATAAGTCTTCTTTCTTATCTCCACTCAATCCTATCAGGGTATCAAGCTTGTATAGCTTGTTGATGGTGTCTGCTGGGGATGTGTCTTCTTCTTTCTTATCTCCACTCAATCCTATCAGAGTATCAAGCCTGTAGAACTTGTTGATGGTGTCTGCTGGGGATGTGTCTTCTTCTTTCTTATCTCCACTCAATCCTATCAGGGTATCAAGCCTGTAGAACTTGTTGATGGTGTCTGCTGGGGATGTGTCTTCTTCTTTCTTATCTCCACTCATTCCTATCAGGGTATCAAGCCTGTAGAACTTGTTGATGGTGTCTGCTGGGGATGTGTCTTCTTCTTTCTTATCTCCACTCAATCCTATCAGGGTATCAAGCCTGTAAAACTTGTTGATGGTGTTTGCTGGGGATGTGTTTTCTTCTTTCTTATCCCCACTCAATCCTATCAGGGTATCAAGCCTGTAGAACTTGTTGATGGTGTCTGCTGGGGATGTGTCTTCTTCTTTCTTATCTCCACTCAATCCTAAGGGTATCAAGCCTGTAGAACTTGTTGATGGTGTCTGCTGGGGATGTGTCTTCTTCTTTCTTATCTCCACTCAATCATATCAGGGTATCAAGCCTGTAGAACTTGTTGATGGTGTCTGCTGGGGATGTGTCCTCTTCTTTCTTATCTCCACTCAATCATATCAGGGTATCAAGCCTGTAGAACTTGTTGATGGTGTCTGCTGGGGATGTGTCTTCTTTCTTATCTCCACTCAATCATATTAGGGTATCAAGTTTGTAAAACTTGTTGATGGTGTCTGCTGGGGATGTGTCTTCTTCTTTCTTATCTCCACTCAATCATATCAGGATATCAAGTTTGTAGAGCTTGTTGATGGTGTCTGCTGGGGATGAGTCTTCTCTCTTCTTCTCCACTCAATCATATTAGGGTATCAAGTTTGTAAAGCTTGTTGATGGTGTCTGCTGGGGATGTGTCTTCTTCTTTCTTATCTCCACTCAATCATATCAGGATATCAAGTTTGTAAAGCTTGTTGATGGTGTCTGCTGGGGATGTGTCTTCTTCTTTCTTATCTCCACTCAATCATATCAGGGTATCAAGTTTGTAGAGCTTGTTGATGGTGTCTGCTGGGGATGTGTCTTCTTCTTTCTTATCTCCACTCAATCATATCAGGGTATCAAGCTTTTAGAGTTTGTTGATGGTGTCTGCTGGGGATGTGTCTTCGTTCTTATCTCCACTCATTCATATCAGGGTATCAAGCTTGTAGAGTTTGTTGATGGTGTCTGCTGGGGATGTGTCTTCTTCTTTCTTATCTCCACTCAATCATATCAGGGTATCAAGCTTGCAGAACTTGATGATGGTGTCTGCTGGGGATGTGTCTTCTTCTTTCTTATCTCCACTCAATCATATCAGGGTATCAAGCTAGTAGAGCTTGTTGATGGTGTCTGCTGGGGATGTGTCTTCTTCTTTCTTATCTCCACTCAATCATATCAGGGTATCAAGCTAGTAGAGCTTGTTGATGGTGTCTGCTGGGGATGTGTCTTCTTCTTTCTTATCTCCACTCAATCATATCAGGGTATCAAGTCTGTAGAGCTTGTTGATGGTGTCTGCTGGGGATGTGTCTTCTCCTTTCTTATCTCCACTGAATCATATTAGGGTATCAAGCTTGTAGAGCTTGTTGATGATGTTTACTGGGGATGTGTCTTCTTCTTTCTTATCTCCACTCAATTATATCAGGGTATCAAGCCTGTAGAGCTTGTTGATGGGGTATGCTGGGGATGTATCTTCTTCTTTCTTATCTCCACTCAATCATATTAGGGTATCAAGCCTGTAAAGCTTGAGATGTTGTCTTCTGGGGATTTGTCTTCTTTCTTTACTCTGCCCAATCAGGGTATCAAGTATGTAGAGCTTTAGATGATGTCTGCTGGGGATGAGTATAGCTCATCAAAGGAGATATGACATCCATATTGATTGGGTGAAGTAGAATGGTCCTACTTTTGTCATTAAGACTGGGAGCACTACTCAGTGGCAGGCCGACTTAGCTCCAAAAGAAATGGCTACCTGAGATGAAGTACAGACACCATGTACAGTCACTCCTAACATTGAGTACAGACACATCTTGTATCTCTGGGTCTCTTACAGGGTACTATCAGCATGGCCAGCTGAGCCCAGGTTTTTTAGCAAGCTGGTGGGCTTTGGACCATCAAAGGCAAGTTGATTGTTTAAATAAAAAAGAACCCACACATCAAGTTAAATAAATATTTATTTGCTGTGTAACTATATTTTAAAAAAAGACAATATCCTCTTTATAAAAATATCTCCCTCCCTCCCTCATGTGTGTTAATTTAAATAAATAGTAAAAAAACACTCTATAGGGATATTGAATCTATTAAAAAAAGTTCTCCTTATATAACAAACAAAGATGTAATAGTTGATATGGCACGTGGTAAAAACTGGAAAGTTTCAAATGGCAGCTGTGGGTATGTGAGCAGATATGTCATGTATAAAGTGTGATAGTCAAATATTCTCTGATAATATCAATAAGAAAAACATCAAACTTCCCTAGTACACATGGTACAGGCCATGGTAATCATGGTGGGTAGAAGTTGGGGACACTGTAAGTGCACCACATGTCTACACATGTGAAAAGCAGAAAAGCACCGGTCATCTATTTTTATAAAGGAGACAGATGCAATTTTGTTCATACTTGGTTAACCGGTGTCTTCAATAAAGGTCACTGTAATATCTTTCAAAGTTATTGTCAGAATCCCGATATATATGCTGAAAGTTACAAAACTTCCTTAAGTTTTGTCCATGAGTGTATTTATATTTGCTTAAATTGCTTGCTGCTAACAAGACTTGCGAAAAGACAAAGTAATAAGATCAAATCCAAATAAATAAATAGTGTGTGACACATTTCGGTAACAGCATTGTTAGCATTATCAGACAGACAATACTGAATAACATTCAAGTCATTCAGTACTTTTGTCTGATGATGATAACAACCCTGTTATTGAAACATCATACACTATTTATATTTTTGGTATCTTATTACCATCTAGTGCTAATGCTCTAGGAGAATGAACTCATGGAATTTACATCATCTTTACACAAGGGGATAATAAACAATAAACAGCCGGAGGAGCATAAACTCATGGAATTTACGTCATCTTTACATAAGGGGATAATAAACAACAAACAGTTGGAGGAGCATGAACTCAAGGAATTTGCGTAATCTTTACACAAGGGGATAAGAAACAACAAACAGCTGGATAAGCATGAGCTCATGTAATTTGCGTAATCTTTACATAAGGGGATAAGAAACAACACACAGCTGGAGGAGTATGAACTCATAGAATTTGCGTAATCTTTACACAAGGGGATAAGAAACAACAACAGCTGGAGGAGCATGAACTCATGGAATTCGTGTAATCTTTACACAAGGGGTTAAGAAACAACAACATATATTTCTAATCAATAATCCAAACTGTTCGATAAAATAATCCCTTGAATCAATTTTAAAACAAGAACATTAAACCTCCAGGGAAAAGTTTCGTTTAAAAAATATTTTTTATTTAAAAATCTCTCGGGCAAAGAAATATTTTCCCCCGTAGAAGGGCTTTCTTGACCGAAAGCTTGAGAGATTTTAAAATTTAAAAAAAATATTTTAAAAATAAACTTTTCCCTGGATACTTAATGATCTTATTTTAATCCAAACTGTGCCATTATGAATCAATAAATGTTGGATAGAGGTGGTTGGGAAAAGTTAGCAAAGGGAGGGTTTATACATGAAGCATCTGCACCAGATTACAGCGGTGTTTAGCGGTGGGTGCGTGGTGGTGAAGTCAGGAGAGGCGATGGATGGTAGCGTGGTCCATGTGAGAGTCCAGCTGTGGCAAGTGGTCCCACCACCGTGGTAGCAAGTCCCGGGAGATAAGAGAGAACCACGGAGTCAGCTCATGTTCGCCATTCTCTGTTCCCACACAGTCAGGTTACTCAATACACCCCAAACTTCCACCCAATTTGTTGTTTTTAATCATCTTTTACCTGAAATTTTTTATGACTTTATAAATTCTGCTTCCATAAGCCAGATATACTTTTTAATCCTACCATAATACTGTATATTATAAATTGTGTAAAACAGTAGAACTTCCATGTGAAGGACAACACCTAATTGAAGAGCCAAAGTTTTCTTTACAGAGAATTGTCCTCTTACCATAGAATTGCTAAATAATAAAAATGGTAATTTTGGAGATGAAACTTTCCTGAGTAACCTCTCTTGGAGTATGTTCTACTGTATTGGTGATGTAAACTATCCTTTATAGAGAGATGTCCTCTCATGGAGTATGTTCTACTGTATTGGTGATGGAAACTGTCCTTTGTAGAGAGATGTCCTCTCATGGAGTATGTTCTACTGTATTGGTGATGTAAACTATCCTTTATAGAGAGATGTCCTCTCATGGAGTATGTTCTACTGTATTGGTGATGTAAACTATCCTTTATAGAGAGATGTCCTCTCATGGAGTATGTTCTACTGTATTGGTGATGTAAACTATCCTTTATAGAGAGATGTCCTCTCATGGAGTATGTTCTACTGTATTGGTGATGTAAACTATCCTTTATAGAGAGATGTCCTCTCATGGAGTATGTTCTACTGTATTGGTGATGGAAACTATCCTTTGTAGAGAGATGTCCTCTCATGGAGTATGTTCTACTGTATTGGTGATGTAAACTATCCTTTATAGAGAGATGTCCTCTCATGGAGTATGTTCTACTGTATTGGTGATGTAAACTATCCTTTATAGAGAGATGTCCTCTCATGGAGTATGTTCTACTGTATTGGTGATGTAAACTATCCTTTATAGAGAGATGTCCTCTCATGGAGTATGTTCTACTGTATTGGTGATGTAAACTATCCTTTATAGAGAGATGTCCTCTCATGGAGTATGTTCTACTGTATTGGTGATGTAAACTATCCTTTATAGAGAGATGTCCTCTCATGGAGTATGTTCTACTGTATTGGTGATGTAAACTATCCTTTATAGAGAGATGTCCTCTCATGGAGTATGTTCTACTGTATTGGTGATGGAAACTGTCCTTTGTAGAGAGGTGTCCTCTCATGGAGTATGTTCTGCTGTATTGGTGATGGAAACTGTCCTTTATAGAGAGATGTCCTCTCATGGAGTATGTTCTACTGTATTGGTGATGTAAACTATCCTTTATAGAGAGATGTCCTCTCATGGAGTATGTTCTACTGTATTGGTGATGTAAACTATCCTTTATAGAGAGATGTCCTCTCATGGAGTATGTTCTACTGTATTGGTGATGGAAACTGTCCTTTGTAGAGAGGTGTCCTCTCATGGAGTATGTTCTACTGTATTGGTGATGTAAACTATCCTTTATAGAGAGATGTCCTCTCATGGAGTATGTTCTACTGTATTGGTGATGTAAACTATCCTTTATAGAGAGATGTCCTCTCATGGAGTATGTTCTACTGTATTGGTGATGGAAACTGTCCTCTGTAGAGAGGTGTCCTCTCATGAAGTATGTTCTACTGTATTGGTGATGTAAACTGTCCTTTGTAGAGAGGTGTCCTCTCATGGAGTATGTTCTGCTGTATTGGTGATGGAAACTGTCCTTTATAGAGAGATGTCCTCTCATGGAGTATGTTCTACTGTATTGGTGATGTAAACTATCCTTTATAGAGAGATGTCCTCTCATGGAGTATGTTCTACTGTATTGGTGATGTAAACTATCCTTTATAGAGAGATGTCCTCTCATGGAGTATGTTCTACTGTATTGGTGATGGAAACTGTCCTTTGTAGAGAGGTGTCCTCTCATGGAGTATGTTCTACTGTATTGGTGATGTAAACTATCCTTTATAGAGAGATGTCCTCTCATGGAGTATGTTCTACTGTATTGGTGATGTAAACTATCCTTTATAGAGAGATGTCCTCTCATGGAGTATGTTCTACTGTATTGGTGATGGAAACTGTCCTCTGTAGAGAGGTGTCCTCTCATGAGTATGTTCTACTGTATTGGTGATGTAAACTGTCCTTTGTAGAGAGGTGTCCTCTCTTGGAGTATGTTCTACTGTATTGGTGATGTAAACTATCCTTTATAGAGAGGTGTCCTCTCATGGAGTATGTTCTACTGTATTGGTGATGGAAACTGTCCTTTGTAGAGAGGTGTCCTCTCTTGGAGTATGTTCTACTGTATTGGTGATGTAAACTATCCTTTATAGAGAGGTGTCCTCTCATGGAGTATGTTCTACTGTATTGGTGATGTAAACTATCCTTTATAGAGAGGTGTCCTCTCATGGAGTATGTTCTACTGTATTGGTGATGGAAACTGTCCTTTGTAGAGAGATGTCCTCTCATGGAGTATGTTCTACTGTATTGGTGATGGAAACTGTCCTTTGTAGAGAGGTGTCCTCTCTTGGAGTATGTTCTACTGTATTGGTGATGTAAACTATCCTTTATAGAGAGGTGTCCTCTCATGGAGTATGTTCTACTGTATTGGTGATGTAAACTATCCTTTATAGAGAGGTGTCCTCTCATGGAGTATGTTCTACTGTATTGGTGATGGAAACTGTCCTTTGTAGAGAGATGTCCTCTCATGGAGTATGTTCTACTGTATTGGTGATGGAAACTGTCCTCTGTAGAGAGGTGTCCTCTCATGGAGTATGTTCTACTGTATTGGTGATGGAAACTGTCCTCTGTAGAGAGGTGTCCTCTCATGGAGTATGTTCTACTGTATTGGTGATGGAAACTGTCCTCTGTAGAGAGGTGTCCTCTCATGGAGTATGTTCTACTGTATTGGTGATGGAAACTGTCCTCTGTAGAGAGGTGTCCTCTCATGGAGTATGTTCTACTGTATTGGTGATGGAAACTGTCCTCTGTAGAGAGGTGTCCTCTCATGGAGTATGTTCTACTGTATTGGTGATGGAAACTGTCCTCTGTAGAGAGGTGTCCTCTCATGGAGTATGTTCTACTGTA
Organism: Cordylochernes scorpioides; assembly: GCA_030710605.1. Classification (NCBI taxonomy): domain Eukaryota; kingdom Metazoa; phylum Arthropoda; class Arachnida; order Pseudoscorpiones; family Chernetidae; genus Cordylochernes; species Cordylochernes scorpioides. The sequence goes on along the minus strand of CP092863.1, from coordinate 82,366,897 downwards.
TTGGTGATGGAAACTGTCCTCTGTAGAGAGGTGTCCTCTCATGGAGTATGTTCTACTGTATTGGTGATGGAAACTGTCCTCTGTAGAGAGATGTCCTCTCATGGAGTATGTTCTACTGTATTGGTGATGGAAACTGTCCTTTGTAGAGAGATGTCCTCTCATGGAGTATGTTCTACTGTATTGGTGATGGAAACTGTCCTTTGTAGAGATGTGTTCTCTCATGGAGTATGTTCTGCTGTATTGGTGATGTAAACTGTCCTTTGTAGAGAGATGTCCTCTCATGGAGTATGTTCTACTGTATTGGTGATGGAAACTGTCCTTTGTAGAGAGATGTCCTCTCATGGAGTATGTTCTACTGTATTGGTGATGGAAACTGTCCTTTGTAGAGAGATGTCCTCTCATGGAGTATGTTCTACTGTATTGGTGATGGAAACTGTCCTTTGTAGAGAGATGTCCTCTCATGGAGTATGTTCTACTGTATTGGTGATGGAAACTGTCCTTTGTAGAGAGATGTCCTCTCATGGAGTATGTTCTACTGTATTGGTGATGGAAACTGTCCTTTGTAGAGAGATGTCCTCTCATGGAGTATGTTCTACTGTATTGGTGATGGAAACTGTCCTTTGTAGAGAGATGTCCTCTCATGGAGTATGTTCTACTGTATTGGTGATGGAAACTGTCCTTTGTAGAGAGATGTCCTCTCATGGAGTATGTTCTACTGTATTGGTGATGGAAACTGTCCTTTGTAGAGAGATGTCCTCTCATGGAGTATGTTCTACTGTATTGGTGATGGAAACTGTCCTTTGTAGAGAGATGTCCTCTCATGGAGTATGTTCTACTGTATTGGTGATGGAAACTGTCCTTTGTAGAGAGATGTCCTCTCATGGAGTATGTTCTACTGTATTGGTGATGGAAACTGTCCTTTGTAGAGAGATGTCCTCTCATGGAGTATGTTCTACTGTATTGGTGATGGAAACTGTCCTTTGTAGAGAGATGTCCTCTCATGGAGTATGTTCTACTGTATTGGTGATGGAAACTGTCCTTTGTAGAGAGATGTCCTCTCATGGAGTATGTTCTACTGTATTGGTGATGGAAACTGTCCTTTGTAGAGAGATGTCCTCTCATGGAGTATGTTGTACTGTATTGGTGATGGAAACTGTCCTTTGTAGAGATGTGTTCTCTCATGGAGTATGTTCTACTGTATTGGTGATGGAAACTGTCCTTTGTAGAGAGATGTCCTCTCATGGAGTATGTTGTACTGTATTGGTGATGGAAACTGTCCTTTGTAGAGATGTGTTCTCTCATGGAGTATGTTCTGCTGTATTGGTGATGTAAACTGTCCTTTGTAGAGAGGTGTCCTCTCATGGAGTATGTTGTACTGTATTGGTGATGGAAACTGTCCTTTGTAGAGATGTGTTCTCTCATGGAGTATGTTCTGCTGTATTGGTGATGAAAACTGTCCTTTGTAGAGATGTGTTCTCTCATGGAGTATGTTCTACTGTATTGGTGATGGAAACTGTCCTTTGTAGAGAGATGTCCTCTCATGGAGTATGTTGTACTGTATTGGTGATGGAAACTGTCCTTTGTAGAGATGAGTTCTCTCATGGAGTATGTTCTGCTGTATTGGTGATGTAAACTGTCCTTTGTAGAGAGGTGTCCTCTCATGGAGTATGTTGTACTGTATTGGTGATGGAAACTGTCCTTTGTAGAGATGTGTTCTCTCATGGAGTATGTTGTACTGTATTGGTGATGGAAACTGTCCTTTGTAGAGATGTGTTCTCTCATGGAGTATGTTCTACTGTATTGGTGATGGAAACTGTCCTTTGTAGAGAGATGTCCTCTCATGGAGTATGTTGTACTGTATTGGTGATGGAAACTGTCCTTTGTAGAGATGTGTTCTCTCATGGAGTATGTTCTGCTGTATTGGTGATGTAAACTGTCCTTTGTAGAGAGGTGTCCTCTCATGGAGTATGTTCTGCTGTATTGGTGATGGAAACTGTCCTTTGTAGAGATGTGTTCTCTCATGGAGTATGTTCTGCTGTATTGGTGATGAAAACTGTCCTTTGTAGAGATGTGTTCTCTCATGGAGTATGTTCTGCTGTATTGGTGATGAAAACTGTCCTTTGTAGAGATGTGTTCTCTCATGGAGTATGTTCTGCTGTATTGGTGATGGAAACTGTCCTTTGTAGAGATGTGTTCTCTCATGGAGTATGTTCTACTGTATTGGTGATGGAAACTGTCCTTTGTAGAGATGTGTTCTCTCATGGAGTATGTTCTACTGTATTGGTGATGAAAACTGTCCTTTGTAGAGATGTGTTCTCTCATGGAGTATGTTCTGCTGTATTGGTGATGAAAACTGTCCTTTGTAGAGAGATGTCCTCTCATGGAGTATGTTCTACTGTATTGGTGATGGAAACTGTCCTTTGTAGAGATGTGTTCTCTCATGGAGTATGTTCTACTGTATTGGTGATGGAAACTGTCCTTTGTAGAGAGGTGTCCTCTCATGGAGTATGTTCTACTGTATTGGTGATGGAAACTGTCCTTTGTAGAGATGTGTCCTCTCATGGAGTATGTTCTGCTGTATTGGTGATGTAAACTGTCCTTTGTAGAGAGGTGTCCTCTCATGGAGTATGTTGTACTGTATTGGTGATGGAAACTGTCCTTTGTAGAGATGTGTTCTCTCATGGAGTATGTTCTGCTGTATTGGTGATGAAAACTGTCCTTTGTAGAGATGTGTTCTCTCATGGAGTATGTTCTGCTGTATTGGTGATGAAAACTGTCCTTTGTAGAGATGTGTTCTCTCATGGAGTATGTTCTACTGTATTGGTGATGGAAACTGTCCTTTGTAGAGATGTGTTCTCTCATGGAGTATGTTCTGCTGTATTGGTGATGAAAACTGTCCTTTGTAGAGATGTGTTCTCTCATGGAGTATGTTCTGCTGTATTGGTGATGAAAACTGTCCTTTGTAGAGAGATGTCCTCTCATGGAGTATGTTCTACTGTATTGGTGATGGAAACTGTCCTTTGTAGAGAGGTGTCCTCTCATGGAGTATGTTGTACTGTATTGGTGATGGAAACTGTCCTTTGTAGAGATGTGTTCTCTCATGGAGTATGTTCTGCTGTATTGGTGATGTAAACTGTCCTTTGTAGAGAGGTGTCCTCTCATGGAGTATGTTGTACTGTATTGGTGATGGAAACTGTCCTTTGTAGAGATGTGTTCTCTCATGGAGTATGTTCTGCTGTATTGGTGATGAAAACTGTCCTTTGTAGAGATGTGTTCTCTCATGGAGTATGTTCTGCTGTATTGGTGATGAAAACTGTCCTTTGTAGAGATGTGTTCTCTCATGGAGTATGTTCTGCTGTATTGGTGATGGAAACTGTCCTTTGTAGAGATGTGTTCTCTCATGGAGTATGTTCTACTGTATTGGTGATGGAAACTGTCCTTTGTAGAGATGTGTTCTCTCATGGAGTATGTTCTGCTGTATTGGTGATGAAAACTGTCCTTTGTAGAGATGTGTTCTCTCATGGAGTATGTTCTGCTGTATTGGTGATGAAAACTGTCCTTTGTAGAGAGATGTCCTCTCATGGAGTATGTTCTACTGTATTGGTGATGGAAACTGTCCTTTGTAGAGATGTGTTCTCTCATGGAGTATGTTCTGCTGTATTGGTGATGAAAACTGTCCTTTGTAGAGAGGTGTCCTCTCATGGAGTATGTTCTACTGTATTGGTGATGTAAACTGTCCTTTGTAGAGAGATGTCCTCTCATGGAGTATGTTCTACTGTATTGGTGATGGAAACTGTCCTTTGTAGAGATGTGTTCTCTCATGGAGTATGTTCTGCTGTATTGGTGATGAAAACTGTCCTTTGTAGAGAGGTGTCCTCTCATGGAGTATGTTCTACTGTATTGGTGATGAAAACTGTCCTTTGTAGAGAGATGTCCTCTCATGGAGTATGTTCTACTGTATTGGTGATGGAAACTGTCCTTTGTAGAGATGTGTTCTCTCATGGAGTATGTTCTGCTGTATTGGTGATGAAAACTGTCCTTTGTAGAGAGGTGTCCTCTCATGGAGTATGTTCTACTGTATTGGTGATGGAAAACTGTCCTTTGTAGAGAGATGTCCTCTCATGGAGTATGTTCTACTGTATTGGTGATGGAAACTGTCCTTTGTAGAGATGTGTTCTCTCATGGAGTATGTTCTGCTGTATTGGTGATGAAAACTGTCCTTTGTAGAGATGTGTTCTCTCATGGAGTATGTTCTGCTGTATTGGTGATGAAAACTGTCCTTTGTAGAGAGATGTCCTCTCATGGAGTATGTTCTACTGTATTGGTGATGGAAACTGTCCTTTGTAGAGAGGTGTCCTCTCATGGAGTATGTTCTGCTGTATTGGTGATGAAAACTGTCCTTTGTAGAGAGGTGTCCTCTCATGGAGTATGTTCTGCTGTATTGGTGATGGAAACTGTCCTTTGTAGAGAGGTGTCCTCTCATGGAGTATGTTCTACTGTATTGGTGATGGAAACTGTCCTTTGTAGAGAGGTGTCCTCTCATGGAGTATGTTCTACTGTATTGGTGATGGAAACTGTCCTTTGTAGAGAGATGTCCTCTAGCAGGAGTGACCTCTCATGGAGTATGTTCTACTGTATTGGTGATGGAAACTGTCCTTTGTAGAGAGATGTCTTCTAGCAGGAGTGACCTCTCATGGAGTATGTTCTACTGTATTGGTGATGGAAACTGTCCTTTGTAGAGAGGTGTCCTCTAGCATGAGTGTCCTCTCATGGAGTATGTTCTACTGTATTGGTGATGGAAACTGTCCTTTGTAGAGAGGTGTCCTCTCATGGAGTATGTTCTACTGTATTGGTGATGGAAACTGTCCTTTGTAGAGAGGTGTCCTCTCATGGAGTATGTTCTACTGTATTGGTGATGGAAACTGTCCTTTGTAGAGAGATGTCCTCTAGCAGGAGTGACGTCTCATGGAGTATGTTCTACTGTATTGGTGATGGAAACTGTCCTTTGTAGAGAGATGTCCTCTAGCAGGAGTGACCTCTCATGGAGTATGTTCTACTGTATTGGTGATGGAAACTGTCCTTTGTAGAGAGGTGTCCTCTCATGGAGTATGTTCTACTGTATTGGTGATGTAAACTGTCCTTTGTAGAGATGTGTCCTCTCATGGAGTATGTTCTACTGTATTGGTGATGGAAACTGTCCTTTGTAGAGAGGTGTCCTCTCATGGAGTATGTTCTACTGTATTGGTGATGTAAACTGTCCTTTGTAGAGATGTGTCCTCTCATGGAGTATGTTCTACTGTATTGGTGATGTAAACTGTCCTTTGTAGAGATGTGTCCTCTCATGGAGTATGTTCTACTGTATTGGTGATGTAAACTGTCCTTTGTAGAGATGTGTCCTCTCATGGAGTATGTTCTACTGTATTGGTGATGTAAACTGTCCTTTGTAGAGATGTGTCCTCTCATGGAGTATGTTCTACTGTATTGGTGATGTAAACTGTCCTTTGTAGAGATGTGTCCTCTCATGGAGTATGTTCTACTGTATTGGTGATGTAAACTGTCCTTTGTAGAGATGTGTTCTCTCATGGAGTATGTTCTACTGTATTGGTGATGTAAACTGTCCTTTGTAGAGATGTGTTCTCTCATGGAGTATGTTCTACTGTATTGGTGATGTAAACTGTCCTTTGTAGAGATGTGTTCTCTCATGGAGTATGTTCTACTGTATTGGTGATGTAAACTGTCCTTTGTAGAGATGTGTTCTCTCATGGAGTATGTTCTACTGTATTGGTGATGTAAACTGTCCTTTGTAGAGATGTGTTCTCTCATGGAGTATGTTCTACTGTATTGGTGATGGAAACTGTCCTTTGTAGAGAGGTGTCCTCTCATGGAGTATGTTCTACTGTATTGGTGATGTAAACTGTCCTTTGTAGAGATGTGTCCTCTCATGGAGTATGTTCTACTGTATTGGTGATGGAAACTGTCCTTTGTAGAGAGGTGTCCTCTCATGGAGTATGTTCTACTGTATTGGTGATGGAAACTGTCCTTTGTAGAGAGGTGTCCTCTCATGGAGTATGTTCTACTGTATTGGTGATGGAAACTGTCCTTTGTAGAGAGGTGTCCTCTCATGGAGTATGTTCTACTGTATTGGTGATGGAAACTGTCCTTTGTAGAGAGGTGTCCTCTCATGGAGTATGTTCTACTGTATTGGTGATGGAAACTGTCCTTTGTAGAGAGGTGTCCTCTCATGGAGTATGTTCTACTGTATTGGTGATGGGAACTGTCCTTTGTAGAGAGGTGTCCTCTCATGGAGTATGTTCTACTGTATTGGTGATGGAAACTGTCCTTTGTAGAGAGGTGTCCTCTCATGGAGTATGTTCTACTGTATTGGTGATGGGAACTGTCCTTTGTAGAGAGGTGTCCTCTCATGGAGTATGTTCTACTGTATTGGTGATGGAAACTGTCCTTTGTAGAGAGTTGTCCTCTCATGGAGTATGTTCTACTGTATTGGTGATGGAAACTGTCCTTTGTAGAGAGGTGTCCTCTCATGGAGTATGTTCTACTGTATTGGTGATGGAAACTGTCCTTTGTAGAGAGGTGTCCTCTAGTATGAGTAACCTCTCATGGAGTATGTTCTACTGTATTGGTGATGGAAACTGTCCTTTGTAGAGAGGTGTCCTCTAGCATGAGTGTCCTCTCATGGAGTATGTTCTACTGTATTGGTGATGGAAACTGTCCTTTATAGAGAGGTGTCCTCTAGCATGAGTGTCCTCTCATGGAGTATGTTCTACTGTATTGGTGATGGAAACTGTCCTTTATAGAGAGGTGTCCTCTCATGAAGTATGTTCTACTGTATTGGTGATGGAAACTGTCCTTTATAGAGAGGTGTCCTCTAGCATGAGTGTCCTCTCATGGAGTATGTTCTACTGTATTGGTGATGGAAACTGTCCTTTATAGAGAGGTGTCCTCTAGCATGAGTGTCCTCTCATGGAGTATGTTCTACTGTATTGGTGATGGAAACTGTCCTTTATAGAGAGGTGTCCTCTAGCATGAGTGTCCTCTCATGGAGTATGTTCTACTGTATTGGTGATGGAAACTGTCCTTTATAGAGAGGTGTCCTCTAGCATGAGTGACCTCTCATGGAGTATGTTCTACTGTATTGGTGATGGAAACTGTCCTTTGTAGAGAGGTGTCCTCTAGCATGAGTGTCCTCTCATGGAGTATGTTCTACTGTATTGGTGATGGAAACTGTCCTTTATAGAGAGGTGTCCTCTAGCGTGAGTGTCCTTTCATGGAGTATGTTCTACTGTATTGGTGATGGAAACTGTCCTTTGTAGAGAGGTGTCCTCTCATGAAGTATGTTCTACTGTATTGGTGATGGAAACTGTCCTTTATAGAGAGGTGTCCTCTAGCGTGAGTGTCCTTTCATGGAGTATGTTCTACTGTATTGGTGATGGAAACTGTCCTTTGTAGAGAGGTGTCCTCTCATGAAGTATGTTCTACTGTATTGGTGATGGAAACTGTCCTTTGTAGAGAGGTGTCCTCTCATGGAGTATGTTCTACTGTATTGGTGATGGAAACTGTCCTTTGTAGAGAGGTGTCCTCTCATGGAGTATGTTCTACTGTATTGGTGATGGAAACTGTCCTTTGTAGAGAGGTGTCCTCTAGCATGAGTGTCCTCTCATGGAGTATGTTCTGCTGTATTGGTGATGGAAACTGTCCTTTGTAGAGAGGTGTCCTCTCATGGAGTATGTTCTACTGTATTGGTGATGGAAACTGTCCTTTGTAGAGAGGTGTCCTCTAGCATGAGTGTCCTCTCATGGAGTATGTTCTGCTGTATTGGTGATGTAAACTGTCTTTTGTAGAGAGGTGTCCTCTAGCATGAGTGTCCTCTCATGAAGTATGTTCTACTGTATTGGTGATGGAAACTGTCCTTTATAGAGAGGTGTCCTCTAGCGTGAGTGTCCTTTCATGGAGTATGTTCTACTGTATTGGTGATGGAAACTGTCCTTTGTAGAGAGGTGTCCTCTCATGAAGTATGTTCTACTGTATTGGTGATGGAAACTGTCCTTTATAGAGAGGTGTCCTCTAGCGTGAGTGTCCTTTCATGGAGTATGTTCTACTGTATTGGTGATGGAAACTGTCCTTTGTAGAGAGGTCTCCTCTCATGAAGTATGTTCTACTGTATTGGTGATGGAAACTGTCCTTTGTAGAGAGGTGTCCTCTCATGGAGTATGTTCTACTGTATTGGTGATGGAAACTGTCCTTTGTAGAGAGGTGTCCTCTCATGGAGTATGTTCTACTGTATTGGTGATGGAAACTGTCCTTTGTAGAGAGGTGTCCTCTAGCATGAGTGTCCTCTCATGGAGTATGTTCTGCTGTATTGGTGATGGAAACTGTCCTTTGTAGAGAGGTGTCCTCTCATGGAGTATGTTCTACTGTATTGGTGATGGAAACTGTCCTTTGTAGAGAGGTGTCCTCTAGCATGAGTGTCCTCTCATGGAGTATGTTCTGCTGTATTGGTGATGTAAACTGTCCTTTGTAGAGAGGTGTCCTCTCATGGAGTATGTTCTACTGTATTGGTGATGGAAACTGTCCTTTGTAGAGAGATGTCCTCTAGCATGAGTGTCCTCTCATGGAGTATGTTCTGCTGTATTGGTGATGGAAACTGTCCTTTGTAGAGAGGTGTCCTCTCATGGAGTATGTTCTACTGTATTGGTGATGGAAACTGTCCTTTGTAGAGAGATGTCCTCTAGCATGAGTGTCCTCTCATGGAGTATGTTCTACTGTATTGGTGATGGAAACTGTCCTTTGTAGAGAGATGTCCTCTAGCATGAGTGTCCTCTCATGGAGTATGTTCTGCTGTATTGGTGATGTAAACTGTCCTTTGTAGAGAGGTGTCCTCTCATGGAGTATGTTCTACTGTATTGGTGATGGAAACTGTCCTTTGTAGAGAGGTGTCCTCTAGCATGAGTGTCCTCTCATGGAGTATGTTCTGCTGTATTGGTGATGTAAACTGTCTTTTGTAGAGAGGTGTCCTCTAGCATGAGTGTCCTCTCATGAAGTATGTTCTACTGTATTGGTGATGGAAACTGTCCTTTATAGAGAGGTGTCTTCTAGCATGAGTGTCCTCTCATGGAGTATGTTATACTGTATTGGTGATGGAAACTGTCCTTTATAGAGAGGTGTCCTCTAGCATGAGTGTCCTCTCATGGAGTATGTTCTACTGTATTGGTGATGGAAACTGTCCTTTGTAGAGAGGTGTCCTCTAGTATGAGTGACCTCTCATGGAGTATGTTCTACTGTATTGGTGATGAAAACTGTTCTTTGTAGAGAGATGTCCTCTAGCTGGAGTGTCCTCTCATGGAGTATGTTCTGCTGTATTGGTGATGGAAACTGTCCTTTGTAGAGAGGTGTCCTCTAGTATGAGTGACCTCTCATGGAGTATGTTCTACTGTATTGGTGATGGAAACTGTCCTATGTAGAGAGGTGTCCGCTAGCGTGAGTTTCCTCTCATGGAGTATGTTCTACTGTATTGGTGATGGAAACTGTCCTTTGTAGAGAGGTGTCCTCTAGCGGGAGTGTTCTCTCATGGAGTATGTTCTACTGTATTGGTGATGAAAACTGCTCCCTGCAGAGAGGTGTCCTCTAGCCTGAGTGTCCTCTCATGGAGTATGTTCTACTGTATTGGTGATGGAAACTGTCCTTTATAGAGAGGTGTCCTCTCATGGAGTATGTTCTACTGTATTGGTGATGGAAACTGTCCTTTATAGAGAGGTGTCCTCTCATGGAGTATGTTCTACTGTATTGGTGATGGAAACTGTCCTTTATAGAGAGGTGTCCTCTCATGGAGTATGTTCTACTGTATTGGTGATGGAAACTGTCCTTTATAGAGAGATGTCCTCTAGCCTAAGTGTCCTCTCATGGATTATGTTCTACTGTATATAATAAACAAAATAATCTAGTGAGATGGGAGAAAGCTTTCGAAGCCCCATCAAGACAAACTCACCGAGGAAATCTTTCAGCTCCTCCCGCCGCAGCCATCTAATGGCGGCAACCTCATTAGGGTTAGGTTCGAGGGAGACGTCTCCCTGGAAGAAAACAATGTAGTCCACCTCGTGTTCCCCCCAAGTACCTTCACCAGAGGGGGCCTGGTAATGGATACGGGTCATGTACTGGAGCTTCTCTAGAGGGACCTGGGGACACACCGGGGAGTCAGTTGATCTGGTATGCTAAATCCAACATTTATTATATTTAACACAAAGCAATGTGAGCAATAGTTACCCATAAATTATTTGAAAAAGTAAAAATCAATATCAGGTAAAATGTTTCTTTTAAATTTGCAAGCTTTCGAACAAATATACTGTTCTTCAACGGGCTGATTTTCTGTTTTTTTTTTGGCTTATCCCTAGTACACGAGTCCTTGATTTCCAGACTGTAGGAATAAATGAGGGCCAGCAGCCTGAAGCGTGTACATGGTTAGCTTTTCTTGATTAATCAAGAATGGGTATTTAACCAATTTTGGAATAATTAAAAATTGTCGATTAAGACAACAATGATCTCTCTATTTGCTAAAGAAGAAGTAACACAAGTCAGATAGAAGAGATTCTTTTATAAGAAGATGATTGTACAAGCTTTTGGGCAAGACACTCTTCTACAGGTACAAAATTTTATAAAAATAAAATACCATTTCTGAGATTCCATCCTTCAATGTAGTGTATAAAATCAACAACAACAAAAAGCCTTTATTTAGGGTCACTGACCCTATACAGGATCCACCAGAGGTATGCATAAGAACAAAGCAGTGAGACAAAGGAAACAACGATATAGACAGAAGAAAAGGAAAAAAAAAAAAGAGTAGCAGTAAGAAAGTGAGGAGTGAGTGTCACTTGGCCTTCTTCCTAGATATGGACTTGTGGAAACCATAAAACGCCGTAGCAATATACTTTTTCTGGGTGATATTGTCAATTATTGATGGAAGTGAAGCACAGAGTTGACCAGTTTTGAGCATAAGGGTTCTTCTTTCTTCTTTCAGAGCAGAGCAATCAAAAATATTAGTGTATAAAATCAGAATTGTACAATACAGTATTAGAGCTCTAAAGAAGCGGTCTGGTAGATTAAATTGGTGAAATCGCTGGGAGGGTTCACCACTGATGATCCAAGACCTCCCAATATTTTTTCATTGCATTAAGGACAGTAGATGTTTGATTTATTTGTGAAAAGAAACATTCGTGTCCTCACTGTATGGTACCATGATCAATGAAAGTTGCACTGTAACACCCCATTCCATTAAAATTTGTGTAATACAGTAGAACCTCCCTGTAAAGGACAACACCTAATTGCAGAGCCAAACTGTCTTTTAGGAAGAGGTGTTTTCTTACTGGAGAGTTGCTTAATAGTGTGGTTGTTTGTTGTTTCTTATCCCCTTGTGTAAAGATTACACGAATTCCATGATCTCATGGAAAGGGTGTAGGGGTGCAGCTTTCGTTGATCATGGGGGGGCACCATGATCCAGGAAGACTTTTTGCCTATAATTTGAGGTCGTTCCTAACATGGAAGCAGAAGCATTTGCTGCCAACTCTAACATGAGTACAGACGCAGCTCCTCCGTATCCCTGGAGTGGGACCATTGCTGAGGTCTATCAACTGGGTCAGTTGAAATCAGGATTTTTAAAGAGGTCTACTCCTCTTTTAACAATACTTACTGCTGTTGGTCCGCGACTGCTTATTTGTCAGAACATACTAAATAGTAAAAATGGTAATTTTGCAAATGAAAACTGTCCTTTGTAGAGAGGTGTCCTCTTACCGGAGAGTTGTTAAATAGTAAAAATGGTAATTTTGTAAATGAAAACTGTCTTTTGTAGAGAGGTGTCCTCTTACCGGAGAGTTGCTAAATAGTAAAAATGGTAATTTTGTAAATGAAAACCGTCTTTTGTAGAGAGGTGTCCTCTTACCGGAGAGTTGCTAAATAGTAAAAATGGTAATTTTGCAAATGAAAACTGTCTTTTATAGAGAAGTGTCCGCTAAAGGGAGGTTCTACTGTATTTGCACAAGGGGGAGGATAAGAAACAACAATAACAATAACACTTTGGTACTATTTTTCATAAAAGGATTAATATTGAACTCATCAAGTTTGTAAAAGCACAGACCTGTTCAGGCGGGATGCCCAGCTCCTGCTGTAAGCGACGTCGTACAGCTCTCTTCACCCCCAGGGGTCCCTCCTTCTCCCCCTCCATGTCTAGAGGATGGCTGCAGCATGTGTTGGTGTAGCACCCTGCACATATGTAATCTATTTACATACTGGGGATCATGTGTGAAATGGGAACACACACACATACCACTCACATTTCCAAAATTGGATATACAGTAGAACCTCCCTTTAGCTAGAGGACACCTCTCTACAAAGGACAGTTTTCATTTGCAAAATTACCATTTTTACTATTTAGCAACTCTCCCGTAAGAGGACACCTCTCCCTAAAGGACACTTTGGCTCTGCAATTAGGTGTTGTCCTTTACAGGGAGGTTCTACTGTAATAAGTACATACAGTTAAACCTGTCTATAGCGCCCCCTCTTGGGACTCACTAAAATAGGGTGCTATAGACAGGTCATTTTTAATGTAAATGGCATCGTACTACGTATTTAAAAATGGGCGCTATAAAGAGGGAGGCGCTATTTAGAGGGGGCACTATAGACAGGTTTAACTGTAATACCAAATAAATTAATAGTGTATCACATCTAGGTAACAATGCTGTTATTGGTAAACCCCACACATTAAACAACACTATTAATTTATTTGTAGATTTATCTGGTAGATGTTCTGACTTAAGTCTGGAAATCAAGTTCTCTTGTGAGAACAGAATTGGTGTTTGTTTTCCTCCTGTTGTGTAACCAGCTGGGTAGTTTTACCAGTTAACAAACACCAAACTCAGATTCCCTCCAAATCCACAAGTTAGATCAATCAACTAACCGGGAAAGGTTTGTTTTTTTTCTTGTCCCATTTGGGTAGTATGCATCTTCTGTTAATCTACAATAGATTGGGAGCACATCTCCTGTAGCAGTCCGACAAACTCACAAGTTAGGCCAATCAACCAACTAACCAGGAAAGGTGATCTTGGACTGTGACCGCTGCTGCATGAGGAGCTGTCCTTGGGAGTTGAAGAGGAAGGCGCTGAAAGCTCGGTGGAGCAGCCCTGACACACACACCACACTTCACTTCACCATGGCTGTTTACATGTTAGGAACAATTTCACATAGCATCTGTTCTTTCTCATTGCCTGTAGGTTTAGCATATTGTTATGTGTCAACAAGTAGCTGAACGATGGTACACGGGAGCAGTACAAATTAGTTAATTTTTTTATTAATATTTATTATTTATCAGAGAAACAGCACCACAGAGAGGACGGGGTTAAATTGTATTTGACCATTGACCACCGTTTCTCGGCAATGTGTTAAATACAATGTGCCAGTTATCGTTTTACCCTTCGTCTATTTTTGGATTCTTAACCTGGCGAATAGAATGTACAGTTAGAGCTCCAACCCCTCCTACAACAGGCCCGAACAAACCCAGAACATCATGACATTCCTGGACTGGACCAGGAACCCAGCACTGCACCAAATAAACCATCTGAGCATCACATCCCCGCCTTTGTCTCATCAATATAGTCAGACTTTCACCAAAGTGTGTCTCATCATGTGATCAATGAAAGCTGCACCCTTACACCCCATCCCATGAGATCAGTTTGAGGAGCATGGGCTTATGGAATTTGTGTAATCTTTGCACAAGGGGATGAGAAACAACAATGTATATAAACAGCTCGAGGAGCATGGACTCGTAGAATTTGTGTAATCTTTACACAAGGGAATAAGAAACAACAGCAACACTGTCTATAAACAGCTAGAGGAACATGGACTCATGGAATTTGTGTAATCTATACACAAGGGGATAAGAAACAACAACAACAATGTCTATAAACAGCTCGAGGAACATGGACTCATGGAATTTGTGTAATCTTTACACAAGGGGATAAGAAACAACAACAACACTGTCTATAAACAGCTCGAGGAACATGGACTCATGGAATTTGTGTAATCTTTACACAAGGGGATAAGAAACAACAACAACAATGTCTATAAACAGCTCGAGGAACATGGACTCATGGAATTTGTGTAATCTTTACACAAGGGGATAAGAAACAACAACAACAATGTCTATAAACAGCTCGAGGAACATGGACTCATGGAATTTGTGTAATCTTTACACAAGGGGATAAGAAACAACAACAACACTGTCTATAAACAGCTAGAGGAACATGGACTCATGGAATTTATGTAATCTTTACACAAGGGGATAAGAAACAACAACAACACTGTCTATAAACAGCTAGAGGAACATGGACTCATGGAATTGGTGGAATCTTTACACAAGGGGATAAGAAACAACAACAACACTGTCTATAAACAGCTAGAGGAACATGGACTCATGGAATTGGTGGAATCTTTACACAAGGGGATAAGAAACAACAACAACAATGTCTATAAACAGCTAGAGGAACATGAACTCATGGAATTGGTGGAATCTTTACACAAGGGGATAAGAAACAACAACAACACTGTCTATAAACAGCTAGAGGAACATGGACTCATGGAATTGGTGGAATCTTTACACAAGGGGATAAGAAACAACAACAACACTGTCTATAAACAGCTAGAGGAACATGGACTCATGGAATTTGTGTAATCTTTACACAAGGGGATAAGAAACAACAACAACACTGTCTATAAACAGCTAGAGGAACATGGACTCATGGAATTGGTGGAATCTTTACACAAGGGGATAAGAAACAACAACAACAACATGGCTGTTCACTCTACATACTGGTGTCAATACATTGTTGTTTGAACCAGGTGAGCTGTTTCTATTCCGCATGTGCAAAGATAACATAAATTCTATGAGTCCATGCTCCTCGAGCTGTTTGAAGGTAAGCAGCGGCCTCTTCCAAAGGTCCTGTTTAGTATATTTAATGCAAATCAATATGTATTCTCTTAGTTTGTTCTTGTCTTAAATAAATTGCTGTGGCATTCTGAAGTTTGTCTTCACTAATTTTCCACGTGGCAAACTGCAGGTGCTAAGCTACATTTTATACAAGCAGGGTAGATTTTATGAACCAGGTGTAGGCATTAAATCTTTATGCAAACACTCATCTGATGAATGAGAACTTCTGTCAGGAAAATCCGATTTGTTGCATTTCTTTCTGAATATTCAAATAGATTGTAAGAGGAACAAATGAGAACCATTAGCCAATGTACCCAATGAGAAATGCACCAAGCACATGTATGATACTGTAATGATTATTCTAAGGAAGCAGAGTTTGTAAAACGAGGAAATGACCAGCCCAAAATGCACCAATGGGAGGTGAAACAACAGCAAACCAGTAGAGACATTTAGTGGGAGAGTAGCAATGAAGATGGTAGAATAAAAAATGCTCCAATGGCCTCCGATTCTTGCAAAAGTCCAACCCCACCAGCGAGTGCAAGTAACCAAATGGGGCTCTGGAACATTTGTAAGTCCAAAGTCGAACTGCTTTTCACATGTGAAGACATGTGGTGCACTTACAGTAAAAGCAGTCACCTACTTCTACCCAACACGATTATCATGGCCTGTACCATGTGTATTAGTAATAAGCAAAAATATATATAGTAGAATACACTTGTAACCAAAAGGTTCTGTATTCCCATCAAGTGTGTGTATATCATCCCAAGCTGTGTGCAGCCAGTGTACATAACAGCCGCACCAATATTCTACCAATCTCACCTTTTGAGATGTTCTCCATAAGATGGCAGTCACGCTTGCTTCGTGTTCCCAGGGGCTTGTCATCAGGATCCACCACGATGCACATCTCATCGAGAAGTTTCTCTTGTATAGGATCCATGATATGGCTGGAACTACACAACACAATATTGTAAGTCAAAGTCAAATGAATAACCCACTACAGTAGAACATACTCCATGAGAGGACACTCCAGCTAGAGGACATCTCTCTACAAAGGACAGTTTCCATCACCAATACAGTAGAACATACTCCATGAGAGGACACTCTTGCTAGAGGACATCTCTCTACAAAGGACAGTTTCCATCACCAATACAGTAGAACATACTCCATGAGAGGACACTCCCGCTAGAGGATACCTCTCTATAAAGGACAGTTTTCATCACCAATACAGTAGAACATACTCCATGAGAGGACACTCTTGCTAGAGGACATCTCTCTACAAAGGACAGTTTCCATCACCAATACAGTAGAACATACTCCATGAGAGGACACTCCAGCTAGAGGACATCTCTCTACAAAGGACAGTTTCCATCACCAATACAGTAGAACATACTCCATGAGAGGACACTCCAGCTAAAGGACACCTCTCTACAAAGGACAGTTTCCATCACCAATACAGTAGAACATACTCCATGAGAGGACACTCCTGCTAGAGGATATCTCTCTACAAAGGACAGTTTCCATCACCAATACAGTAGAACATACTCCATGAGAGGACACTCCAGCTAGAGGACACCTCTCTACAAAGGACAGTTTCCATCACCAATACAGTAGAACATACTCCATGAGAGGACACTCCTGCTAGAGGACATCTCTCTACAAAGGACAGTTTCCATCACCAATACAGTAGAACATACTCCATGAGAGGACACTCCAGCTAGAGGACACCTCTCTACAAAGAACAGTTTCTATCATCAATATGTAGAACAACCTCCATGAGAGGACACTCCCGCTAGAGAACACCTCTCTACAAAGGACAGTTTCCATCACCAATACAGTAGAATATACTCCATGAGAGGACACTCCAGCTAGAGGACACCTCTCTACAAAGGACAGCTTTGATTTTCAAAATTACCATTTTTACTATTTAATATCTCTCAGGTAAGAGCACACCTCTTTGTAAAGGACACTTTTGCTCTGAAACTAGGTGTTGTCCTTTACAGAGAGGTTTTACTGTAGTTCCATCTAAGAATGAAACAAAACTGGCTCACAATGTAATGATGACCCACATCAATACTGTAACATAGAAAATTAGGAAAGACAAACCTCAGAATGACAATTTATTTAATGTAAAACCAAATTGAAAAGGTACAATTTGGATTATAGATTATAAACACAAGGTAATAAGACCAAATCTCCAATGATAAGGCACAATTTGGATTATAGATTATAAACACAAGGTAATAAGACCAAATCCAAATAAATAAATAGTGTGTGACGTTTCGGTAACAGCGTTGTTACCATCTTCAGACAAAAGTACTGAATGTCTGATACTTCAGTACTTTTGTCTGAAGATGGCAATTACGCTGAAACGTCACACATTATTTATTTACTTGGATTTGGTCTTATTACCTTGTGTTTGTAAAACCAAATTAAAACTTATAAAGTAGCTGGGAGACAATGAGAAATTTTTACAGTGTATAAAAATACAAATATCGAAATTTAAAATCTTTCATTAAAGAATAAATTATCTGTTATAATATACAAGAAATGGAAGCAATAAAGCTGGAATCTTTCTTTTAAATACAAACAAATTTCTACTGTCCTTACTGTGATGAAAAAATATTGGGAGGGCTTGGCTAATCAGTGGTGAACCCTCCCAGCAGTTTCACCAATTTAATCTACCAGACTGTTTCTTTAGAGCTTTAATACTGTATATTGGATGGTCCATAGTTTACTTGAAAACCATATCTAAGATTTCACCCTTCATTGCAGCATATACAGTAGAACAACCTCCCTTTAGCGGACACCCCGCTAGCAGACACCTCTCTACAAAGGACAGTTTTCATTTGCAAAATTACCATTTTTACAATTTAACAACTCTTTGGTAAGAGGACACCTCTCTCCCTAAAGGACACTTTGGCTCTGCAATTAGGTGTTGTCCTTTACAGGGAGGTAGTTCTACTGTATAATCAGAACCATCCAATACAGTATTAGAGATTTAAAGAAGCAGTCTGGTAGATTAAATTGGCGAAACTGCTAGGATTGTTCACCAATGATTAGCAAATCCCTCCTAATATATTTTTCATTGCGGTAAGAGCAGTAGAAATTTGTTTTATATTTAAAAGATCTGGGAGACCTTAAAAGATCTGGGAGACCTTAAAAGATCTGGGAAACCTTAAAAGATCTGGGAAACCTTAAAAGATCTGGGAGACCTTAAAAGATCTGGGAAACCTTAAAAGATCTGAGAAACCTTAAAAAATCTGAGAAACCTTAAAAGATCTGGGAAACCTTAAAAGATTTATGTTTTATTGCTTCCATTTCTTGTTAAATGACTAATCCCTATCCATTCTGGAAGCCATGAGAGGAATGAAAGAATCAGGAAAAAACATGGCAGGGACTCTTAATTGTGAAGTATCTAAATATTTATTCTTTCCTTATTGATGGAATCTATGGCTGGATCTAAACATAGTGAGGCTATTTGTGGTAGAAGGAAACCCTCCAATCTAAAAAAAGGGGGAGAGTTTTCTTTCCTTGATCAACCACCTTCCAACAGTGTCAATACATCTGGCAAGATCTGGGAGACCAATAAAAGATCTAGGAGAACTTAAATATCTGAGAAACCTTAAAAGATCTAGGAAACCTCAAAAGATCTGGGAAACCTCAAAAGATCTGGGAAACCTTGAAGATCTGAGAAACCTTGAAAGATATGGAAAACCTTAAAAGATCTGGGAGTCCTTAAATGATCTGGGAAACCTTAAAAGATCTGGGAAACCTTAAAAGTTCTGGGAGACCAATAAAAGATCTAGGAAACCTTAAAAGATCTAGGAAACCTTAAAAGATCTGGGAAACCTTAAAAGATCTGAGAAACCTTAAAAGATCTGGGAGACCAATAAAAGATCTGGAACACCTTAAAAGATCTGGGAAACCTTAAAAGATCTGAGAAACCTTAAAAGATCTGGGAGAACCAATAAAAGATCTGGGAAACCTTAAAAGATCTGGGAGACCAATAAAATATCTGGAAAACCTTAAAAGATCTGGGAGACCTTAAAAGAACTGAGAAACCTTAAAAGATCTGGGAGACCTTAAAAGATCTGGGAAACCTTAAAAGATCTGGGAAACCTTAAAAGATCTGGGAAACCTTAAAAGATCTGGAAAACCTTAAAAGATCTGGGAGTCCTTAAAAGATCTGGGAAACCTTAAAAGATCTGGAAAACCTTAAAGATCTGGGAAACCTTAAAAGATCTGAGAATCCTTAAAGATCTGGGAAACCTTAAAAGATCTGGGAAACCTTAAAAGATCTGGGAAACCTTAAAAGATCTGGGAAACCTTAAAAGATCTGGGAAACCTTAAAAGATCTGGGAGTTCTTAAAAGATCTGGGAAACCTTAAAAGATCTGGAAAACCTTAAAGGATCTGGGAGTCCTTAAAAGATCTGGGAGACCTTAAAATATCTGGAAAAACCTTAAAAGATCTGGGAGACCTTAAAATATCTGGAAAAAAACTTAAAAGATCTGGGAGGCCTTAAAATATCTGGAAAAAACCTTAAAAGATCTGGGAGACCTTAAAATATCTGGGAGCCCTTAAAAGATCTGAAAAACCTTAAAATATCTTGGAAAACATAAAAGATCTAGGAAAACTTAAAAGATCTAGGAAAACTTAAAAGATCTGGGAAAACTTAAAAGATCTGGAAGACAATAAAAGATCTAAGAGCCCTTAAAAGATCTGGAAAACCTTAAAATATCTTGGAAAACTTAAAAGATCTAGGAAAACTTAAAAGATCTGGAAGACAATAAAAGATCTGGGAGAACACAAAAGATCTGGAAGACAATAAAAGTTCTGGAAAACCTTAAAATATCTTGGAAAACTTAAAAGATCTAGGAAAACTTAAAAGATCTGGAAGACAATAAAAGATCTGGGAGAACACAAAAGATCTGGAAGACAATAAAAGATCTGGAAAACCTTAAAATATCTTGGAAAACTTAAAAGATCTAGGAAAACTTAAAAGATCTGGAAGACAATAAAAGATCTGGGAGAACACAAAAGATCTGGAAGACAATAAAAGATCTGGGAGACCACAAAAGATCTGGGAGTCTACAGAGATCTGGAGGTTCAGGAAGTAGTGTGACACATCTCAGTAGATAAGAGTACTCAATATGAAACATAACAAATGGACAAGTTATAAATCAAAAATTTCTTGTTAATGACCAGAAACACAAGCAAACACATAAACATTTGCAAATGGTCATTGCATATGGGCAATTATCCTCTGTATCAATTAGATTAATCAAATATAAATCTCCAAGGATTGGTTTCATTATAAAATGAAAGGATTTAAAAGCACGAATGTTTTTTTTTTAATACATAATACAAACTTCTAATGTTTCTTACTGCGATGAAAAAAATATATTGGGAGGGCTTGGCTCATCAATGGTGAACCCTTCCAGCGGTTTCGCCAATTTAATCCACCAGACCGCTTCTCAGAGCTCTAATACTGTATTGAACGATTCTGCTTAAATACGCAGCACTGAAGGATGGAATCTCAGAAATGGTTTTCAAGAAAACTATGGACATAAGCTTATAGGACAGAAGAATTACATTTCTTTATTACACTTTTAACGAGTCTACAAGTTTTCGAGTTACTGGTTAATGGTGTTTATGGAAATTGCTCATAATCCACAGGACTTTGGCATAGATTTATAGCTGACAATTGCAACCCAGTCTAAACAAGCAGGACCTGGTAAATCCTCCAAAAACTTTTAAATCTGTCAAAACTGATGTAATTCCCAGAGAGAAATATATAAAGAGAATATAAAAAAAAAACATTAAAAATGATAAAACATAATGTTGAAAGTTATCTCAGCTTTTGCTGGTCCCAAGCCTGGATGAAAAAGGAGGAGGGGGAGCAGTAACAAGCTTGCTAAAAAACCTGCGCTAAGCTGGCCCGGCTGATAGTACTCTGTAAGGGCTCCAGGGATATAGAATGAGTCTGTACTCCATGTTAGGAGTGGCTGCATATGTTGTCTGTTCCTCATGTCAGAGGCGGCCATTTATTTTGGAGCTAAGTCAGTGGCCTGCCACTGAGTAGTGCTCCCAGTCTTAATGACAAAGGTATTCTACTTCACCCAGACTCAAGCTTGATATCCTAAATATGATTGAGTGAAGATAAGAAAGAAGAAGATATTGAAAGTTGAGTGCTAAATTCCAAGGTTGCCACTCTTTCACCACAACAACAATCTACCGCCACAGTTGCAATGACCAAATTACACCAAATTATAGTTTCAAATTGTCGCTGAGTCCACTTAATACTCTATTAAATAGGGCCTTAATGAGCTTTTCCCCAAACCCAAGTGGTTGGGAGGGAAAGAAAATTTCCTCATATGAAGAAATCATCAATACTCTGAAGGTATAGATTGACTGTCCATGAACATCCTGCTTTTCCAAAGAGATAAGAAAAAATCAGAGCATCAGTGGACCTAGTGTGTGAGAAAGGCGACTACAGTCTAACCTCTTTAAACACAAGGTAATAAGACCAAATCCAAATAAATAAATAGTGTGTGATGTTTCAGCGTTATTACCATCTTTAAACAAAAGTACTGAAAATGTCTGAAGATGGTAACAATGATGTTACCAAAACGTCACACACTATTTATATTTATTTGGATTTGGTCTTATTACCTTATGTTTATAATCTATAATCCAAATTGTGCCTTATCATTTAATCTCTTTAATTTGACATAATTTGACAATTAATCAGAGCTTTTTTTTTTTGTTGAATTAAAGAAAATGTTGCAAGGTAATAAGACCAAATCCAAATAAAAATAATAGTGTGAGGGTTTCATTTACCATCTTGTTACCAACATCACACAGAGACAAAAGAATAATATTTAATTTATAATATATACAGTAAAACCTCTCTGTAGAGGACACCTAGTTGAAGAGCAAAAGTGTCCTTTAGGGAGAGGTGTCCTCTTACCAGAGAGTTGTTAAATTGTAAAAATGGTAATTTTGACAAATGAAAATTGTCCTTTATAGAGAGGTGTCCTCTTACCAGAGAGTTGCTAGATAGTAAAAAATGGTCATTTTTACAAATAAAAACTTTTTTTTTTGTAGAGAGGTGTTCTCTTACCAGAGAGTTGTTAAATTGTAAAAATGGTAATTTTGACAAATAAAAACTGTCCTTTGTAGAGAGGTGTCCTCTAGCTAGAGTGTCCTCTCATGGAGGTTTTACTGTATAATATATTTTAATATATAAATAATAATATTAATATGATAATACTTATTTATCTTTTTTATCTGTGATGATGGTAACAACACTGTTACCAAAATGTCACACAATATTAAACAAAAGGTAATAAGACCAAATCCAAATAAATAAATAGTGTGTGATGTTTCAGTAACAGCATTGTTACCAACTTCAGACAAAAGTACTGAATGAGAAAATTTACCACAGCATGGTCTCATTCAGTACTTTTATCTGAAGATGGTAACAATGCTGTTACCGAAACGTCATACACTATTTATTTATTTGGTCTTATTACCTTTCGTTTATAATCTATAATCCAAATTGTGCCTTATCGTCACACACTATTAATTTATTTGTATTTGGTCTTATTTTACCTAGTAGTTCTAATCTATAATCCAAATTGTGCCTTATCGTCACACACTATTAATTTATTTGTATTTGGTCTTATTTTACCTAGTAGTTCTAATCTATAATGCAAATTGTGCCTTATCGTCACACACTATTAATTTATTTGTATTTGGTCTTATTTTACCTAGTAGTTCTAATCTATAATCCAAATTGTGCCTTATCGTCACACACTATTAATTTATTTGTATTTGGTCTTATTTTACCTAGTAGTTCTAATCTATAATCCAAATTGTGCCTTATCGTCACACACTATTAATTTATTTGTATTTGGTCTTATTTTACCTAGTAGTTCTAATCTATAATCCAAATTGTGCCTTATCGTCACACACTATTAATTTATTTGTATTTGGTCTTATTTTACCTAGTAGTTCTAATCTATAATGCAAATTGTGCCTTATCGTCACACACTATTAATTTATTTGTATTTGGTCTTATTTTACCTAGTAGTTCTAATCTATAATCCAAATTGTGCCTTATCGTCACACACTAATTTATTTGTATTTGGTCTTATTTTACCTAGTAGTTCTAATCTATAATCCAAATTGTGCCTTATCGTCACACACTATTAATTTATTTGTATTTGGTCTTATTTTACCTAGTAGTTATAATCTATAATCCAAATTGTGCCTTATCGTCACACACTATTAATTTATTTGTATTTGGTCTTATTTTACCTAGTAGTTCTAATCTATAATCCAAATTGTATCCTTTCATAAAGCAAGTGTTGAATTAAAAGTCAGTCAGATGATTTTATCACAACATTCACTGCTAGTGGGGTCATTTTACTCTAAGATAGCTAAATAACCAATTAAAAGAAAATAAGACCTAATCCAAATAATTTATTTGTGTGTGACGGCAACAACATTGTCACCATCATCAGACAAAAGAATCAATGATTCACACACTAATAAATTATTTGGATTAGGTCTTTATTTTCTATTATTATAATCTATAATCCAAATTGTGCTTTATCATAAATAGCCAATTGATATTAACTCCGTCTTTGCCGGTCCCAAACCCGGATGAAAAAGGAGGAGGGGGAGCAGTAACAAGCTCACTAAAAAAACCTGAGCTCAGCTGGCCATGCTGATAGTACCCTGTAAGGACTCCAGGGATACAGGATGAACAGCGTTTGTACTCCATGTTAGGAGCGGCTGTGTACATGGCATCTGTTCCTCATATCAGAGGCTGCCATTTCTTTTGGAGCTAAGTCAGTGGCCTGTTACTGAGTAGTGCTCCCAGTCTTAAGGCAGACGCATTCAACTTCACCCAGTACCCTAATATGATTGAGTGGATATAAGAAAGAAGAAGATAACCAAATATATAATAGAAATAATATTTTTAGAAAATGCTTTTGTAAGTACAGTAGAACTACCTCCCTGTAAAGGACGACACCTAATTACAGAGCCAAATAGTCCTTTAGGGAGAGGTGTTTTCTTACTAGAGAGTTGCTAAATAGTAAAAATGGTAATTTTGCAAATGAAAACTGTCCTTTGTAGAAAGGTGTCCTCTAATGGGAGGTTCTACTGTATATTGTAATTGATATCATTGGGACTTTTTTTTTTTTTTTTTCAGAATGTTTTATGATTAACTTTTAAGGATGGATAAAAAAGGAAAAAATTACAAATGCTATTTTATTCTATAGGTGTTGAATTATAATAGGTTAATGATAAAGCACAATTTGGATTATAGATTATAATAAAGGAAATAAGACCTAATCCAATTTATTCTTTTGTCTGATGATGGTGAAAATGTTGTTGCCGAAACGTCACACACAATAAATTATTTGGATTAGGTCTTATTTCCTTTATTATAATAGGTTAAATTAAAGTGGTGGTGGTTGTGCTTATCTCCATGGTTTAAACTAATTCCTGAAGTCCATTCCTCTTTAATTTTACCTAATACCTCCCCAAGACCTGTTAACTGCCTCAAAGTGGCGGGGAAATGGGGTGACCCTGGGACGGGACACAGATGAAGTATGTCTGGAGAACTCCTGGTACCCAAGGCTGTCCCACTATGTCCAGCTAACATTCCTACCTATATCAGTTGTTCCATCAACAGGAAACCCATCTACTGGTTCCGGTTCAAAATCACTTTATTAGGTACTGCTCAACAAGAGCAACCTAAAGAATTCTTCCTGAATTGAAATTAGACGAAAAAAAAACATGGTGAATATTTACCATTTGTACCATAGTTCTTATAAGTCGCGCTTCATTGCTCGCCTGTTGAAGGGTTTTTCTGAGCCCAGGTGGACGCTTCTCATTTTGCCAAATATGGTGTTGTGGCTTTGTCATCGACCTGAGGCCGCTACTTTGTGGTGATGGTCAATAGATAGCGTCTAGTTTGACGTTTATATCTGTGGAGTTAAGTCGGTGGATGAGAGAGTAACACGCTCGATTCCCGACAGTCACGAACTGGGATTGAATCCCGCGTTAAAATTTGTTTAATATGTGAATAGCCTTCACATATTATTCATTGTTCAATTATCATGAACTAGGTTGCTCTTGCTGAGCGGTACCTATTTATGTGAATTTGAACCAACCATGTTTTTTCGTCTAAAGAGCAACCTAGTTTATGATAATTGAAACAATGAATAATATGTGAAAGTTATTCACATATTAAAACAAAATGTTAACACGGGATTCAATACCGGTTCATAACTGTCTGGAATCAAGGGTGTTACCCACTCGTTCACAGACTTTTTACAGAAAAATAAGGCGCCCAGAAGGTAGAATTGAACCAGTCCGCTTCTAAGCAGCTACAGGTTTGAAGCCTTCACCTCGGACCACCAAAGTTCATCTGAGCAAACCCATCTAAATACTCCAATGAATTCTGCTAAAATAAAGTAAATAAACTAATAGGACCCCTAAAAAAATGGTTGAATTAAAACAACAACAACAAAAAGCCTTTATTTAGGGTCACTGACCTTATACAGGATTCACCAGAGGTATGCATAAGTGGTCGAATTATAGAAGGTTAAATTAAAGTGAATAGGGGGATTGGGTACCAAAAAAATGGTTGAAGTGTTGAATTATCAGGGCAAATTATTTTTTAAGAGAAAAAAAAATTCTATAACCACTTAAATGAAAGATGAAAATGCAGTAGAACCTTTGTGAGAGGACACCCCAGCTAGAGGACGTGCGGACATCTCTCTATAAAAGATCAGTTTTCATCACCGAAATTGCCAACTCTTCAGTAAGAGGATACCTCTCTCTAAGGGACACTTTGCTCTGTAACTAGGTGCCGTCATTAATCTACTGTTCACTTCCAAAATATCCCACAAAGACACTCTTCTGGAACTCTAGGAAAGCTTTCTGGGATTCTTTTAGAACATCAATAGACAATCTTCTCAGCAAAATTCCATCAAATTCCTAAAGTGAGACACTTCTACTCTTCTGAAACTCTAGGAAAGCATTCTGGAATTCATTTAGAACATAGATAGACATTCTTTTCAGCAAAATCCCATCAAATTCCTAGAGTGAGCCTCTTCTGGAATCTAGGAAAGTTTCTGGGATTCTTTCAGAACATCAATAGACAATATTCTCAGAAAATTCCCATCAAATTCCTAGAGTGATACACTTCTACTGTACTCTTCTGGAACTATTAGGAAAGCATTCTGGAATTCATTTAGAACATAGATAGACATTCTTTTCAGCAAAATCCCATCAAATTCCTAGAGTGAGCCTCTTCTGGAACTCTAGGAAAGCCTCTTGGAATTATTTTAGAACGTCAATAAACAGTTTTCTCAGCAAATTCCCATCAAATTCCTAGAGTGAGACACTTCTACTGTACTCTTCTGGAACTATTAGGAAAGCATTCTGGAATTCATTTAAAACATCAATAGACAATCTTCTCAGCAAAATCCCATCAAATTCCTAGAGTGAGACTCTTCTGGAACTATTAGGAAAGCTTCCAGGAATTCTTTTAGAACATCGTTAAATAGTCTTCTCAGCAAAATCCTATCAAATTCTTAAAGTGAGACTCTTCTACTGTACTCTTCTGGAACTATTAGGAAAGCATTCCGGAATTCATTTAGAACGTCAATAAACAGTTTTCTCAGCAAAATCCCATCAAATTCCTAGAGTGAGCCTCTTCTGGAACTCAAGGAAAGCCTCTTGGAATTCTTTTAGAACATCGTTAGATAGTCTTCTCAGCAAATTCCCATCAAATTCCTAGAGTGAGCCTCTTCTGGAACTCTAGGAAAGCCTCTTGGAATTCTTTTAGAAGGTCAATAAACAGTTTTCTCAGCAAATTCCCATCAAATTCCTAAAGTGAGACACTTCTACTGTATTAAAATGAGGGAAGACAAAGTCTGACTGTCCATGTGGAAGATAACCAGTCAACGACAGCAGCTCTTTGTACCTATCATGGAGACTCTTATGGAGTAAACATTGATATAAATACGTCCGAGGAAACCGACGTGATCTATGTTCCTGGGATGACAACAATATAGTCTCCATCTTCTTCTTTCTTATCTCCACACTGGGTAGAATGTGTCTGCCTTTGTCATTAAGACTGGGAGCACTACTCAGTGGCAGGCCGACTTAGCTCCAAAAGAAATGGCCGCCTCTGACATGAACAGACACCATGTGCAGCTGATCCTAACATGGAGTACAAACGCTGCTCATCCTGTATCCCTGGAGCCCTTACAGGGCACTATCAGCCGGGCCAGCTGAGCCCAGGTTTTTTAGTGAGCTTGTTACTGCTCCCCCTCCTCCTTTTTCATCCAGGCTTGGGACCGGCAAAGGCGGAGGCTCCATGACCTTGTATAATTATACAATAGGATAATAATAAAGTGATAAAGCACAATTTGGATTATCTTCTTCTTTCTTATCTCCACTCAATCACACTAAGGTATCAAGCTTGTAGAGCTTGTTGATGGTGTCTGCCGGGGAAGAGTAGAGCTCATCAATGGATGAGTCAATACAGTCAATAATATGTCTTGGGGTTGCAGGCTGACACTTAGTACATAGTGGGAAAACCTTGCAACCATTCTGGAAAGTCATTGTCCGTAAATGACCAGACTTAAGTCTGGAAATCAAAGACTGTTGTTCTCTTGGGAGGACAGAACCGGTGTTTGTCCCTCCTGCTCTGTGTACCAGTCATGTGCAGCATTAGATTCCCATTCCTGTAGGCATTGGGTTTTGATGGTACGGAAGAGGTCTCTTCTATAATTATAGATTATAATAAAATAAAATAAGACTTAATCCAAATAATTTATTAGTGTGTGACGTTTCAGCAACAGCATTGTCACCATCATCAGACAAAAGAATAAATGGGATAAGTAAAATTTAAAAAAAAAGGACTTTGCTTATCAGTGGCAAACAAACTCTCTTCTCTGAGGTTTTGCCAATGTGATTTTTATTTTTGAAGCTTTTGAACTTGTCAGTCCTTCAACAGGATTATCACATTAAAAATTTAATAATGAATACAAAATTTTTATATACACATTATTATATACATAACGTGATAATCCTGTTGAAGGACTTACAAGTCCGAAAGCTTGAAAAATAAAAAGTTGTACAAGAAACTTAACCCTGGAAGCTTTATTTATTTGATACTATTATAAATCAGGGAAGATCGTTTATTTCTAATCAAGAGTTAATAATGTTGTTGTTGTTGCCCTTTCCTCAAGTCGTTTAAACAATCTCCACTAGGTTCCATTGTCTCAGCTTTTCTAAGTTAATAATATTGTAGATCTGTATGAATTTGCCAATACACTATAACTACCTCCCTGTAAAGGACAACACCTAATTGCAGATTCAAAGTGTTCTTTAGGGAGAGGT
>CP092863.1:82197473-82338375 GCA_030710605.1 Cordylochernes scorpioides | reverse complement strand
TGTATAAAGTAATTGTATTATGTATTATTATATATTCGCAATAATAATATTATTCGCCGTTATGTATAAAGTCTTTGTATTATGTATAAAGTAATTGTATTATGAATTATTATATATTCGCCGTAATATTATTATTCGCCGTTATGTATAATGTCTTTGTATTATGTATAAAGTAATTGTAATATTATGTATTCGCCGTAATAATATTATTCGCCGTTATGTATAAAGTCTTTGTGTATTATGTGAAAAAAATAGTACAAATGTGACATTGCACTGAGATAAGATTCATAAATTAAAAAAAAAGGCATCTCTTTATCGGGAAACTATAAGTTGCTGATAGCTTGCGCCATCTATCGGAATAAATATCAACTATTCATTGATTTTTAATTATTCCATATTGGCTAAATATCCCGAAACGCGTATGTGATTAGCTTTTCTTGATTAATCAAGAATGGGTATTTGATAAATTATGGAATAATTAAAAAAATCAATGAATAGTTGATATTTATTCCGATAGATGGCGCAAGCCATCAGCAACTTTCAGTTTTTCGATAAGGAGATGCCTTTTTTTCTTTTACTAACTTGTATATGTATTCGACTAGAATTACTTCAACTCTAGATAGAGAAAGTCATATTCTCATCATCAAAAAGGAAAACATTCACTGCAGGATATGTGGAAATCTGATATCTGACGAAATCTCCCACCCTATCATAGAATGCAAATATTTAGGTGAAGAAAGAGGAAAAACTCTTTAAAACACCTCTGGATTTTTAGCAACCCACTACAGATGCTGAGAACTATTTCAGAAAATAAAAATATAGCAATAGAACTCTATAATTTCTACAGATCAATTGTAAATAGATTCATACACAAAAGAGGTAGTGAGGAAAGTTTTAGAACAGATGTGTAAATAAATCCCTTTTCAAACAAAGACTCGCGTGCACATGGGGAAAGGGAGAGGAATTACTGTATTGTTTTGTTGTTGTATGCGAATCCATACAGGGCAATGGGCCCTAAAAAAAGCCTTTTTGTTGTTGTTGTTGTATATGTATTCGCCGTAATAATATTATTCGCCAAGTAATAAAAAAACACGAATTTTAGGGTCAACCTTATAATTAGATATATAAACTATATATTGTAGCGTAGAAATCAAGTCTTTGTATATCTGAAGGTATGAAAGTATTTATTGATGACGTCACGGCGACTAGTCGACAATTATTAACTAATCAACAAAACTATCTACAGCTAGAGAATATCGAGCAAGCAAGCTAGGTAACTAAAGGATTTTTTTACAAATAATAAATCTGTTTACAAATATTTTCATTGAATAATTAAATTAAATAAATTATTTCTTCGTTATACAATATTATATAGATATATACACGAGATATTAGTATATGAATAAGCTTAATGAATGTAGAACTGTCCTGGGAAGCGTGTCTAGATGCAATTTGAGCCGTTTTGGTTGTGAGGGGGAAAAATCGATTCTCTTCCTGGTGGGGTTGACGTTTACGGCATTTCAGATTTACCGAAGCTGAGCTACGTTCTGCCAACTTGGATAGTGAGACCTCCCGTCTGTTTTATAGCACAGCTGTAGATGATTGATGGCCTGGATGTATGGAACAGAAGTTTCCAGTGGTTTCTGTATAGAGATATATTTATAACCCAGGGAGAGCAGAACGCCAACTACCCGGAAAAAAAAAAACGCCCAACGTGGGGCTCGAACCCACGACCCTGAGATTAAGAGTCTCATGCTCTACCGACTGAGCTAGCCGGGCTCATGCAAATATCTATAGCAAGCTAGAACATAGAGAGATATTTATAAACCAGGGAGCGCAGAACGCCAACTACCCGGGAAAAAAAAAACGCCCAACGTGGGGCTCGAACCCATGACCCTGAGATTGAGAGTTTCATGCTCTACCAACTGAGCTAGCCGGGCCCATGCAAATATCTATAACAAGCAAGAACATGAATATATTTTTACCCCAGGGAGTGCAGAACGCCAACTACCCGGGAAAAAAAAAAACGCTCAACCCCGGGCTCGAACCCACGACCCTGAGATTAAGAGGCTCATGCTCTACCGACTGAGCTAGCCGGGCATATGCGAAATCTATATCAAGCTAGAACATAGTAAGATATATATAACCCAGGAAGCAAAGAACACCAACTACCCGGGGAGTCCAGCTCACTAGTATGGACTAGTGTTGAGCGCTTTTTACTCGCGTCCTGTTTTGATTGTTGAGTTGAACCAGTTGAGTAGAAAGTTCCATGCTGAGGTTGAGTCTAGCCATAGATGTAGGATTGAGGTGGGTCAGTTCAAACAGGATAGCTGTTTGTATCCTATGTCTTAGGAATGCTGGACAGCTGAAGAGAGGATGAAGATTATATGTAATTCTACTTTTTAAAAAGCTTATACTCATAGTTATCTTGAATACCATTTCTAATAGAATATTGTCTGAGGTAGCTATAAAGATAAACGACCCTTTCTTCAAAATAATAGTTAGGAAATAGGGAAAAGGTTCTTCTTCTTTCTTATCTCCTCTCAATCATATTAGGATATCAAGTTGTGACCCTTGATGGTGTCTGTTTGACAACCATCTTGACTGGGTGAAGTAGAATGTGTCTGCCTTTGTCTTTAAGACTGGGAGCACTACTCAGTGGCAGGCCGACTTAGCTCCAAAATAAATGGCCGCCTCTGACATGAGGAACAGACACCATGTACAGCCACTCCTAACATGGAGTACAAATGTATCCCTGGATTAGGAGTCCTTACAGGATACTAGCAGCCAGGTCAGCTGAGCCCAGGTTTTTTTAGTGAGCTTGTTACTGCTCCCCCTCCTCCTTTTTCCTCCGGGCTTGGGACTGGCAAAGGCGGAGTTTAAGAAAAAGGTACTTTACCACAATCAAATCAATATATATTAACATTTCACAAGCATCAATTTGTGTTTACTGTAAAATTTTGATTGATTTCAAACTCTATTTTTATATTACCGTCTCTATACGACTGCTCGAACTTTACAGAAGTGAGACATCGATTGTTCCCTGATCTAAATGATTTAACTCTCTTACATCAGCCACTTCGTCTTTATAAATTTTATGAACTCTGTCGATTAATACATGTATAGTCTATCAACAGTATCACTATAAAAGGAAGTTCCAAAAATGCAATATAACAGCGGTATGGTAGATTAAACTGGCGAAGCCGCTGAGAGGGTTCACCACTGATGAGCCAGGCCCTCTCATTAATTTTTCCATTGCAGCAAGGGCAGTAGAGAAATTGTTTAATTTCAAAAATAATCTTACGCCTTTAAAATAGTTTTGAATTTTGATAACAGATGGCGCGCTAGTGCATCATATTATACATGTAAATTTACAAATATATTCTCACAAGGAGTATCTTTTTTATTAAAAAAAAACGCTAGCTTTCAAGTGTTAATCGCTCTTCAACGGGCTTACTATAATATCGACTTAACGCTTGAAAGCTAGCGTTTTTTAAAATAAAAAAGATACTCATTGTGAGAATATATTTGTAATTTTAATACTTTTTTCACAATTTTATCATGAATAGAGATTTACATGTAAATTTTTAATACAGTAGACTCTCCTATAACGCGAGTTTTTACAACGCGATTTCGTACAACGCGATAAAAAAAATTGCGACAAATTTATTTATACAACGTGAATTTTCGTATAACGCGTTATAAAATAAAACAATTTACCCTAACAACATTCGCGTTATACAAGTTTTATTTCGTACAACGCGAATTCCTATAACGCGATTTCATACAACACGGAACACATTAATCGCGTTATTGGAAAGTTTACTGTGTATTCAATTCTAAGTTCTAATTTGTTTGTTATTTTGTTTGTTTCTTCTGTAATAGACGTAAATATTTCAATATATCGTCTGGTTGATTGATAAATATATAAAAATATATCAGATAATAAAAAGCATATATTGGATTTAATAAAAGATTTATTTTGCCAATATTTCGGTTCGCTGAACGCCAAACCTTTATCAAGGCATTACATTTTTGTATACACAAACTCAGCGCCGTATAGTGTTATAATTTCACAGTTGAAATCATTTTAAAAATACAAAGTAGGTAGGTGAAATTGTGTATACAAAAAAATGTAATGCCTTGATAAAGGTTTGGCGTTCAGCCAACCGAAATATTGGCAAAATAAATCTTTTATTAAATCCAATATATGTCTTTTTATTATCTAATGAATTAAATATGGATTGCTCTATTTTCAAAATAAAAATATGTATTTTACCGAAACATTTTTGTATGCAGTATTTCAATCATTTTTATTTACAAAAGTGAGCATGGTTTCAATGATTTATCTATTTTATTCAAACAGTAGCCATTATATTGCCACGTGGAAAATTAGGGAAGGCAAAAAATTCAGGAGGAGACAACTATTTATTTCAGGAAAAGGACAAACTATGAATGGTAAACAAAGATAAGCCACGAGGGATATTTACAGAGTAGCAAAATATAAACATAAAAATGACCACTCTGTTAATAAAAATAATAAAATTAATAAATACTTTGTTACAATATGAATTAGCCTTTAGTATTATAAAATAAATGAAGATTCCAGAGTTAAGTATCTTGTACAACTTTTTATTTTCAAGCTTTTGGACTTGTCAGTCCTTCAACAGGATTATCACGTTAACAACTTAATAATAAATACTATTTTATATACATTTTTATTATAAAACGACATTTGAAAATGTATCCCGCATGTGTTTCTTTTCAACGAAAAATCAAAATTTATTTTAAGGAGAAATAACGATTATTTCTAACCTTAGGGATGAAGTATGATAGGATGAATTGTGAAGAGTAATGATAAACGTAAAAATAAAACACATAATTATATACATATTTTAAATATTTATTATTTACTGAGAGAAAAATATATTACATTATTTCTAAACACAAGGTAATAAGACCAAATCCAAATAAATAAATAGTGTGTGACGTTTCCGTAAAAATGCTGTTACCGAAACGTCACACACTATTTATTTATTTGGATTTGGTCTTATTACCTTGTGTTTATAATCTATAATCCAAATTGTGCCTTATCAATTTACAATATTTCTGTTTGAAAATCATTTTTTTTTTAATATACATGCATGGTGGATGATACGTGCTGGTTGAATGATATCTCGAGACTTCAAATTAAATTTAATAAATTAGTGAACTATTGTGTTATATATAGAAGAGTGCCTACATCTATGGGATAGTATTTGTCCATATTGTTTCATATGTTTCTGATATTTCAATGCATCTGTTTATGCTTTTTTGCTGTTTGGTTATCATAGATTCTATTAAAAGTCTTTGGTATTTACTATGGATATTGTCATAATACACTATGGGTTGAGATAAGTTAAATGTATGACCTGTTTCTGTTATGTGTTGAACTATTAAAGATTTTGGATCACTCTCTCTATTGTTAATATTCCTATTATGTTCAGCTATTCTATTATGGACTTTTCTCTCAGTCTCCCCTACATATTTAGAACTACAGTTATTGCAAGATATGGAGTAGATAGCTTCTTTTCTATTTTATTGTAATGATCCTGATTCACTAAGGAATGAGATCCCAAGAATATTAAGAACTGCGATAGAGCAAACAATACAAAATGACTTAACAAGAATAACCCAATCAAAGTTATATTCCCACTATACAGACATATATACAACTTTTACCACCGAAGAATATTTCTTAAGTGAACTCCCTTTTCCTGTCATCAGATTAATCGCGCAATTTAGAACCCTTTCAATTTTTTTTTCAGAGAACACCATCTGATTTTAATGAGGGGTGAAGACCTGAAATGCAATTTCTGTGGATCAGGAATAACAATGGAGATGTTGCACTACTTATTTGATTGTGCAGCTCTGTCTGAGGAAAGACGAAAACTAAATGATAAAACGGGACAACATTGTCCTTTATTTCCGGCACTAATTAAAGAAATATCAAAGAATAGGTATATAGCGGTGGCGATATTCCACAGGATTATATCCCGGCAAAAGGCCACACAGTGTTCTCCCCATCCCTTGTGAGCTGGCGAATCCTGTATAGGGTGAGAGGCCCTAAATAAAGGCTTTGTTGTTGTTGTTGTTGTTGCTTCTTTTCTATTAAGTGGAATATTGGATTGATTCTTTGTTAATGATAATTAGCCTTTAGATAAAAGTGAATGGTTGTTGTATAAAATATGGATAAAGAGTTACAAGTCTTATATTCTTACTATTAGTAAGTAGTATTCTGACTATTACTTGTATTCTCTGAGATATCTTGTGATTTAAGGTATTTCTATGGGTCAGAAAAGACCAGCCACATGCGTCATGTTCCTTTTCTCTCTTCCTCCACTTTCTTACCCGTAATTAATAGTGGAGCTTAATAATAAAAAAAATACCAAATTAGCACTAATTATGAACTATTAGCATTTTGAATTATTAATACAATTAGGCGGGAAGACGACCAAAAAAAAAAAAAAACTTAACAACAGCCAAATTTATGCTAATTGGCCGTGTTTTGGCTTTTAATGATTCTTATTGATTAAGAATTTATTTACTTTTCACTCTGTGATTTAAAAAAAGCGTCAAAATGAGGATTAGAGGAACATAATTGGCGCCATCTTTCTGAGGTGTCTTGGGAACTTTTTACTTTGTTTTTTAATGGCTTAGAGTGTTGCTGACTTCAAATATCATCTCACTCTGTGATCGCTACGTTTCAAAGTAAAATATTGAAGGAAGTTTTGATGACAGAATGTTGATCCAGCTGTTCTTCCTGAGAGTCTTTCCGTATCTATTTCCTTTTTTACTTATCCCTAGTACACGTTGTACAGGTCATGATAATCATGGTGGGTAGAAATAAGTGACTGCTTTCTTCTACCCACGATGATTTTCATGGCCTGTACTCTAAAAATTAGTTACAAAGATGTCATATTTGGTTATTAAATATTATGAGGTATATATAAGGGGCCACACACACAAATTTGCTAAAAATATTAAATTTTGGCTCTAGAATACATACTATTTTTATTTATTTAAATATTTATTCATGGATTGTTCTATTTCCAATACTATTTATTATTATTTATAACCATTTTTTAATATATTGTAAATATTATAATCAGCAATCGATTATTTTTTAAAGAAATGGGGAACTATGTGGCCAAAATTAGATGAATAAAAACGATTTCTTTTTTGATTCGGTATAATGAAAACTGTTTGAAATCGGTATCGTGATACAATAGGAACAGGGGTTTTAACTGAAAAACTTCTAATGATAATTTATCTCATTTGTCTGGCATCTATTCACGTTAACAACTCCTATGTAGAGAGTTATGTCCTGTTCCAGCATTCCTTTATGTCATTATCTCCCACGACTAGATCCTACAAAAAAATGCAATAACTTTTACAACACCCAAATCACTCCGGACCATATATACCCGGCCATCTTTGAAGCCCTCTATCCATACGGAACCTCAGTTGGCCGGTATTGTGATCAGGGTGCATGGACCGATCTGATCTGCTTCATGGACAAGACACCACCACCATCAATCCAGAAGAGGACATTCATACGAACAAGGCACCTCAGTTGGCCGGTATTGTGATCAGGGTGCATGGACCGATCTGATCTGCTCCATGGACAAGACACGACCACCACCTCAGTTGGCCGGTATTGTCATCAGGGTGCATGGACCGATCTGATCTGCTTCATGGACAAGACACCACCACCATCAATCCAGAAGAGGACATCCATACGAACAAGGCACCTCAGTTGGCCGGTATTGTGATCAGGGTGCATGGACCGATCTGATCTGCTTCATGGACAAGACACTACCACCATCAATCCAGAAGAGGACATCCATACGAACAAGGCATCTCAGTTGGCCGGTATTGTGATCAGGGTGCATGGACCGATCTGATCTGCTTCATGGACAAGACACTACCACCACTCCCTTATGAAGCCATGTTCTGTCCTAACACTTCTCAACCGTTCCAACTACATTGTGAGACCGGTTGTTTTCTTCAGGACTATCTCTAAAATCTGACAGTATTGACATTCCGTTTATTCCGTTACATGAAAAGATTGGTCATGAAAACAATTCGCCATATGTTCTAATGGTATAAGTAGCTTAAGACAAATCCAAAACTTCAGCTTTTCACAAATTCTTGAGAACAGCATACACAATAGGCACAACATAGATGATAGATCCAACTTAGAAAGGTCGATTTATCTATCTGGGAGAATTCTTTATGGGACGAGTGTCCTTAATTTAATATTTTTGTTATTGTTGTTGATTCCCTTACAGAACTCCATTCTTCCTAGACCATATCTTAACATACTATTGAGTATGATGAACTAGCGCGCCATCTGTTATCAAATTTCAAAACTATTTTAAAGGCTACTATTTTAAATTTTTGATCAAAAATAATCTTACGCCTTTAAAATAGTTTTGAATTTTGATACTATTCAGTGTTTATTTTGACCAGGTATTCAAAATATGTATTATTATGGAAAATTGTATCCACATTTTACAAATTCATATTGTATTTTATCGTAAAATTTAGGAAATTCAATCTTCATACTTTCTATTTAATTGCAGAATATTCTAAACATATTGAATATGATGGTTGTAAATCAAGGGTGCATGGACCGATCTGATCTGCTTCATGGACAAGACACTACCAACACTCCCTTATGAAGCCATGTTCTGTCCTAACACTTCTCAACTTTATGGGACGAGTGTCCTTAATTTAATATTTTTGTTGTTTTTGTTGATTCCCTTACACAACTCCATTCTTCCTAGACGATATCTTAACATACTATTGAGTACTAGCCGAGTGACCCGGGCAACGCCCCGGGTTTACCCGAAGGACCCGCAGGTGAGAAACTATAGAAGAAAAATTTTAACAAATCAGAAAATGAAATTGCAAACAACAGAACTACACTACTTTAAGGACATGAGAGCACATGCACTGTATCACCATACGTGTACCATTTTCAAAGACCCTGCTTAGGATTAAAACTTCTCAGAAGCATAACAATAGTACCAACCTAGAGGTTAACTGGTGTGGATGCATTCCTCTGGGAGTGAGACTATAGAGAAATTCAGTAGGGAGTTATTTTGCTTCTCCGCATTCTAACACTCCAACTGTTAACACTGTGGAAACACTGACTCATGTTTGGTAAGCAATTTCAGGGAAGAAACTATAGACATTGGATTAAATAAATTATTAATTAAATTGCATTAAATAAAAATTATTAGATTTAAATAAATATTATTAGAGTGAAAAAAAAAAGAAAGAAATTAACAAATTAGAAAATAAAATTTCGAAAAATACAACTATATTGCAGATAAGATAAGAGGACCTTATTAAAAAATACATAAACAAACTGTAATTCGACACTCGATAATTCGACACTTTCGATAATTCGACCATTTTAAAAATCAAATTTACAAGGTTGATTGTTGTTTAAATACAACTTTGCTTTTGCATGCATAAACACAGGCTCTTGTAGCAAGAACCCAAATATTATTTATAGTCATAGCAAAAGCCAACTTTAGTGAAAACTGATGCCTCTTCAGAATGAATGGAAGACTGAAATCTGAAGGAGCAGAAGATATGGGTCATTTATACTTTCACCAATGCCTTTAGGATCTTTGCGATGGAACGCGTATGGGGTTTCAGCGCATGTGCTCTCATGTCCTTGAAGCACATATACTGACAGTGCCCAAAGTTGAACACACTGTATAGTGTCTGAAATATCTTTGGCCCCTTCGGATACCAACCTTCGCTTCATTCTAGAGAGGCGTTAGTTTTCATGTCATATCTGTAATATAGTTTTGTTGTTTGCAATTTTCTTTTTTTTTTCCTTTCAAATATGTATCCACTCTGAAATATAGTTTGTAAATTTTTATTCCAATTTATTTTCTTATATATATATTGTTACATCATGATTAATGGCGTATTTATTATATTATTTTTAATATATTTTAAATTTAAATTATATATTTATTTATTTTTATATTCTATGATATTTATTTAAAACAGATTATTTTTAGATTATCATCATTTGTATTTAGGTACACTGTGACTTCACTGCTCTCTTTGATGTGAGAAAATAAATAAAGGATTCTGGTGGCTACTTAAAGAAGACTTATCTCGTTATTCCCTTTTATAAATTTGTAGGATGGTTGAAACACGCTCTGGCAAGATGCAAGACCCAGCACAGGAGAGAATCCAGGCTGAAGAGTCTGCCAAGCCGCAACCTGGTGCAACAATTGGTAGAGATGCTAGTTCCGACCCAGTTGTCCTGAATCCCAACATCGACATCCCCAAGTATGATGGAACGGAAGACCCTCGCCCATGGATTGAATCTCTTGAAGAAATTGGCTTCTTGTACCATTGGGCAGACTACATTATCTCTCGTTATGCCGCCATGAACATGACGGGAAGCGCTAAAACCTGGTTGAATTTACACAAAGCTAGTTTCACGAGCTGGGAAAATATTAAAATCCGCCTCATTCAGGATTTTTCTTTGGACGCGAATAAAGAGGAACTTAGAATGAAGCTCAACAGAATGCAACACTGGAATGAACCAGCAATCAGGTTCGCGGAAGACATTCTAGTGTTGTGCAACAAGGTTGACCCCGCAATGGAAGAAGAAACAAAAATTGAACATGTTATTGGAGGACTGAAAAAAGAGTACTCATTCGCGCTCTACCTGAACCCTCCTAAAACGACCAATGACCTTCTTGTCGTGTGCAAGAAAATGGATTCTTTTGAAAAGAAGTATCGGGAACGTGTGGAGAAATCCAGAAACCTATATAACGGTCCACGCTATTCTAGACCCCAACAACAATCGAGGTACGTGCCGCCGACTGCCGCACGAAACTACCAGACCACTTCCAGGCCCCAAGCCCCTGTTTCCAATAATTACAAGAACGACTCCCCTCCTACCCCCAGACAGTATCGAAACAACTTTCCCCAGCCCTCTGCCCCTAGACATCCTTATAATCCTAACTTTGTGCCGAAACCAAACCTTCAGAGAAACACTTACAATAAAAGCCAAGAAGTGAGCAAAAATAGGACGGAAGATGGAAGACCAATCTGCTTTAAATGTAACAAGCCAGGGCACGTGGCCCGTTATTGTAGGGTCAAGTTTATAAGAATCCTAGAAGAGGATCCAGCAGATACCCAAGAGAAGGTCGAAGAAAAATGCCAAATGAATGAAATATCAGAGAAATCAGGACCTCGGCTTTATGCTGATGTATGTCATAGCACACAGACAAATATTCCTACCCGGAATAGATATTCCGTGTTGGAAGATTTAAACTAAGCGTCGCGCCTGAATCTGTCAATCAAAGCAAGTCGACCATAAACGGAATCAAGAAGTTGGACCCTAAATACAAATTAAAAATTAATGTGGACAAGATAGGGACTTTTGAAGCTTTGGTTGATACAGGTGCTGACCTCTCAGTGGTCGACCTCAGAACGGCCCTCGATACAGGCCATGGTATAAGTAAACTCGCAAAAATTTGTGCAGGACCCGATGGAAAAAAATTGGACATGGTAGGAAGTATATTTTTAAATATAAAAATTGATGACGAAACATTATCACACAACTTTGTGATATTGAAAACGCATTTACGGACATTAATTCTTGGGAGAGATTTCCTTAAGAAAATGAACGCAAAAATAGATTGTAAGCAAGAAACTATAAAATATGACTTGACGAATAATCATGACGAAATCAATTTTGAAATGTTGAAAATAAAGAGTGCCAAGGATTCCATTGTACCGGAATGTTCCATGAAATTGATCAAGGCATTGGTAGAAACAGAGGATGGAGAATATATTATCGAGGAGAGCAGCAAAATGTTTCAAACAAATGGACTTCGTCTAGCAAGAAGCTTGATCAATGTTATAAATAGGGAAACACACATCTGGATAACTAATCCGTATCCTCGACCGTTAAAAATAATGAAAAACCAAACATTGGCTTTTGGAAGTAGTCCAGAGAAAATAAATGTGAGTCGAGAAAGAGAGGTAGAAAAGAACGAAAAACCTAGATTCCAAATAAACGAAAATCTTTCACCAAAGGAACAGAAGGAGTTAAAACAAGTTTTAGAAAGGTATGGAGATCTTTTTTCATCGAGATTAGGGAGAACCAATTTGGCAAAACATCGGATAGACACAGAAGACGCGAAGCCAATTAAACACAAGCCTTACCGGGTAAGTGCTAAAGAACGAGATATTATAAAAGAGCAAATTGACGAGATGCTTACAGAAGGCATAATTAGGCCATCTTCTAGCCCCTGGTCTTTTCCAGTAATATTGGTCAAGAAGCGAGATGGTAAATACAGATTTTGTGTGGACTACAGAAAACTGAATAATGTGACAGTAAAAGATGTCTATCCGATCCCTAGAATAGACGAAGTTATGGATACTCTCCAAGGATCTACACACTTCTCAGCAATAGACCTCAGATCTGGATATTGGCAAGTTGAAGTCGAAGAAAGAGACAAAGAGAAAACAGCTTTCACTACAGCGCATGGATTATATGAATTCAACGTGATGCCTTTTGGACTTTGTAACGCGCCTGCTACCTTCGAGAGAAATATGGAGAATATGCTTGGAAATCTGAGATGGCAAATTTGTTTGTGTTATCTGGATGATGTTATCATATATAGCCCGGATTTTCCAACGCACCTCAAAAGACTTGAAGCTGTTTTTAGATGTTTTCGTGAATCTAATTTAAGGTTAAATGACAAAAAATGCCGATTTGCTTTTGAAGAATTGGAGATTCTCGGCTATATAACGAGCAAACATGGTATAAAACCCGCGGAACATAACATCAAAGCTGTCAGAAATTTTCCTCGGCCCAAAAAGGTCAAAGAAGTACAATCCTTTTTGGGAATGTGTTCATATTATAGAAAATTTATCAAAG
Organism: Cordylochernes scorpioides; assembly: GCA_030710605.1. NCBI lineage: Eukaryota > Metazoa > Arthropoda > Arachnida > Pseudoscorpiones > Chernetidae > Cordylochernes > Cordylochernes scorpioides. The sequence continues at coordinate 82,325,399 of CP092863.1, read as the reverse complement.
ACTTTTCAAAAATTGCTGACCCTTTGACCAACCTTATAAAAAAAAGTGTATCATTTACCTGGACAGAAAGACAAGAGGAAGCGTTTCAAACCCTAAAAACAGCACTATTAAGTCCACCAATTTTAGGTCACTTCAATCCAAATGCACCTACTTATGTTCATACTGATGCGTCCAACATCGGCATAGGTGCAACACTTGTCCAAGACATCGGTGGTGAAGAGAAGGTGATCTCATATTTGAGTCGTACCCTAAGTAAAGCGGAGCAAAATTATTCAACCACTGAAAAAGAATGTCTGGCCGTTGTCTGGTCAATGTCAAAATTACGACCCTACCTTTATGGAAGACACTTTAAAATAGTAACAGACCATCACGCCTTATGCTGGCTCAAAAACTTGAAGGATCCAACAGGTCGATTGGCAAGATGGGCATTGAAAATTCAAGAATATGACTTCGATATAATACATAAATCGGGAAAGAAGCATCTGGACGCCGATGGCTTATCTAGGGGGCCCTTACCAGAAACTGATTGGGATGAGGATTTTGAAAGGCTATTTTTAAATCAAATAACAGACGAAGAGGATAAATTTATCGAAAGTGTTAAGAAAAACCTTAATGGAAGCAGGCGATCAATTGCGCAAAACTTTAAAGAAGAAGATGGATGCCTCTTTAAGAAAAACCGAACCCTGAAGGCAGGGCGTGGTTGCTTGTGGTTCCAGAGAATAAAAAGAGAGAAATTATGAAAGAATATCACAATCATATGTCGAATGGCCATCTGGGCGTCGCCAGAACCATGTACCGAATAAAGAGTAAATACTTTTGGCCATCCATGCTAAAGGATGTCTCAGAATTCGTTAAGACGTGTCACCTTTGCCAAAGTAGGAAAGGCTCAAACCAATTACCTTCTGGACTACTACAGCCCATCCCCCCAGCCAACTTTCCTTTCGAAAGAATTGGAATTGACTTTGTTGGTCCACTACCATCTACGAAAAACAGGAAAAAATGGATAATCGTGCTGACGGACTACTACACTAGATATGCAGAAACAAGAGCAGTCTCGGAAGCAACAGTGAAAGAAGTTTCTAAATTTCTAGTAGAGGATATTTTTCTTCGGCACGGAGCCCCACAATATCTTATTAGTGACAGAGGCTCTCAATTTACCAGTAATTTAATGAAAGAGGTGATGAAAACGTGCAAGATTAAACATTGCTTCACAACGAGCTATCATCCCCAGACTAATGGATTGACAGAGCGGTTAAATAGAACATTGATCAATATGCTCAGTATGTATGTGAACACTGATCAGAAAAATTGGGACGAAATACTCCCATTCATCACTCACGCTTACAATACTACAATTCAGGAAACCACAGGATATTCTCCCTTTTTCCTGATGTTTGGAAGAGAACCCACGTCTCTTTTGGACGACAGGAATATCTCGGTGGACATTGACAAAGATGATTATGATGAATACATAAAACATCACTTAGACAAAATAAACAGAACAAGAAAATTAGTTATTAACAACACAATAAAGACTCAAGAAAGAATGAAAAATAACTATGACAAGAAACACATGGAAAGAAGCTACGAACCAGGAGAATTAGTAGCAGTTTGGACACCAATTAGGAAAATAGGAAAGTGTGAGAAACTACTGAGAAAATATTTTGGCCCATATAGAATATTAAAGAAGTTGTCTAACGTAAATTACTTAATTGAGCCGAAAGATAATCCTGGCCAAGACCCATTGATTGTCCATGTCTCAAGACTCAAACCCTATTTTGAGAGAATTGATGAGGTAACTCACGAGGACGTGACGACCTCTGGAGAGGGGGAAGTGTTACATCATGATTAATGGCGTATTTATTATATTATTTTTAATATATTTGAAATTTAAATTATATATTTATTTATTTTTATATTCTATGATATTTATTTAAAACAGATTATTTTTAGATTATCATCATTTGTATTTAGGTACACTGTGACTTCACTGCTCTCTTTGATGTGAGAAAATAAATAAAGGATTCTGGTGGCTACTTAAAGAAGACTTATCTCGTTATTCCCTTTTATAAATTTGTAGGATGGTTGAAACACGCTCTGGTAAGATGCAAGACCCAGCACAGGAGAGAATCCAGGCTGAAGAGTCTGCCAAGCCGCAACCTGGTGCAACAATATGTATTTTTTTTTCATTTCCAAAATATTTATTTATACTTTCACCAATGCCTTTAGGATCTTTGCGATGGAACACGTATGGTGTTTCAGCGCATGTGCTCTCATGTCCTTGAAGCACATATACTGACAGTGCCCAAAGTTGAACACACTGTATAGTGTCTGAAATATCTTTGGCCCCTTCGGATACCAACCTTCGCTTCATTCTAGAGAGGCGTTAGTTTTCACTAAGGTTGGCTTTTGCTATGACTATAAATAAGGCTCAAGGCCAAACCTTGGCTACAAGAGCCTGTGTTTACGCACGGACAACTTTATATGTGGCTTTTTCAAGTGTGCGAACATTGGATAGCATACATGTAAAGATGACCCATATCTTCTGCTCCTTCAGATTTCAGTCTTCCATTCATTCTGAAGAGGCATCAGTTTTCACTAAAGTAGCTATGACTATAAATAATATTTGGGTTCTTGCTACAAGAGCCTGTGTTTATGCATGCAAAATCAAAGTTGTATTTAAACAACAATCAACCTTGTAAATTTGATTTTTAAAATGGTCGAATTATCGAAAGTGTCGAATTATCAAAAGTGTCGAATTTTCGAAAGTGTCGAAATATCGATAGTGTCGAATTACAGTTTGTTTATTTATTTTTTAATAAGGTCCTCTTATCTTATCTGCAATATAGTTGTATTTTTCGAAATTTTATTTTCTAATTTGTTAATTTTTTATTTTTTTTTTCACTCTAATAATATTTATTTAAAGCTAATAATTTTTATTTAATGCAATTTAATTAATAATTTATTTAATCCAATGTCTATAGTTTCTTCCCTGAAATTGCTTACCAAACATGAGTCAGTGTTTCCACAGTGTTAACAGTTGGAGTGTTAGAATGCGGAGAAGCAAAATAACTCCCTACTGAATTTCTCAATAGTCTTACTCCCAGAGGAATGCATCCACACCAGTTAACCTCTAGGTTGGTACTATTGTTATGCTTCTGAGAAGTTTTAATCCTAAGCAGGGTCTTTGAAAATGGTACACGTATGGTGATACAGTGCATGTGCTCTCATGTCCTTAAAGAAGTGTAGTTCTGTTGTTTGCAATTTCATTTTCTGATTTGTTAAAATTTTTCTTCTATAGTTTCTCACCTGCGGGTCCTTCGGGTAAACCCGGGGCGTTGCCCGGGTCACTCGGCTAGTAATAATGATAATAGTAGTGAAGTTTGTGGATTTATAACTATAATGAGAAAAAGGAGATCTTCTAGATTGGCGAATATTCGTAGAATACAGAGTAGAGGACAGTTAGCGGTAATATTGTAATATATAAATACGAATAAAAAGCAATGTGAAGACTAAAATAGCATCATTGAACGATATACTCAAATTAGCTTTTTTAGGAAACCTTTTTATTTAATTCCATATACTTACCCTGCTCTCTCTCTCTCTCTGCAGGCCTGGCTCTTCGGTGTCGGCCTCCATCCCGAGGCAGTGAAACTAACAAGTGTAGCGAAGGCTACCATCTACAAGTACCATCTTGGTCTTGAGATGAGTAACACCAGCCATCACATCGACATGCCCACTCTGTGGGAAAGAACTCTCGCAGTCCATCGGTGGCGGAGTCTTTATCGCGGTAGGCACCACCAATGACGACTTGTATATATTTATATATATATATATGTATATTTATCAATTATTTTATCTATTTATATCTATTTATTCCTATATTTATCATTATATAATCATATTTATATTTATTCTGTATTTAACCATATATAATCTTATATATGGACTTTGAAATAAAGTAGTTTTAATCTCATTCTCTTTCTTTCTATGTAGACATCTTGATGAAAGGGAAAATGATGGGTTAATTTTATCTATAGGAAATTCTAACAGATTTCTCAATGATTGTTCCAGCACTGGAAGGTGGAATCGCGTGAGAGGATTACATTCATCTTTCTGTTCCAATGTGGTATGTGCCTCACATATGTAAGACAGAGAGGAATGTCAGATATGTTCTAATTGTCTGTGTGATGGGAATATTTTTCTGTTTTCTACATATGTAGAATGAACATATTATAAATATTGTAACAAATTATTTATTATTCTACTAACAGAGTATTATTTCTTATGTTCATATTTCGCTACTCGGGAAACTAACTACCTTCTTTGCTTATCTTTTGTTTATCATTCTAAGTTTTTTTTTGCTTATCCCTTGTACCCATGGTACAGGCCATGATAATCATGGTGGATAGAAGTAGACGACTGCTTTTACTGTAAGTGCACCACATGTCTACACATATGAAAAGCAGTTCGACTTTGTAACTTACAAATATGTCAGAGCCCCGTTTGGTTACTTGCATTTGTTGGTGGGGTTGAACTTTTGCGAGAATCGGGGGCCATTGGAGCATTTTTTTATCAGAAAAAAGTGCCCAATGCGGGAATCGAACCTGGGTCGTAGCGGTCGAAAACCAATGGTTTAGACCATCCTTCCATCGACCCCCTTCTTAGTTTGCTCTTGCCTTGAATAAATTGCTGTGTCATCCTAAAGTTTGTCTTTCCTAATTTTCCACCTGGAAATATCATATAGATTTATGTGGTAATATATTAGGGTGGGGAAAGAGAAATAAGGACACCACAAGTTTAGAAGAGGAATCCCAGACAACCAGAGAGAGATAGACGGGCCTGCCACCGCTGAGCGGTCGGCCGTTCGAGTCGAACACAATCACCCACTGTCTTAATTCCCGAGAACTCACGGGCCCCTCTGGTCGCCCCTTGGAATGTCGCTGGTGTCTCAAGTGACCGGACTTTAACCTCCCGTCTCTCTCTGGGTCGACTGTAGGTTTGCTTTATTATTCCTGGAAGAGCATATATTATGACATATATATTTGGAATTTTTTGCAGGTGTTTATGAACTTCTAGGACAACCTTATTGAAATATTATCAAATAATAAAAAGTCAGCTATCTCTACTTTACACAGATTCCAATATAGCTTCAGGCTCTGGTTGCTTGAAATTGTTGGGAGGATTTATTTAGTTCTTCATTGGGATATAGCCTAGATCCTACAAGGAACTGCAATAACTGTTACAACACCCAACTCACTCCGGACCACATATACCCGGCCATCCTTGCAGCTCTCTATATGGCAGACATCAATCCAGAAGAGGACATCCATACGAACAAGGCACCTCAGTTGGCCGGTATTGTGATCAGGGTGCATGGTCCGATCTGATCTGCTCCATGGACAAGACACCACCGCCACCTCATTTGGCCGGTATTGTGATCAGGGTGCATGGACCGATCTGATCTGCTCTATGGACAAGACACCACCACCTCAGTTGGCCGGTATTGTGATCAGGGTGCATTGGACCGATCTCATCTGCTCCATGGAAAAGACACCACCACCATCAATCCAGAAGAGGACATCCATACGGACAAAGTACCTCAGTTGCCCGGTATTGTGATCAGGGTGCATGGACCGATCTGATCTGCTCCATGGACAAGACACTACCACCATCAATCCAGAAGGGGACATCCATACGGACAAGGCACCTCAGTTGGCCGGTATTGTGATCAGGGTGCATGGACCGATCTGATCTGCTCCATGGACAAGACACGACACCACCATCAATCCAGAAGAGGACATCCATACGGACAAGGCACCTCAGTTGGCCGGTATTGTGTCAGGGTGCATGGACTGATCTGATTTGCTCCATGGACGAGACACCACCACTACCATCAATCCAGAAGAGGACATCCATACAGACAAGGCACCTAAGTTGGCCGGTATTGTGATCAGGGTGCATGGACCGATTTGATCTGCTCCACGGACCAGACACCACCACCATCAATCCAGAAGAGGACATCCATACAGACAAGGCACTTCAGTTGGCCGGTATTGTGATCAGGGTGCATGGACCGATCTGATTTGCTTCATGGACGAGACGTCACCGGGGTAGCTAAAAAAGGAGGTCATTGTGCTGTCGCATTGGTCGAGGCAGATGGGTTATTCTTGGGACAGAGCTCCTGCACTTTAGCTTCGATGTGGAGTGACAGGCCAACAATGGTTTGTATCTACAGTATTCTGGGAGGTAGATGGCAGGCTACTGATGTGTAGATGAAATTACTTAGGCCTCTTAATATACCAGATGTAGTCAGAAACACCAAATTGTTCCTGCGGAGAAACTAAACAAACTACTCTTCACCTTATCTACGAATGTCCGAAATTTACAGAAGTGAGACATCGATTGTTTCCTGATCTAAATGATTAAACTCTCTTACATCAGCCACTTTGTCTATATAAGTTTTATTAACTTTGTCGAATAATGAATGTAAATTTGTAAATATTTAATTCTAAGTTCTAATAAGTTTGTTGCTTTGTTTGTTTCCTCTGTAATAGACGTAAATATTTCAATATCGCGCCTTGTTGATTAATAAAATGTAAATGTAAACCAGATGTAGCGGCAACTCTCCTGGATAAAACTTAAGTGGAAAGTCTTTGTTGTCGCCGAACGTCTGTTCGTTTGAAGGAGACAGAGGCAATTTTGTTCACACTTGGTTATCTGGTGTATCTTCAATAAAGGTCACTGTAATATCTTTCAGAGTTATTGTCTGAATCCCGATATACAAGATAAAAGGTACAACTTCCTTAAGTTTTGGTCATGATTGTGTCTTCAATAAAGGTCACTGTAATATCTTTCAGAGTTATTGTCTTAATCCCGATATGCATTCTAAAAGGTATAACTTTCTTAAGTTTTGTCCATGAGTGTGTCTTCAATAAAGGTCACTGTAATATATTTCAGAGTTATTGTCTGAATCCCGATATACAAGATAAAAGGTACAACTTTATTAAGTTTTGTCCATGAGTGTGTTTTCAATAAAGGTCACTGTAATATTTTTCAGAGTTATTGTCTAAATCCCGATATGCATTCTAGAAGGTACAACTTCCTTAAGTTTTGTCCATGAGTGTGTCTTCAATAAAGGTCACTGTAATATCTTTCAGAGTTATTATCCGAATCCCGATATACATGCTAAATGGTACACCTTCCTTAAATTTTGTCCATATGCGTATATCCGTTCTTTTTTCCCAACAACCTGTATCTACTTGTTCAAGTATACATCTCACCTCAATCTGTTAACCAAGAAGTTTCATCATGTCTACTGGCTAAAATCTTCAACTAAAATTTTCTTTAAAGAATTCTCATTATATATTTAATATTTTTGACTTAGGATAGATAATTTGTCGGGAATTTGAACTCTATTCAACCTGTGGATATTTGAACACTTTTATTGACATCTTGTCAATTAGGTTTTACAAAATAAATGAAGAATAACTCACGCCTGAAGACAAGATTCTTCTCGACAAATTCTTCGACATTATCATCAAACATGTTCCGAACATGAACTCCCCAAATGGCAGGGATCTGTCTAGATTCAAGGCGGCTTTAAGCTCCTGATACGGACGTGCCCTCGGAGACGGCTACGTCGATTGTATATATCTCTCTTCATTTCTACCATTATTATTACCTTATAACTCCCTTTGAGTGTAAAGATTGACGAGATGTCAATAAAGTTGGTTAATTTCCAAATTGTCCACCATCTTGATAGGGTCCTCCCTAGGTTCAGCCTGTGGAAGGATCTCATTATCCGAAACCTTGTTAAGATTCTATATCTTTAATGAAGAAACTATTCACCTTAGGTTTTTATTCCTTCGTTGATAATCTACGATTCCTTCTCTAGTAAAAGAAATCTAAATTCATTAAGAATATTTCTTGAGTACAAAGTCTTTACTAGAAACATTTGTCAACCTGTCAATTTAAACAGTTGAAAGAGTCTGTATAAAGACATACCATTTTATCTAACAAACATTACATTTATTTATTCACTTCTTTACTAAAACAACTTGTTTCTTCTCAATTGGACGAATTAATCTTATCTGATGGTGAAAAATCTCTGAAAGAAGAGAAAAATCTTTGAAATTCCGATTGAGTGGAAATAGGAACCAAGAAAAATGGTTGCTCAGTGAGGTGTAATGGTCGACAGGGGAAAACAATTCACCCAATTAGTTGCTCTCTGCCGAGTTGAATTAAAATACAATGGTAGGTTATATAAATCCTGGACCTATATTGAATCCCGACTTCCCATCTAAATAACCACTTTAATTAACTGAATTCTTAATAAATTTACGACGTTGCTGGGAGACGAGGTTTCCCTAAACCTATATTTGGGAAGTTCTTAGTTTCTTACAGTTGCGTGATTTACAATTCCACTTCCTTGAAAGGGAGGTCCTGCTTTTAACATGTGTAGACGTGTAGTGTACTCACAGTAAAATTCAGTCGCCTACTTCTACACACCATGATTATCGTGGCCTGTACCACGTGTACTAGGAATAAGCAAAAAAAAAAAAACAATTCCACTTCCTTGAAAGGGAGGTCGTTGGAAGATTGATCTAATCCGGGGGTCGGTAAAATTTTGAGTCAGAAGAGTAAAAAATTTTAATTTACAAAATTTCAAAGTTTTTAAAGAACCACAAAACTTTTCCTTGCCAACAAGAAGTAGAACTCGCATAAATAATATTTACATATGGAACTATATAAAGAGCTTCACACCCAAAGAACCGCATGTGTCTCGCGAACCGCAGTTTGCCAACCCCTGGACTAAACCGTTAGTTTTCGACCGCTACGACCCGGGTTCGAGTCCCGCAGTGGGTACTTTTTTTATAATGAAAAAATGCCCCAATGGCTTCCCATTCTTGCAAAAGTACAACCCCACCAGCGAGTGCGAGAAACCAAAAGGTTTTCTGGCACATTTATAAGTACAAAAGTCGAACTGCTTTTCACATGTGTAGACACGTGGTGCACTTACAGTAAAAGCAGTCGTCAACTTCTACCCACCATGATTATCATGGCCTTTACCACGTGTACTAGAGATATAAAAAAAAAATAAGTCTATGGAAGCAATACTTACATAAAAGTATCAGAAACACCAAATTGTTCCTGCGGAGAAACTGAACAAACTGCTCTTCACCTTATCTACGACTGTCCGAACTTTACAGAAGTGAGACATCGTTTGTTCCTTGATCTAAATCATTTAACTCTCTTACATCAGCCACTTTGTCTATATAAATTTTATGAGCTCTGTCAATTTATATACATGTAAATTTGTAAATATTCAATTATAAGTTTTAATTTGTTTATTATGTTTGTTTGTTTCCTCTGTAATAGGAGCAAATACTACAATAACGCGCCTCTCTCTGGTGTTTATTAATAAAATGAATAAAATAAAAAGCATTTAAATAAGAATGATTGACATTTGTTGTAAGCTTTGAGGATTAATTGCCATATGTGTGAATGCTTTTTTCTGTAATAGGAGCAAATACTACAATAACGCGCCTCTCTCTGGTTGTGATTAATAAATATAAATAAAAAGCATTTGAATAAGAATGACTGACATTTATTGAAATATTTGAAGATTAATTGTCACATGTGTGAATGGTTAACAGTGTGTTCAGGATACATCAGCGGCTGTACATATGAGGGGTAGATGAAGACAATTAGCTTGTCACGCTAGGTCACCATTAGCTAGAAACTTCTCGTTTTTCCTCCAATAAACCCTCTGATCATTTTACTGGCATAATATTTTTTTCTGAATCTTTACTGAATACTCTATCGTCAAGATAGAGGCTGCCTGGCCGGCATTCATACTCTTGGTACCATGTGTAGACACGTGGTGCACTTAGAGTAAAAGCAGTTGCCTACATCTACTTACCATGATTATAATGGCCTGTACCATGTGTAGACACGTGGTGCACTTACAGTAAAAGCAGTCGCTTACTTCTACCCACCATGATTATCATGGCCTGTACCATTAGAAATTATTCTCTAGAATAATTTTTTCTAAGGCTTTTCCAAATGTTTTAATTTTTGTTCGCTCCTGACGAGTCAAAGGATTTTTGTCGAAACGTCGAGACAATAAGAAGATTTACTGGCTGAAGTATCTTTAATTTGAAGAACTATGAATACTCTATGTACAGTACAACCTTCCCAGAAAGTTCAACCCCTCCTCCACATGGCGGGCGGGAAAGTAGCACAAGTAAGAGACTGCCCTGTAAGGCGAAGTACGGTATCGTGAGCCCCGAGCCGCTACAATAACCACGAAGGCCTACAGCAGGTGTAGGCAAACTTTTGAGTCGGAAGAGTCAAAAACTACAATTAACAAATTTCAAGTTTTTAAAGAGCTACATTTTTTTTCCTTGCCAACAATAAATAGTACTCACATAATAATATTTACGTATGGAACTATATAAAGAGCCGCATGTGGCTCACGAACAGCAAATTGCCAACCCCTGTTCTAACCCATTGGTTTTCGACCGCTACGACCCGGGTTTGAATTCCGCAGTGGGCACTTTTTTATAATTAAAAAAAAAATGCTCAAATGGTGCCCGATTTCTTGCAAAGGTCTATCCCCACCAGCAAATGCAAGTACCCAAACGAAGCTCTGACACATTTGTAAGAACAAAGTCGAATTGCATTTCATATATCTAGACATGTGGTGCACTTGTAGTAAAAGCAGTCGTCAACCTCTACCCACCATGATTATCATGGTCTATATCACGTGTACTAGGGATAATAATAATAATAAAATACTTCCTTGAATGTCGTATTTCCTCATGAAATATCAAGAGAAGCAATTTGCCGACCCCTGAACTACAGGGAACTCTGAAATGTGGCTGACTAACGGGACAATGGCATCCTACCTTTCCATCTGGACAAGACATCACCACAACACCACAGTACTCTTCTAATATTCGCTTGGTTCTTTATAGATGACTGGTAGGTTAAGTTAGCCGGTATTGAATGCTCATTTCACCAAGTCAATCCTAACTCACTATCAATATGGTGTTAATCCTTGTGAAGCCTGCTATAAAATAACTTTATTAGGTACCGCTCAAAAATATTAACCTATCCCCCTATTTACACGGTACTTGTTTTACACGTTTTCGCTTTTACACGGTTTTCCAAATAAGTTTTTTTTATTTGTTTTTATCGCAGTATACTAAATGCTACTGTGATTGAACACATGCGCTGTGTACACATCTCACGAGGAATCCCGAGCTTATGTGCTGACTTGCTGCACACACACACTGTGTCTGTATTTCTTCGCATAAATTTTTAATTTTCGATTTACACGTTTTTCTCAGGAAAGTATCTACCGTGTAAATCGGGGGACAGGTGTATATGTTATTTACAATAGAAAAATATGAACAGGTTCTTCACAGAAAACAAGTGTACATTGCGGGATTCGGTTCCGGTTCATGGCTGTCAGGAATCAAGTTTTTCAACCACTCTTCACCGACTTTTTTTTATTCACGTAGATTGAACAAGGAGTGTTCTGGGAGGACATCCCTAACGTAGATTGAACAAGGAGTGTTCTGGGAGGACATCCCTAACGTAGATTGAACAAGGAGTGTTCTGGGAGGACATCCCTAACGTAGATTGAACAAGGAGTGTTCTGGGAGGACATCCCTAACGTAGATTGAACAAGGAGTGTTCTGGGAGGACATCCCTAACGTAGATTGAACAAGGAGTGTTCTGGGAGGACATCCCTAACGTAGATTGAACAAGGAGTGTTCTGGGAGGACATCCCTAACGTAGATTGAACAAGGAGTGTTCTGGGAGGACATCCCTAACGTAGATTGAACAAGGAGTGTTCTGGGAGGACATCCCTAACGTAGATTGAACAAGGAGTGTTCTGGGAGGACATCCCTAACGTAGATTGAACAAGGAGTGTTCTGGAGGACATCCCTAACGTAGATTGAACAAGGAGTGTTCTGGGAGGACATCCCTAACGTAGATTGAACAAGGAGTGTTCTGGGAGGACATCCCTAACGTAGATTGAACAAGGAGTGTTCTGGGAGGACATCCCTAACGTAGATTGAACAAGGAATGTTCTGGGAGGACATCCCTAACGTAGATTGAACAAGGAATGTTCTGGGAGGACATCCCTAACGTAGATTGAACAAGGAATGTTCTGGGAGGACATCCCTAACGTAGATTGAACAAGGAATGTTCTGGGAGGACATCCCTAACGTAGATTGAACAAGGAGTGTTCTGGGAGGACATCCCTAACGTAGATTGAACAAGGAGTGTTCTGGGAGGACATCCCTAACGTAGATTGAACAAGGAGTGTTCTGGGAGGACATCCCTAACGTAGATTGAACAAGGAGTGTTCTGGGAGGACATCCCTAACGTAGATTGAACAAGGAGTGTTCTGGGAGGACATCCCTAACGTAGATTGAACAAGGAGTGTTCTGGGAGGACATCCCTAACGTAGATTGAACAAGGAGTGTTCTGGGAGGACATCCCTAACGTAGATTGAACAAGGAGTGTTCTGGGAGGACATCCCTAACGTAGATTGAACAAGGAATGTTCTGGGAGGACATCCCTAACGTAGATTGAACAAGGAATGTTCTGGGAGGACATCCCTAACGTAGATTGAACAAGGAATGTTCTGGGAGGACATCCCTAACGTAGATTGAACAAGGAATGTTCTGGGAGGACATCCCTAACGTAGATTGAACAAGGAGTGTTCTGGGAGGACATCCCTAACGTAGATTGAACAAGGAGTGTTCTGGGAGGACATCCCTAACGTAGATTGAACAAGGAATGTTCTGGGAGGACATCCCTAACGTAGATTGAACAAGGAGTGTTCTGGGAGGACATCCCTAACGTAGATTGAACAAGGAGTGTTCTGGGAGGACATCCCTAACGTAGATTGAACAAGGAGTGTTCTGGGAGGACATCCCTAACGTAGATTGAACAAGGAATGTTCTGGGAGGACATCCCTAACGTAGATTGAACAAGGAGTGTTCTGGGAGGACATCCCTAACGTAGATTGAACAAGGAATGTTCTGGGAGGACATCCCTAACGTAGATTGAACAAGGAATGTTCTGGGAGGACATCCCTAACGTAGATTGAACAAGGAGTGTTCTGGGAGGACATCCCTAACGTAGATTGAACAAGGAGTGTTCTGGGAGGACATCCCTAACGTAGATTGAACAAGGAGTGTTCTGGGAGGACATCCCTAACGTAGATTGAACAAGGAGTGTTCTGGGAGGACATCCCTAACGTAGATTGAACAAGGAGTGTTCTGGGAGGACATCCCTAACGTAGATTGAACAAGGAGTGTTCTGGGAGGACATCCCTAACGTAGATTGAACAAGGAGTGTTCTGGGAGGACATCCCTAACGTAGATTGAACAAGGAATGTTCTGGGAGGACATCCCTAACGTAGATTGAACAAGGAATGTTCTGGGAGGACATCCCTAACGTAGATTGAACAAGGAGTGTTCTGGGAGGACATCCCTAACGTAGATTGAACAAGGAATGTTCTGGGAGGACATCCCTAACGTAGATTGAACAAGGAGTGTTCTGGGAGGACATCCCTAACGTAGATTGAACAAGGAGTGTTCTGGGAGGACATCCCTAACGTAGATTGAACAAGGAGTGTTCTGGGAGGACATCCCTAACGTAGATTGAACAAGGAGTGTTCTGGGAGGACATCCCTAACGTAGATTGAACAAGGAATGTTCTGGGAGGACATCCCTAACGTAGATTGAACAAGGAGTGTTCTGGGAGGACATCCCTAACGTAGATTGAACAAGGAGTGTTCTGGGAGGACATCCCTAACGTAGATTGAACAAGGAGTGTTCTGGGAGGACATCCCTAACGTAGATTGAACAAGGAGTGTTCTGGGAGGACATCCCTAACGTAGATTGAACAAGGAGTGTTCTGGGAGGACATCCCTAACGTAGATTGAACAAGGAGTGTTCTGGGAGGACATCCCTAACGTAGATTGAACAAGGAGTGTTCTGGGAGGACATCCCTAACGTAGATTGAACAAGGAGTGTTCTGGGAGGACATCCCTAACGTAGATTGAACAAGGAGTGTTCTGGGAGGACATCCCTAACGTAGATTGAACAAGGAGTGTTCTGGGAGGACATCCCTAACGTAGATTGAACAAGGAGTGTTCTGGGAGGACATCCCTAACGTAGATTGAACAAGGAATGTTCTGGGAGGACATCCCTAACGTAGATTGAACAAGGAATGTTCTGGGAGGACATCCCTAACGTAGATTGAACAAGGAGTGTTCTGAGAGGACATCCCTAACGTAGATTGAACAAGGAGTGTTCTGGGAGGACATCCCTAACGTAGATTGAACAAGGAGTGTTCTGGGATGACATCTCTAAACAAGGAGTGTTCTAGGAGGACATCCCTAACGTAGATTGAACAAGGAGTGTTCTGGGATGACATCTCTAAACAAGGAGTGTTCTGGGAGGACATCCCTAACATAGATTCTTGTGAAAGATAGAATTATTTTAATTTTTACTTGTGACAGGTTATGTAGATGTGTCCTCTCTAATGTATCTTACAATTTAGATCATAACAATACCTATGTAATTATCTTTCAGAACACGGAGTTGAAAGGATGATCACGACAAGAAGGGTAAATGTTATCCCACATCGAACGACCGATATTCCAGCCACAATTAAACAGCTAGGTCGACAAATGGAGCCATTGGAAGTAAAAAGTCGTAAAGATGCTATTACACGCTGGAAGTGCCGTCTGCTTTAATGGCGGAGTGGAGCCACGAGCATAAGTTCTCATTATTGCTGATGACAGCGTTGGTGGTGGTGGTGGAGCTAATGAAGTCTTTTCCATGTTGTCTTTCCTGATCTGGGAAAACATCGCTCAGGTAGATTGAACAAGGATTGTTTGTTATTGGGGGACATCCCTAAACAAGGAGTGTTCTGGGAAGATATCCCTAAACAAGGAGTGTTCTGTGAGGACATCCCTAAACAAGGAGTGTTCTGGGAGGATACCCCTAAACAAGGAGTGTTCTGGGAAGACATCCCCAAACAAGGAGTGTTCTGGGAAGACATCCCTAAACAAGGAGTGTTTTGGGAGGACATCCCTAAACAAGGAGTGTTCTAGGAGGACATCCCTAAACAAGGAGTGTTCTGGGAGGACATCCCTAAACAAGGAGTGTTCTGGGAAGACATCCCTAAACAAGAAGTGTTCTGGGAGGACATACCTAAACAAGGAGTGTTCTGGGAGGATCTCCCTAAACAAGGAGTGTTCTGGGAGGACATTCTTAAACAAGGAGTGTTCTGTGAGGACATCCCTAAACAAGGAGTGTTCTGGGAGGATCTCCCTAAACAAGGAGTATTCTGGGAGGACATTCTTAAACAAGGAGTGTTCTGGGAGGACATACCTAAACAAGGAGTGTTTTGGAAGGACATCCCTAAACAAGGAGTGTTCTGGGAAGACATCCATAAACAAGGAGTGTTCTGGGAAGACATTCGTAAACAAGGAGTGTTCTGGGAGGACATCTCTAAACAAGGAGTGTTCTGGGAGGACATCCCTAAACAAGGAGTGTTTTGGGAGGATATACCTAAACAAGGAGTGTTTTGGGAGGACATCCCTAAACAAGGAGTGTTCTGGGAAGACATCCATAAACAAGGAGTGTTCTGGGAGGACATACCTAACGAAGATTGAACAAGGAGTGTACTGGTAGGATCGCAGCGACCATCCCTCAGGAATGAACCCATCATCACACCTCAGAAGAGAGAATGTAGGAGTCAGGAACCATTAGCCGCTCGAGGCGCCAACAAAAACCATATTTCATTAAAGACTGACTCCCCTCAATTGAGAGGGGCCACGCTACTAATTAGTTTACTGCCCTGAAATTTTAATTTTTCTCTCTTATCAAGTTCTTCCAAGTCGTGAGCTCCACCAGGGAAAAAAGAGCAGCAATATAACGTTTGCGTACTTTTAAAAATAATGTTTACTTTTAATCTTGTATAAAAATATTATCTTTAATTTATTTTGACACTGATTAATTGTTCTTCAAAAAGTGTTCGTTTTTGCTGAGATTTTTTGAAACGAGCCTCCCCCCCCCTCTCTCTCTCTCGCCTTTTTATGTTTTTTAATTTCCTTCTTCCCCTCCCGTTAATTAGAAGAACAAACAAGGTGATTATAGTGAAAAGGAAATAAAAAACTCCAGTTATAACACGATCTATATATAGCACTACCATAATATAACAAGAGATATAGGTAGTACTTCATTTCTAAAGACTACAATGTCTCTCTTTGCCAAGATAACCATTTGCATGGATAGGATAGCTGAAAGATACCTTTTTGTTCTCAGTCAGTTGTGAAAAAATAATAATATATGAAATATACCTTATTTATTATTAAAATAGATCATTCCATAAATAAATCTTTAATTAAAAAGTCAGATATTGGATCAAAATATCATTTATTTTATCAATGTTTCAGTAAGCTGAACGCCAACCTTTATCAAGGTGTTATAACATTTTGAAGTGTTATAATACCTTGATAAAGGTTTGCGTTAAGCCAACTGAAATATTGGTAAAATAAATGATATTTTGATCCAATATATGCTTTTTTAAATTAAATTTCATTATGTATCAAATATCTTTCAGAGTTATTGTCCGAATCCCTATATGCATGCTGAATGGTACAACTTCCTTAAGTTTTGTCCATGAGTGTATGTTATCTCGTGTGTCTTCAATAAAGGTCACTGTAATATCTTTCAGAGTTATTGTCTGAATCCCGATATACATGCTGAAAGGTACAACTTTCTTAAGTTTTGTCCACGAGTGCATGTTATCTCGTGTGTCTTCAATAAAGGTCACTGTAATATCTTTCAGAGTTATTGTCTGAATCCCGATATACATGCTGAAAGGTACAACTTTCTTAAGTTTTGTCCATGAGTGCATGTTATCTCGTGTGTCTTCAATAAAGGTCGTTGTAATATCTTTCAGAGTTATTGTCTGAATCCCGATATACATACAAAAAGGTACAACTTCCTTAAGTTTTGTCCATGAATGTATGTTATCTCGTGTCTTTTCAATAAAGGTCGCTGTATTATCTTTCAAAATTATTATCTGAATCCCGATATACATGCTGAAAGGTACAACTTTCTCAAGTTTTGTCCATGAGTGTATGTTGTCTCGTGTGTCTTCAATAAAGGTCACTGTAATATCTTTCAGAGTTGTTGTCTGAATCCCGATATACATGGTAAAAGGTACAACTTCCTTAAGTATTTTTCATGAATGTAATTTTATAATTGGATTATTTGTCAAGTACCTTTGTTTTAACGCTAGACATTTGCTTCACATATGAGTGTAGACATTTTATGTGAATATCTCACACAATCATGTAATCATTCAATCTTATACCATTCCATATCCGGATATATATACATGATTTCTTATTATTATTTACTTAGCTAACTCAGTAGGTTCCTGTAGCCACATACAGAAGTCACCAACTACCCAGGCTGTCCTTCTGACACCTAAGTCTTTTTGGTTTTATTTACAATGTCAGTGGAAGTCCAATTACTGAGGTTATGGGAGTCAATGGAAGGATTGTCTAAACCATTGGTGTTCGACCGATACGACCCGGGTTCGATTCTCGCATTGGGCACTCTTTTCTGGCTAAAAAAATGCTCCAATGGCCCCCGATTCTTGCAAAAGTCCAACCCCACCAGCGAAAGCAAGTAACGGGGTTCTTGAATATTTATAAGTGCAAAGTTGTACTGCTTTTCACATTTGTAGATATGTGGTATGCTTACAGTAAAAGCAGTCGCCTACTTCTACCCACCAGGATTATAATGGCCTGTACCATGTATAGATACGTGGTGCACTTACAGTAAAAGCAGTCGCCAACTTCTACCCACCATGATTATAATGGCCTGTACCATGTATAGATACGTGGTATACTTACAGTAAAAGCAGTCGCCAACTTCTACCCACCATGATTATAATGGCCTGTACCATGTGTGGACACGTAGTGCACTAACAGTAAAAGCAGTCGCCTACATCTACCCACCATGATTATAATGGCCTCTACCATGTGTGGACACGTAGTGCACTAACAGTAAAAGCAGTCGCCAACCTCTACCCACCATGATTGTAATGGCCTGTACCATGTGTAGACACGTAGTGCACTAACAGTAAAAGCAGTCGCCTACATCTAGCCACCATGATTATAATGGCCTCTACCATGTGTGGACACGTAGTGCACTAACAGTAAAAGCAGTCGCCTACATCTACCCACCATGATTATAATGGCCTCTACCATGTGTGGACACGTAGTGCACTAACAGTAAAAGCAGTCGCCAACCTCTACCCACCATGATTGTAATGGCCTGTACCATGTGTAGACACGTAGTGCACTAACAGTAAAAGCAGTCGCCTACATCTAGCCACCATGATTGTAATGGCCTGTATCATGTGTAGACACGTAGTGCACTAACAGTAAAAGCAGTCGCCTACATCTAGCCACCATGATTGTAATGGCCTGTACCATGTGTAGACACGTAGTGCACTAACAGTAAAAGCAGTCGCCTACTTCTTCCCACCATGATTATAATGGCCTGTGCCATGTGTAGACATGTGGTGCATTTACTGTAAAAGCAGTCGCCAACTTCTACCATGTTTATCATGGCCTATACCATGTGTACTAGGGATAAGCAAAGAAATAAGGTTGTGCCAGACAGAATATTCTCATAAAAGAATAAAACAACGGTTTATCGAAGTTGAGTCAAACATTTCCATTTTTATTCATGATAACATTATGAAAAAAAGTTTTAAAATTACAAAATATTTTCTCACAATGAGTTTCTTTTTATTACAAAACGCTAGCTTTCAAGTGATAATCGTTCTTCAATAGGGCTTAATAAAATATTTCTTGTAAGATATAGTCGATGTTTTATTAAGCTAGTTGAAGAGCGATTTTCACTTGAAAGCTAGCGTTTTGTAATAAAAAGAAACTCATTATAAGGAAATTTTCCCATCCTTATCTAATAAACACCGCGCATTCTTCAGAAACACTCGATGGCGTAAATTCTATCAATATTCATTGTGCCAACCCGAAGTAGAACAAATATCTGAATTAAGCAAATTGAAAATGTGCAAATAGGGGTAATAAATCTAGACTACGGGAATTAGGGAATTTCCATTCCGGCTAGCCTGTCTATGGTAGTAAAGGCTGAAGCGCTGAAACAACTTTCGGGAGTTTTTTTTTTATGATTTAAGAAGAAGGCCTCAAATCTCACTTTACGGCGAGGCCTCCATAAAAGTTTATTCCCTGCTGTGAGTTATAAACCGCCTTGCAGGAGTTTACGGCCCGAGTCCCATCCTTGTGGTTGTCTTCTTACTCCGCTCTTTAAATAAGCTTTGACAACTTCACTATGGTACAAGAGCCGTCGCTCCAAAACTGGCGACTTCACTATAGTACCACAATACAGACAACTTCACTATGGTACCACAATACAGGCAGCTTCACTATGGTACAAGAGCTGTCGCTCCAAAACTGACAACTTCACTTTGGTGCAAGATGTGTCGCCATAACACAGATGAATTCACTATAGCACCACAATACAGACAACTTCACTATGGTACCACAATACAGGCAGCTTCACTATGGTACGAGAGCTGTCTCCACATCACAGATGACTTCACTATGGTACCACAATGCAGACAACTTCACTATAGTACCACAATACAGACAGCTTCACTAAGGAGCCGTCGCTCTCCAACACAGGCGACTCAACTATGGTACCACAACACAGATAACTTCACTAAGGTATAAGAGCTGTCGCTCCAACAGAGATAACTTCACTATGGTACAAGAGATGTCGCTTTAACACAGATGACTTCACTATAGTACCACAATACAGACAGCTTAACTATGGTACAAGAGATGTCGCTTTAACACAGATGACTTCACTATAGTACCACAATACACAAAAAACTTCACTATAGTACCACAATACACACAGACAGCTTAACTATAGTATAAGAGCTGTCGCTTTAACACAGATGACTTCACTATAGTACCACAATACACAGACAGCTTAACTATAGTACAAGAGCTGTCGCTTTAACACAGATGACTTCACTATAGTACCACAATACAGACAGCTTCACTATAGTACCACAATACAGACAACTTCACTATGGTACAAGAGCTGTCGCTTTAACACAGATGACTTCACTATAGTACCACAATACAGACAGCTTCACTATAGTACCACAATACAGACAACTTCACTATGGTACAAGAGCTGTCGCTTTAACACAGATGACTTCACTATAGTACCACAATACAGACAGCTTCACTATAGTACCACAATACAGACAACTTCACTATGGTACAAGAGATGTCGCTTTAACACAGATGACTTCACTATAGTACCACAATACAGACAGCTTCACTATAGTACCACAATACAGACAACTTCACTATGGTACAAGAGCTGTCGCTTTAACACAGATGACTTCACTATAGTACCACAATACAGACAACTTCACTATGGTACAAGAGCTGTCGCTTTAACGCAGATGACTTCACTATAGTACCACAATACAGACAGCTTCACTATAGTACCACAATACAGACAGCTTCACTATGGAGCTGTCGCTCTCCAACACAGGCGACTCAACTATGGTACCACAACACAGATAACTTCACTAAGGTATAAGAGCTGTCGCTCCAACACAGGCGACTTTACTATGGTACAAGAAATGTCGTTCCAACACAGGCGACTTCACTATGGTATCACAATACAGACAGCTTCACTATGGTACAAGAGCTGCTCCCACCACACAGATAACTCCACTATGGTACACAACCAGTCTCCACAACTTAGACGACATAACTATGGTACAAGAGGCTGTAGCCACAATACACACAACTTAACTATGATACAACAGTACCTGATTGAACAATTTCAAGGATAATTATTAGAATGGACGATTAGAAGATTGCCTTCCTATAAACTTGACTGTTGAGTTTTCTGATTTATTCTTTTTTTATTACTATCTAATTTTTCTGTAATTATGTATATATTGACCGCTGACTATCTTTGTATATAATTGAGTTTTTAAAATAAAGTGTTAGTATCTGCCTTCGGACAAGTAAAGGAGCTCCATTCGACCTATCAAACAAGATACTGAAGGAGGACTTGAACCAACCCGATCTAGAAGATATGTACCAAACTTCCGTTAAGAAATTATACCTTCAAATGAAAAATTCAAATAATACAACCATACAAGATATTCATGGTAAACGGTTTGCGGATTTCGATAAATTAGAAAGAGGGAATCATATATCGCCGCAACTCTTTTTTATTAACGCGATTAAGGAAGCTTTCGGGCAAGCCCTTCTTCAGCTAATTATAGTGTACAAACAAGGAGAGATTATATATCGTTTTTAATATAAAATAAAGTAAAAGAAAAGAAAGTTACCACGCCCCTATCGCCCTCGTTTCAATAGCACCGCGTGGCCACGTCATGTCTGATCCTAACTTCAAATATAATATAGTACAAAAATATCTTAAAAGAAATTTACGTAATTGAATAAATATAAAGAATCAACTATAAACAGTTCAAAGGATTTAGTGGAGACTTTTGAAGATTTTTAGGATAGAAGGGGAACGTACTGTGATGGCAACTGTTTACTTTTGTTTAATGGTTTAGGGTGCTTCATGGTTTCTATTGCTTCAAGAATGAGTCTTTGGGTTTTAGTTTTGGCATTTGTATGGAGGATTCTGGTATTATTGACGTCTGGAGTGTGTTCGGTTTCTCTAAACTAAACCCAAACTCCTTAATAGTCGACCACGTCAGAGAAACCGGACACACTCCAGACTTCAATAATACCAGAATCCTCCATACAAATGCCAAAACTAAAACCCAAAGACTCATTCTTGAAGCAATAGAAACCATGAAGCACCCTAAACCATTAAACAAAAGTATACAGTTGCCATCACAGTACGTTCCCCTTCTATCCTAAAAATCTTCAAAAGTCTCCACTAAATCCTTTGAACTGTTTATAGTTGATTCTTTATATTTATTCAATTACGTAAATTTCTTTTAAGATATTTTTGTACTATATTATATTTGAAGTTAGGATCAGACATGACGTGGCCACGCGGTGCTATTGAAACGAGGGCGATAGGGGCGTGGTAACTTTCTTTTCTTTTACTTTATTTTATATTAAAAACGATATATAATCTCTCCTTGTTTGTACACTATAATTAGCTGAAGAAGGGCTTGCCCGAAAGCTTCCTTAATCGCGTTAATAAAAAAGAGTTGCGGCGATATACGATTCCCTCTTTCTAATACAAGATATTCTACAAAATAAAGGAGACATCAATCCTCGATTCCGACGACCCGGCCCTGACATTTAGTCAAGAGCTCATCGCCCAACAGCTGCCCTTCTGCAAGGCCAAGGAGGACCACCCCTTCTCCACCAACTCGCCATGTGTAAATAGCCAGGACAAGGTGACTCGCGAGCTGTGCTCGAATGTAACACCTGTAAATTGAGACGAAATAAATAAATAAAAAGTGTTAGTGTGAATAGTAATTTGGTCGTGCTTTATTCTCTCTTTGGTTGAGTCATTATCGGCACCATTGGGGTGTCGCCTGGGCATTGGAATCACCATTGGGGTGTCGCCTGGGCATTGGAATCACCATTGGGGTGTCGCTTGGGCATTGGAATCACCATTGGGGTGTCGCTTGGGCATTGGATCACCATTAGGGTGTCGCCTAGGTAGTTGAATCACCATTGGGGTGTCGCCTGGGCGTTGGAATCACCATTGGGGTGTCGCCTGGGCATTGGAATCACCATTGGGGTGTCGCCTGGGCATTGGAATCACCATTGGGGTGTCGCTTGGGCATTGGATCACCATTAGGGTGTCGCCTGGGTAGTTGAATCACCATTGGGGTGTCGCCTGGGCATTGGAATCACCATTGGGGTGTCGCCTGGGTTGTTGAATCACCATTGGGGTGTCGCCTGGGCATTGGAATCACCATTGGGGTGTCGCCTGGGTAGTTGAATCACCATTGGGGTGTCGCCTGGGCATTGGAATCACCATTTGGGTGTCGCCTGGGCGTTGGAATCACCATTGGGGTGTCGCCTGGGCGTTGGAATCACCATTGGGGTGTCGCCTGGGCATTGGAATCGCCATTGGGGTGTCGCCTGGGCATTGGAATCACCATTGGGGTGTCGCCTGGGTATTGGAATCACCATTGGGGTGTCGCCTGGGCATTGGAATCACTATTGGGGTGTCGCCTGGGTATTGGAATCACCATTGGGGTGTCGCCTGGGTATTGGAATTACCATTGGGGTGTCGCCTGGGTATTGGAATCACCATTGGGGTGTCGCCTGGGTATTGGAATCACCATTGGGGTGTCGTCTGGGCATTGGAATAACCATTGGGGTGTCGCCTGGGTATTGGAATCACCATTGGGGTGTCGCCTGGGTAGTTGAATCACCATTGGGGTGTCGCCTGGGCATTGGAATCACCATTGGGGTGTCGCCTGGGTAGTTGAATCACCATTGGGGTGTCGCCTGGGCATTGGAATCACCATTTGGGTGTCGCCTGGGCGTTGGAATCACCATTGGGGTGTCGCCTGGGCGTTGGAATCACCATTGGGGTGTCGCCTGGGCGTTGGAATCACCATTGGGGTGTCGCCTGGGCATTGGAATCGCCATTGGGGTGTCGCCTGGGCATTGGAATCACCATTGGGGTGTCGCCTGGGTAGTTGAATCACCATTGGGGTGTCGCCTGGGCATTGGAATCACCATTGGGGTGTCGCCTGGGTAGTTGAATCACCATTGGGGTGTCGCCTGGGCATTGGAAACACCATTGGGGTGTCGCCTGGGAAGTTGAACACCTATACTGTCCTCTAAAGTACGGCTTCTAATTCGTTTAAGACAAAGGAACCTCAACATTGACATTTTTATGAAGTTGTATTTTGAATGAATAGGTATCATAATGGATGTGTGTTCCAATAGTATTCATATATTAGTAAATTTTAGTATTCTTCGACGTTCACTATAAATTCACTATCTTAACACAGGTTGTACACGCTTGTTCGGCGGTATATACACTAAAATTGGAACGATACAGAGAAGATTAGCATGGCCCCTGCGCAAGGATGACGCGCAAAATCGTGAAGCGTTCCATATCTTAATACAGGTATACACATTAAATATAATGTACTAAAAGGCAGTTTCATAAATAACGATATTTTTACATAGCGTTTCATGAATCCATCGATTTGGTTGAAAAAGTCGATGGACGAGTGGGTAACACCCTCGATTCCCGACAGTCATGAACCGGGATTGAATCCCGCGTTAACATTTTGTTTAATATGTGAATAACCTTCACATATTATTTACTGTTTCAATTATCATGAACTAGGTTGCTCTTGTTGAGCGGTACCTATTAATGTGATTTTGAACCAGGCGATTTGGTTGGATAGAGTTCGATAATATTTAGATATATTGAAACTCTATCATTACAATATGATAGTTGACAATAGCGTTTTGTAATAAAAATTGTTCATTGTGAGAAAATATTTTGTAATTTTAAAACTTGAACAAATTGTGTTGAAACTAGTGTTGAGCCAGAACGGCTATGGTCCTTATAACCGACGACGCATCAAAGCCTGAAGATGTTTTTCAAAGAATTAATTTAGCAGTGAACGTCATCCCAATTAATACACCGTTAATTCTAGAGGACCCTTCATTAAAATGTTAATTAGCAATAAGACCCCCTCGTTAAACCACCCAATAAATATTATAATTTTGACCCAGAGGGACCAATTACACCAAACAACCTGAATATTATGGAAGAGCTAGGAAAGAAATGGTGTATAAACCATGCTTCGAAAAACTCACTAGAGAATCCTACAAGCTTCCAAAGATAATCTGGGAGATTAAAAAGTTCTATTCTTTTAATCCCTACGTTTATGAAGAAATGAGAAAGATTTACTTTGTTTTTTTAATAATCTGATAATCTGGGTATTGTAGAATTCATCATGTCTCACTGGAATATGCATTTGTCCTAACCAATAAACGGCGGTTTGTCTATTCTGTTAGATGTCTATCTGAATCCTACCTATATTGATAGCCTAAATGAACTAAGTTTATAGGAGGGTGTATGGAAGGATGATCTAAACCGTTGGCTTTCGACTGCTAATACCCGAGTTCGATTCCCACATTGGGTATTTTTTTTTCTGATATAAAAAATAATGATACAATGACCCCCGATTCTTGCAAAAGTCTAACCCAACCAGCGAGTGAAAGTAACCAAATGGTGATCTGACATATTTGTAAGGGCAAAAGTCGAACTGCTTTTCACATGTGTAGATATGTGGTGCACTTACATTAAAAGCAGTCGTCTACTTCTACCCACCATGATTATCATGGACTGTACCACGTGTACTATGGATAAGCAAGGAAAAAAGTTTATAGGAAGAGAAAAGATTAAGACGCGAGTGGTTCTTTTACGCATAAATCAAACTTCTACTGTCCTTACAGCAATGAAAAAAATATTGAAAGGGCTTGTTTCACATCTGTAGTGAACCTTCCCAGCGTTTTCACTAATTTTTAATCTACCAGACCGCTTCTTTAGAATTCTAATACTGTATTGGATCATTCTGCTTATATATGCTACACTGAAGAGTGGAAACTCAGAAATGGTATTGGGAGTATATTTCAGTTCGTTTTTTTTTTCGAAAATTGAAGCTTTATTGTGAAAATCTGGTTAGACATTCAATGTTCAAAGTATTGTCCAACGTTAGCCACTACTTTTTACCATCTTTCTGAAAATTGAAGGATCCCATCGTGAAAAAAGGCCGGCTCTTTGACCGCTATCCATTCATCGATCCATTTTTTTTTACTTCATCGTAATTGGAAAAGTGCCGGTAAAACCCAATATTTAAACAAATTATGTACATAAACTTTTTGAAAATTTCCGACAATAACTCTGAAAGATATTACAGTGATCTTTATTGAAGACACACGAGATAACATACACTCATGGACAAAACTTAAGGAAGCTGTATCTTTTAGCATGTATATCGGGATTCAGACAATAACTCTGAAAGATATTACAGTGGCTTTTATTAAAGACACACGAGATAACATACACTCATGGACAAAACTTAAGGAAGTTGTATCTTTTAGCATGTATATCGAGATTCAGACTATAACTCTGAAAGATATTACAGTGACCTTTATTGAAGACACACGAGATAACATACACTCTTGGACAAAACTTAAGGAAGTTGTACCTTTTAGTATGTATATCGGGATTCAGACAATAACTCTGAAAATATTACAATGACCTTTATTGGAGACACACGAGATAACATACACTCATGGACAAACTTAAGGAAGCTGTATCTTTTAGCATGTATATCGGGATTCAAACAATAACTCTGAAAGATATTACAGTGACTTTTATTGAAGACACACGAGATAACATACACTGATGGACAAAACTTAAGGAAGTTGTACCTTTTAGCATGTATATCGGGATTCTAACAATAACTCTGAAAGATATTACAATGACCTTTATTGAAGACACACGAGATAACCAAATGTAGACAAAATTGACTCTGTCACTTTCCATTTCCTTAAGTTTTGTCCATGAGTGCATGTGCCATTTAATATTTGAAACGGCGGTATACTCTTTACGCTGACAATGTGAAAATGCAAAGCTATA
Organism: Cordylochernes scorpioides; assembly: GCA_030710605.1. Taxonomy (NCBI): domain Eukaryota; kingdom Metazoa; phylum Arthropoda; class Arachnida; order Pseudoscorpiones; family Chernetidae; genus Cordylochernes; species Cordylochernes scorpioides. The sequence goes on along the minus strand of CP092863.1, from coordinate 82,298,631 downwards.
TGCATTGTGTTCTTTAGGTACCGTATTTCATATTATGGGAATGAGTTCCATGTTTTTTACACTTTATCAATCAAATAAAAAAACGGCAGTTATTATGGTGATAAATGTCTATCACTTCTAGTTTAAACATGAATAATTAAGACAATACTTACTCTCTTTATGGGGAAGCTGTATTCCATGAATCAAAAGTTTTCTGAAACAGTTTACTGTTGTTCCACAATGTAAATTCTCAATAAATATTGACATTATCTAGGTGTTTGTAAATTGGATCAAAACAATCTTTCAGTGAACAGACTTATTAATTTGTTTTGAAAATAGAGCAATCCATAGATAAATCTTTAATTAAAAAGGCATATATTGGATCAAAAAATCATTTATTTTACCAATATTTCAGTTGGCTGAACGCCAACCTTTATCAAGGTGTTATAATATTTTTAATGTGCGTCAACAACAAACTCAGCGCCACATGTTGTTGACACACTTTAAAATGTTATAATACCTTGATAAAGGTTGGCGTTCAGCCAACTGAAATATTGGTAAAATAAATGATATTTTGATCCAATATATGCCTTTTTAATTAAATATTTATTTATATTAAATAATAAAACGCCATATGAATATAGAAATGAAAACATTTAGACGCGAATGTTTCTTATTTTATGTTGCATCAATTTTAATACGCCCTATATTTATTCAGAATATTCAATGATATTTAATATTTATTTAAAACAGAATATTAAGATGATCATCATTCCTTTTTATAGTTTCATTCCTTTTGCAATATTTATTGTTAAAATTTTACACATATAAATTTACTGGCAATGCGCTTCTTTTAAATATCATCAAATATTATCTCTACCAACCTTACTGCAATGATATGAGTTATTGAATGAGAGGGCTTGGCTCATCAGTAGTGAACCCTCTCAGCGGTTTCGCCAAATTAATCTCTAGACCGCTCTACTATTGTATTGGATTGGTTTGGAATATTCCCTATATTTTCTATGGAAGGCAGCTTAGGAGTGTTTAGTGAACTATGGTCAAAAGCTTATAGGTCTGTAGAGGAACATATATATAGTAGAGCGGTTTAGAGATTAATTTGGCGAAACCGCTGAGAGGGCTCACTACTGATGAGCCAAGCCCTCTCATTCAATAACTCATATCATTGCAGTAAGGTCTGTAGAGATAATATTTGATGATGTTTAAAAGAAGCGCATTGCCAGTAAATTTAAATGTGTAAAATTTAACGATAGATGGCAATTAAATTTAATTTACTAATATTTTATTGTACATACATCTTGATTGGTTATTGGAGGGAGAGAGGACCTAGACGAAGACTGCGGATCACGACCTAAGAGGAAGACAACGAATAAATAAACACAATGACTTTAAAAAGTAATTTATTTTTAGTTACTTTTATTTATTTGCTTTGAATATGGAAACCCGCTAGGGGGAAACGTGTATAACACCAAGAAGGAAGAAACCACGGTCGACGACCCTGCAAAGTTGCAACTTGGTGCAACAATATCAAACTTCTATTGTCCTTACTGCGATGAAATAACTATTGGGATGGCTTAGCACATCAGTGGTATTTATTTCTTTTTCTTTGATATCTTTTATTTCAACACACAAAACGCGTTATCCCAGCTAGGGATAATTGCATCGATTTACATTTCTTTACACAGAAACAGTTATAAACATATTATACAAGAAAAGGTGATCAAAAATAAAAAAGAGAAACAATAAGATATATTAGGAACCTGAACCTTTCAGATTAGAAAGATAATCATTAATTAACACAAAGCAATAACGAGCCATCTATACATATAAAATAATTATTTTATATGTATAGATGGCGCATTATTGCTTTGTGTTAATTTATTCCTAACTGCCCTTGTCTTTATAGTTTGCTGAAGAGCATTGCTCGAAGCAAATATTTGAATGTAATTCTACTATCCTATAAGCTTATGTCCATAGTTTACTTGAAAACCATTTCTAAGATTCCATCCTTCAGTGTAGCATATAAAAGCAGAATGATCCAATACAGTATTAGAGCTCTGAGAAGCGGTCTGGTGGATTAAATTGGCGAAACCGCTGGGAGGGTTCACCACTGATGAGCCAAGCCCTCCAAATATATTTTTTCATCGCAGTAAGGACAGTAGAAGTTTCGTTTTATGTATAAAAGAAACATTCGCGCTTTTAAATCATTTTATTTTATAATCATTAATATATTTACAAAAATAGTTAATAATTTTCTCTGCTATTTACAAATGGATATAGATCTACAACATTATTTATTGTCTGTTGGCTAGCGGTGAAGAAGAGTGGGCATTCCAGCAGTAGGTGTCTTGAGTCCTGGAATGTTCTACAAAACAATTTTCTTAATAATATCTTTAAGGTAATAAGACCAAATCCAAATAAATAAATAGTGTGTGACATTTCTGTAACAGCGTTTTTATCAAAACGTCACACACTATTTATTTATTTGGATTTAGTCTTATTACCTTGTGTTTATCATCTATAATCCAAATTGTGCCTTATCATTAGAGATTTGGTCTTATTACCTTGTGTTTAGAATCTATAATCTAAATTGTACCTTATCATTGGAGATTTGGTCTTATTACCTTGTGTTTATAATCTACTAGCCGAATGACCCGGGCAACGCCCGTGTTTTACCCGATTGAATGTTTTGATTCAAATACTATTTGTTACAATTATAAATTGGCGCCTTAAATAAATGCATATTGTTGAAGCTTGGATCCTCACAGTATTAGTTTGGAATTCTGTGTAGCTCTCTAACCTTTTGTTTTAGATGTTGACGATCTTTTGGCAGAGTTTAATTCAGACTGTATGTTTCACCTCGACCTGCGGATAGACTACTGAGAGATTATCCTTATCTAATTGCGATGCAGCAACAAGAGAATCACCACACAGCCTCACTGATCTTAGCTGAATGACTTTATTGAATCATTCACTCATTTTATATACATATATATTTACATAATTAAAAGAAATAAATAAAAATCTGCATGATTATAAATCAATGTAGCCTAGCAAGTTATTTACATAACTAGGCCCAAACATACCTCCCCCCCCCGCTGAACTTCAGTTCAGATCTCGAGGCGCAAAGGGAAGAGGGGCCAGCTTGGCGATTGGTCTCCTGAAAACTCCTCCGGCTGTCCAAGCCAGTTTTGTGCAAGACACTTTCACCAGACCTTCCTCCCAGTGGAATTATTGGAGATTTAGAGGTAGGAATGGAGCTGTTTTGATGAGCTTTCCTGAATAGCAGTTTCACACTGTATCTTCCTTGGCAGCCTCTGGAATAGGTTTTCTGGTAATAAGTCTCATTATCCTCTTCCCTTGTTTTCCGGTCTTGTAATGACGGCACTGACTCCGATTCCCTGAAATTTCCTACCAGACCATCTAATTCTGATGTAGTTTGAACCGCAAAGCTACAAGGTCCACCTTTATAGTTCGACGAGAGAGAGCTGTCTACTTTGCCCATTAGAATCCAACCGAGCTTTGATTTCATCGCTATAGGCCGGTTCTTTCCCAGCATTTTTTTCTCTCCATGCATCAAATATGCATACATATCTGCACCTAGAATAATGTCGATAGGTGCCGAAATATGAAACAGAGGGTCTGCCAACTCAAGCCCTCTCTGCATGATCTAGGTCGGTTCTGCCAATTTGAAGTTTGGAAATTGAGTTGTTAAGACTTCCATTACTAGAGCATTTGTTTGGTACTTTTCGGATCTATAAATTGATTTGAATGTCAAGTCAACAGATGTAGATGACCCCTGGACTGGATTATTTCCAATACCCCTAAGTGAACGTCGTGATGTTTCTCCTTTGAGCCCAAGTTTTTCACAAATTTCTTTTGTGATCAAACTAACCTGTGACCCACTATCTAAAAGTGCTCGGCAGATCTGCTGTGTATCGCCTTCACCTTCCAAAATTATTTGAGCAGTCGCAAGGAGTACTTGATTAATGGTCTCAATTCCTTGTTCAATACTCGTGTTGTTGATTTCACTTACAGGTTTAAAGATCTGTGGCTTCGCACCCTTCTGAGTATTAGTCACCTCTGTGTCAAGCTTATGGAGTAAAGTATGGTGCCTTTTGTTGCACTTCTTGCAAGGTCCTTGGTAACAATTTTTTCTTGTATGACCTTTTTTTAGACAATTGTAGCACATTTTGATTTGCTTGACAAATTCCCATTTTTGTTCGATAGGCATTGTACTAAATGTAGTACAGTTGTAGATTCTATGACCTGCTTTGCATGCTATGCATATTTGAGCATTTGTATTAATCGCAATGTGTACAGTTGCATAGTCCTTTTGAATTTCATTTTACTTTCTTTGATATTCCCTTGATCCCTGTGGCAGACTTCTAGCTTGACTTTCAAGAAACAGAATGAAGTTTTTATAGGAAGGAAATGATCTCTTATCCTGGGTCAACTCCCACTGTCGTTTCATATCCTCATCGATTCTGTTCCTCAAGAACTGTACCAATATTATGTCCACCAACTCATTTCTTTGCAATCCGAGGGATCCCAGATTGCGTACAGATTCGTTACATGTGTCTAAGAGTTCCTTCAGGGCCTTTGCTGATGGATTCTTCATTTGCTTGATCTTGAAGATCTTATTCAGTTGCGCATAAGCCAACTCTCTTTGGTTGTCGTATCTGGATACTAGAGTATCCCATGCTTGCCCATAGCTCTCTGGTACCATTGGGAATCCACGTATCAGTCTACTTGCCTCTCCCTTCACTGCGGAGCCCAAATATTGCAGCTTTTGTAGATCATTTAACCCTGGATTTTGATCTATGGCCATTCCGAATACCTCCTTAAAATTGAACCAAGAGTTCGCATCTCCATAGAAGTGAGGCAACTCGAACTTAGGCAATTTCACTGTTTCGAGGCCTTTTGCTTGTTTGGTATCAGCTGTACTTTGTATTCCTTCTAATGCACGCCTAAGCTTTATTTCCAGTTTTTCCATTTTATCTTGAATTGTTTCATAACCTTCGAGTTCCTTCTTTTCATCTACTTCCTCCTGTGCAAATAACTCATCGAATAGGATTTTTGTTTCAGTTTTCATTTCTGTAATACCTTCTTCTATCAGTTTCAATTTATGGAGATCGCCTCCCGATATGTCTTCATCTATGGATGCCAGGTATCTATCTATTCGTCTTATCTGTGAACGGATCTTGACCTTTAGGCCTTTGATTGCCTTAGACATATTTTCAGTTTTGAAGGTTCTTTCTCAGTAGAATCACGCTCTTTCTCTTGAAATCCGGCTCGATAAGGACCATATGTTGGAGCTTGGATCCTCACAGTATTAGCTTGGAATTCCGTGTAGCTCTCTAACCTTTTGTTTTAGATGTTGACGATCTTTTGGCAGAGTTCAATTAGGACTGTATGTTTCACCTCGACCTGCGGATTGACTACTGAGAGATTATCCTTATCTAATTGCGATGCAGCAACAAGAGAATCACCACACAGCCTCACTGATCTTAGCTGACTGACTTTAATGAATCTTTCACTCATTTTATATACATATATATTTACATAATTGAAAGAAAGAAAGAAAAATCTGCATGATTATAAATCAATGTAGCCTAGCAAGTTATTTACATAACTAGGCGCAAACACATATTTTAGTTAATAACTATAGCCTATGTGCTTTATCTGTCTATGTACTGTTGGCTTCCGTAGGCGTCTCTTACTGGGAAAAAGAAAGAGAGAATTCCATTTGGTTATTAACTAATATATGCATTTATTTAAGGAGCGACCCGCTCCAACACAATAGTTACAGAAATGGGAGGGGGGGGGGGGGCAAAGGTGGCGTGATCGTAGCCGACCAATAGGAGGGCGCCATTCCAAAAAAAAAAAAAAAGCAAACCGTGACAGAGGCCACGCATGACGCTCGTAACTGTATATAGAATAATCCAAATTGTACCTTATCATTGGAGATTTGGTCTTATTACTTTGTGTTTATAATCTATAATCCAAATTGTACGTTATCATTGGAGATTTGGTCTTATTACCTTGTGTTTATAATCTATAATCCAAATTGTACGTTATCATTGGAGATTTGGTCTTATTACCTTGTGTTTATAATCTATAATCCAAATTGTGCTTTATCATAATATCTTAAAAAAAAAAAAAATTCCATCGACAAATCAAACGAATCAGGAAATCTTGTCATTTACTGAATCCAGAATCCGACCAAGTATAGAATACCTTATGGATGGTTCTTCCCCTATTTCTATAGCGCACGAGACCATTTGAAAGTCAATCTGGGCAATAAAAGCGGCCAATTGGGATAAAATATCACCGAGGTTTGAAAGGGATCCAGGAAGGAAAGCAGACTGTCTTGTTATGTACAAGATATACGGCTCCAATTAGACCATGCGGCTTACGGCGCGGAACTAATTTGATGAATGTCTTCGTCCCTTTTCAAAACTTTTTCTAGATGTATTGTTGGCAAATATCACATGTTTCTATTAGGATTAGCATGTTCCAGAATGATGGTATATAGGAACAGAAAGAGCTACCTTTCCTTTCCCCTTCAAAAATACATTAAAACAATGTATATAGGTTCGTCTATTGAGCATAGAATGTTATGAAGATGAAAGAGAATAGATCATTAACACAAGTTTGAGCAAATACTGACGATTTCAGGCCAAATTTCGATATCACACACACACATACAAAATCCTTTATTGAGACACACTGGTCTTATTGAGGATTCTCCCCGAGATTACAGGAGAGATAGGCCTGTGAAAGTGGGGAATATACAGAAGAAGAAAAAGAAAGATTATGCAAGTATGATATATACATACATATATACAACATAACAACAAAAGCCCCCATTAAGACCCAAAGTCTTACAAAAGACTCGACTGCAGGATCCAAGAAGCAAATAGATAAAGAAGTGAAAATTTCGATATCATGGAAACCTTGGATCATTTTTTTCCTGAATTTTCCCAAACTGGTGTAGTGATACCTTTTCTTCACCGCCATAACGTTCTACATTGGAGTGATGACCAAAAATATAGAGTTTTAATACATTTATAAAAAGAGAGGTGTCTATTTTGAAACATATACTTGTATATTAAAACATATTCATTGGATAGTCTCTATATGTGATTATATGAAGTACTTTTTCGATGGACAAAACTCATAGAAGTGGAATATCTTTGATATCGCCAGTTGTCTTTTTTTTTTAAGAAGACAGATATACATGATAAAAGGTGCAACTTCCTTAAGTTTTGTCCATGAATGTATGTTATCTCGTATGTATTCAATAAAGGTCACTTTCAAAGTTATTATCCTAATCCCGATATACATGATAAAAGGTACAACTTCATCAAGTTTTGTCCATGAGTGTATCTTTCAGAGTTATTGTCTGAATCCCGATATACATGCTGAAAGTTACAACTTCCTTAAGTTTTGTCCATGAGTGTATATATATATCTCTCTCGTACATTATTTAACCGATAAACGTAAGAACAAATGTATATGCTATCTAAACATATATTTTGTATGTATCTGAATATTATTTTTCTTAACATAAACTTTTTCTGGTGTTGATCGATTGACAGATTTACCCGCCAGCATAAGAAATCATCAAAGGACATTTATTGGAATTTCTTGCATAGGACAATGTCTATCCTTGCCTTAGTACATCCACACATGGAATGTCGCCAATCGAGAATAATGGCTCTTCACAAGCTTACTCCTTTGCTACGAGTGACAGCGTCATCGACTCGCCTCAAATATTTGGCAATTTGCATATATAATGAGCGATAACGCAAGAAAATTGATCGAGAATTTTTAATGAGGCCTGAGGAGGAATTAACCCCTAAACACTCAGTGTCACACGCTGCCATCTGCCTGGCGATATGGGAGTTAGAAACAGGCTACGTAGTGGTTGAATGCTTGGTCAGCTGTTGGTTAGATGTATACTATTTGGTTCATCTGTTGGCTGAGTGTGCTATATCTGTCCTAACTGTTGGCTTGGTCGTAGCTATAATAACGGGTAATTGTTGGTTGTTGAAAACTATATTTAGCGAATTTACCAAATGAAAGAAGACAAATTTCTTCAATCATTCAACGACGCAATCTTTCGGGCAAAAACTCTTCAACAGGCAATAAAGTATAAATACGACACTTTGAACGAGACTAATGGTTGAAGTGAATATATATACAATTAAATTAAAGAAATTGAGGAATAATTAAATGAACTTGTTTTCTTTCATTTGGTAAATTCGCTACATATTTTACAAATTATAATCTTCTATGTCTAATGATGAAAACTATACCTTTTTTTATTATTATCCCTAGTACACGTGGTACAGGCCATGATAATCATGGTGGGTAGAAGTTGGCGACTGCTTTTACTGTAAGTGCACCACATGACTACACATGTGAAAAGCAGTTAGACTTTGCACTTACAAATGTGCCAATGCCCCGTTTGGTTACTTGCACTCGCTGGTGGGGTTGGACTTTTGCAAGAATCGGGGGCCGTTGGAGCATTTACTATACCTGTTATCTGTTAGCTGAGTGGAAGCTATAATAAATTCTTAACAAACTTAATTATAAAATATTCTTCCATTTACAGTAATCATACGTTTTAAAAGGAGGGTCGGTGGAAGCATGGTCTAAACCGTTGGTTTTCGACCACTACGACCCGGGTTCGATTCCCGCATTGGGCACTTTTTTTCTGTTAAAAAAAAAATGCTCCGAAGGCCCCCGATTCTTGCTAAAGTCCAACCCCACCAGCGAGTGTAAGTAACCAAACGGGGATCTGGCACATTTGTAAGTGCAAAGTCGAACTGCTTTTCACATGTGTAGACATGTGGTACACTTACAGTAAATGCACTCGCCTTCTTCTACCCACCATGATTATCATGGCCTGTACCAGGTGTACTCGGGATAGCAAAAAAAAAAACGTTTTAAAGATGCATCTATCGTTATGTACTGAATGTAAATTTGAAGGCGATACAACAGTGAGAATTTGCCTTTTGTTAGAGTATGAGATAGTCTAACATTGTATTGAATTATGTAACCAAGATTCTTTAGATAAATATGCGAAATGCTTTTTATACTGATCAATCTCCCTACCAGTTCCTGCACTGTAAAACAAGGATGTTCGACCATAGTATTACTCAAATACACTCATGGACAAAACTTAAAGAAGTTTCATATTTTGATTTTGACGGTCGGGTATTAATTTTGAGGAGACAGAACTAATTTTGTTCACACATAGTTATCTTGTGTATCTTCAATAAAAGTCACTATAATATTTTTCAGAGGTATCGTCTGAATCCCGATATACATGCTAAAAGGTACAACTTCATTAGGTTTTGTCCATGAGTGTATCTTTCAGAGTTATTGTCTCAATCCCGATATACATGCTAAAAGGTACAACTTCCTTATATTTTGTCCATGAGTGTATGTTATCTCGTGTGTCTTCACAATAAAGGTCACTGTAATATATTTCAGAGTTATTGTCCGAATTCCGATATACATGCTAAAAGGTACAACTTCCTCAAGTTTTGTCCATGAGTGTATCTTTCAGAGTTATTGTCTCAATCCCGATATACATGCTAAAAGGTACAACTTCCTAATGTTTTGTCCATGAGTGTATGTTATCTCGTGTGTCTTCACAATAAAGGTCACTGTAATATCTTTCAGAGTTATTGTCCGAATCCCGATACACATGATAAAAGGTACAACTTCCTTAAGGTTTTTCCATGAGAGTAATTCTATGGATTTTCTCGGCCGAACAAGGAATGCACAACACGTCGTTGCTATGGGAACACCTATTTTACAGGTTGGAGAGCTGTTAATTATTGTAATGGGGAAAGTTCGTATCCAGGCTGTGGTATCTTTGAGGTTGATCTGGTCCAATATTGCCTTAGACATTGAAAATTGAATCATTTTCATCGCTATTTATCTTTATCATACAGTACAAATTTCTTTAATCAGTGAATTCATGATGAAAAATATTTGGAAATGCTTGGCTAATCAGTGATCAACATTCTTAACCAATTCGTTAATTTAAAAACTACCAGATTTCTACAGCTATTTTATTGTTTATTCTGTTTTTAAAATATGTATTTGTAGTTTTATTCTTTGTTGAGCGATGTTTAGCAAAATATGAAAAAAAGTCTTAATATTGTTACACCAGGCTGCGGTTTGACAGATTCTTCAGTCTTGATTCTCTCCTCAGACGCGTCTTGCATCTTTCCAGAACGTGTCTCAACCATTCTACAAGGTTGAACCAGTCAATAATAAGACAACTATATATTTAGGTAACACCTAGAATCTTTATTTATCACATCAAAGTTTATAGCAGGTGGGGTATTTAGTGTATCAAAATACAAATGTTTTATAGTACATAATATTTTATAATAATAATCTGTTTTATAAAAATAAATTAATATATAATTTAAATTTTAAATATATTAAAAATAATATTATAAATAATTTTTAAAATACGCGCATTGATCATGATGCAACAATATGTACATAAATATTCATCTAAATATGTGGGAGAAATCACTCTGATAATACCAAATACAAATATATATTTTTTATGTAAATGAAAATTCAAATATTATAAATAACACTGTGATAATGTGAAGCATGTGAAGCATTCGACCGATTGGAGCTCTCTTCGTCAATATGCATTGTCATCGTGATTGAACTAGTGTGAGGTGGAATCTTGATTATGGAATTTGATAATATTATGGAAATAAGCTAAGAGAATAGTAGAATTACATATAAATATTTGCAGAGAGTTATGCTCTTCTGTAAACAACAAGGTCAGTTAGGTATCAATCAAGCATAATACAATAACATGCAATCTATATTCATGGACAAAACTTGAGGATATTGTACCTTTTAGCATGTATATCGGGATTCAGACAATAACTCAGAAAGATATTACAGTGACCTTTATTGAAGACACACGAGATAACATACATTCATGGACAAAACTTAAGGAAGTTGTACCTTTTAGCATGTATATCAGGATTAAGACAATAACTCTTAAAGATATTACAGTGACCTTTAATGAAGACACACGAGATAACATACATTCATGGACAAATCTTAAGGAAGTTGTACCTTTTAGTATGTATATCAGGATTCAGACAATAACTCTGAAAGATATTACAGTGACCTTTATTGAAGACATACGAGATAACATACATTCATGGACAAATCTTAAGGAAGTTGTACCTTTTACCATGTATATCGGGATTGAGACAATAACTCTGAAAGATATTACAGTGACCTTTATTGAAGACACACGAGATAACAAAGATTACATTTGCCTCAATCTCCTTAAAAAAATAGAGACAACTGACAAAATTAAAGAATTTCTACTAAGTTTTGTCTATGAGTTTATATAAGAAAAAAATAACAAATAAGCACGAATCTATATTTTCTATATAGAAAAACTTCTTTAAAGTCTCGTTTTACTATTAGGCCCATTGAAAAGCCTTTGGCTCCAAAGCTCTAGCTTGTTATATGCACTAAAATTAAATAAAAAACCTTTCTAATTACTCTCTCTCTGCAAGTACCATCTTGGTCTTGAGTTGGGTAACACCAGCCATCACATCGACCTGCCCACTCTGTGGGAGAGAACTCTCGCAGTCTATCGGTGGCGGAGTCTTTCCCGCGGTGGGCCCCACCAATGAAGATTTTATAAATATGTATATCGTAATTTAAACAATGTGATACGTTTTGGTTCCTCTCTGCCTCCGCGGCTTCATGCAGGACGCCGAGCTTTCCTCAGTTAATCCTAAACTTTCCCCTGGTCCTGGTGCCATGTGAGACGTACTAGGAGAGCGTCTTTTGATCCCAAACTTTGTCCTTACTGTCCCGTGCGGACTTCCCACTCTGCACGCCTTGCCACTCAACCCCGACTGCTTCCAACTCACTTGTTGTCTTACTCGGGTTTATGACATGTATATTTATCAACTTTACACTTATTTATATGGAGGCAATGGTCGCCTCTCCCGTCAAAATAAACGTCAGAATCTGACGCCATCTATTGACTGTCGCCGCAACTAGTGGCATCGGGTCGGTGACAAAGCCACAACACCAACTTTGGCAAACTTATAAGCGTCCACCTAGAGACCATAGTTTCGGGCTAATGTCCCTCTTCAGTTTAGGGCGGACTTTATTCCATGAGATCCACACGGGATCTAATGGAATCTTAACAATCTACCAAAGAGGTGTTTTGCTGGCAATGTGGCTGGGCCAAATCTATTGGCAAAACATAGATGGAAAATTTGCCGGGAAAAAATTAATCCATTGAAGCAATGGTCGCCTCTCCCGTCAAAATAAACGTCAGAATCTGACGCCATCTATGTGGCGACGGTCAATAGATGGCGTCAGATTCTGACGTTTATTTTGACGGGAGAGGCGACCATTGCTTCCATGGATTAATTTCCTCCCGGCAAATTTTCCACTTATTTATATATTTATCCTTATTTCATCTTATTTATACATATATATATTATATTTAACCTTATATATGAATATACTAGCGGATGTACCCGGCTTCGCCCGGGTTTTACCCGAGTAAAGGTTTGTATTGGAAATATTAACGAATGGCTCGTTAAAGCAGAGTGCCAATTGATTTATTGGAAATACAAGTTTAGAGACAATCAAAAGAGAGATAGAATGTTGGTTGTGATCAGCCAGCAGCTAGGCAGGCAGGGGTAGGTAGGTAGGTAGGTAGTGACGTCACACATGGTATCAGGTGCCGCAGCCGGGCTGTACACGTGTCAAGGTCGACTTGGGATGAAAACAGCGACTTTATAAATTTCACAATTTCTAACACTCCCTCTTGAAATTTATAACGTTCAAGTTTTCTAGGAGCCGCCTGAAGTGTTTCGGTCCCAAAGGTTTCGTCAGGAGGTCAGCCGTCTGCTGAAGAGTGCTGACATATCTTGTGATCAGCTCACCATCTTCCTGTTTAGTACGAATGTAGTGATATCGTACATCAATGTGCTTCGTTCTCTTATGGAACTCGGGATTCTGCACTAGCTTTATGGCTGCTTGATTATCCATGTTGAGTACTGTGGGTCTGTCGATCTTAATCCCGATATCCTTAAGAAGTCTGCGTAGCCAAACCATTTCTTTAGTAGCAGCACAGGCAGCAATATATTCACTTTCTGTTGTCGAGAGGGCAACTGTCGATTGCTTTTGGCTTGACCATGAAACAGCACCATGGTTTAACATGAAGATGTAACCTGTAGTACTTTTCCTTGAATCAATATCCCTAGCATAATCGCTATCTGAGAAACCTGTTAACTCTTGATGGTTAGCGTACAATATTCCTAATTGTGGTGTTGCTTTCAAGTAGCGAAATACATTTTTAATTGCTGTCCAGTGTGTCTGTCCTGGGTTGTCAAGGTATTTACTTAACTGTGATGTCGCATAAGCTATGTCCGGTCTAGAAACAGTAGAGGCAAACATTAGTGAGCCTACGGCTTCTCTGTAAGGAAATTTTGGTGAATTTCCATTTTTATCTAAGTCTGGGCAATCAGCTTTAGTTAGGACTGTACTCGGGTCCATGGGTACTGCTGCGGGTTTGCAATCAATCATGTTGAATTTATCTAAAATCTTGTTTATGTATGAAGATTGGTGGATATAGATCTTCGATCAATCCTCTGATTGTTCAATCTGAAGTCCTACGAAATAATCTGCATCTCTAGACGTTATATTGAACTCGTGAGATAGTTCCTGGACAATAGAATCGATATCGTCTTTGTTCCGAGACATGAGAAGTCCATCATCGACGTAAAGAGCAAGGATCATTTGAGTGTCGTTAATAGTTCCGGTGAAAACACATTGATCTGCATTAGATTGGAAAAAATTGTGTTTCTCTAAGAAGGATTTAAACTTCCTATTCCAATTTCTGGACGATTGTTTCAGTCCATATAGACTCTTTTGTAGTTTACAAACAAAATTGTGTCCTTGAGAGAAACCTTCTGGTTGTTCTAAGTATATGACTTCGTCTAGGTCACCATATAAAAATGCAGTCTTTACGTCAAATTGTTTTAAGAACATTCTTTCTGATGCCGCGTTTGCTAGTAACACTCGAAGTGAATAATATCTGACAACAGGACTGAAGGTGTCGAAATAGTCTACGTTCTTCCTTTGTGTGTAACCCTTAGCTACAAGTCTAGCCTTAAATTTAGGTGCCGTAGAGTTGGGATGGGATTTTAGCTTATAAACCCATTTACTTCCTATTGGCTTATATCCGTCTGGTAGGGTTTCGAGTGACCATGTGTTGTTAGATTCTAACGCTTTTATTTCTTCTTTCATTGCATCCAACCATTTTTCGGCATTTGGACTTTCCATAGCATCTTTATAGGTTGAAGGCTCATCGACAAAATGGTAGTTACAAGAATCTGCTTTCTTTTTAGATCGAGTTATCATCGGGTGGAATACCGACGGCGTGGGAAACCCTAGCGCTGCAGGTGATTCATCCTCGGTTGTTTGTGCTGCCGGCGGGTCAAAGTCAATGTTAACTGGGATGAAATTTTCTCCCTCTAGTTCGCAATGTCGGAGCTTTGTCTCGTTAAAAGTAACATCTTTAGAGATAGAAATCTTTCTAGTAGAAGGGTTCCAGAGTCGAAAGTTAGTGCAGGTTTTATCGTACCCTAAGAAAATCATCTTTTGTGATTTCTTATCCCATTTCCTTCTACGTTCTTTAGGTGTATGCAACCATGCTTCACAGCCGAAAATCTTTAGATTATATAAACTAGCTTTTCTTCCGAAAAAGAGTTCATAGGGTGTGGTATTGGGAGCTTGTTTAGTGAATGTTCGGTTTAGAATAAAAGTTGCAGTATTGCAAGCTTCTGCCCAAAGTTCTTCGGGAAGATTTCGTGCGCACAGCATCGATCGAGCTGCTTCGACAATAGTTCTATTGTCTCGTTCTACGCGCCCTATCTGTTCGTGAACATATGGAGCTGACAATTCATGCACTATTCCGAACTTTCTGCAAGTATTTGTGAAATCTTTACTGGTATATTCTAGTGCATTATCGGTTCTAATCACTTTAATTTTATTGCCTGTTTGATTATAACTGAATCTAGCAAAGTTTTCAAATTTGTGTAAAATATCGGATTTGTGTCTAATGAAATCTATATGGCGAAAGCCACTGGAATAATCTTTGAATAAAATGAAATAAAGTGATCCTCCTATTGATTGTGTTGGCATAGGGCCGCAGATATCACTTAGAATGAACTCACCAGGATTGTACTCCTTTGTTTCAGACAAATGACTAGGCTTTCTGTGAGCTTTTCCTTCTTGGCAGCCTTGACAGAAGAAATCGTCTTCTTTTATGTCCTCGGGTTGCAAACCGTTGATCAATCCTTTCTTGGCCATTTCTCGAATAGTGGTGAGTGAGATGTGTGCTAGTCTTTCGTGCCACAGTTGGAGGTTGTTGATCTTTGCAGAAAATCCTTGTGAAGATGAAGTAACTCGGAACATCATCTTGTAGAGCCCATCTTGGCGTTGTCCAACTGCTTTCAGATCTTTTCTTGAGTAGATGCGCAGCTCATCCTTGTCGATGTCTACTCGGTATCCCTTTTCAGTGCACACTCCCAGGCTGAACAGATTTTTCTTGAGCTTCGAAGAGTAGAGCACATTCCTGATTGATGTTGCAATCCATTTTCCATTCACCAGGGCAAGGATTTCAATGTCACCTGTACCTTCTGCAAGGACGGAAGTGTTGTCTCCAAGGTATATTCTATGATCGTTGTGGATCGGAGTGAAGGACTTGAACCATTCACGTCGGAAGGTCATGCTGCAGCTTGCTCCGCTATCTGCCCACCATACGTCGCAATCATTCCACTTTAGGATGGTATCAGCGTTGAAACTTTTATGATCATAATCTCCTACTTGGTTCTTCCGCTTCTCGTTTTTCTTCTGCTGGTCGGCAATCCGTTTTCGACATTCCCGTGACCAATGACCAATCTTGTGACAATAATGGCATTCAGTCTTTTTCTTTAGTTCTGATATCTTTCCTGAATCAGTCTTCTTTATGTTGTCTTCTTTGATTCTTGGTTTAGTCTGTTGGTAGAATGCTGTACCTTGCGAGGAATCGGCCTGCTGGTTTCTACATTCTTCAATCAGAAGACGTGCTGATAAGTTCTCTAGAGTCTGCGTAATCGGCGCTTGAGACTCCCATGCTGGAATGAAATACCGCATGCTCGAAGGAAGAGAGTTTATTATCTTTGCCACTTTCTGGTCATCTGTAATCGTTCCTCCTGCATCCTGAATTCTTGCACTAAGATTTTCAATCTTGGCGATATAGCTGCTGACATCCTCTGATGACGACATTCGGGCGTCAAAAAATTGTTGCCACAACATGCTAATTGCGATCTCTGATCTCTGTTCGTGGATGGACATGAGCCTTGTCCACATTTGAGCGGCAGTTTTACAGGACATCAAAGGTTCTAGAAATCTTAATTCAAGTGCCTGTGATATAAGCATTCGGGCTTTGATATCTTTGGCGTGCCATGCATCCTGTATAGCAGAGGTAGCGTCACTTACCTCTGGTTTGATTTCTTTGCCGTCCACGATATCCAAAAGTTGATTTTGCTCTAATAGTAGTCGGAACTGAAATTTCCAAAGGGAGAAGTTTTCGCCTTTGAACTGGCGGACTTGATTCTCAAGGTGCGTCATATTTACCACGAGTTAGGCTTAGCAGTTTCACTTTAGGTTTGCTTCTTCAAATTTGGGGCGTAGTCAGGACCCATAACCTATTGGAAATATTAACGAATGGCTCGTTAAAGCAGAGTGCCAATTGATTTATTGGAAATACAAGTTTAGAGACAATCAAAAGAGAGATAGAATGTTGGTTGTGATCAGCCAGCAGCTAGGCAGGCAGGGGTAGGTAGGTAGGTAGGTAGTGACGTCACACATGGTATCAGGTGCCGCAGCCGGGCTGTACACGTGTCAAGGTCGACTTGGGATGAAAACAGCGACTTTATAAATTTCACAATTTCTAACAGTTTGTCTAACGAACATTTGTTAAAACAATTCTCTATAAACTTATTTAAAAAAAGATATATTTTGATAATTTGAAACTCGTAAATTTGAATCTCTCGAAAAAGTGAACATTTTTCCCCCGGTCCCTGTGTGCCGTGTCATCCTGAATTTTGTCTTTCCTAATTTTCTACATTACAAAATCATCGTTTTATCTAGTGAACATTTTTTCCCGGTCCCTTGAAAAATATTCGATAAGTTGAATAAAATCAATATTAATTGGTTCTCTCGGTAATTGGAAGTTAAAGGAATAGTATCTTTGCCTTGGAATTGTATCATTATTCTTGTCTCAAATAAATTGCCGTGTCATCCTGAGATAATCTTACTTTTGAAAAATAATCTTTAAGATAATAAACCTAGTGATAATAAAAATTATAGATAAAAAACTTGTTATCATCGTCACAATGGGGGCGCTGCTTGCGAGTTAAATCTACAAATCTGCAAATAACTCTAAGGATATTCAAGAAATTATTTTTCAGAAACCTTCCCAGTACTATACTAAATAACTTCCCAAAGTTTCATGGCGTTCCAATGAGTGGTTTGGTCAGGCATAAAGGACACACACACACATACATTCATTTATATATATACTAGCGGATGTACCCGGCTTCGCCCGTGTTTTACCCGAGTAAAGGTTTGTCTAACGAATCTCTCGATAAAGTGAATATTTTTTCCCGGTCTCTTGAAAAATACTCGATAAGTTGAATAAAATCAATATTAATCGGTATCCGAGTAAAGGTTTGTCTAACGAACATTTGAAACTCGTAAATTTGAATCTCTCGATAAAGTGATCATTTTTTCCCGGTCCCTGTGTGCCGTGTCATCCTGAATTTTGTCTTTCCTAATTTTCTACATTACAAAATCATCGTTTTATCTAGTGAAGATTTTTCCCGGTCCCTTGAAAAATACTCGATAAGTTGAATAAAACCATGGTCGTTTATGGAAGATGGACGTAGTTCCCGGAGGTCACCCGCGAGGCCTTTTTCTTGTCTACTTGGCACAGCTGTGTCACCAACTCTGCCCCCGCGCGCCAGGACCTCTTGATCCCTCTGATTGGTCGGTGGGAACTTGGACTGTCCAACCGGCCGGCGGCCGGACGATAACATTTTCTCGACAGGGGGGGGGGGGGGGGGGGGGGGGCAGACCTAAGCCTATTTCCGTCGCAAGGTGGCGCTGCTTGCGAGTTAAAGCTACAAATCTGCAAATAACTCTAAGGATATTAAAGATATTCAAGAAATTATTTTTCGAAAACCTTTCTGGGGATATGCCTATTAATATCCCAAAATTTCACGGCGATTGGATGTACGGTTTTTGAATCTATAGAGTACACACACAGACAGACATTCATTTATATATATATATATATGGACATTAAAATAAAGTAGTTTCAATCTCAATATCTCTCTCTCTCTCTAGATATGTTATTTAATCTACTTGAGCGAGCTGTTTTCTATATTGTATTTGGCGACCAGAGAGATGGCTTGTAGCCTACCTGCAGTACAATGTGGTGGTTCTAAGAAAAGAAGCCCGGAATATATCTCAGCGCCATATTTCACGTCAAATGTGGAAATCATATTTCACCGCCTTTGTTACAACTTCCGCACCATGAAAGATGACCCCGGTGGGTAACCAATCTATTGGCCTTGTGTAAATTTGTTTTTAAAACCTATTTAGAATATTGGGAGAGACAGAGTATGGCGTCGGATTATATTTTCTATAACTAGAACCTTTACACTCATAGACAAAACTTAAGGAAGTTTTACCTTTCAGCATGTATATCGGGATACAGACAATAACTCTGAAAGTTACACTCATGGACAAAACTTAAGGAAGTTGTACCTTTTAGCATGTATATCGGGATTCAGATAATAACTCTGAAAGATACACTCATGGACAAAACTTAAGGAAGTTGTACCTTTTAGCATGTATATCGGAATTCAGACAATAACTCTGAAAGATACACTCATGGACAAAACTTAAGGAAATTGTACCTTTTATAATGTATATCGGGATTCAGACAATAACTCTGAAAGATACACTCATAGACAAAATTTAAGGAAGTAGTACCTTTCAGCATGTATATCGGGATTCAGATAATAACTATGAAAGATACACTCATGGACAAAAATTAAGTAAGGTATACCTTTAAACATGTATATCGGGATTCATAAAATAACTCTGAAAGTACATTCATGGACAAAATTAAGGAAGTTGTAAAGGTACAACTTTCTTAATTTGTCTATAAGTGTGTATTTCAGAGTTATTGTCTGAATCCCGATATACATGCTGAAAGGTACAACTTCCTTAAGTTTTGTCCATTAGTGTATCTTTCAGAGTTATTGTCAGAATCCCGATATACATGCTAAAAGGTACAACTTCCTTGAGCTTTTTTCATGAGTGTATCTTCCATAGTTATTGTCTGAATCCCGATATACATGCTAAAAGGTACAACTTTCTTAAGTATTGTACATAAGTGTATATTGGTTATCTCGTGTGTCTTCAATAAAGGCCACTGTAATATCTTTCAGAGTTATTTTCTGAATCCCGATATACATGCTAAAAGGTATAGCATACTTAAGTATTGTCCATAAGTTTAATATTTTAAGTTGTATCAAGGTGTATATGGTGTGTTTCCCACAGGTTGACCCGAGGTGGTGTATTGGTGTTCACATACACACACCAAGGATGTAGGGCGGAGGTCAATTAATTAGCCCAGCGGTGCACCTGTCTGCCAGGTGGTTACCGCACGATGCACGCCGAACGTTGCCCCACGCACTGCTGTGAGTTACCCCCTCATCTATCCACTACCGCATTCCCTTCAACTGCCTCACTCCACCGCATCGTGGTCTTTTCTATTGATTCTACTTGACAATTCTTATAATGATTTGTCACAACACACCCAAAATTCCAGAAAATACTTACATAAAAGTATCAGAAACACCAAATATTAACTGTAGAGAAAATGAACAAACTGCTTTTTACCTATTTTGATTTTATATCGACCGATACGATCCGGGTTTGAATCTCGCAGTGGGCACTTTTTTATAATTAAAAAAATGCTCCAATGCCCCCCGATTCTTTCAAAAGTACAACCCCACCAGCGAGTGCAAGTAATCAAACGGGGCTCTGGCATATTTATAAGTTCAAAGTCGAACTGCTTTTCATATGTCTAGACATGTGGTGCACTTAGAGTAAAGCAGTCGCCTACTTCTACCTACCATGATTATCAAAGACCGTATCACGTGTACTGGGGATAAGCAAAAAAGAAGTCTATGAAAGTAATACTTGCATAAAAGTATCAGAAACACCAAATTGTTCCTGCAGAGAAACTGAACAAACTGCTCTTCACCTTATCTGCGACTGTTCGAACTTTACAGAATTAAGACATCGATTGTTTCCTGATCTAAATGATTTAACTCTCTTACATCAACCTCTTTGTCTATATAAATTTATGAACTCTGTCGATTAATACATGTAAATTTCTTTTTAACAATAGACAATTTCTACTGTCCTTACTGCAATAAGGGCAGTAGAAATTGTTTATTTTTTAAAAGAATCATTCTCGTCTATAATAGTTTCGAATTTTGATAACAGATGGCGTGAAAATGCATCATAACATGTGAATTTGTGAATAGTTAATCCTTAGTGTTAATTTGTTTGTTGTTTTGTTTGTTTCTTCTGTAATATGCGCATATATTTCAATATTGCGTTTGTTTGATTAATAAATGAAATTCTTTGAAATAAAATGCCATTAGGAATACTCCCACTAAGTTAACAGATATCAGGTATGAAGTCGGTGGACGGAGTTACTTGCTTCATGTCCCAGCTGGATGTCTAGTCACAGTGTCAATGGTTCATCACATTATCGTCAACATTCTTACATCAACGGTTTATTTATCAGCCAGAAAACTATTCTGAATATTATTTTCAAAGGTTTAATTGTTTTATATATATATGTTCAAAGTCTTTACCCCTGAACGAAAAATGCTCAAATCTTCCTAAATTGTATACATCCATGGTCAATAACGGTTCAACTCAAACTGTATTGTACATCAATTTTGTAACAAAGTATTTATTAATTTTATTATTTTGATTAACAAAATTGTCATTTTTATGTTTATATCTTGCTACTCTATAAATTTCCCTCGTGGCTTATCTTTTGTTTACGATTCTTAGTTTGTTCTTGCCTTAAATAAATTGTTGTCTCATCTTGAAGTTTGTCTTCCCTAATTTTCCACGTGGCAATATACAAGAACGGTTTAACTCCAACTAAATCAAACTATATAATAAGGCAAAATAGCCTAACTGCGAAAGTTTTAGACTTTAGAACCTGATGTCCTTGGTTCGAACACACTTTTCGCTATCTTTTTTATTTTCTCTAATTATTTTTGTGATCTCTTCCTCATTTTGTAAATATTGACTGAGTTGTCAATAAATTTGTTTTTAATTGTCAACTCAAATTAAATCGTACATCAATACACAGCAAGAGTTCAACTCAACCTGAATTGTATACTCGTACAAAAATGGTTCAACTAAAGCTTAATTTTACAAACAAAAACAACAACGGTTCAATTCAACCTGAATTATACAACCCTATACAACACAAGAGTTCAACTGAATTGTACATCTGTACATAACAATGGTTCAACTCAACATGAATTGTACAACTAAACACAACAATGGTTCAACTCAAACTGAATTGTACATCAATATGCAACAACAGTTCAACTCAAACTTAATTGTACATCAATATGCAACAGCGGTTCAACTCAACCTGAATTGTACATTCGTACACAACACAACGGTTCAACACAACCTGAATGGTACAACCAAAAACAACAACGGTTTAATTCAACCTGATTTTACAATCCTATGCAACACAACAGTTCAACTTAAACTGAATTTTACACCCGTACAAAATATCTCTACATCACAGACTGAATTCTACACCAAGACGCAACAACGGTTCAATTTATCCTGCATTGTATATTCAAGCACGACATGGGTTAAAACAAGCATAACTTGTACATACAAGCGCAACAATGGTTCGATTCAGACTAGATTTTGTATCCACAGATAACATTGAATCAATACAGCCTGAATGGCGGACCTGTACAGAATACATTTTCAGCTCAGCCTGAATTGCATATCAGTAAATGATAGGGATTAAGTATCTAAATTTAGTGTTGTTTCTTGACGCAAGCATCCCTTGTGGGTAAGTCACGTCTGTTTTGATGATAATAAATAAATAGGGATTAAGCACATTCTTTAAATTGTATATTTACACATAGCTATAGTTTCGCTTGGCAGAAAATCGATATAGACCCAGAGCAGCAGCTTTACACACCCAAGATAGAGGACATTGGTGCTGCTGTGATTGAGATGTATGGAGACATCTGAGGCTCTTCATTGGACACGACAACAACAGAAAATTGACATGGACCCAGAACAGGAGCTTTACACACCCAAGATAATGGACATTGTGACTGCTGTGATAGAGATGTATGGAGACATCTGAGGCTCTTCATTGGACACGACAACAACAGAAAATTGACATGGACCCAGAACAGCAGCTTTACACACCCAAGATAGAGGGCATTGCACTGCTGTGATTGAGATGTATGGAGACATCTGAGGCTCTTCATTGGACACGACAACAACAGAAAATTGACATGGACCCAGAACAGGAGCTTTACACACCCAAGATAGAGGACATTGCTGCTGCTGTGATAGAGATGTATGGAGACATCTAAGGCTCTTCATTGGACACGACAGCAACAACAACATAGTTTAACTTGCCCTGAATGTCGCACTCAAGCCTGAAAATGGTTCATTTTGTTAAAGGTTGTACAATTACGCATCAAAACGGTACAACGTAGACTGTTCATCTATAAAAACAATTGTTCCTCTTAAAATGAATGGTAAACCCATTAGCGATAATGGTTCAAATCGGTCTGAAAGGTAAACCCAATTAGCAACAATGGTCCAACATTTAGACCTGAAAGGTAAACCCAATAACAACAATGGTCCATCATTTAGACCTGAAAGGTAAACCCAATAACAACAATGACCCATCATTTAGACCTGAAAGGTAAACCCAACAACAACAATGGTCCATCATATAGACCTGAAAGGTAAACCCAATAACAACAATGGTCCATCGTTTAGAATTGAATGGTAAACCCAATTAACAACATGGTCCATCATTGAGACCTGAAAGGTAAACCCAATTAGCAACAATGATCCATCATTTAGACCTGAAAGGTAAACCCAATAACAACAATGACCCATAATTTAGACCTGAAAGGTAAACCCAATAACAACAATGACCCATCATTTAGACCTGAAAGGTAAACCCAATAACAACAATGGTCCATCATTTAGACCTGAATGGTAAACCCAATTAACAACAATGACCCATCATTTAGACCTGAAAGGTAAACCCAATAACAACAATGGTTCATCATTTAGACTTGAATGGTAAACCCAATTAACAACATGGTCCATCATTGAGATCTGAAAGGTAAACAGAATAACAACAATGGTCCATCATTTAGACCTGAAAGGTAAACCCAATAACAACAATGGTCCATCATTTAGACTTGAATGGTAAACCCAAATAACAACATGGTCCATCATTGAGATCTGAAATATAAACCCAATAACAACAATGGTCCATCATTTAGACCTGAAATGTAAACACAATTAACAACAATAGTCCATCATTTATACTTGAAAGGTAAACCCAATTAGCAACAATAGTCCATCATTTAAACCTGAATGGTAAACCCAATTAACAACATGGTCCATCATTGAGAACTGAAAGGTAAACCCAATTAACAACATGGTCCATCATTGAGATCTGAAAAGTAACCCAATTAACAACAATGGTCCATCATTTAGACCTGAAAGGTAAACCCAATTAACAACATGGTCCATCATTGAGATCTGAAAGGTAAACCCAATAACAACAATGGTCTATCATTTAGACCTGAATGGTAAACCCAATTAACAACATGGTCCATCATTTAGACCTGAAAGGTAAACCAAATAACAACAATGATCCATCATTTAGACCTGAATGGTAAACCCAATTAGCAACAATGATCCATCATTTAGACCTGAAAGGTGAACCCAATAACAACATGGTCCATCATTGAGACCTGAAAGGTAAACCCAATTAACAACATGGTCCATCATTTAGACCTGAAAGGCAAACCCAATTAACAAAATGGTCCATCATCACGACCTGAAAGGTAAACCCAATTAACAACATTGTCCATCATCTCGACCTGAATGGTAAACCCAATTAACAACATGGTCCATCATTTGGACCTGAAAGGTAAACCCAATTAACAACATGGTCCATCATTCAGACCTGAAAGGTAAACCCAATTAACAACATGGTCCATCATTTATACCTGAATGGTAAACCCAATTAACAACATGGTCCATCATTTAGACCTGAAAGGTAAACCAAATAACAACAATGATCCATCATTTAGACCTGAATGGTAAACCCAATTAGCAACAATGATCCATCATTTAGACCTGAAAGGTGAACCCAATAACAACATGGTCCATCATTGAGACCTGAAAGGCAAACCCAATTAACAAAATGGTCCATCATCACGACCTGAAAGGTAAACCCAATTAACAACATTGTCCATCATCTCGACCTGAATGGTAAACCCAATTAACAACATGGGCCATCATTTGGACCTGAAAGGTAAACCCAATTAACAACATGGTCCATCATTCAGACCTGAAAGGTAAACCCAATTAACAACATGGTCCATCATTTATACCTGAATGGTAAACCCAATTAACAACAATGGTCCATCATTTAGACCAGAAAGGCAAACCCAATTAACAAAATGGTCCATCATCACGACCTGAAAGGTAAACCCAATTAACAACATGGTCCATCATCTCGACCTGAATGGTAAACCCAATTAACAACATGGTCCATCATTTAGACCTGAAAGGTAAACCCAATTAACAACATGGTCCATCATTTAGACCTGAAAGGTAAACCCAATTAACAACATGGTCCATCATTGAGATCTGAAAGGTAAACACAATAACAACAATGATCCATCATTTAGACTTGAAAGGTAAACCCAATTAACAACATGGTCCATCATTTAGACCTGAATGGTAAACCCAATTAACAACAATGGTCCATCATTTAGACCAGAAAGGTAAACCCAATTAAGAACATGGTCCATCATTGAGATCTGAAAGGTAAACCCAATAACAACAATGATCCATCATTTAGACTTGAAAGGTAAACCCAATTAACAACATGGTCCATCATTGAGATCTGAAAGGTAAACCCAATAACAACAATGATCCATCATTTAGAATTGAAAGGTAAACCCAATTAACAACATGGTCCATCATTTAGACTTGAACGGTAAACCCAATTAGCAACAATGATCCATCATTTAGACCTGAAAGGTATACCCAATAACAACAATGATCCATCATTTAGACTTGAAAGGTGAACCCAATTAACAACAATGGTCCATCATTTAGACCAGAAAGGTAAACCCAATTAACAACATGGTCCATCATTGAGATCTGAAAGGTAAACCCAATAAAAACAATGATCCATCATTTAGAAGGGAAAGGTAAACCCAATTAACAACATGGTCCACCTTTTAGACTTGAATGTTAAACCCAATTAGCAACAATGATCCATCATTTAGACCTGAAAGGTATACCCAATAACAACAATGATCCATCATTTAGACTTGAAAGGTAAACCCAATTAACAACATGGTCCGTCATTTAGACCTGAAGGGTAAACCCAATAACAACATGGTCCATCATTTAGACCTGAAAGGTAAATCCAATAACAACAATGGTCCATCATTTAGACCTGAAAGGTAAACCCAATAACAACAATGGTCCATCATTTAGACCTGAAAGGTAAACCCAATAACAACAATGGTCCATCATTTAGACTTGAATGGTAAACCCAATTAGCAACAATGATCCATCATTTAGACCTGAAAGGTAAACCCAATAAAAACAATGGTCCATCATTGAGACCTGAAAGGGTAAACCCAATAAGAACAATGGTCCATCATTGAGATCTGAAAGGTAAACCCAATAACAACAATGATCCATCATTTAGACTTGAAAGGTAAACCCAATTAGCAACAATGATCCATCATTTAGACTTGAAAGGTAAACCCAATAACAACAATGATCCATCATTTAGACTTGAAAGGTAAACCCAATTAACAACATGGTCCATCATTTAGACCTGAAAGGTAAACCCAATAACAACAATGGTCCATCATTTAGAATTGAATGGTAAACCCAATTAGCAACAATGATCCATCATTTAAACCTGAAAGGTAAACATAATAACAACATGGTCCATCATTTAGACCTGAAAGGTAAATCCAATAACAACAATGGTCCATCATTTAGACCTGAAAGGTAAACCCAATAACAACAATGGTACATCATTTAGACCTGAAAGGTAAACCCAATTAACAACATGGTCCATCATTGAGACCTGAAAGGGTAAACCCAATAACAACAATGGTCCATCATTTAGACCTAAAAGGTAAACACAATTAACAACATGGCCCATCATTGAGACCTGAAAGGGTAAACCCAATTAACAACAATGATACATCATTTAGACTTGAAAGGTAAACCCAATTAACAACAATGATCCATCTCGACCTGAATGGTAAACCCTATTAGCAACAATGATCCATCATTTAGACCTGAAAGGTAAGCCCAATAACAACAATGGTTCATCATTTAGACCTGAAAGATAAACCCAATAACAACAATGGTCCATCATTTAGACCTGAAAGGTAAACCCAATTAACAACATGGTCCATCATTGAGACCTGAAAGGGTAAACCCAATAACAACAATGGTCCATCATTGTGATCTGAAAGTTAAGCCCAATAACAACAATGGTCCATCATTGAGACCTGAAAGGTAAACCCAATTAACAACATGGTCCATCATTTAGACCTGAAAGGTAAACCCAATAACAACAATGGTCCATAATTTAGATCTGAAAGGTAAACCCAATAACAACAATGCTCCATCATTTAGACTTGAATGGTAAACCCAATCAACAACAATGGTCCATCATTTAGACCTGAAAGGTAAACCCAATAACAACAATGGTCCATCATTTAGACCTGAAAGGTAAACCCAATTAACAACAATGGTCCATCATTTAGACCTGAAAGGTAAATCCAATAACAACAATGGACCATCATTTAGTCCTGAAAGGTAAACCCAATTAACAACAATGATCCATCATTTAGACCTGAATGGTAAACCCAATTGACAACAATGAACCATCTCGACCTAAAAGGTAAAACCAATAACAACAATGGTCCATCTCTTCCTGAAAGGTAAACCCAATAACATCAATTTTCCCTTTCGAACTAAATGGTAAACCCAATTAACAACAATGTTCCATCTCGACCTGAAAGGTAAACCCAATTAACAACAATGATCCATCTCGACCTGAATGGTAAACCCAATTAACAACAATGAGCCATCACGGCTTGAAAGGTAAACCCAATTAACAACAATGAGCCATCTCGGGGAAGGGCGGAAACCAAGCCCTCTCAATATATTTCCCATAGCAGTAAGGACAGTAGAAGTTTGTTTTATGCGTAAAATAAACATTCATGTCTTAATGTTTTCATTTCCTATATATATACCATGTTGTGCATAAGAATGTTTCACATAGAAACACCAAGCCTGATATAAATTTAAAATGGCATTCAATAAAATCTTCTAACATAAAATAAGGGCTAGTAACCCAGTAAGGCCCAAGAAGCTAAGAGAACATAAAAATCGATCAGGCCATTCCTTGATTCAATACGGACAATCAAAAAGATCCGCTCTCTCTGAAGTCACCTTACCATATAAGCTGGGTTCCTTCTGAGCCCATAGATGCATAGGGAGAATACAAGACAGCAGCCAGGTCGCCATGCTGCCCGATTGACCATAGCGATCCTATGACTCTCATAGTCCACCTCACCTTACCATGTGCTGCCCCTCTAAACATAGATAACCATGTTACTCTGTGTGTGGTATTCATTTAACTTGACGCTAGTGCGCTTTTACTCTGGCCCCATGACTGCATATTGGATAAGTAGCTCACCGCGACGATGTTTGCTCCATACATTACAAGATTATATTTTACTCATTTAGTTTATTTTCTGTTTACCAATAATAATTTTTATTTATATTGTAGCGAACAATTATATTTTAAGCGCATATTATTTATCTTTTGATGTTTATATTTATTTATATTGTCACGAAATTGGTTTATGTAAATCAAATGTGAATGAAATATCTCTATAAGTAAATATGTAAATACGTCTATGTTTAAAGTTATATAAGAAAGTTATGTGAATTCAATAACTGATTTTTCATTTTCTTGTTTCTAGTTTTGTTGTGAGGAAAACCTCACTCATAAAGTTTATCATTTGACCAAATAAAACTCTAAATTGATATCGCGACAATATTTTGCTATTCTGGAAACTTCTCTCATTGCTCATCTTGTATCTTATAAATGTCGATTGGTGTTTTTGCCTTAAATAAATTGGTTTGTCATCCTGAAGTTTGTCTTTCCTGATTTTCTATGTTACATTTTGGTGGAGATGCTGGGTAGATTTGGGAAGACAAACTGAGGATAACCTACTGAAGTGTGTCTTTCCTGATTTTCTATGTTAAATTTTGGTGGAGGTGCTGGATAGATTAGGAAAGACAAACTAAGTACGCCTACTGATGTTTGTCTTTCTTAATTTTCTACATTACATTTTGGTGGAGATGCTGGGTAGATTAGAGAAGAAAACTAAGATCGCCTTCTGAAGTTTGTATTTCCTAATTTTCGACGTTACATTTTGGTGGAGATGCTGGGTAGATTAGAGAAGACAAACTAAGGATAACCTACTAAAGTTTGTCTTTCCTGATTTTCTATGTTACATTTTGGTGGAGATGCTGGGTAGATTAGAGAAGACAAACTAAGGATAACCTACTAAAGTTTGTCTTTCCTGATTTTCTATGTTACATTTTGGTGGAGATGCTGGGTAGATTAGAGAAGACAAACTGAGGATCGCCTACTGAAGATTGTATCTTTCCTGATTTTCTACGTTACATTTTGGTGGAGATGCTGAGTAGATTAGAGAAGACAAACTGAGGATCGCCTACTGAAGATTGTATCTTTCCTGATTTTCTATGTTACATTTTGGTGGAGATGCTGAGTAGATTAGGGAAGACAAACTGAGGATCGCCTACTGAAGATTGTATCTTTCCTGATTTTCTACGTTACATTTTGGTGGAGATGCTGAGTAGATTAGAGAAGACAAACTGAGAATCGCCTACTGAAGATTGTATCTTTCCTGATTTTCTACGTTACATTTTGGTGGAGATGCTGAGTAGATTAGAGAAGACAAACTGAGGATCGCCTACTGAAGCTTGTGTCTTTCCTGATTTTCTATGTTACATTTTGGTGGAGATGATGGGTAGATTAGAGAAGACAAACTGAGGATCGCCTACTGAAGCTTGTGTCTTTCCTGATTTTCTACGTTACATTTTGGTGGAGATGCTGGGTAGATTAGGAAAGACAAATTGAGGATAACCTACTGAAGTTTATCTTTCTTTATTTTCTATGTTACATTTTGGTGGAGATGCTGGGTAGATTAGGGAAGACAAACTGAGGATTGCCTCCTGAAGTTTGTCTTTCCTGATTTTCTACGTTACATTTCGGTGGAGATGCTGAGTAGATTAGGGAAGACAAACTGAGGATTGCCTACTGAAGTTTGTCTTTCCTGATTTTCTACGTTACATTTTGGTGGAGATGCTGAGTAGATTAGGGAAGACAAACTGAGGATTGCCTACTGAAATTTGTCTTTCCTGATTTTCCACGTTACATTTTGGTGGAGATGCTGAGTAGATTAGAGAAGACAAACTGAGGATTGCCTACTGAAATTTGTCTTTCCTGATTTTCCACATTACATTTTGGTGGAGATGCTGAGTAGATTAGAGAAGACAAACTGAGGATTGCCTACTGAAATTTGTCTTTCATGATTTTGTACGTTACAATATTGTAACAAAGTATTTATTATTTTATTAGCAGAGTATTATTTTTTATGTTTATATTTTGCTATACTCTGTACACTTCCCTCCTTTGCTTATCTTTTGTTTACGACTCATAGTTTGTTCTTGCCTGAAATAAATTTTTGTCTCATCCCGAAGTTTGTCTTCCCTAATTTTCCACGTAGCATAATATAAACTCGTATACAAGTAACCAGATCTATAGAAATTGAAAATATATTTTCAGTAGTTTATTGCTGCATGAAGGAATACCATAAATAATGTTTTTAAGCATTCTGATAGGAAATTTATTACAATTTTTTCTCTCTGTCGGTACCTAAGAACTATTAGCCAACAAGTTAGATACTTTGAGTTCCTGTTATTCAGTCGAATTGTTTCTTAAACCATCAGAACCTCCAAGCTTTGAGAGAATTCTTTTTATTTTTTACTTATACGATAAGTTATCACTGAGATAGCAAGATTATTCAAAGCAGAGAGAGAGAGAGAGATCGATTTCATTTGTGGGATACACACACACACAAAAGCCTTTATTAGGGACTTGCCCCATACAGATTCTCTCAATTGGGTAAGGTAATAATCATCTTGTGTTATTTACATAGAAATTGAACTGACTTTACTCTTCATCTCAAAGTCATTGCTTGTATGACGCCCTTTTTTGTCTGCCTTGGCATTCTATAGATGAAAGATGAGCTTGAGAATTAAAAAAAAAGATAAATTTAATAAATTACTACACTAGAGGGCTATTTAAATACGCTTTCGTGAATAAAAAAGACAAATTTCATACACTTATATTCTAGTTACCGTTTGATAAAATTGATAATTTATGCAAATTTTCTTAAATTTTTGTTCAAGTTTTTATACGTTATGCAAATATTTTGTGATCAATGTACAACAATATGACAAGAAATTACAGTATTGTCAGTTTTCAATATGCAATTTTCAAATACATTTTTAAAAAACCAACGTCTTTTTTTAACCCAACAAACTTTATTCTAACAGACGATTTAGGCATAGATAAGCTAGCGCCATCTGTTAATCAAAATATGAAGTAATTTGGAAAATGTTCTAACAAAACTTTTTTTTTTTTATAATTTGCACATTGAATTTTATATAGAATATTAAAAATGAATATTTCTATAGAATATATATATTCCACTATTAAAATGTATTTTAAAAATATATTAAAGATGTTTATATATATAATTTTGATATACTATTTAGTAAATATAGACATTGTTATTGCCTGACCTTTTGAAAAATTAATATAAAGATCTTTTTGAAAAAAAAAAATCAAAAGATCAAAAACCTTTCGCACTAAGTTTGATATTTACAAATAACAAATTTATTGCGAAAGTGCAATACGTCTATGTTTATACGAGAAATGTATAGAAATACAGAAATGGGCAAACCTTAAGGAAGTTGTACCTTTCAGCATGTATATCGGGATTGAGACTATAACTCTGAAAGATACAGTCATGGACAAAACTTAAGGAAGTTGTACCTTTCAGCATGTATATCGGGATTCAGACAATAACTCTGAAAGACACACTCATGGACAAAACTTAAGGAAGTTGTACCTTTCAGCATGTATATCGGGATTCAGACAATAACTCAAAAAGACACACTCATGGACAAAACTTAAGGAAGTTGTACCTTTCAGCATGTATATCGGGATTCAGACAATAACTCTGAAAGATACACTCATGGACAAAACTTAAGGAAGTTGTACCTTTCAGTATGTATATCGGGATTCAGACAATAACTCTGAAAGATACACTCATGGACAAAACTTAAGGAAGTTGTACCTTTCAGTATGTATATCGGGATTCAGACAATAACTCTGAAAGATACACTCATGGACAAAACTTAAGGAAGTTGTACATTTCAGCATGTATATCGGGATTCAGACAATAACTCTGAAAGATACACTCATGGACAAAACTTAAGGAAGTTGTACCTTTCAGTATGTATATCGGGATTCAGACAATAACTCTGAAAGATACACTCATGGACAAAACTTAAGGAAGTTGTACCTTTCAGCATGTATATCGGGATTCAAACAATAACTCTGAAAGATACACTCATGGACAAAACTTAAGGAAGTTGTACCTTTCAGCATGTATATCGGGATTCAGACAATAACTCTGAAAGATGCACTCATGGACAAAACTTAAGGAAGTTGTACCTTTCAGCATGTATATCGGGATTCAAACAATAACTCTGAAAGATACACTCATGGACAAAACTTAAGGAAGTTGTACCTTTCAGCATGTATATCGGGATTCAGACAATAACTCTGAAAGATACACTCATGGACAAAACTTAAGGAAGTTGTACCTTTCAGTATGTATATCGGGATTCAGACAATAACTCTGAAAGATACACTCATGGACAAAACTTAAGGAAGTTGTACATTTCAGCATGTATATCGGGATTCAGACAATAACTCTGAAAGATACACTCATGGACAAAACTTAAGGAAGTTGTACCTTTCAGCATGTATATCGGGATTCAAACAATAACTCTGAAAGATACACTCATGGACAAAACTTAAGGAAGTTGTACCTTTCAGCATGTATATCGGGATTCAGACAATAACTCTGAAAGACACACTCATGGACAAAACTTAAGGAAGTTGTACCTTTCAGCATGTATATCGGGATTCAGACAATAACTCTGAAAGATACACTCATGGACAAAACTTAAGGAAGTTGTACCTTTCAGTATGTATATCGGGATTCAGACAATAACTCTGAAAGATACACTCATGGACAAAACTTAAGGAAGTTGTACCTTTCAGTATGTATATCGGGATTCAGACAATAACTCTGAAAGATACACTCATGGACAAAACTTAAGGAAGTTGTACATTTCAGCATGTATATCGGGATTCAGACAATAACTCTGAAAGATACACTCATGGACAAAACTTAAGGAAGTTGTACCTTTCAGTATGTATATCGGGATTCAGACAATAACTCTGAAAGATACACTCATGGACAAAACTTAAGGAAGTTGTACCTTTCAGCATGTACAGGGTGATCCAAAAGTCCCGCACAACTTTAAAAATTAATAACTCCGCGAATATTTGCGCTAGAGCAATGCGGTAAACACCATTGTGTTCAGGATGTAATGGGATTTTTTATGGCAAATAATGAAAAATTCGAAATTGATTTTAGTTACAATTTTATTCGCCAGATGGCGCTCTACCAGAATCAGAGATTCAGCGGCCAAATTGTTTGATAAATTGAAAAATATAACTGATCGACACGTATTTTTCCTTTTTGAATACCAGGAAAGAACCCTAATAATATCAAATAACAAATTAATAAAACACCACTTCGCCAAAAGTATGAAGAATTGGTTAACGATTTTCAAATACAATCAGAGATATGTAAAATAGGTAAATGCAAATTAAAACATGTAGCAAAAATATTTATATTTTATATGGGGTTTTGTGAAATAGATTGAATGTTTGAAAAACACTGCTGATATCAATACACGAATTTTTGAAATGTTAATATAGTACCAAAAATTATGATGGCACTATTAATAGGATTTCTTGCTCTAAGAAATGTGTAGTTTCTTGACTGATTGGCGACCCTTGACTATTTAACTGGATATTTGTCATGATCCAACAAATGAAATATAGAGGGGGGTGACAAAATATATTTGTCGTACTTTATTCCAAATATCCTATGGGCTTGTCAAATGTTATCATTGTTTATTATACTGTACACAATTTTTAGAAATGTGTCCCCTCAAATAAAAATAATTTTTAAATCGACCTTTTGCGTTGAAAAACGTGGTAGTAAAATCATTTTGTATTATTTTTTTCACAAAATTTCTAAAGTTATTGGTGTACAGAAAATATTCCTTATGCTATTTCTTCTAATGAGCGAAAAGCGAAAACTAAACATAAGGGGAAAAATTGTGTGTACCAGTGTTATTCGAGAAGTTATAACACTCTGGTTTGCACGACATAATATGTGAGCAAATGACAAACAAAATATTACTGTTCACAAAAAAAAAAATAGTCAAGATGTGAGGATAGCATTTATTATCCCCATATCCCAACACAAAGAGCTGCAAAATATTGGTAAATAATATAATACATGGCGGCTTATATAACACATGAGGTAACTGCCTTCTCTCTTGTGTTAGGTCACAATCCTTGCTCAATGTGGCACCCTTCATTCTCAATCACCGCCTGCAGACGATAAATGAAAGAATGGACAGCATTAAATAACATATCTGTTGAAATTGATAAAACGTGCCATCTGATAGAAGCCTTCAACATGGCCAATGTGGTAGGCCAGCATCGATAAACACGCGACTTAATGTACCCCCATAACCAAAAATCGCAAGGCGTCAAGTCTGGTGATCTTGGAGGCCACTGGTATATAATGTGGCGACTTATCACACGATTTTCACAGAACGTATCCTTCAGCAATTGTTTGGCACCTCGGGAGATATGAGGAGGTCCTCCATCTTTCATGAATGTTATTTCGCTTAGTGCTTTTGCCCTGCAATATGGGAATACCCTTTTCTCTCAAAAGTTAAACATAACGTTCATCAGTTACAAAAACGGTTTTAAAAGTTCTTCCATTGATTTTTCAAAGAAAAATGGCCCAATAATAAAAGAAGTGAACCCACACAAAACTGTAACTCTAGGCTGGTAAAGTGGCATTTCTGTAAAAATCCTAGGGTTTTCTTTTGCCCAAATGCGGCTGTTTTGAATGTTAAATTCTCCGTTTAGAGAAAAGTGAGCATCATCTGTCCACAGAACATTCGACAGCCAGTTTTCATCAATATCAATTTGCCGGAAACCCATGCAGCGAATTCTTGACGCATCTCAAAATCGCCAACTTTCAGCTCGTGAAATCTTTGCATGGGTACATTTTGCATGGGTACATTTTGTATGGGTACACACAATAGAGACATTAAGTAAAGCGTCTTCGGATATCACAATCATACACGGCGAATTTAACTCCAAAAGTTCAATTTGGGGATCACCTGTCCAGGATAACAAAAGTCAGCAGGTTGAGAACATGCTAACCGACCTCGACCTTACACCGTTAAATAACGGAGAGAACACCTACCTATCTAAGTCCACCGGCACAGAATCCGCAATAGACACCACAGCGATAAATTACAACATCGCACCCACAACACAATGGAAAATCCTGAGAGGTGCAATCAGTGACCACAGACCAATTTTAACAACCCTAAACTTCAAAATTGAGAATGTCCATTAGAATAAAAGAACATAGAACTTTAGGAAAGCCGACTTGAAAAAAATTCACAGAAAAGCTTGAAGAACTGTGCAACGAAAAATTGAATTACAGAGCGCTTGACAAAAACTTGGAAAAATTATCTTCGAACATTTCAAAAGCTGCAAAAGCATCGATACCTAAAGGTAGACGTAAAGCCCTGTGGATACCTTAGTCGAAGGACCTCAATATCGAGGCAATGATATCAGAGACAGAGACAATATCAATAAACTTCTTAAAAAATAAAACAGAAGAAAACAGAAAGGAACTCATTGAAATTAGTCACAAAATAGAACAAGAAATTTGAATATGCAAACAAGAAAAATGGGCAGAATTCTGCGAAAAAATGGATCCAAGAAAGGACAGCCAACACTGGAATATGATTAGAGTGTTAGAGAACAATCAAAACCAACACCAATCCTCCAATACTCTAACCGATATGAATAGAACAGCGCGAACGAGAACAAACAGATGGCTGACATAATTGCTGAATATCTTTCAAGCACTTCCATACTCAACTATACGAATGAAGACAGGACTCTAAAAATAATATAAACCAGTTAGTTAAACAAGCAAGAAACTTCCATCAACAAGATATTTTCTCGAGAGACTTCACACTGAATGAGCTAAACTTATCAATAAAATATCCAAGAGGTCACCAAGAGATAATCTAATCTTTGGTTAAATGATTAAACACTTTGAAGACAAAGCTAATAATCAACTCCTACGAATACTGAACATTTCATGGCAAACTGGTAAACTACCAAAGAATTGGAAGATATCAATTATAGTGCCAATACTGAAGCCAAACAAAGATGCCAAGGAATACAAGAACTATCGGCCAATTGCTCTCACCAGCAAACTTTGTAAAATACCAGAACGAATTATCCACTCTAGGCTCATAGTCTGGCTCACTAACAATAATAAAATAAACCTCTACCAAACTGCCTATAGATCCCAGCACTGTACGACTGATCAACTGTTCTACTTCTGTCAATCAATAATAGATTCTTTCCAGGAAAAACCGCCAAAGAAGACCACGGCTATATTCCTTGATATGACCTCAGCTTTTGATCGAGTGTGGAGGGAGAAATTACGTGAAAAGCTGCACAACATCAGAGTAAGAGAAAAACCTTAATATGGATTGCAGACTTCTTAAGGGGAAGAAGGTTAAAGGTTCGGGTTAATGGAGAATTTTCCAAGGAAGGAAGAACATGGACTGGTGTAACTCAGGGATCTGTGCTCAGTCCTCTTCTCTATCTGCTATATATTAACGACATCCATCCTTACCTCACTGAAGACACAATGGTTGCCTGTTATGCAGATGATATAGCCATATGGCACACAAGTAGCAGCATAGAAAATTCGTAAAAAAAAACTGAACACATCAATGAGAGGACTAAAGAAGTGGGCAATGGAACTTCAAATGAGCATAAACCCAATAAAACCAAACCTATGCGTCTTCTCCACTCACAGGGAAAAAGGCATAAATATAACCAAAAAATAAGCATAAACAAACAAATAATTGATAAAATTAGAAATCCATAATACCTAGGTGTGATACTGCAGTCCTGGATCTTTCAAGTTGGTCTCGAGGACCACGCCATCACCATCTCCTAAGCGGCGAAGTACGCGATCTACGTATTCATCGTAGATCGCAAAATGCGTGGTGTCGCTGGAGACCCACTGGCGATTCTCCACCAAATTCTGCAGCGCTGGAAGAGGCGCCATATTCATTGTACATAGTGTATATAATGCATATTATCTTTTTTAATAGTGCAGACTGTGCATGTATTGACAAGATGTCAACAGAATTATTTTAATTATTATTGATGAGGAATTGGTATTTTCAGAACACATAATTAGCACCTCAAATAGAGCTATCAGAAAACTAAACATTCTGAGAAGGCTATGTGGAACAAATTGAGGAGCAAAACCCAGAATTCTCAGAACAACATATACCACCTTAATAAGGCCGATAATGGAATATGCAATACCGGTCTGGGCTCCCTCAAGCTCATCACTAAAAATAAGACTAGACAGTGTTCAAGAAAAAGCGGCCAAAATAATCACTGGTGCTGTTTCATCCACCAACAATGAGAAAATTCAGAGAGAATGTGTTCTAGACCTACTCGCTCGAAAGCAGAAGACAAAATAAAAACAACTTGGATCGGCACTTCGGAAACGAGGAACCAGAGGACGAGATCTCTCTGACCACTTGTGGTTTGGTAGATCCGCCCTTTTCTGAGAATGAGGTGAAACTGACGGCTTTCAAGTTCGGGAAAAGGAAATCTCCTGGTCCCGAAGGGAACGATAACACGGTCGTGAAAGCCCTGGTAAGGATGCACCCATCGCTTCTTTCCAGGTTATTCAATAGGTGCCTGGACACAGGTACATTTCCTGAGGCATGGAAGGTTACCCGAGTAGTGCTTCTCGAAAGGTCTGGTAGAAAGGGTAATTCTCCTAATGATTATCGTATGCTTTCTTTACTAGTGTGTTTAGGTATGGTCCTGGATAGCCTACTAGCTCAGCGACTGAAGCACTGGCTAGAGAGTAATGAGCTCCTTTCCTCTTTCTAACATGGTTTTAGGGAAGGGAAGTCCACAACCACAGCTCTGAACGAGGTGTTAGAGGGGGTTGAGATGGGCTTAAATAAGGGTGTTTGGGTTCTTTTCGTGGCCCTGGACATTGATGGCGCGTTCAACTCCATGAGTTGGAACAAGCTGATGAGAAATTTGATGGACATGGGTTGTCCTGATAATTTGTGCAGCTTGGTTCGTGACCTTCTGAGGGATAGACGGATTAGCCTCAGTTTTGGTGGGCGGAAGTTGGAAAAAAACTGTGCTAGGGGTTGCCCCCAGGGCTCTTGCTGCGGACCTATTCTGTGGAATATCCTGGTAAACACCGTTTTCCAGGAGGAGCTCCCTGAGGGAGCCTGGCTGGTTCTCTATGCTGACGACCAGTTCCTCATCATTGAGGCTGCTTCGAGAGCGAAGGCTGAGAAGTGTGGTGAAACTTCTCTCCAAATTCTCTCGAACTGGGCCTATGACTCTGGCCTTAAGTTCAATGTCTCCAAAACTAAAGCCCTCAGCTTTAAGCCAAGGGACATAAGAAATAAAAGGAAAGGGATCAAATGGGAACACAAGCCGGCTATCCGGATCGAAGGACGGAGGGTATCGTTGGTCAAAAGGATGACCATCCTGGGGGAGGTCATTGATGACAAGATGGGTTGGCAATACCAGGCGGAGGAGATGGTGGCGAGAGGCAGGGAGGCGTTGTGCAGGCCTGTCCTGATTGGCTCTCAACAGGGGGGGGGGAGAAGGAGGGTACTATTTTTAGGAACCTCTGCCTCTCCTGTGTCGAGCCAATCCTGCTATATGCTTCCAGGGCTTGGTGTCGCCGAAACAGGGATCAGAAGGTGGCGACTACTCTAGAGAGAGTGCAGAGGAAAGCGGCACTCAGAATCACAGGGGGATAACGCACTACCAGCAGTGAGGCCTTATTGGTCCTCGCTGGTCTTATTCCCCTGGGATTGAAACTAGAGGAGGAGACCATCAGACAGAAGCTCTGGGAGAACGGGGAAGATGCCCTGGGACTTGAAGCGGGTGCCCTGTAATGGAAGAGGGACCCAAGAATTCGCATGCCGGCTTGTGGACCGAAAGGTCTGGGTGGCCATCTGCTTCTAGGGTATACCAACTGTGCTTAGGTGGGATACTCCATTTCTTGTTTATTTTGGCTACTGTTTCTATTTCTT
Source organism: Cordylochernes scorpioides (assembly GCA_030710605.1). Lineage (NCBI taxonomy): Eukaryota > Metazoa > Arthropoda > Arachnida > Pseudoscorpiones > Chernetidae > Cordylochernes > Cordylochernes scorpioides. The sequence continues at coordinate 82,259,403 of CP092863.1, read as the reverse complement.
TAAAAGTAAGTTTATTTTTCTGTAGCAAGGGTTCTTTTGTGCCTTTTTTCGCTAGCGCATCAGCAGCTTCATTGCCTTCAATGCTAACATGTAAGGGTATCCATTGAAGATGAATTTTTGAGGTATTGAGAGTTTTTGGAGATAACTAATTATGTTCCTGCTTACATTGTCTCTAAGTTCCCCTGTGTGACTCAAGTGTTGTATGGCACTTCTACTATCAGTAAGAATCCATATATCGTGATGTTTAATGTTTCTGATGGATTTTAAGACTTCATAGATGGCTATAAGTTCTGATCTGAAGACTGAGAAAAATTCTGGGTTTCTTCTGTTTATTTTCTCATTGCCATTTGTGGTTTTAATGAGAGAGCCACTACCAGTGTGTCCCAACTCGTCTCTGCTACCATCGGTATAGATAGTTATTGCATTTTTAGGAATTTTATATTAATTATTTCTAATGATAATTGTTTTAAGTATTCTGGATTTTGGTATTGTCTGTTGGTGGGTTCATTTAAAGTGGCATTAAAAATAATATTTTGTTAGTGGTTCGCATGGAGATATTTTTTCAGCTGAATAATATTTTTCCACTTTATATTTTAAAAATCCATTTCTTTTGGCCAGGTGGAGAGGGCCTTCTTTTTTGAGTCTTATATTGGGTTCCCAATTAAGTATGTAATTGAGAGTTCTGTGTTTGTTTTCATAACTCTTGATTTTGTTTATATATTTTGGCAGATTGTAGCTTATTCTATTCTTTAAGGGCATAATGTCTGCCTCGTAAAGTACAATATCATTAGGGCAGGTTTGTCGAAGACCTGCAATAATTCTAGCTGCATTTAGTTGTATCCTTTCCAGTGTTTTTAGATTTGTTTCAGATGCTGTACCATAGATTTGATATCCATATTCCAAGATTGGTCTCATTAGAGATGTGTAAGTTAATTTTAGTGTTGTTGCTTCAGCTCCCCACTCTTCCTGAAATATATTTCAAGATTTTTATTCGGTCTCTTCCTTTTCTAACAACTCCTTCAATATGCTTACTGGAGTTAATTTCTGGATCCAGGGTGTAGCCGAGATATTTAGGATGTTTATTATATTGCAATTGTTGTTCTTTCAGAATAATTTTCGGTTTTATTTTGTATAGTTTCTTATCGGAAGTAAAAAGACAGGTTTCAGATTGTTGGGGGTTAAATTCTAATTTATGTTTATTAGCAAATTTTTCTAGGTGGAGAAGAGTCTTGTTCAAATCTCTTTCAGCTTTTTTCCAGTTAGTGTTGCTGCTCCATAGAATAATGTCATCAGCGAAAAGTCCATTATCGGTTTTATGTGAAAATATTTCTTCTATGCCTGCAATAAATAGGGTGAAGAGAGTTGGGCTAAGGACTGATCCTTGTGGTAATCCTTGGTACAATTTGAAGGTTTTAGATAGAGTGCCATTATATTTGACCCTGATTTGTATATTTTTAAGAGAATCATTTATCCAAGTGATAGCTTTTCCATCAATTTTGATATGTTTGTATAATTTTGTAATTAACTTGTTTTTCCATACATTATCAAAAGCTTGTGTAAGGTCTAAAAAGCAGCTATGGTGTGGTTAGTTGTTTTTTTGTTTGTGCATCTTTTACCTTTTGTGTGAAAAATAAGAGTTGGTCTATTGTCCCATGTCCTTTCCTAAATCCATTTTGTTCTTCTGGTAAGAGATTTCTTGTGTCGGAGTGGTAGGTGAGTCGTCCGAGTATAATTTTTTCCATAAATTTGCAGCAAATATTTGTTAGGGAGATAGGTCGGTAGTTTTTAGGGTCATCAGCAGATTTGTCAAGTTTTTAATGGGAATTATTGTTGCATTTTTAGTCTTGAGGCAATTTTCCAGTTTTCCAGGAGTTATTGAAAATATTAAGAAGTCTTTCTTTGCCAATTTTGCCCAAGTTTGATATCATTCGGCCATGGATTCTATCTGGCCCAGGAGTCTTGTTTAGGTCAGTGTTTTCTAATGCATAAGCTAGCTCTTTCATATTGATTTTTTCGTGGAAAATATTATGAGTGCTGGTGACATTTTTACAGTCATGAATAATCTTTCGGGCCTTTTTTCAACCTTGATTTTACTACTTATTTGATATGAATTACCTAAAAGATTGGCAGCAATTTTGTCATTAGTTGCTGGTGTACCATCTGTATTCTTAATCATATTTGTGTTTTCAGTTTGTAGCTGGACTCTGTCAATTTGTTTTGCCAAATTCCAAAGTTTTGTATTTGGGTTTCTTGGGTTCAGGTTTTCACAAGTTTGTTTCCATTTTTCCCTTTTCACATTTACGTATAATCTTTTTTATTTTTGCAATCACAATGTTCAGTTCAGTTCTACAATATTTTTGGTTTTGGTTGCACTTTTTTGTAGTTCATTTCTTCTAGTTATAAGTCTTTGAATATTTTTTGCCTGGTGTGTATAATTTGGAATCCATTTCTTAATATTACCTCTTGGTATTGAAACTTTGGCTGCTTTAATAATGGTGTTTTCGAAAGATATCATATTAGCCTTTTTGAAGTTCCAGAATTTTTCTTAATCGAGCTAGTTTTTGTCTTGGTGCTAATTTCTATCAAATTAGGCAAATGATCACTTCCAAAACTTTTTAATATTTTCTATTTGCATTTGTGGAAAATGTCAGGATAGTAAAAACTTATATCAAGGGCTTGTGCAGTATTATAGCTTGTAGGAATGATGGGTAGGATTCCCATCATTTAAGCACATGAGAAGGCATTGTCGTCAAATATGTTTGATAGTATTTTGCCTCTTGGGTTTGGCGTAGAACATCCCCATAGTTGATGTTTGGCATTAAGGTCACCTACAATAATAGTGTTGTCTGTAAGAAATTGGGCCATTGTTCCATCGTCAATAAATGTATTGTTTGGAGGGTGATACATATTGTATATGTGGATGGCTTTGTTTTGATTGAGGTAGACTTTGATACCTTGGGCTTCGAGGTCTAATGTGTTTGTAATATTAACGGCTATGTTCTCATAGTACAAATTCTTGATTAAAATTGCTAGGCCACGCCCTTCAACAGCATATACAGATGGATCTTCAGACCTTACCCTGAGTACTGGAGGGGCCGGAATTAACATAATACTGCAAGATGGAACAAACATCAAAATCAAAGAAGGAGCAGGACAGATTTCGTCAAACTTCACTTGTGAACTGACAGCTATCTGGAAAGCCCTTGATGTATGCCTTAACCAACCATCCCTGCATGAAGCAGAAGGAATTTTAATATACAGCGACTCCATATCCGCTCTAGAAGCAATTCAGAAGAGCAATACTAAAATCACACAGAAAATACACTCGTTACTTACCCAACTGGAACCATTGGAGAATAACTGCATTCAACATTGAATCCCTGCCCATGCTGGGATCAGGGTTAATGAAATGGCATTCGAATTGGCATAGGAAGCCAGAAGGTTGAGACAAAGGAAAGAACAAATGTCATTATTTGTCGCTAATTTCATTGTCAATATACAAGATAATTAAACAAAAAAAAAATAAGAAAAGATCAAAATGCGAAATAAACTCTGAGAGAAAAATGACAAAAACTATAACAAGACTTAGAACAAAACACTATAAAGGAATGACAATACATCCAGATGGCACAAGAACCTATAGGGCATGCAACAATTGTCCTGGTGTGGAACTTACACCACCCACATATTCTCATAGCCAGCAATGGCCGCAGCCTTGGAGAAATTAGACATAGACCCAGAGCAGCTGCTTTATACACACAAGTTTCTGCTGCTGCTGCTGTGATGGAGATACATGGATACATCTGAGGTTCTTTATTGGACACGACAACAACAACGGCATTCCAGAGTGAAATAAATTATCAGAGATAGATACATATTTTTCAAATGAATTAAAATAAATATAATCGATACTGAGTGAGAGTTGAATTAAAAATATTAGAAATTTATTATCTTCGGAAACAAACCGTATCTGAAATATCAATTTTCTTTTTGCTACATGTTTAATTTGCATTTACCTATTTTACATATCTCTGATTGTATTTGAAAATCGTTAACCAATTCTTCATACTTTTGGCGAAGTGGTGTTTTATTAATTTGTTATTTTATATTATTAGGGTTCTTTCCTGGTATTCAAAAAGGAAAAATACGTGTCGTTCAGTTATATTTTGCAATTTATCAAACAATTTGGCCGCTGAATAGCTGATTCTGGTGGAGCGCCATCTAGCGAATAAAGTTGTAACTAAAATCAATTTCGAAAATTTCATTATTTGCCATAAAAAATCCCATTGCATCCTGAACACAATGGTGTTTACCGCATTGCTCTAGCGCAAATATTCGCGGAGTTATTAATTTTTAAAGTTGTGCGGGACTTTTGGATCACCCTGTATATCGGGATTCAAACAATAACTCTGAAAGATACACTCATGGACAAAACTTAAGGAAGTTGTACCTTTCAGCATGTATATCGGGATTCAGACAATAACTCTGAAAGATGCACTCATGGACAAAACTTAAGGAAGTTGTACCTTTCAGCATGTATATCGGGATTCAAACAATAACTCTGAAAGATACACTCATGGACAAAACTTAAGGAAGTTGTACCTTTCAGCATGTATATCGGGATTCAAACAATAACTCTGAAAGATACCCTCATGGACAAAACTTAATGAAGTTGTACCTTTTAGCATATATATCGGGATTCAAACAATAACTCTGAAAGATACCCTCATGGACAAAACTTAAGGAAGTTGTACCTTTCAGCATGTATATCGGGATTCAAACAATAACTCTGAAAGATACACTCATGGAAAAGACTTAAGGAAGTTGTACCTTTCAGCATGTATATCGGGATTCAAACAATAACTCTGAAATATACACTCATGGACAAAACTTAAGGAAGTTGTACCTTTCAGCATGTATATCGGGATTCAGACAATAACTCTGAAAGATACACTCATGGACAAAACTTAAGGAAGTTGTACCTTTCAGCATGTATATCGGGATTCAAACAATAACTCTGAAAGATACACTCATGGACAAGACTTAAGGAAGTTGTACCTTTCAGCATGTATATCGAGATTCAAACAATAAATCTGAAAGATACACTCATGGACAAGACTTAAGGAAGTTGTACCTTTCAGCATGTATATCGGGATTCAAACAATAAATCTGAAAGATACACTCATGGACAAAACTTAAGGAAGTTGTACCTTTCAGCATGTATATCGGGATTCAGACAATAACTCTGAAAGATACACTCATGGACAAGACTTAAGGAAGTTGTACCTTTCAGCATGTATATCGGGATTCAGACAATAACTCTGAAAGATGCACTCATGGACAAAACTTAAGGAAGTTGTACCTTTCAGCATGTATATCGGGATTCAGACAATAACTCTGAAAGATGCACTCATGGACAAAACTTAAGGAAGTTGTACCTTTCAGCATGTATATCGGGATTCAAACAATAACTCTGAAAGATTCACTCATGGACAAAACTTAAGGAAGTTGTATCTTTCAGCATGTATATCGGGATTCAGACAATAACTCTGAAAGATACACTCATGGACAAAACTTAAGGAAGTTGTACCTTTTGGCATATATATCGGGATTCAAACAATAACTCTGAAAGATACCCTCATGGACAAAACTTAAGGAAATTGTACCTTTCAGCATGTATATCGGGATTCAGACAATAACTCTGAAAGATACACTCATGGAAAAGACTTAAGGAAGTTGTACCTTTCAGCATGTATATCGGGATTCAAACAATAACTCTGAAATATACACTCATGGACAAAACTTAAGGAAGTTGTACCTTTCAGCATGTATATCGGGATTCAGACAATAACTCTGAAAGATACACTCATGGACAAGACTTAAGGAAGTTGTACCTTTCAGCATGTATATCGGGATTCAAACAATAACTCTGAAAGATACACTCATGGACAAGACTTAAGGAAGTTGTACCTTTCAGCATGTATATCGAGATTCAAACAATAAATCTGAAAGATACACTCATGGACAAAAACTTAAGGAAGTTGTACCTTTCAGCATGTATATCGGGATTCAGACAATAACTCTGAAAGATACACTCATGGACAAGACTTAAGGAAGTTGTACCTTTCAGCATGTATATCGGGATTCAGACAATAACTCTGAAAGATACACTCATGGACAAGACTTAAGGAAGTTGTACCTTTCAGCATGTATATCGGGATTCAGACAATAACTCTGAAAGATACACTCATGGACAAAACTTAAGGAAGTTGTACCTTTCAGCATGTATATCGGGATTCAAACAATAACTCTGAAAGATACACTCATGGACAAGACTTAAGGAAGTTGTACCTTTCAGCATGTATATCGAGATTCAAACAATAAATCTGAAAGATACACTCATGGACAAAACTTAAGGAAGTTGTACCTTTCAGCATGTATATCGGTATTCAGACAATAACTCTGAAAGATACACTCATGGACAAGACTTAAGGAAGTTGTACCTTTCAGCATGTATATCGGGATTCAAACAATAACTCTGAAAGATACACTCATGGACAAGACTTAAGGAAGTTGTGCCTTTCAGCATGTATATCGGGATTCAGACAATAACTCTGAAAGATACACTCATGGACAAGACTTAAGGAAGTTGTACCTTTCAGCATGTATATCGGGATTCAGACAATAACTCTGAAAGATACACTCATGGACAAAACTTAAGGAAGTTGTACCTTTCAGCATGTATATCGGGATTCAGACAATAACTCTGAGAGATACACTCATGGACAAAACTTAAGGAAGTTGTACCTTTCAGCATGTATATCGGGATTCAAACAATAAATCTTAAAGATACACTCATGGACAAAACTTAAGGAAGTTGTACCTTTCAGCATGTATATCGGGATTCAGACAATAACTCTGAAAGATACACTCATGGACAAGACTTAAGGAAGTTGTACATTTCAGCATGTATATCGGGATTCAAACAATAACTCTGAAAGATACACTCATGGACAAGACTTAAGGAAGTTGTACCTTTCCGCATGTATATCGGGATTCGAACAATAACTCTGAAAGATATTACAGGGACCTTTATTGAAGATACGAGATAACCAAGTTCGTGATAATTCAATTTCACCCAAAATTTTGTCTTAAAGATACTACTCCAATCTGATTAGTTTTAATAACTATTCTTATAGTAAATTTATTTTGACTTTTTAAAGTTAATAGATCCAGAAAATTTTATTATTGCAAATCCTTCAACTACTCCTCTCCATATTCAACCCGAATGATATTTTTCCGATGCTATTTAAAACACAATAACTAAACTTATAACCATCCGTTTTCTTATTTAGATATAAATAGGCAAATAAACTAGGTTAGAAGTCTTCTCTCTCTCTCTTATATTAACCCTATATAATCTTATATGTACAATGAATGAAAATATATTCAATCTCAATCTCTCTCTCTCACACTACTGGCCCACCGCTACTGGTCCTGTAGGCGGATCAGGCCAGTCATCGTGGACGTCTTCACCATCATCCAGCAGCCCCCTGACCTGCAGAGCTGGATCTTCGGGCATGACCTGGAGGACAACGCCTTGGCCATCATGGCATCTGCCAAGACCCGAATCTACAAATACTTCCTGGCCCTGGAGTTGCGGGGGGTCCAAGAAGACCCTCTGGTGGTCTGGCGGAGGACCCTATCAAGACGGTGGAACCTTCCTCACTCATAAATCATTGTAAATATTCCCATTATTCTTCATTTATTTTGTTAAACATAATTGACAAGATGTAAATAAAGGAGGTTTCAATCTCTCTCTCACAAACATATCACGGCCCAAATATCATAAAAAAGAATAAAATTTCACTATGGCCGTAAAAGGTAAGTCTTTTAGGTTTGATATATCTTTCTCAGTTTTTTTTTTCGATATGAAGAAACGATAGGTTTTAGGTTCAATTCTCATTTTTTGAATGTTGAACCTTATATACACTCATTGACAAAACTTTGAGAAGTGGGACATCTTTTGTCACCAGTCGTCTTTTTTTTTTTTTCTAAGGAGACAAAATAAATTTTGTTCACACTTGGTTATCTCGTGTGTCTTCAATAAAGGTCACTGTAATATCTTTCAGAGTTATTGTCTGAATCCCGATATACATGGTAAAAAGTACAACTTGCTTAAGTTTTGTCTATGAGTGTATATTTCAGAGTTATTGTCTGAATCCCGATATACATGCTAAAAGGTACAACTTCCTTAAGTTTTGTCTATGAGTGTATCTTTCAGAGTTATTGTCTGAATCCAGATATACATGCTGAAAGCTACAACTTCCTTAAGTTTTGTCCATGAGTGTATCTTTCATAGTTATTGTCTTAATCCCAATATACATGTTAAATTGTACAACTTCCTTGAGTTTTGTCTATGAGTGTATCTTTCAGAGTTATTGTCTGAATCCCGATATACATGCTAAAAGGTACAACTTCCTTAAGTTTCGTCCATGAGTGTGTATCTTTCATAGTTAATTGTCTGAATCCTGATATACATGGTAAAAGGTACAACTTCCTTAAGTCTTGTCCATGAGTGTATCTTTCATAGTTAATTGTCTGAATCCCGATATACATGCTAAAAGGTACAACTTCCTTAACTTTTGTCCATGAGTGTGTATCTTTCATAGTTAATTGTCTGAATCCCGATATGCATGCTAAAAGGTACAACTTCCTTAAGTTTTGTCCATGAGTGAATCTTTCATAGTTAATTGTCTAAATCCCGATATACATATTAAAAGGTACAAGTTCTTTAAGTTTTGTCTATTAGTATAATTCTCTTTGTGTTTTAAATGTATTGAGCCTTAAATATATTCACTTTGACTATAGACGAGAATTATAATTTCTTTATGATATCATTATACACCTCCATGTATCATATAAGTTGAAAAATAAGAATAAACCATGGAGAGGTTTCTTATAAATGATATCTCTAAAAAATTGTCACTAAAATACATCGTTGGTCAATTTCCTATCCTATATTTTGAAACCAGTGATCATACACACTAAACACACATCTAAACACAGTAAATAACACAAAATACAGTGAATACATTTCAGAATATAGTTAATTCAATCCAATATATAGTTAATTCATATTCAAATACAATTAATATACTTCAAATACAAGCAGGAGGCAAGACGAACAATAATATATAAGTATAACAGCCCAATGCATTAATATATATATATGGATAATTTGCCGCGAGGAAATTAATCCATGGAAGCAATGGTCGCCTCTCCCGTCAAAATAAACGTCAGAATCTGACGCCATCTATTGACCGTCGCCGCAACTAGCGGCATCGGGTCGGTGACAAAGCCACAACACCAACTTTGGCAAACTGATAAGCGTCCACCTAGAGACCATGGTTTCGGGCTGGACGCCATAGATGGCGTCAGATTCTGACGCTTATTTTGACGGGAGAGGCGACCATTGCTTCCATGGATTAATTTCCTCCCGGCAAATTTTCCATCTATGTTTTGCCAATAGATTTGGCCCAGCCACATTGCCAGCTAAACACCTTTTTGGTAGATTGTGAGGATTCCATTAGATCCCGTGTGGATCTCATGGAATAAAGTCCGCCCTAGACTGACGAGGGCCATTAGCCCGAAACCATGGTCTCTAGGTGGACGCTTATCAGTTTGCCAAAGTTGGTGTTGTGGCTTTGTCACCGACCCGATGCCGCTAGTTGCGGCGACGGTCAATAGATGGCGTCAGATTCTGACGTTTATTTTGACGGGAGAGGCGACCATTGCTTCCATATATATATATATATATGTGGTATAAAAGGTTAGGAAATAAACACATCACAAGTTGGAAGAGGAACCCAGGCAACCAGAGAGAGAGAGAGAGAGATATTGAGATTGAAATTGATTTATTACAATGTCCATATAAGGTTAAATACAGTATAAATATAAATATGATTCTACAATGATAAATATATGAATAAATAGATAAAAATAATTGAAAAATATACATTTTTATAAAAGTATATACAGTATTCATTGATGGGGCCCACCGCGGGAAAGACTCCGCCACCGATGGACTGCGAGAGATTGAGATTGAAACTGATTTATTTCAAAGTCCATATAAGATTATATGCGATTAAATACAGAATAAATATATATAAATAAATAAGATTATATAATGATAAATATATGAATAAAAAGATATAAATAGATTTAAAAAAAAGATAAATATAAATAAATATAGTCTTCATTGGTGGTACCCATCACGGGAAAGACTCCGCCACCGATGAACTGCGAGAGTTCTTTCCCACAGAGTGGGCAGGTCGATGTGATTGCTGGTATTACCCAACTCAAGACCAAGATGGTACTTGTAGATGGTAGCCTTCGCTACACTGGTTAGCTTCCCTGCCTCGGGATGGAGGCCGACGCCGAAGAACCAGGCCTGTAGATCCAGGGGCAAGTCGCAGGAAGCGAACACCTCCCGGAGCAGAGGGCGCACGGCTCGGCAACTCCAATATCTGTGGGTCAGCGACCCGTCGCTGGACCCACAGGCGGCACAGTTGGCACGCCTCGAGGCAGGATGGTCAGGATGTAGTAGGGCGTGGAGGGCCAGCCGTAGGGCGACATCTGCGTCGTGCCCCGAGAAGCAATTCCGACGCAGGTCGGCCCAGGGGATGGAGCGGGGCACATCCACGGTGGAGGTCCAGAGAGAGAGAGAGAGAGACAATTGACAATTGACATATTTTTATTGACATCTTGTCAATACATGTAAAGTGCACAGTCCGCACTAATTATGAGGAAATGAGAAATTTACAATGAGGATGATGGTTATAGTAAAAAAAAAAATGATTAAAAATACAACTATGTACATGGCGCCTCTGCCACCGCTGCAGAGTTTGATGGAAGATCGCCAATGGGTCCCCAGCGATACCACGCATTTCGCGATCTACGAAGAAAACGTAGATGGCATGCTTTGCCGCTGAGGAGATGGTGATGGCGTGGTTCTCGAGGTTCACCGCGAAGATCCAGGATTGCAGGTCCGGCGGCCGCCCGATGATGGAGAACACCTCTCGGATGAGAGGGCGGACGGCGCTGCAGGACCAGTAGCGATGAGTCAGCGACAGGTCGCTGGAGCCGCAGGCGATGCAGACGGGCTGGCTCGACGCCGGGTGCCCCGGATGAGGCAGGGCGTGCAGGGCTAGCCGCAGAGCGATGTCCGCTGCATGGCCCCCGAAGGAGCAGCGACGGAGAGATGAGAACGCCAGGCTGGTGGAGGACACGTCGACGACAGGCGCCCAGCGCCGGAGATACCGCGAGATGGGAACGGCGGCCAGGCGGGGACGCTCCAACATGCGACGCGCAGTGCGTGTGCTGATGCGCAAGAAGAGACGGGACTGGCACAGCCGGGCGGCCGTTCGTGTCGAACCACAATCCCCAACTGTCTTAAAAGTCCCAAGGTGTTAACTAACGTGTGGTCGCCCCTTGGAATGTCGCTGGTAGTGACCGGACTTTACCTTCCCGTCTCTCTCTGGGTTGTCTGTAGGTTGGCTTTATTATTCCTGGATGAATATATATTATGACATGTATGCAATATATAATTTAAACTGCAAATACAATAGTTCTAATTTGGGCCAGGCGATGTTGTTGAATGAGTTCAGCTTTCGTTTTTATTGTTGAAAATATTCTTGGATATTTAATTTAAAAAAAAAACCTTTAAATAGCATAATGAGGCTTTTCTATACATTATTCATATTTTTTTAGATGAATATAAAATAAAAATATATTTTCCATGAAATAGTACTCTAGAGAAAACATGGTTCTAAGAATTTTGATTCAAACATCTTACATTTATGTGTTTATTTTCTATTTAGTTACAAATATAGTCGAAAGATGGCGGTAGTGGTCCGATCATATTTTATTTGCAATTCTTTTAGCTTTCTCTCTCTCTCTTTTCATATTCTTTTTTTACCCTTGATATATTTGATTATCATACATATAAGCAGCATATATTTACGTTTTGCTCTTTTACGCATGCGTGAGAGTTTTTAAATATACAGTTAAACCTGTTTATAGCGCCTCCTCTTGGGACTCACCAAAATAGGGTGCTATAGACAGGTCACCTTTAATGTAATTCGCATCGTACTACGTACAGTTAAACCTGTCTATAGCACCTCCTCTTGGGACTCACCAAAATAGGGTGCTATAGAGAGGGGGTGCTATAGACAGGTCACTTTTAATGTAAATCGCATCGTACTACGTATTTAAAATCGGGCGCTATAGAGAGGGAGGCGCTATTTAGAGGGGGCGCTATAGACAGGTTTAACTGTATATAAATACACGCACGCATTTACATATAATTACACCTGTCTTTCTTTTATCTTCCCTTGCCTGGGGAATCTAACCTTTTTTTGAATAACCTTGGTTGGGTGTAGCACCTTGGTACTTTGATACAGTACATTGCGGTTTGTCTGATTGCTACATTCACTTTTGGGCTCAAAATTCATACACTTTGGTTAGTAGCTCGTAAAACCATATTCTCTCTCCACATATAATTATTAAAAAACATTATAAAATAAATGAAACTTCCAGGGTTAAGTTTCTTTTGCAACCTTTTTTTTTTTCAAGATTTCGGACTTGTCAGTCCTGTTGTTGCGGCTGCAGGCGTGTTACAATATACAGTGTATCACTGCTCCGAAATAATAAGATGCAGCAATTGCTGCAAGCACCCATATTTTAAGAACGGAAATTTAGATCATAAACCAAATACCCAAGCGTGCCCGATCTATGAAAGAGAGATTAAAAACACGATGCAGCGTACTGATTACTCAACAATTCAAGAAGAGGAGAAAAATAATTAAAACACCATTTGAATGCATATGAATGGAAGAAACACAGCTACTGATAGAATTAAAATTATTCAACAAAATGCTAGGAAAAGCAATACCTGCATGAGTGAAATATATTCATCCAAAAAATTCATAAACACAGACTTAATTCTGATTCAGGAGCCTTATAAAATAAAAGAAGATATAATTTTTCCAGGAAACAATATAATATATCATCAGGAAAACAGTCCAATTATAAATACAGCAATAATTGTTAGAAACAATGCGTTACAAATTAAACTAATAAAAGAATTCACTAACTCCTTCGCCACAACCATTTCTATACAAACAGAAAGTAAGAAAATTGCTATATCAAATATTTATATTCACCCCAATTCTATGAGAAAGGAGCACGAAACATTCTTCAGATCACTAACTGAAACATTTATAAACACGCCCCTAATTATAAGTGGTGACTTTAACGCCAGATCGCCATTATGGTATGATTCTACAAAAAATTACAATGGGCATAGATTGATCCCCATCATTGACGAAACGAACTTAATCATACATAATAATAAATCCACTGCATGTCGAAATGCTAGTGTGATTGATCTGACGCTGACTAACAAACAAGCAATAGCAGCTATCAGAGACTGGCACACAGAACAAATATCGCAGATCTCTGATCATGTAGCAATAATCTATGAAGTACATATAACTAACAATTTCACCACAGATACTAATTATTCCACATGGAAATTCAGTGAAGAAAAGGCGAACTGGTCAAATTTTTCCCAGAATTTCATTAAAATAGATCAAAATAATATTGAAAACTTTTTAGATACAGCAAATACTAGGAAAGACGTCGATAGCGCGGTAAAAGAACTTTCGAACACGCTCATTGAAGCAGCGTATAATACTCTTAAACTAAGAAAAAACAAACAAATAAAAAACAGCATAAACAGATGGTGGAACGCGGACTTGACACGCCTTGAGAGCTATTGTAAATACCTCCGTAACTCCTACTATCGGGCGAAAAATCCCTCTATCCATATTCAACAACAGTATAAAAGTGCAAGAAACAAATACGTCAGGGAAATAAATAAGGCTAAAAGAATGTCTTGGAGGTTTTTCTTAGAGGACATCAAATCAAAAAACCCATATGGAAATTTATACAGGGTATACAAAAATATTAAAAACGGTTCTAACCGAAAGGGCATTTTGGAAATCTTAGAAGTGAATAAAGATGAAGAACGATTCCAGAAGACACAGTAGAACTTTTGAACAACCTTTTCCCCGATGATAGAGATAATGAAGACACAACCTTCTACAAAAACATAAGGAACTATACTTTAGGATTTCATAATAAAGAAAATATAATAATAACGCCCAATGAAGTAAATGGAATAATTGATGAGCTAAACTCAAAGAAAACGCCTGGAATTGATAATATTTCTAACTATATGATAAAACATACTAAACAACTAATAGTTCCAATACTGGTGAAACTTTTTCAAAAATGCTTAGATTTAAATTATTATCCGAATGAATGGAAAAAATCTGAGGTAATAATTATTCCCAAACCAGGTAAAACAGACATGAAAATTTATAAAAGCTACAGACCCATTTGTCTCAACTCAAATATTTCCAAAATATTTGAAAAAATAATTAACAACAAACTAATAAAATTTTATGAAGACTCAAATCTGCTTAACAATCGTCAACATGGATTTAGAAGATCAAGATCTACTATCTCTGCATTAAATGAAATTGTCAAAATAGCTCTAGAACATAAAAACAAAGAATATACAGCTATAATCGCAGTTGATATAAGTGGAGCGTTCGACAATGCATGGTGGCCGATGGTGCTGAAAAGACTAGATGAGGACAACGTTCAAGCTTCTCAATAATAAAACTCCTACAGTCTTTTCTTAATAATATAAGAGTGAGATTTAGATACTCATCAAATGAAACCCACAAAAAATTAAGCAAGGGATGTCCCCACAGGGTGGGCCTATATCCCCTACAATATGGAATATTATTCTAAACGATTTATTGAATAACTATTCAGAATCAAACAGTGAAATCATTGCTTATGCGGATGATTTAACTGTGATATGTTGGGGAAACAACTTGACAGAACTTCGGAATACAACAGGAAAGGTCATGGGGAGAATATTAGACTGGTGTGGGAACAATAAGTTGACCGTATCTGAAGAGAAAACGAAAATCTTATACTTGTTTAATAGCAAAATAGCTGCAAAAATTCCTAACACTATCACTGCCAATCGGGTAGAAAAACTGAAGATTATGGGAATAACTTTTAAAAATCATAGAAATAAAAACAAATTGGATTTTGTGCCCCATATTGATGAGATTATTACTAAGACAAATAGAGCTAGTGGATACCTAATTGGATTAACCGGGAAAGCATGGGGACTGGACAGTAAAAGAAGAATAGAACTCTATAAGACACTGTTTCGAAGTTCACTAACTTATGGTTCCACGATCTGGTACAACTTTATACCCAAAAAAGTCAAAGATAAATTAAACTCTCTGCAGTACAAAATTTTAAAGCACAGTACACAGGTTTATAATTCAACATCTTCAAACTGTACTCATATTGTTGCTAGAACACCAAAGCTCACGGATTTTATTGAAACAAATATACTAAAAATGAATATTGGATACAAAAAATCAGATCCAACTAAAAGAAAAATGATATCTAATTTTATAAACCAGAAATTTGAGGAATACTATGGAGGTGCCAATGATAATTTCAAGGGATTCTTTGATACTTCAAGAATTCTTAACTATGTTCAAGCCAACTTCTATAACGTTCAATTTTTTACTGGACATGGTGACTTCAACACATATTTGTTTAGAATTGGCAAAATTGGTTCACCTGCATGCACTTGTGGAAACGAACAACAAACCCCTGAACATCTTCTGATAGACTGTCCATTAACTTCTGATCTAAGGGAAGAAAACCAACTTTACCTGACTAATACAAAACAAGCTGCTTGCAATAAAGACCAATACATCAAGTTTAATAGATTCTGCAGGATGTATATTTTGAGGCGAAAGCGTTGACTGTACATATTTCAAGCTACTACTTATAATTGCTATATGTAAAATTTGACATTGAACGTTTAATTTTAATGATTTCCAAAGTTCAATTGTATTAATTGTATATAATTTAAAATATACACGCAATTATCCAAATTGTGGATATGGCGTGTCTTTCCCAACTGTTAAATAAAATAAAAATATATTTATAATTCAAGAATTAATTACTAAATCACATTATATTTAGCTAGTAATTTTATTATCGTTTTTATATGGAAACAAGCGTGTTCTTCGTCTACAACAATAACATGAGAATTGATGATGATAATATTTTTAATAATTAGCTGTTGTTTTTTATTTTGGTATTTACAATTATTGATTTAAAATAATAAGAAATAAAATTATATGAAATAAAATAAAATGATTTAAAATTATAAGAAATAAATGATATGATTCCCTACAGTCCTTCAACAGGATTATCACGTTAACAATTTAATAATAAATACAAATTTTTATATATACATTATTATATACATATTTTAAATACTTATTATATATTAAGAGAAAAATATATTGTTGGGAATCTCTTATGGTTCAGATAATGAAACAACAAATAACAAGTTTACTTACAGCTGAAGTGCTTTTAAAGAATTAGGCAATTTTACCTTTTAAGAAAGTATTTTAAATTTATTATTTTTAAAAAGAGAGAGAAATGAACATTTAACAATTTACATTACAATTACTAATTTTGTAAACAAAACACTCCTTTGTTCTCGTTTTTATATTACAGTGTTGTCAGTCTAAAAGTATTTCAAGATCATTAATTTACTATTCTTCGTTTTTTCCAACATATATTACATTATTTCACTTTGAAATAATTAAAAAAACATATATTTTAGATACAAAATCTGTTGTAAAAATATCTGAAAAATACATATAATCAGCATAATTTTATATTTTGCTCATCTAAACATATTTTAGGTAAAATTCTTTTGTAATTCATAATATTTACATGTATTCAGCATTAATTTACCTATTTCTCTTTTACGTATGCATTAAAAGTTTTAAAAATATATATAAATACACGTTAAACACTTACATATAATTATTTAAAATCATATTTTAGATTTAATAAATCTGTTGTAATTCATAATGTATACATATAAACAGAATATATTTACGCTTAGCTCTTTTACGCATGCGTTAGAGTTTTGAAAATATTTGAAAATACACGCTATACATTTACATATAATTATTTTGGTTAGTTGCTCATAAAATTATATTCTCTCTACATATAATTATTTGAAAACATATTTTAGATAAAAAAATCTGTTGTAAAAATATCTGAAAAATACATATAATCAGCATATATTTATGTTTTGCTCATCTGAACATATTTACGCCTTTCTCTTTTACGCATGCGTTAAGAGTTTTAAAAATATATAAATACATGCATTTACATATAATTTTATTAATATCAAATTCTCTACACATTATCACATACTTAAGATGGCTGCAAATAAAAACCTAATTCGTTTTAAAACCTCTGATAACAAAACTGTTCGAGTTAAAATCGAACTTGCCAATAAAATGGAATCAGTCAAAAGAGTTTTAGAATTAGGAGGAGAAATACCAAAAGATTTACTTCCACTACCTGATATCCATTCAAAAATTTTGAGAATGATATTGAAATGGTTGGAATACCATAAAGATGATCCACCTTTTGTCAAAGAACAAGTTCAGATGATACGTCCACCACGCCAATTTCAAGAATGGGATGAGAAATTCTTGGAAAAGGATCTGGATACAATTATTGAGTTAATCAATGCATCACACATCCTTGAAATACCAGCATTAGATGATATGTTATCTCATACCATTGCGAATATCTTGAAACAAACTAAAGATAAGAAAAAACTCAAAGAAATTATAGAATATGAAAAATAAGTTTTTCTTGAAAAAAATATCTAGATATCATTATAGATTTAATCAATGCATCACATTTCCTTGAAATACCAGCTTTAGATGATATGTTAGCTCATACCATTGCTAATATCTTCAAACAAAATAAAGATAAGAAAAAACTCAAAGAAATTATAGAATATGAAAAATAAGTTTTTAATATTTTGAACGTTTTTTTTTTAAATTTATATACATGTAAATAGAGACATTTTGTAATATTTTATTTAGTGTGTCATTTAATAAATCTTTTATTGATTGTGATTTTCTTTTCTAAAGTGTCATTTTGATATTTTTAAAATAACTTTTGTATATACTAACCAAAAATAGAATTCGAATTATAACTATTAGTATAATTTTAACTCCGTCCTTGCCGG
Source organism: Cordylochernes scorpioides (assembly GCA_030710605.1). NCBI lineage: Eukaryota > Metazoa > Arthropoda > Arachnida > Pseudoscorpiones > Chernetidae > Cordylochernes > Cordylochernes scorpioides. The sequence goes on along the minus strand of CP092863.1, from coordinate 82,241,159 downwards.
TCCCAAGCCCGGATGAAAAAGGAGGAAGGGGAGTAGTAACAAGCTCACTAAAAAACCTGGGATCAGCTGGCCTGGCTGAGAGTACCCTGTAAGGTCTCCAGGGATACAGGATGAGCAGCGTTTGTATTCCATGTTAGGAGCGGCTGCACATGGAGTCTGTTCCTCATGTCAGAGGTGGCCATTTCTTTTGGAGCTAAGTCGGCCTGCCACTGAGTAGTGCTCCCAGTCTTAATGACAAAGGCAGACGCATTCTACTTCACCCAGTGTGGAGTAGTATAAGTTCGTGTTTTTTTTTTTAACTGAACCTTTATAATGAAAAATTGGTTAGACATTCAATGTTCAAAATATTGTCCATCGCTAGCCACTACTGTTTCCCATCTTTCTAGCAATTGACGGATCTCATCGTGGAATAAGGCCGGCTCTTTGGTCTCTAGCCATTCATCGACCCATTTTGACTTCATCATAATTGAAGAATGCTGGTCAGCCAGGCCATATTGCATTGATCGGAAGAGATAATAATCGGAAGGAGCAATGTCTGGGCTATACTGCGGATAAGGTAAGACTTCCCACTTCCCAAATAACTTAAGATTTTAGCAATATTCTTGCTGAAACCAAATTATTATTAGAAGGCTTGGTGAAATCCCAACTCGCCCAATTCCAATTTGGTGAAATCCCACTTACCCAAATTCTGCTCTAGAGATAAATTTGAAAAAAAAAACTATTGAAAAAATCTAAATTTTGGTTTTAATAAATTCAAATTACAACTTTATATTGCAATAATAATGTTTTTTTTTTTTTTTTGCCTATATGGGATTAGTAGGTAACACCCTCGATTCCCGACAGCCATGAACCGGGATTGAATCCCGTGTTAACATTTTGTTTAATATGTGAATAACCTTCACATATTATTCATTGTTGCAAATATCATAAACTAGGTTGTTCTCTTTGAGCGGTACCTAATAAAGTGATTTTAGAAAAATATATATTTTTCAATATATCTTAAGTATTCGTATTCAAATTTCTGTTGTTGTAGTTGTTGTGACCAATGAAGAGCCTCAGATGTCTCCATACATCTCTATCACAGCAGTCGCAATGTCCACTATATTGGATGTGTAAAGCTGCTAGGTCCATGTCAATTTTCTGTTGTTGTTGTTGTGTCCAATGAAGAGCCTTAGATGTCTCCATACATCTCTATCACAACAGTCACAATGTTCACTATCTTGGGTGTGTAAAGCTGCTGTTCTAGATCCATGTCAATTTTCTGTTGTTGTTGTTGTTGTTGCGTCCAATGAAAAGCCTTAGATGTCTCCATACATCTCTATCACAGCAGTCACAATGTTCTCTATCTTGAGTATGTAAAGCTGCTGTTCTGGGTCTATGTCAATTTTATGTTGTTGTTGTGTCCAATGAAGAGCCTCAGATGTCTTCATACATCTTTATCATAGCAGTCGCAATGTCCTATATCTTGGGTGTATAAAGTTCAGGGTCTATGTCAATTTTCTACAAGGCTACGGCCATTGCTGGACATGAGAATATGTGAGTAGGTGTTAGTTCCACACCAGGACAGTTGTCACATGTCCTATAGGTTCTTGTGTCATCTGGATGTATTGTCATTTCTTTATAGTGTTTCGTTCTTGGACCCTTTGAATATTTTACCAAATTCTGGTTCGTTTCCAAGGTGACTAACATGGCAACAGCACCCATTTTCCAATGAAACTGTTTATTCAAAAAACCAATAGAAGACCTGAATTAATTCTATTTAAAAGAGATAGAGGCTTCTTTTATTTCGTGCAGAAATATCCCCATTATAACTATAGGGAAAGAGACTTCCGAATTGTTTTAAATAGTCATTTCCTTACTATATTGAGTTCAATCACCTCTTCAGGAAAAAATACTAAACCTTTAATTAGCTTGAGAAGATTCTTTTTTACCTGGTTAAAATATAATGTAGGAATTTATTAATCTACACCTCTTGGATTTCAGCTAAGATCACCAAAGGTTCGGAAGATGTAACGTTCTTTGTAGAAACTAATGAAGGTGAAAGAAAGACCTATGTAAATATGCTATCACCAGAAGATACTGAGAGGAAGATCATTGGTGCATGTTTCATATCAAAGGCAGAAGATGCTGGTCAAGATATTGAAGAAACACAAGTAAACGCATAAACAAAACTTAGGGAAGTTGTATCTTTTATCATGTATATCGGGATTCAGACAGTAACTCTGAAAGATACACTCATGGACAAAACTTAAGGAAGTTGTACCTTTCAGCATGTATATCAGGATTGAGACAATAACTCTGAAAAATATTACAGTAACCTTTATTGAAGACGAGATAACAAAGTATGAAAAAAAAATTACCTCTGTCTCCATTTAAAAACAGACAACCGGTGACTTCAAAATATAAAACTTCCTTAAGTTTTGTCCATGAGTGTATATCCATCAGGCACCGCAGATAACAAAGTTGCGAAAATCTTTAGATTACATAAATGTAGGGTGTCATGTATATCTTAACTTGATTAATAATTAAAAAATATATATTCATTTTGACTAGTCACTAAAAAAATATAAAAAGATTATATAGATAAAATTTTGCATAGTTACCAAGATGACTTGACAAAACATTGAATATCAGTTTTTCACTCACCGAACGTAAAAAAGGAAAGAAATCATAGTCTATTATATGCATAGTAATAATCTAAATGTATAGGTCGAATATACAGTTAAACCTATCTATAGCGCCCATTCTAAATAGCGCCTCCCTCCCTATAGCGCCCGATTTTAAATACGTAGTACGATGCGATTTACCTTAAAAGTGACCTGTCTATAGCACCCCCTCTCTATAGCACCCTATTTTGGTGAGTCCCAAGAAAGGGCGCTATAGACAGGTTTAACTGTAATTTGAATTAAATTCTATAATACATTTATTTATGCCCCATATAAAACAAGAGTTGACTCAGTATGAAGAAATTATTTTTACAATTTGTCGATTGAAAGGAAAAAACAAGGAATGATAAAAGGGAAAGTTAAATTCGAAATACATTAATAGGAGAACAAGCTACATAGTTATGCTTCATTGTGTGACAAGGAAATTACTGAAGAACTCCCCCATTACCTGCTCAATTGTACAGCCCTTGATGAAGAAAGGAAGGCCCTATATCAACAAATTAAATGTACCAACATTTCACCCTACGTATTGCTTCCCAAAATATCAGCAAACAAATCTAAGGCAATAGCTTACTATAATTATTTTTAGATCATCATTATGTAAGGACCAGTCAACAATGACTTTGAGATGAAGAGTAAAGCCAGTTCTATCTTACTACCTATGTAAATAACACAAGCCGATTATTAACTTACCCAATTGGGAGAATCTGTATGGAGCATGTCCCTAATAAAGGCTCGTGTGTGTGTATATAGTTATACTTAAACAAATTAATTCTTTTAAAATGGGAAGCTCGAGATATTTTGTAGCATAAGTTGACTTCATATAAATATATCCATTGTCATTTGTTTATTGTAAAAATACAAAATATGTAAATTAGGGAGGAAGATATAAAACTATATTTGTAATACAATATAATACGGCTTACAATTGTAGAAAGACATTTGAAAATTATCCCGCATGTGTTTCTTTTGAACGAAAAATCGAAATTTATTTTAAAGAGAAATAATGATTATTTATAACCTTAGGGATGAAGTATGAAAGGATGAATTGTGAAGAGTAATGATAAACGTAAAAATAAAGGTTTCCAGGGATGGGAATCGAACCCACAGAACCCCATTACTCTTCACAATTCATTCTTTCATACTTCATCCCTAAGGTTAGAAATAATCGTTATTTCTCCTTAAAATAAATTTAGAATTTTCGTTCAAAAAAAACACGTGCGGGATAATTTTCAAATGTCTTAAAACTATATTTGCTTGTAGAGAATTGAGTTAGTGAAACTTCTCTCGCTGATTAAATTTCTTTTGATTAACATACGACTTGCTAATTATTTCATCACTACAATTATATACTTTTTTAAATTAAAATCAACAATCGAGAGCTAATCCAAGATCAATCCTAATCCAGGGATACAGGATGAGCAGCGTTTATACTCCATGTTAGTAGCAGCTGCACATGCGTCTGTTCCTCATGTCAGAGGCGGCCATTTCTTTTGGAGCTAAGTCGGCCTGCCACTGAGTAGTGCTCTCAGTCTTAATGACAAAGGCAGACCCTTTTTACTTCACCCAGTCATGATGGTTGTCAACAGACACAATCAAAAGGCTCTACAAGTTTGATACCCTAATATTATTGAGTGGAGAAAAGAAAGAAGAAGAACAATCAAGAGCTAGGTTTCTTTAACTATTTATATTTCTCTAGCTTTCAGAGAGGAGAGAGAAATAGCCCAACATGTCCTTCAACAGAAGAACTAGAAGAATAACTTCCAGCTAACAATTTACGCCGAAAATAAATTAGATATTTTAATTTTCTATGTGTATAGTTAGCTGGAAGTCATACTTCAAGGGCATGTTGGCCATTTTTTAATTTTTTTTTTGCTTATCCCTAGTACACGTGATACAGGCCATGATAATCATGGTGGGTAGTTAGCGACTGCTTTTACTGTAAGCGCACCACATGTCTACACATGTGAAAAGCAGTTCGACTTTGCACTTACAAATTCCAGAGTCCCTTTGGTTACTTGCACTCGCTGGTGGGGTTGGACTTTTGCAAGAATCGGGGGCCATTGGAGCATTTTTTTAACAGAAAAAAAGTGTCCAATGCGGGAATCGAAATTGGCCATAAAGCTAAAGAAATGAAAATAGTAAAAGAAACCTGGCCCTAGATTGCTTGTTAATTTTAATACATTATAAAGACAGAGATGAAAATGTATTAGATACCTTCTATATATATAAAAATCAATTTTTGTATTTATTGTTTGTTTGTATGTTTGTTTGTTTGTATGTCCGGTATACAAATTCGCAGTAGTTCACTAATTCAAACCAAAATTTCCATACATAGGTAAAAAGATACGGGGAAGACGATAGGCTATTTTAAAATATATATAAATCAATTATTAAAACTATATATTCAAATTATTCTACTTAGCTCACGAACAGCGCCCTCTATCAAAGATTAGATTAAATTATGCTGATGCAAACAAATAGATAATGCTAATAACAAACAATTATAAAAAAATATCTTATCTAAATATATATCACTCGGGTAGATATGCACACGGGTCAATCCCGGGGCGAAGCCCGGGTCACCCGTCTAGTTATCTATAAATATAAATATCAGTGATTGATGTTTTAAAAGTTAATACACATAAAAAAATACTTTATTAATACATAAAGTATTATCGTTTTGAAAATAGAGCAATCAAAAATAAATCTTTAATTAAAAAGACATATATTGGATCAAAATATCATTTATTTTACTAATATTTCAGTTGGCTGAACGTCAACTTGACACACTTTAAAATGTTATAACACCTTGATAAAGGTTGGCGTTCAGCCAACTGAAATATTGGTAAAATAAATGATATTTTGATCCGATATATGACTTTTTAATTATAAAGTATTATATATGGATTCACAATAGAGTTAGCCAATTAAAAGAATAATAAAAAATTCAGTTTTATTTGCATATAATTATAATAATTCAGTTTTTTATGCATTGAAATTTTTAAGGACAATTACAGTTATGATAAGACTTAAAGAAGTGGAAAGTCTTTGATATTGTTGGACGTGTTTTTTTTAATCCTTTTTTTTAAGGAGACAGATGTTGTTCACACTAGTTTATCTCGGGTGTCTCAATAAAGATCACACTGTGTATCAAATATATTTTAAAGTTATTGTCTGAATTCTGATATACATACATGCTAAAATATATAACTTTCATAAGTTTTGTTCATGAGTGTATCTTTCAGAGTTATTGTCTGAATCCCAATATACATGCTCAAAAGTACAAATTCCTTAAATTTTGTTCATTAGTGTATCTTTTAGAGTTATTGTCTGAATCCCGATATACAGCCTAAAAGGTACAACCTCCTTAAGTTTTGTTCATGAGTGTATCTTCAGAGTTATTGTCTGAATCCCGATATACATGGTAAAAGGTACAACTTCCTTATTTTTGTACATGAGGGTATCTTTAAGAGTTATTGTCTGAATCCCGATATACATGTTTACTCTCTGAATTAAATTTATATGAAAAACTAGGCACATAAAATAGGATGCGGCAATATCTTCCTCAAAGCGTGTCATCACGGTTTCTGACGACATAACGTTCTTAGTTCCGCCATCAAGCTGTTACCTCTCTCATCACAATCAATTTAGAGCTGCCATAGACAATTTGACAATCAAAATAATTGTATTGACATGCAAAGGGCACAGTCTGCACTATTTTAAAAAAGATAATTATATACTCGTATATATATATATATATATATATATATATATATATATATATATATACAGTTAAACCAATCTATTAAATCCAAAAGACAAAAAACCTCTCGCAATCAGTATCTTTTATTAATAAAAGATACTGATTGCGAGAGGTTTTTTGTCTTTTGGATTTAATTTTATGCGCAAGTTCTTTGATCTTAGAATAAACCAATCTATAGCGCCCCTTCTTGGGACTCACCAAAATAGGGTGCTATAGAGAGGGGGTGCTATAGACAGGTCACTTTTATGTAAATTGCATCATACAATATATATAAAATCGGGCGCTATAGGCAGGTTAAACTGTATATGCATCTTACTATGTACAAAGAATATGGCGCCTCTGACAGCGCTGCAGAGTTAGGTGGAGAAAAGCAGTGGGTCTCCAGCGACACCATGTATTTCGTGATCTACGAAGAATACGTAGATAACGTACTTCACCGCTGAGGAGATGGTGATGGCGTGGTTCTCGTGATCAACTGGAAAGATCCAAGACTGTAGGTACGGACGATGATGTAGAACGCCTCTCGGATGCTGTCATAGATACTGGTGACTCTGCTATTCAAATGCCATAACGGGGTTCCATCAAGAAGGCTCAGTGGCCATAAATTGGCCGCAGTGAGGTCACCAATGCCAATGTCAAAGTTCCAACGACGCAATCCTTTGTTTCCAAATGGGGACGCCCGGTTTGGGTGTATTGCCTCACCTCTGGCCCAGATCGCTTGCTGCATCCACTTTGAACGCACCCACTTGGGGCGGTTTGAAATCTGGAATACACACACACACTCATAGATCAGAACTTAAGGAAATTTCTTATTTTGTTTTCTACGGTCAACTTTCTTTTCAGGAGACAGATACAATTTTCGTAAAGATAGAGGCTGCCTGGCCGGCTCTTAGCTCCCACTTAGAGGACTGTATTTTACTCCTATAAGGCTCCACTTTACTGCCGCTTACATCGTCAATGGTTAAACAGAATAAAAAACAAATCTATATATATATAAAATTGAATGTCTTTCTGTCTGTACTCTATAGATTCAAAAACCATATATCCAATCGCCGTTAAATTTTGGGATATTATTAGGTATATCCCCGGGAAGGTTTTTGAAAAATAGTTTCTTGAATATCTTGAATATCCTTAGAGTTATTTGCAGATTTGTAGATTTAACTCGCAAGCAGCGCCACCATTGCGACGATGATAAGTTTTTTTATCTATAAGTTTTATTATCACTAAGTTTATATCTATAATAATATATCTATTATTTTTTTATAAGTTTATAGAGAATTGTTTTAACAAATGTTCGTTAGACAAATCTTTACTCGGGTAAAACCCCGGGCGAAGCCGGGTACATCCGCTAGTTAATAATAAACAATAAATATTCACAGATATATACATTTTAATTCTTAACACCGGGGTTCATAGTTCTTCAACAACATCTTTCCAGTAGATCTCGAGGACCACACCATCACCATCTCTTCAGCAGTGAAGCATGTTATCTACGTTTTCTTTGTAGATCACGAAATACGTGGTGTCGCTGGAGACCTGCTGGTGATTCTCCATCAAACTCTGCAGCGTTGGCAGAGTCGCCATATTCATTGTACATAGTAATTATATTTTTATTTTAAATAGTAAAGACTGTGCACTTTTGAATGTATTGATTGACAAGATGCAATAAAATTATTTTATTTGTCAAGATACTTCGGACAGAGGTAATAAAAAAATATTTACTGGCCGAAGTATCTTTAATTTGAAGATGCAATTTTGTTCACACTTTGTTATCATATCTTGGATTTAACTGTCATTGGAAAAGAGATCCTCTATTTCTGATTCTGACGGCAATTTCAAACTTATCTAGTCAATTCGGATGTTTATTTAGAGACTTAAACCATTTTAAATTTTTTCGTTATTGTAATCATATATATATGTGAAAAAATGAAAGAAAAAATAAAAGATAAAAAGATCAGGTGTTGAAATCAAAAATAAAAATGGCATATCCTGACCCGGAGCACATGTGCTTTACAGAAGGCAGAACGCCATCTGGTGGAACAGAAATCAACTAAATATTGATTTAGCCTGTTACCTGATATTTGGCCAACCCATTTCTTGATAAATCAAGAAAAGCCATCCACGAACGCGTTTCGCGCTTTTTGGCGCTCGTCAGCGTGGAGTGGTACAGCCTACTCCACGTTCTGCCTTCTCTAAAGCACATGTGCTCCTGGTCAGGATATCCACTTTTATTTTTGATATATATATGTCTGAATAGTATTTAATTTTACTAAATATACTCATGGACAAAACTTAAAAAAGAAGAGTATATATGTAGTAAGGTAGTCGATCCTGTAGGATGACTGTAGTGTGTTGGTTAAATGCAGTCGTGGTGGCCTCAATGTTAGAGTGGGTTCAGGCGTGAATGTATTGCACCAAAGAACGAGACATGGTAGATGTCACCACGGAGATGGCGAGAGAGTGAGTGAAGCCGACGCCGGTAGGGGAGAGATCTGTCTAGAGCGGTCTGTCAATCCTCGTGTCTCCAAGCGGACTAATCTGTTTGAGTAAGAAAGGGGCACACCTAGGAACCCGACTTGTTTTTCGGAATTTTTTCCTCTACAGGCGCCGACTGTCACTCACTCGAAATTTAATTTCTGTCACATTGGCAATTACACTAAAACTATATAATGCATGGGGATATAGGTATATATTGGAATATATTACAACATATATGCGTTTGAGTAAAATCAATCATTCCTCCAGGGAGAAAGTATCTTTTCAAAAACATTTTTATTATTCTCTAGCTTTCGGGCACGGACACCCTTCTACAGAAGAGAACAATAAAAATGTTTTTGAAAAGACACCATTTTCCCTGGAGGAATGATTGATTTTACTCAATATTTATGCAAGGGATTATCTATATATATAAAAATGAATGTCTGTCTGTCTGTGTGTGTGTGTGTCCTCTATGGATTCAAAAACCATACATCCAATCGCCGTGAAATTTTGGGATATTATGAGGTGTATCCCCGGAAAGGTTTACGAAAAAAAAATTCTTGAATATCTTGAATATCCTTAGAGTTATTTGCAGATTTGTATATTTAACTCGCAAGCAGCGCTACCATTGAGACGTAGATAGGCTTAGTTTGCTGCTCCTGATGCCCTTGGGTCATCGTGTGAGTCACAGCATGATGCTACAAAAACACTCTCTCTGGGGATTTTACAGCGTCGACAACCTGTAAGATTGCCTCTCTCATATATTATACTTTAAACATCTGCTTAATTAAAGCATTTTTCATTTGAAAGAGACTGCTCTCTTAACCCCCTTTAGACAACATTAAATGATACCCCGTGTCGATGATTTTGTAATGTATAGAATTAGGAAAGACAAAATTCAGGATGACACGGCTCACAGGGAACGGTAAAAAATGTTCACTTTATCGAGGAAATACAAAATTCGGGATGACACGGCACACAGGGACCGGGAAAAAATGATCACCTTATCGAGATATTCACGACCATGATTTTATTCAACTTATCGAGTATTTTTCAAGGGACCGGGAAAATATGTTCACTAGATAAAACGATTATTTTGTAATATAGAAAATTAGGAAATACAAAATTCAGGATGACACGGCACAAGGGACCGGGAAAAAATGATCACTTTATCGAGAGATTCAAATTTACGAGTTTCAAATCATCAAAATATATCTTTCTTTTTTTATATGTTTATAGAGAATTGTTTTAACAAATGTTCGTTATACAAACCTTTACTCGGGTAAAACCCGGGCGAAGCCGGGCACATCCGCTAGTTTTATATAATTGTGAACTCAAGTTAAACATGAATCTCTCGCCAAATCAAATCGAATTCTATTTGAATCAGGTATATAAAAAATCATTGCAGCTAACAAAATGGAGATGTCATCTGATTTTCAATCGTTTCTGTGAAGAGGCGAACTTTATTCCCCATCCTTACGAATTACGGACCCTGTGAAAAATCCGTTTTCAAGAAAAGTAATAGAAGAAGCTCAATATAGGCTGTTGGGAAGTAGAACACAAGGATGTTACTCCAACATACGATTACAATACCATATTTTCTCCTGTAGAAAGACGTCCATACCTGAAAGCTAGAGAATAAAAATGTTTTTGAAAAGATACTTTTCCCTGGAGGAATGATTGATTTTACTCAATATTTATGCAAGGGATTATTTTCTAGAATATATGCGTTTGTATATTTCTGTAGACTTAGAGATACATTTCTGCCTTTCTGACATATGTCTTGTAAAAGAATGATACACTGATAGCATATGGAAGGGCTTTGTGTAATAAAATAATTATAAAAATAAACCAAACCCCAGGTTCCTTATTGATATTTTCAAAGAGGAAAAACAAGGAAGAATATTGTATTATACATTTCCCTGTATATAATCACTCCAGCCGTATTTACAAAACAAAATTGGTTAGTTAATTCTAAGTTAATTATAGATATAGTTTCCTTTATTGCTACTTCAATTAGAGATGTTGAAATGTTTGGAGTTTTTCCAGCTCCGCCTTCAGAATTTTCCATCCTTGCATTCTAACCAACAACAGCTGGTATCAGTTGCCCATCTCTGAATACTTTCGTCCAAATTTTTATAATACTCAATTTGTTACAAACCACGGAAATTTCAGAAGTTTTTTTAAATAGAATAAAGGCAGTGGAGGATTCAAGTTGCTTTTGTGGTTTTGAGGAACAAACCTCAGGACATCTACTGATCGATTGCCCAGCATTTCAAGATTATAGAATGAAGAATGAACTAGTTGTTTGTGAACTTAACGATTTGATTTCCGATAAAAAATCATATTTAAAGTTCAATTCATTTTGTGAATACATTCTAAACTTTCTACAAAATCTGGATCTCTAGTGTTTTCATGCGTTGAATAATGTAAATAACTTATGTAAATAAACTTTTCTCCTTGTTTGGCGCAAGTATCTCTTGCGGGATATAGCGCTTTGGAAATAAAATAATTGTAATTATAATCTCTGAATTGGACAATTTTCTTCTTCAATGTTACAATCGAATATTTGACAAATTAATCGACGAATATATATATCTTCTTTATAAAGGACTGCGGCGAGTGATTATAAACAATACTTAAAGTTACACCGCATAAGTTTCTTTTTTGTGAAAAATCAATATTTATTTAAAAGATAAATATTTACTATTTCTAACTTTTTTGAATGAAGTATGAGAGGGTGAAAATATGAAGAGTAATGGCGAACGGAAAAATAAAAGTGTCCAGAGGCGGGAATCGAACCCACAACCTTCTGCTTACCGGGCAGGTGCCATGTCCACTAGGCTACCCTGGACGTATTCCTCCGTTCGTAAATAATATTTAAAGTAACTTATAATACATTATTAAGGACTGCGGCGAATGATTATAAACAATACTTAAAGTTACACCGCATAAGTTTCTTTTTTGTGAAAAATCAATATTTATTTAAAAGAGGAATATTTACTATTTCTCTTATTTCTCTTTTAAATAAATATTGATTTTTCACAAAAAAGAAACTTATGCGGTGTAACTTTAAGTATTGTTTATAATCACTCGCCGCAGTCCTTTATAATGTATTATAAGTTACTTTAAATATTATTTACTAACGGAGGAATACGTCCAGGGTAGCCTAGTGGACATGGCACCTGCCCGGTAAGCAGAAGGTTGTGGGTTCGATTCCCGCCCCTGAACACTTTTATTTTCCGTTCGCAATTACTCTTCATATTTTCACCCTCTCATACTTCATTCAAAAAAGTTAGAAATAGTAAATATTTGTCTTTTAAATAAATATTGATTTTTCACAAAAAAGAAACTTATGCGGTGTAACTTTAAGTATTGTTTATATATATCTTCTTCTTCTTTCTTATCTCCAGTCAATCACATTAAGGTATCAAGCTTGTAAAGCTTGATGATGGTGTCTGCCTGGGAAGAGTAGAGCTCATCAATGCATGAGTCAAAACAGTCAATAATATGTCTTGGGGTTTCAGGCTGAGAATTACACTTAGTACATAGTGGGAAAACCCTGAAACCATTCTGGAAAGTCATTGTCCATAGATGACCAGACTTAAGTTTGGAAATCAAAGACTGTTGTTCTCTTGGGAGGACAGAACCGGTGCTTTACCCTCCTGCTCTGTACCAGTCATGTGCAGCATTAGATTTCCATTTCTGCAGGTATTGGGTTTTGATGGTACGGAGGATGTCTCTTTCGTCTAGTTGGGTGGTAGATTCTCTGGCTTCAGGTAGGCCAAGAGCTCCAGCCTTTGCCAGAGAGTCTGCCAGCTCATTTCCAGGAATTCCAACGTGAGCTGGAAGACATGGCATAAAATACAATATAATGCGGCTAAATAATATTGTAGAACAATATTTAGCAATTATACCGCAAATGTTTCTTTTGAACGAAAAATCTAAATTTATTTTAAGGAGAAAAAACGATTATTTTTAACCTTAGGGATGAAGCATGAAAGTAGGAATTGTAAAGAGTAATAATAATTCCCATCCCTGGACACTTTATTTTTCCGTTTATCATTACTCTTCACAATTCATCCTATCATACTTCATCCGTAAGGTTAGAAATAATCGTTATTTCTCCTTAAAATAAATTTCGATTTTTCGTTCAAAAGAAACATTTGCGGTATAATTGCTAAATTTCGTTCAACGAATATATATATGGCCCTTGACTTTATAAATTTAAAGACGTAATCCTCAAAGCCGCATCAAATTCTCATATTCTTGTAAAACGAAAAAGATGAGATTTCAGAGAATTTCTTAATTCTACAATAATACAAGATGGACACCCAAGATAGAGGACTTTGCGACTGCGACTGCTGTGATAGAGATGTATGGAGACATCTGAGGCTCTTCATTGGACAAGACAACAACAGAAAATTGGCATAGACCCAGAACAGCAGCTTTACACACCCAAGATAGAGGACTTTGCGACTGCTATGATAGAGATGTATGGAGACATCTGAGGCTCTTCATTGGACACGACAACAACAGAAAATTGGCATAGACCCAGAACAGCAGCTTTACACACCCAAGATAGTGGACATTGCTGCTGCTGTGGTAGAGATGCATGGAGACATCTGGGGCTCTTCATTGGACACGACAACAACAACAACCATACAAGATGGTACAAGAACTTACAGGACATGCAACAATTATCTTGGTGAGAAATTAACACCTTCTCATATATTGGTTATGAAAAAAACTCACGCAATTCATTCTAAAGTCATAGTAAAAAACAAACCCAATGCATTGGGTTTTCACAAATTCTGGAAAACAGCACAGACAATAGACGCAACACAGTAGATGAATCCAACTTGAAGAAAGGTAGATGTTAATCTCCACTTTCTGTAGATAACTGTTATGTTTACTTCTGTTTACCTATCTGGAAGAATCTTTTTTTGCTTATCCCTAGTACACGTGGTACAGGCCATGATAATCATGGTGGGTTGTTAGCGACTGCTTTTACTGTAAGCGCACCACATGTCTACACATGTGAAAAGCAGTTCGACTTTGCACTTACAAATGTGCCAAAGCCCCGTTTGGTTACTTGCACTCGCTGGTGGGGTTGGACTTTTGCAAGAATCGGGGGCCATTGGAGCAATTTTTTTTTTACAGAAAAAAAGTGTCCAATGCGGGAATCGAACCTGGGTCGTAGTGGTCGAAAACCAAACGGTTTAACCAGCCTTCCACCGACCCCCCAGGAAGAATCCTGTATGGGATGAGTGTCCTTAATAACGACTTTTTGTTGTTATCATTGTTGTTTTTATTTTAAAAAGAATCATATGCGTCAAAAAATAGTTTCAAATTCTTATTTCTTCCTTATGAGAGAGAGAGAGAGATTGAAACTTCTTTATTATAACGTTCATATAAGTTTATCTAAAGAGACAAGGGTCGCCTCTCCCGTCAAAATAGACGTCTAAACCCAGACACCATCTATTGACCGTCGCCGTAACTAGCGGCCTCGGGTCGATGACGAAGCCACAACACCAGCTTTGGTAAACTGATAAGTATCCACCAAGAGACCATGGTTTCGGGTTAATGGCCCTCGTCAGTCTAGGACGGACTTTATTCCATGAGATCCACACGGGATCTAATGGAATCTTGGCAATCTGCCAAAGAGGTGTTTAGCCTTGTCTCTTTAGATCAATTTCCTCCCGGCAAAATTTCCATCTATATAAGTTTTTTATAAGGTTAAAGAGAGATTGAGATTGAAACTGATTTATTACAATGTCCATATATAAGGTTATATAAGGTTAAATATCTTAAATATAAATAAATAAGATTGAAGAAAGAGAGAGAAATATTGAATAAACTTTTATTAATGATGCATATAAGATTATTGTTTTGAAAATAGAGCAATCCATAAATATATATATCTTTAATTTAAAAAGGCCTATATTGGATCAAAATATAATTTATTTTGCCAATATTTAAGATGGCTGAACGCCAACCTTTATCAACGTATTATAACATATTAATGGGTGTTAATGTGTGTTGTTGACACACATTAAATATGTTATAATACCTTGATAAAGGTTGGCGTTCAGCCATCTTAAATATTGGTAAAATAAATTATATTTTGATCCAATATATGCCTTTTTAAATAAATATAAGATTATATAGAGTTAGGATTATATAGAGAAAACAAATTTAGATTAAAACAAAAATACAATATAGGTGTATAAACAAAATAATTACAAATTATTTATATCAGACGAATTCCGTTGGGTGTCGACTCGTTCAATGTTACATTCTGTCCTGTAGTCAGACAGCCTCTTGTCTAGGTCGGAGTCCCCGACATGGACGATTGCCATGTCAAGGAATTTCTTCAGAGCAGAGTTCTGCTCGGGCAAGAGAAAGGGAGAGAGAACAATAAAAAAAAAACGCTCAAATTCATTTCTATATAAAAATATGAATCAAAATATCTCCACAAGTTTACAATTAGCGATGTTGTGCATTGTGTTGTGTATCATCTAAACTAAAAAACACATTATAAAATTAGAAACTATTTTAGACAATTAAGATTCTTTTTAAAATAAACAATTTCTACTGCCCTTACTCTAATTGAAAAATTAATGGGAGGGCCTGACTCATCAGTGGTAAATCCTCCCATCGGTTTCGCCAGTTTAATCTACAATACCGCTGTTATATTGCATTTTTCGATATTCCTTTTATAGTGATACTGTTGCTAGACTCTTGGAATGGGTATTTTAGATGAACTATGGATATAGGCTTTGAGGACAGCAGAATTACATACAATTATAAATATAATTAATTTTTCCATTGAAGTAAGACCAGTAGAAATTGTTTAATTTTAAAAAGAATCATACGCGTCTATAATAGTTTCTAATTTTCATAACAGATGGCGAACTATTGTATCGTAAAAAACACATTGTCTTTATGATTCCATTATGATTTTTCATCTCTTGCTTGTATATAACCAGGCAGGCATTATTGTTCGAGCTAGATGAACAAAGACAGGAAGACATAACAGCAGTCAATCAAGTGACAGATTATCTCAAGGCTTATTTCGTCTGCAAACCTTGTTGATTGGGTAATAGCAGCTTGTTGGAGAGACCTACTTCAGCAAGGTCGAGCTGGAACACGCCAAACTAGGAAAGTCCTTCCTTTAGGTATCGCTGTCCTCTAGTTGGTTTCATCTTTCAGATTTCAATATAGGGGTCGGTGGAAGGATGGTCTAAACCGTTGGTTTTCGATCTCTACGACCCAGGTTCGATTCCCGCATTGAGCTTTTTTTATGATTAAAATTAAATGCTCCAATGGCCCCCCGATATTTTAAAAGTCCAACTTCACCAGCGAGTGTAAGTAACCAAACGGAGATTTGGCACATTTGTAAGTGCAAAGTCGAACTGCTTTTCACATGTGTAGATATGTGGTGTACTTACAGTAAAAGCTGTGGCCTTTTTCTACCCACCATTATTATCATGGCCTGTACTACGTGTACTAGTGATAAGAAAAAGATTTCAATGTCATTCAGAATTCAATGCATATAGGTATAGTCTAACGCTTTCCTTTTCTTTTAGTAGTACACAAAGAAAAAACAGGCATGTTTATTTGATTATTCGAAACTTGAATAGTTTTTGAGTGATTTATGGCAAAAAGTATGAGAGGCATAAAGATTATAAATATCTTTTATTACAATGAGTTTATCTTTTGTTATTTGAAATGCGAGTTGAGCGAAAACTCTGTAAATGGGCGATTTTCGCTTGAAGACTTGCATTTTGAGTGAAAAAGAAACTCATTATGAAAATAACGCTTATAATTCTAATTGTTACGAAGATTTCTGAAAAAAGTCGCAAAGAATGTCTTTGGTCGTGTGAAGGTCTGCCGATAAAAACACTATTTAGACCATTTTTACAATTAAAATAATTTTATTGACATCTTGTCAATACATGCAAAGTACACAGTCTGTACTATTTAGGAAATAATGATTGTATATATATATACTAGCGGATGTGTACCCGGCTTCGCCCAGGTTTTATCCGAGTGAAAGTTTGCCTAACGAATATTATATATTATGAAGTATAATAAACAATGTTAAAGATTAGTTTTAATTATTAATCAAGATTGTGTGTGAATATGTGAAAAAGATGTAATATCGTTGTTGTTTTTTTGGCCGACTGTTTTACATATGGTGTTATCTTAAAATTGCTTGTTTTGAATATTTTTTTAGATTGAGTTGAATGAATTGCTGAATTTTTTTTTTTTGTATTTATATATAAATAAAATTAACTCTGTTGATTTTTTGTATTTAATCGATAACAGCGAAGTTACGCATGTTAAAGTAAGGAAAAACATTTTGATGTTAAGCAAAACCTGCTCCATCTCGTTTTACATAAATGTTGAAAATTTGGTCAAAATTGATGCATTGTAACGAAAGTTTTTAGCGAACACCACTTATGAAATTTGCATTTTATTAATATAGATATATATATAAATCAATGTTTGTTTGTTTGTATGTTTGTTGGTTTGTATGTCCGGTATACAAATTCGCAGTAGTTCACTAATTCAAACCAAAATTTCCATACATAGGTAAAAAATTACGGGGGAAGACGATAGGCTATTTTAAAAATATATATAAATCAATTATTAAAACTATATATTCAAATTATTCTATTTAGCTTACGAACAGCGCCCTCTATCAAAGATTAGATTAAATTATGTTGATGCAAACAAATAAATAATGCTAATAACAAACAATTATTTAAAAAAATCTTATCTAAATATATATCACTCGGGTAGATATGCACACGGGTCAATCCCGGGGCGAAGCCCGGGTCACCCGTCTAGAAGATATATACAAAGAATATGACATGGCACCTCTGCCTTGATTAATCAAGAAAGGTTATTTGACCAATTCTGGAATAATTAAAAATTCTATGATTATTTGAAATTTATTCCTACAGATGGTTCAAGCCATCAGAAACTTTTATTTGCATGACCACGAGATACTTTTTCTTAATGTATCCATCTGTTCCCAGTACAATTTAACATTTTTATATTTGTATCATTGTAACATTTTTCTAACAAATATATTTGGCCGAAAAACTCGTTGGGATAAGCATGAAACAAGTAAATTAAAGCTTTACACACCCAAGATAGAAGAAATTGCTGTGATAGAGATGTATGGAGACATCTGAGGCTCTTCATTATACACGACAACAACAGAAAATTGACATGGACCCAGAACTTTACACGCCCAAGATAGAGAACATTGCTGTGATAGATATGCATGGAGACATCTGAGGCTTTTTATGGACACGACAACAACAACAGAAAATTGACATGAACCCAGAACAGCAGTTTTACACACCCAATATAGAGATCCTTGCTGTGATAGAGATTTACGGAGATATCTAAAGCTCTTCATTGTACATGAAAACAACAAAAGAAAATTGACCCAGAACAGCAGCTTTACACACCCAAGATAGAGATGTACGGAGACATCTTATGCTCATCATTAGATACGAAAACAACAAAAGAAAATTTATCTGAAAGCTTTCACTTTGCACGAATAAAGAAACACATATTGCTACGGTTTATATTTTTATTTTATTTATAAATACATGGTTTCTTTAACCTTCAAGGAATAAAATTTTCTCGACAAAGGTCATTAATAGAGGCTGTATGAAAAAAGTGAAAGTTGTATAAGCTTATGATTTTGCTTTGTTTTAAAAATGAATCGATGTTGGTTCCATATGTTTGAATTGAATATTACACCTTACTTCTATATATTTTATTGCTTAAAAAGGAAAAAAACAACAAAAAAAAAGAAAAAACTACAATTGCAAAATTATTTGATAACTGAAATATACCTTATAATAATATTATAAAATACTCTGTTTAATTAATTTATTTTTAATTGTTTGGATTTGGCAGCACTGTAATTATTGTTGTTGCTATGAATATATTAAAAAGTGTATGTTTGACATTAGAAAGTTATATAATTAAAATTGGTTTCTTAATTTGGTAAAGCATATTTATTTATTTAATCGCGAGAGAGAGAGAGAGAGAGAAGGAACATTACAATAACTAACTAAGAAAAAAAAAACAATATCCAAAAAAATGATGATGATAAAAAATTGAATATGTCTGCCAGAAAAATGCTTCTATGAATAAAAAAATATATATATAAATAATTACAAAATAACATATAACTTCAAACAGAGGCCAAACAGCATACATAGAACAATAAGTAGATACAGCTGAGTTACTAGTGAATTGCTGATGGGACAATAGGAACAATTGGTTTGGACATTGTAAGATGGACAACAGTCTCAATATCAGCTCAATCAGGAAATAAGCTGTTGGAAAAAACGATTGCCGAAATGTGTCTCTATTGAAATCAAAGTAGAGCAAGGTCAGAATATTTTGAATTTCTTGAATTTTTTTGATGAACTTTGGTAGAAAGAGATGACAGGCAATATGAAAGACTTTCCACTTCATTTTTGTCCATGAATAAATACATATACTACCAGGTCTATTAGTATGAAACGTGAAAATTTTCAGTGAATTCAAAAGTTCAACAATTCCATACAACAAAAGATTTTTTATTCAAAGTAATTGCTCTGATTAGCTATATACTCGGACCACCTTTCAGGCAAATTTCGAATTCCTTGTCTGAAAAATTCTATTCCTTTTGAGTAGATATAGGGAAATGTAGAAAGAATATAACATGGCACATCTGCTTTGATTAATCAAGAAAGGTTATTTGGCCAATTCTGGAATAATAATTAAAATAATCAACGATTAATTGCTAATTATACCAATCAGATAGTGCAAGTCATCAGAAACATCAGATGTCTTTTTATAAATTTATTCACTTGATCCCAGTACAGTTTCACTTTTTTTCACAATTCCATACCCTAACTAGAGAAGAACAAATAGCGATTTCAAGATTACCAACAGGACATCTTAGAATGCTCAAATTTAATAGAAAAATCAAAACATTTACGAAATGACCCAAATGCGATTCCCAACCAGCCAGTCCTCTATTATATCTATTGAATTATATCAAATCTCCTCCATAAAAGACCACTGAGAAAACCCCAGGACTATGATAGAAAAGCTGAGATAATGGAATCTAATGGAGATTGTTTAAACGACTTGAGGAATAAGCAACAACAACAACATTGTGTATAAAGTCCAGCCAGTCCTGAACATCTATTAAATTGTATCAAATCCTAATAAAAAAGACCCCTGGGAAAACCCCAGGACTATAATAGAAAAACTGAGATAATGGAACCTAATGGAGATATTTTAAACGACTTGAGGAATAAGCAACAACAACAACATTGTGTATAAAGTCCAGCCAGTCCTGAACATCTATTGAATTGTATCTAATCCTCCAAAAAAGAACTCTGAGAAAACCCCAGGACTATAATAGAAAAAATGAGATAATGGAACCTAATGGAGATCGTTTAAACGACTTGAAAATAAGCAACAATAACAACACAAATACAATATTTTATACTATTTTCTAATAAAAATTGTTGGTCGAAATACTCTTTGTGATAATCAGAAAACAACCAAATGAAAAGTTTCTAAAAGAAAATGCAAATTATCCAGATATTCGAAACTATTTTAAACGCGTAAGATTATTTTTGATATTAAACAATTTCTACTGCCCTTACTGCAATGATAAAAATATTGAGAGGGCCTGGCTCATCAGTGGTGAACTCTCCCAGCGGTTTCGCCAGTTTAATCTACCATACCGCTGTTATATTGCATTTTTGGAACTTCCTTTTATAGTGATACTGTTGGTAGACTCTTGGAATGGGTATTTTAGATTAACTATGGACATAAACTTGGAGGACAGTAGAAATTTTTCCATTGCAGTAAGGGCAGTAGAAATTGTTTAATTTCAAAAAGAATCTTACGCGTTTAAAATAGTTTCGAATTTTGATAACAGATGGCGGGCTAGTGCATCATATTATCCAGATATAGCAAAATGTGAATGAACGGTTCACTTCACCTCTATGGTTCAACATGTAGTCTTCTATCTTGGCCATGATGAACGGATGAAGCGATAGCTTTCTTAATGGAATGAGACAAGGTCAGGTGAAGGCTGTGTGATCCACGTGTAGAGGAAATACTGGCTGAGACCTCGCTCCACAGCCGCTTTGGCAATTAATAACTAACTAGAACATGAGCCCGTTGTAACGATTGAAAATTGGAATTGGTTTAAACCTACAAACCTCTGTACGCAACTAAATTCCAACGTAATTATCATTAGCTTTAATGATAAGTTACAATTTGGATTATAGATTATAATCACAAGGTAATAAGACCAAATCTCCAATGATAAGGTACAATTTGGATTATAGATTATAAACACAAGGTAATAAGACCAAATCTCCAATGATAAGGTAAAATTTGGATTATAGATTATAAACACAAGGTAATAAGACCAAATCTCCAATGGTAAGGTACAATTTGGATCATAGATTATAAACACAAGGTAATAAGACCAAATCTCCAATGATAAGGCACAATTTGGATTATAGATTAGATATAGAAGGTAATAAGACCAAATCTCCATTGATAAGGCACAATTTGGATTATAGATTAGATATAGAAGGTAATAAGACCAAATCTCCATTGATAAGGCACAATTTGGATTATAGATTATAAACACAAAGTAATAAGACCAAATCTCTAATGATAAGGTACAATTTGGATTAGAGATTATAAACACAAGGTAATAAGACCAAATCTCCATTGATAAGGCACAATTTGGATTATAGATTAGATATAGAAGGTAATAAGACCAAATCTAAATAAATCGTGTGGCGTTTCAGTAACAGTGTTGTTATCATCGTCAGCACAATACAGATTTTTTCTTCTTATATTCTAGCCTCACCAAGGTGACCCGGACCTCATATTTCAGCTCAGCCAAGGTGATACAGTTCTAGTCAGCAACGATGGGACAGAATCTATTCTAGCCCAGCTAAGGTGACCCGAGCCTTATATTCTATCACGGCCAAAGTCACTGTGGGCCTTATATTCTACCATCACCAAGGTAAGTCAGGTCTTGTATTCCAGCCTAAACAAGTTGACTGTGGGCCTTATAACCCCAGCCCGGCCAAGGTGACTCCAGTCAGTAACAAGAGGACATAATCTATTCTAGCCCCACTAAGGTGACCCGAGCCTTATATTCTATCACGGCCAAAGTTACTGTGGGCCTTATATTCTGCCATCACCAAGGTGAAATAGGTCTTGTATTCCAGCCCAAACAAGTTGACTGTGGACCTTATATTTCAGCCCGGCCAAGGTGAATCAGGTCTTGTATTCCAGCCCAAACAAGTTGACTGTGGACCTTATATTTCAGCCCGGCCAAGGTGAATCAGGTCTTGTATTCCAGCCCAAACAAGTTGACTGTGGACCTTATATTTCAGCCCGGCCAAGGTGAATCAGGTCTTGTATTCCAGCCCAAACAAGTTGACTGTGGACCTTATATTTCAGCCCGGCCAAGGTGAATCAGGTCTTGTATTCCAGCCCAAACAAGTTGACTGTGGACCTTATATTTCAGCCCGGCCAAGGTGAATCAGGTCTTGTATTCCAGCCCAAACAAGTTGACTGTGGACCTTATATTTCAGCCCGGCCAAGGTGACTCCAGTCAGTAACAAAGCGACATGCTAGAGCCTCGAGCGGAATGCTAACGACGGCCAGTGTAATTAACAGCTAACCGACGTCAATGTGGCGACATGGAAGGAAAAAAACATGATCAAAGTTGGAGGAAATATTGAGATGATTCATTGGGCCTTGGTCTGCATGGTTGTCTGCCCGAGTTATTACCATTTGTTTCTGCTGCTGAGACACCATATTGGCAAAATGCAAGATAATCAAACAAAAAAAAATAAGAAAAGATCAAATATGTGAAATAAACTCTGAGAGAAAACTGACAAAAAATAATAACAAGACTTAGAACAAAACACTATAAAGGAATGGCAATACATCCAGATGGCACAAGAACCTATAGAGAATGCAACAACTGTTCTGGTGGGGAACTAACACCTACTCACATATTCTCATGCCCAGAAATGGCCGCAGCCTTGCAGAAAATTGTCATAGAACCAGAGCAGCAGCTTTACACAAACGCAAGGACATACAAAATATTTTAAATGTATTAATAGATGTTATCTGAATTCTATATGTTGCTACCATACATTAATACTTTATGTCCATTGTTTATGTAATGTTGACAATTGACAATTAAAACAAATTTATTGACAACTCAGTCAATATTTACAAAATGAGGAAGAGATCACAAAAATAATTAGAGAAAATAAAAAGATAGCCAAAAGCGTGTTCGAACCAGGGACATCAGGTTCTAAAGTCTAAAGCTTTCGCAGCTAGGCTATTTTGCCTTATTATATAGTTTGATTTAGTTGGAATTAAACCGTTCTTGTATATTGATGTACAATCCAGTTTGAGTTGAACCGTTATTGACCACGGATGTATACAATTCAGGAAGATTTGAGCATTTTTCGTTCAGGGGTAAAGAACTTAGAACATAAGACAATTGAACCTTTGAAATGAATATTCAGAAAGTTTTTTTCTGGCTGATAACTGAGCCTTTGCCTTATATTGCCCAATATTTTGCCTTATTATATAATAATTTAACGTATAGTTTATGTACATGGATTAGTTGAATATCTCAACATTCTTAAAAGTTCCGGATATATAATCATGGACAAAACTTAAGGTAATGGATGTAGTCCTTGGTCAACACCTACACTGACGGCGTGGGAGGTCCATTGTCGTCTGGAACCTAGACGCCATACTTCTCTACAGAGATGAGATGGAATTTGAAAACCTTTACATCACATACCTTTTCTGGTAACTAAAAAAATAATGATAAAATACTCTAAAAAAAAACATAGAAGTATACATATATTCGTAAGGAGAGATAGAAATGTGTATATAATTTATATAATAAATGATACTCATGGATAATACTTAAGGAAATTGTACTTTTTATCAAATATATCTGAATTCAGACAATAACTCTGAAAGATATTAAATTGACCTTTATTGAAGACACACGAGATAACATACACTCATGGAAAAAACTTAAGAAGTTGTACCTTTGAGCATGTATATTGTGATTGAGACAATTACTCACAATTACAGTGACCTTTATTGAAGACACATGAGATAACTAAGTGCGAACAGCCTTTGTCTTCTTCTTCTTAAAAAAAAAAAAAAAAAAAAAACAGACGACAGGTGATATAAAAATTTGAAACTTCCTTAAATTTTATCCATGAATGTACAAAAAAAATGGAAATGTTTTAAAACATCGTGAAGTAATTTTGTGTAACAAAACCTTTCCGTTACCTTGGCAAAGGTCGATGCTTTAAAAAAAGTCATTATTAACTGACGTTTTTTCTGATGTCAGTGGAGCGAGATGGGTAATGGTTGTCCTTGTATTAAGAAATCAAATGGCGAATTGTTGTGATAGCTATTGATGTGGTAAATTGTTGCCAAGTTATTGAGGAAGCCTGTTATTGGTCGCAGTTTATGTCTTGAAGACGGTTGTTTCCTTCTATTGTGGCTTGTTAGACTTTGAACTGTTTGTTTCCTTGTAGAGTTTTGTTTCAGAGGTAGTGCAGACATTGTAGGTTGGTGTGACAAAGATTCGCTATAACGAAGGATTCATAAAGGTAAGTGGCTATACCTTTTTCTGTGAAACTCTTTCTAAATACTCTTCATCTTCGTTTATAGATGAATATACCATTAAAGACTTTATTAGCGCCTTATCTATCGTAGAAACAATAATTTCCTACAATTGTATAAATATTTTAAGATTTAAAACGTTTTTTGTTGTTGTGTCCAATGAAGAGCCTCATATGTCTCCCTACATCTCTATCACAGCAATGTCCTCTATCTTGGGTGTGTAAAGCTGCTGTTCTGGGTCCATGTCAATTTTCTGTTGTTGTCGTGTCCAATGAAGAGCCTCGGATGTCTCCGTACATCTCTATCACAGTAGTCACAATGTCCTCTATCTTGGGTGTAAAGTTCTGGGTCCATGTCAATTTTCTGTTGTTGTTGTGTACAATGAAGAGCCTCAGATGTCTCCGTACATCTCTATCACAGCAATGTTCTCTATCTTGGGTGTGTAAAGCTGCTGCTCTGGGTCCATCTCAATTTTCTGCTGTTGTTATCGTCGTGTCCAATGAAGAGCTTCAGTTGTTTCCATACATCTCTATCACAGCAATGTCCTTAATCTTGGTTGTGTAAAGCTGCTGTTCTGGGTCCATGTCAATTTTCGGTTGTTGCCGTTTCCAATGAAGAGCCTCAGATGTCTCCATACATCTCTGTTACAGCAGTAGCAATGTCCTCTATATTGGGTGTGTAAAGCTACTGCTCTGTATCCATGTCAATTTTCTGTTTTTGTTGTTTCCAATAAAATTCCAATGAAAAAAATACACAGCATAATATAACTCTGTTTTCATGATATCTTGTTATATGTGTTATAACTTTGTTGTCAGGTTCCGGGTAGTTGGCGTTCTGCGCTCCAGGATTCTGGGTTATAAATATCCCTTTCTCTCTATCTGTGAAGCTTACCTACAATATTTCATATTGAAGTGAATTTAGTAAAAGAGAATTGTTGAATGCAATAATGCAAGTTTTTAAACTGAGCATAAAAGTGTCTTCCACCTTTCTAAAGTCAAATTTGAAAGGAATTGAAAATGTCTTCACTAAGGCTGAAGCTTTGGTGGTAAAGCCTATCTCCCTACGTTGCTGATTGTTGGCAGTTGTACATCAACAATATAATCCTTAGTTTTTCTATGTTAATTTAGCTTTAGGTTAGTACAACCTAATGAAGCCATAAAACATCACTGCAAACATTCAAATTAAACTTTAAAAAAAGAGTAGTAACCAACTTAGTGTTGTTCACTTAACGCTGAAGTGGATACTAAGCATGTTATCAACCAGCAGGTTCTTCTGTAAAATATTTGGTTCTCTAGCTGTAAATATTTTGTTAGTTTTAATTATATTCGCCTAGTCATGCTGACTTCATAAGTAAATAATATTTTTCCTTATCATTGTGATCTGCATAGTCATATATTACCACACTACATTATTTTATGCTATTTTTTAATAGCATTTATAGATTGAACTTATAAAAAAGAATTGCTAATTATAAAAGAAATCGGTGGACAAGTGGGTAACACCCTCGATTTCCGACAGTCATGAACTGGGATTGAATCCCACGTTAACATTTTGTTTAATATATGAATAACCTTAATATAATATTCATTATGAAAAAAAAGGCATCTCCTTATCGTGCAACTGAAAGTTGCTGATGGCTTGTGCCATCTATCAGAATAAATATCAACTATTCTCGTTGATTTTTAATTATTCCAGAATTGGCCAATGATGGCCAACTTTCAGTCGCACGATAAGGAGATGTCTTTTTTTCATAATTATGCATCTTATCCCAGTACAATATCACATTTGTACTATTTTTTCATAATATTCATTGTTTTAAATATCATAAACTAGGTTACTCTTGTTGATCGGTACCTAATAAAATGATTTTGGAACCGAAGTATTGCTAAACACTTGAAAGATGAAAACATTGAGAAGGGATTGGATAATTTTTATATCAATATTCGAGTACCAGTGGATTTGGCAATTTGATTGACCATTCTACTAATGGGTTGATATGGTTTGCTTGTGTGTGGAACTATTTATAAAAAAGCTTGAAAAAGAACAAAAATATATTTCTCAACCAGTTTTTTACCTTACTGCGAAAGGGTTTTTTGATTTTTACGTACAGTAGACAATTTTTATTTATTATTATTATTATATTTATTTTATTTAAAATAATTTTATTGACATCTTATCAATATATGCAAAAGTGCACAGTCTGTACTATTTTATAAAGATAATTATATATATATGTATCATTCTCTGTAAAAAGAACATGGTTTGGTGGAGTTTCCCCTGCAGAGTTTGATGGAGAATAGCCAGCCCTTCTCCAGCGACACCACGTATTTGGTGAGAGAGAGATCTACAAAGAATTATATACAGTAGAACTACCTCCCTGTAAAGGACAACACCTAATTGCAAAGCCAAAATGTCCTTTAGAGAGAGGTGTCTTCTTACCGGAAAGTTGCTAAATAGTAAAAATGGTAATTTTGCAAATGAAAACTGTCCTCCCAGTTATATTGCATTTTTGGAACTTCCTTTTATAGTGATACTGTTTCTAGACTCTTGGAATGGGTATTTTAGAAGAACTATAGACATAAGCTTTGAGGACAGTAGAATTACATACATTTAAAAATATATAATATGCTTCGAGCAATCGCTCTTCCGCAAATATCAAATTGTTTCTTTTATTAGAACATATATAACCAGGCCCTCCCATTAATTTTTCCTTTGCAGTAAGGGCAGTAGAAATTATTTATTTTCAAAAAGAATCTTACGCCTTTAAAATAATTTTGAATTTTGATAACAGATAGCGCGCTAGTGCATCATATTATAAATGCATATATCAAGGAAGATAGAGATGAATGCAAAGCTCCCGCGGAAAGAGAAAGCTCACGTGACCCTGGACTGACTGTTGCCAGTGGCGCCGCTCTTGACCTCCTCTCACTGTCAGCTCCAGGTCAGTGGGATCAGGTCAGTGATATGTCCTCTCTTACTTTCTCTTATCCAGCGTGCAAGGACAACAATCCTAGGTTTCTCTTTTACACCACGTAAGATACCATTTACACTCACGGAGAGACAAAACTTAAGGAAGTTGTACCTTTCAGCATGTATATCGTGATTCATACAATAACTCTGAAAGATATTACATTGACCTTTATTGAAGACACACGAGATAACATACACTCATGGGCAAAACTTAAGGAAGTTGTACCTTTCAGCATGTATATCGTGATTCATACAATAACTCTGAAAGATATTACATTGACCTTTATTGAAGACACACGAGATAACATACACTCATGGGCAAAACTTAAGGAAGTTGTACCTTTCAGCATGTATATCGTGATTGATACAATAACTCTGAAAGATATTACATTGACCTTTATTGAAGACACACGAGATAACATACACTCTCTCATGAACAAAACTTAAGGAAGTTCTACCTTTCAGCATGTATATCGGGATTCAGACAATAACTCTAAAAGATATTACAGTGCCTTTATTGAAGACACACTCATGGACAAAACTCAAGAAGTTTTACCTTTCAGCATGTTTATCGGGATTCAGACAATAACTCTGAAATATATTACAGTGACCTTTATTGAAGACACATTCATGGACAAAACTTAAGAAACTTTTACCTTTCAGCATGTATATCGGGATTCAGACAATAACTCTGAAAGATATTACATTGACCTTTATTGAAGACACTCTCATGGACAAAACTCAAAGAAGTTTTACCTTTCAGCATGTATATCGGGATTCAGACAATAACTCTGAAAGATATTACAGTGACCTTTATTGAAGACACACTCATGGACAAAACTCAAAGAAGTTTTACCTTTCAGCATGTTTATCGGGATTCAGACAATAACACTGAAATATATTACAGTGACCTTTATTGAAGACACACTCATGGACAAAACTCAAGAAGTTTTACCTTTCAGCCTGTTTATCGGGATTCAGACAATAACTCTAAAAGATATTACAGTGACATTTATTGAAGACACACTAATGGACAAAACTCAAAGAAGTTTTACCTTTCAGCATGTATATTGGGATTCAGGCAATAACATTGAAAAATATTACAGTGACCTTTATTGAAGACACATGAGATAACCAATTGTGAACAGCCTCTGGCTACTTAAATAAATAAACAGCCGGCTTTATAAAGGACTTTCAAATTCCATAAATTTTGTCCATGAATACACTCTACGTTGTTACTATCGACTCATCACCAGCTTTGTTGGAAATCGTGACAGAATTTCGGCAAATGTTTATAAACTAAAGCTGATATCAAATATTGATTACATCGATCAAAGGTTTGATATGAAGTTTCTAGTTTCAAAATCTCATTATAAGGTTGTCCGAAAAGTTCGTAAACATATTGTGATTTATATTTTACAAGTATTTAGGAAATTTTAGGACAACCTTGATAATATTGATCCGCTTAGTAAAATTATAACAGAATTCTTATAGAAGAATGAATCAATCTCTGATGTTCTATATCAAGAGTGGTCAATCAGCAGGTGGGCTAAGTTTCAGAATAACAAGGTTGTCCTAAAGGTTTGTAAACATATTATGATTTATATTTTGTAAGTGTTTAGGAACCTTTAGGACAATTTTGTTATTATTGGTAACCTTGGTAAAATTCCAACAGAATTCTTATAGAAGAATGATTTAATCTCTGATGTTCTATATCAAGGGTGACCCAATCAGCAGGTGGGCCAAGTTTCAGAATTACAAGGTTGTCCCAAAAGATAGTAAACACTTGCAAAATATAAATCATAATCATAATATTTAATAAATGTTCACTCAATAATCATAATAAATTTAAATTCAAAAATATTTTATTAACACTTTTAGTCAATTGATACAAAAATTAATGAGAATTTACAATTTAGTGATTAAGTATAAAAAGCTGTTCTCAGGAAGGGAGGCTCCTACATCTTGAGAGAGTCCTCCTCCAGACAAGGACAGGATCTCTCAGTTCAATGTTGAGATGATATTTATAGAGACATGTCTTGGTATACGTCAGGATGGCCAGGATGTTATCATCGAGGCTTCGCCCGAAGACCCAGTTCTTTAAGGTCAAGGGTGAGGATGGTAGGTAAATGGCTTCCAGATAGGTTTACGATACGATAATATGTTTACAAACTTTTGGGACAACCTTTTGACAATTTGACAATTAAATAACTTTATTGACATCTCGTCAATCTTTACATTCAAAGGGAGTTATAAGGTAATAATAATGGTAGGAATGAAGAGAGACATTTACAATCGACGTAGCCCTCTCCGAGGGCACGTCCGGATCAGGAGCTTAAAGCCGCCTTGAATCTAGACAGATCCCTGCCATTTGGGGAGTTCATGTTCGGAACATGTTTGATGATAATGTCGAAGAATTTAAATGTTGAGATTGTGATTTATTGACCTAAACTCGGAAGTTCTGTGACATGGGTTAAGTAACATAGAAAGATGATTCTCTCTCTCTCTCTAAAGGTAAATAGCCATTTGTGTCGGGTAAAGAATTGTCCGGTTGTCACTCTAACTTTGACCAATAGCTCTAACTTCCTTATCACTTCTTTCTTCTGTAATAGGATATATTAGTGTGTCACCTGTTATGAGAATTCGAAACTACCTTCTTCTTTCTTATCTCCACTCAATAATATTAGGGTATCAAGCTTTTAGAGCGTGTTGATTGTGTCTGCTGGGGATGTGTCTTCTTCTTATCTCTATTCAATCATATTAGGGTATCAAGCTTTTAGAGCTTGTTGATGGTGTCTGCTGGGGATGTGTCTTCTTTCTTATCTCCACTCAATCATATCAGGGTATCAAGTCTGTAGAGCTTGTTGATGGTGTCTGCTGGGGATGTGTCTTCTTTCTTATCTCCACTCAATCATATCAGTGTATCAAGCTTGTAGAGCTTCAGACTTGACAACTATCATGACTGGGTGAAGTAGAATGCATTTGCCTTTGTCATTAAGACTGGGAGCACTACTCAGTAGCAAGCCGACTTAGCTCTAAAAGAAATGGCCGCCTCTAATATGAGGAACAGATGCCATGTGCAGCCGCTCCTAACATGGAGTACAGACTCATCCTGTATAACTGTATTAGGAGACCTTACAGGGTACTATCAGCCTGGCCAGCTGAGCCCAGGTTTTTAAGCGAGCTTGTTACTGCTCCCCTTCCTCCTTTTTCATCCGGACTTTGGACCGGCAAAGGCGGAATTATTCGAAAATATTATAGACTGCAATGGAAAATACCATTACCAAGAGGTCAGCGTCAGTATCGGTATGAAAGGAAAATCGAAAAATCCAATATAACAACAATTAGGTAGATTAGATTGTCGAAACCGCTGGAAGGGTTCACAATTGATAATTTAGTTCACCCAGTCATGATGGTTGTCAAATCTCAAGCTTTACAAGCTTGATACCTTAATATGATTGAGTGGAGATAAGAAAGAAAGAAGAAGACCATTGATAAGGCAGGCCTTCTTATTAATTTTTCATTTCAGTAAGGATAGTAGAAAATTGTTTAATTTTTTTTAAAAAGAATCACATATGCTTCTATAATAGTTTTTGATATATTTCTCATAAATTTATTCTGTTCCTATCTCTGCATTTTAATTCAAACATTTTGCAAACTGTATTTGCATCAAGCCAAGGTTGACTATGTCACCTCCCTCTATGTAACAACTCAGAAGTTACCACATGGATATGTAGAGCACCCACGTGGCTTACGGATTTCATGCAAATTTGATTTTTTAAAAAGGCTAGTTTTTTGAAGATCTTGTTACAAATTACACTTATGTACCAAACTTAAAGATCTTAGAAAGTATTTTATTTCGACGTCATCTATTTTTTAGGGAGAGAGAAGCAATTTTGTTTTTATTGTGTGTTTTCAATTAAGGTCACTGTAATATCTTTCAGAGTTATTGTCTGAATCCCGATATACATGCTAAAATGTACAATTTCCTTAAGTTTTGTCCATGAGTGTATGTTATCTCGTGTGCCTTCAATAAAGGTCACTGTAATATCTTTCAGAGTTATTGTCTGAATCCCGATATACATGCTAAAAGGTACAACTTCCTTAAGTTTTGTCCATGAGTGTATGTTATCTCGTGTGTCTTCAATAAAGGTCACTGTAATATCTTTCAGAGTTATTGTCTGAATCCCGATATACATGCTAAAAGGTACAACTTCCTTAGGTTTTGTCTATGAGTGTATGTTATCTCGTGTGTCTTCAATAAAGGTCACTGTAATATCTTTCAGAGTTATTTTCAGAATTCCGATATACATGCTGAAAGGTACAACTTCCTTAAGTTTTGTCCATGAGTGTATGTTATCTCGTGTGTCTTCAATAAAGGTCACTGTAATATCTTTCAGAGTTAATGTCTGAATCCCGATATACATGCTAAAAGGTACAATTTTCTTATTACTGTGTGTGTATTTAAAAATTTAGGTTTCTTAATATTATGTTTAAGATATTTCTTTTTCTGTAGAAGGACCCTTTTAAACCCAGAAAACTAAAATTAATAAATGAAATATCAAAAGAAAATCATTCCTGATTGGTTTATTTTAATTATATACATGTAATTATTATATTGAATCGTTAATTAAGATGCTAAATAATGTTCATAAATATATCTAAAACACAACATTGGTTATTTACAATTGCTGTGGTGGATGAATCTGATGCTGCACGTGACTGGTACAGACCATGAGGGACAAGCACCAATTCTGTCCTCCCAAAGTAACAACAGTCTTTGATTTCCAGACTTAAGTCTGGTCATCTACAGACAATGATTTTCCAGAATGGTTGCAAGGTTTTCTCACTATGTACTAAGTATCAAACTACAACCCAAAACCACATTATTGACTGTTTTGTCTCATCCCCAGCAGACACCATCAACAAGCTCTACAAGCTTGATAACTTAATATGATTGAGTAAAGATACGAAAGAAGAAGAATACTAATTCCCTACAGATACCATCAACAAGCTCTTCAAGCTTGATGCCCTGATATGATTGAGTGGAGATAAGAAAGAAGAAGACACATCCCCAGAAGACACCATCAACAAGCTCTATAAACTTGATAACTTAATATGATTGAGTGAAGATACGGAAGAAGAAGAATACTAATTCCCTACAGATACCATCAACAAGCTCTTCAAGCTTGATGCCCTGATATGATTGAGTGGAGATAAGAAAGAAGAAGACACATCCCCAGCAGACACCATCAACAAGCTCTATAAACTTGATAACTTAATATGATTGAGTGAATATACGAAAGAAGAAGAATACTAATTCCCTACAGATACCATCAACAAGCTCTTCAAGCTTGATGCCCTGATATGATTGAGTGGAGATAAGAAAGAAGAAGACACATCCCCAGCAGACACCATCAACAAGCTCTATAAACTTGATACCCTAATATGATTGAGTGGAGATAAGAAAGAAGAAGACACTTCCCCAGCAGACACCATCAACAAGCTCTACAAGCTTGATACCCTGATATGATTGAGTGGAGATAAGAAAGAAGACTCATCCCCAGCAGACACCATCAACAAGCTCTACGGACTTGATACCCTGATATGATTGAGTGGAGATAAGAAAGAAGAAGACACATCCCCAGCAGACACCATCAACAAGCTCTACAAGCTTGATACCCTGATATGATTGAGTGGAGATAAGAAAGAAGAAGACAAATCACCAGCAGACACAATCAACAAGCTCTAGATAGATCGATACCCTGATACAGATCTGTATGATTGAGTGGAGATATAAAAGAAGAAGAAGACAAAAGTAGTTTTATAGAAAGATACAATCTCTCTAAGAATGTCACCAAATCATTTCGAAATCTGCAGGAACAATAGTGTCAGGGGTCACTGGGTGTTCAGACATTTCGTCCTTCAATGGAGAGAGTCTATTGTTGTTCAGAAGCAGTCTGGCTTGTCGATTGTTTTTTCTGACTTCACCGTAGATGTTGAATACCCCTTCTGAGATATTTTTTTTTCTTTTCCTATATATTTATATACTCAGCCATAGAACAGCCATGAACCTGGATCGAATCCCATATTGGACGCTTTGTTTTAATATGTGAATAACCTTCAAATATTAAATATCATAAGCTAGGTTGCTCTTTTTGAGCGGTACCTAGTAAAGTTATTTTGTAACTTGGGATAAATGTACAAAGAATATGTCTCAGTCATTTTACCAGCTAAACACTTCTTTGGCGGATTGTCAAGATTCCATTAGATCTAATGTAGATCTCAAGGAATAAAATAGGCCCTAGGCTGACATAGGCCATTAGCACGAAACCATGGTCTCTAGGTGGACGCTTTTCAGTTTGTCAAAGCTGGTGTTGTGGCTTTGTCACCGACCTGAGCCCGCTAGTTTGCGGCGACGGTCATATGTATAGCCCAAATATTTGTTGTTCTAAGCACATAGTCATTGTAAAGACCCCCTGTAGTGTTAATTACTAATATAACAATAAACTATGGTCAAATTATTCTTAAATTATTTAACATTTTGTTTAGGAGTGACAATTGACAATTAAACAACTTTATTGACATCTCGTCAATCTTTACACTCAAAGGGAGTTTTAAGGTAATAATAATGGTAGGAATGAAGAGAGATATATACAATCGACGTAGCCCTCTCCGAGGGCACGTCCGGATCAGGAGCTTAAAGCCGCCTTGAATCTAGACAGATCCCTGCCATTTGGGGAGTTCATGTTCGGAACATGTTTGATAATAATGTCGAAGAATTTGTCGAGAAGAATCTTGTGGAGTGTTGGTATTT
The DNA here is from genome assembly GCA_030710605.1 of Cordylochernes scorpioides. Taxonomy (NCBI): domain Eukaryota; kingdom Metazoa; phylum Arthropoda; class Arachnida; order Pseudoscorpiones; family Chernetidae; genus Cordylochernes; species Cordylochernes scorpioides. The sequence goes on along the minus strand of CP092863.1, from coordinate 82,206,715 downwards.
CATGGTGACTATGTAGTTCAGATATTCAGACGACACAAATGTCATTCATACAGTATCATACACATTTCCATTTATATTTTAGCCATAGATTTGGCCAAGCCACTTTACCAACTAAACACCTCTTTGGCAGATTGTGAAGATTCCATTAGATCCCATGTATATCTCATGTAATAAAGTCCATCCTAGACTGAAGAGTGTCATTAACCAGAAACCATGGTCTCTAGGTGGACCCCTTTCAGTTTGCCAAAGCTGGTATTGTGGCTTTGTTACCGACCTGAGGCCGCTAGTTTGGGGCGATGGTCAATAGATGGTGTCTAGTTTTTTTAAAGTTTAATTTGACGGGAGAGGAGTCCTATGTTTTTCAATATTACACACAGTTGACGAAATCATCATCAGAATTATCAACAACATACTCTGCCAGTAGTTACCACAGCTCTATGAGGAAATACAACCACGAAGCCGTGAAATGACGCCAATAAGATTGTGCCAAACGGTAGCCAAAATGGCATCCGTTACATCAAACAAACATATCACAACTTTAAACCCAAAATCAAAGAATGCACAATACAATCTTAAAAGAGACTTATCCCTGAATAACTTATTCTCAAATTGATTAACAAAAATATATATTTTTTATATTAAAATAAGTAAAATTATAAATATCTCAAATATTTATTATATGTATAAAAAAAGGTTTTATAATATTTTTTTCAAGTAAAAGTTATCAAAAATTTCGATGTTGATTTAAGAGTATAAAGTCGAATTGAGAGTATAATGTCAGTATAGCAAGCTATTACTGAACGAATTTTGATACCCAAATAATAATATTTATTAATTTGCTTTAATCATCATGAATTTACAACTACTTTTCATATAAATTATATTTAATTCTACTTATATGTATAAAATATATTTTCAAAATAATTTCATTTTTTTTTAAATTAAAAAGTAAGATTATTATTATTATTTTTTTTAATTTGGAGCCATAAGATTATGATTAAAAATTACTTCAGCAATATCAATATAATAAAATAATTATAATTAAAAAATAATAATAATGAAACGATAATAAATTTATTTTTTACGTGTATGATTATTTTTTGAATAAAACAGTTTTCTACTGGCCTTACTGCAATGATAAAACAATGGAATGGCCATATACATCAGTGGTAAACCCTCACAGCAGTTTCCCCAGTTTAATCTACTGTAACGAACATATAATTTGTAAATATATTAAATTGTTAATTTTGTTTAATTTGAATTTTTTTTTTTTAAGTTTTCAGATTTTATATATTTAAATTTGAATAATAATTTTTTGTTCCAAAGTTTTTTTGCATAAAATGTTCTTCAGAATAATAAACCTGTGTTACCTATATTCTTTTTTTTTTTTTGTAAATATATAGTTCAAGATAGTTTGTTTATCTTAGAATAGATGCATCCTGCAGCCGAAAATAAAAATAAATAATGGTTGATCTTCCAAAGTAAATCGTTTACGTAACTCATCAATTGTTTTAAACAAACAAATAACAACACTACCATTGCATAGCAAGATAATGCATATAACTATAACAATAACGATTTTACTTTACAGATGCATAATAATACATAAAACCCATCTCTTACCATACCTTTCAGTAACATCTATCAATACTGAATTGTATATAATACTTGATTATGTTCAATTACTGAACACATTTCAGCTAATCAGAATAATATCCGAGAAAAAATATATAGCGATAGAATTGTTTAATTTTCATAAAGCGTTAGAGAACAAGGTAATCTCTAAGAACTAAAATTTCCATCCATAGTTAATTTGTATAGTTATGTTGAATACTTTGATTTCCTTTTCATTTTCCCTTCTCTCCTTTGTTTACGTTCCCCACCCCCCCCCCCCCCCCCCCCCCCCTTTCTTCATAAAAATGATGTATGGCGAGTCCTTACAGGACGGAAATGTACTAATAAAGCTGTTGTTGTTGTTCAATTACAACTATTGCTTCTTCTTCTTTCTTATCTCCACTCAATCATATTAGGATATCAAGTTGTGACCCTTGATGGTGTCTGTTTGACAATCATCATGACTGGGTGAATTAGAATGCGTCTGCCTTTGTCATTAAGACTGTGAGCACTACTCATTGGCAGGCCGAATTAGCTCCGAAAGAAATGGCCGCCTCTGACATGAGGAACAGATGTCATGTGCAGCTGCTCCTAAAATGGAGTACAAACACTGCTCATCCTGTATCCCTGGAGCCCTTACAGGGTACTATTAGCATGGCCAGCTGAGCCCAGGTTTTTTTACCGAGCTTGTTACTGCTACCTCTCTTCCTTTTTCATCCGGCCTTGGGACCGGCAATACAACCATTGCTATACAGGGAGAATCCTGTATGGAGCTTGATCCATAATAAAGGTTTTTGTGTGTGTAACATCCATCAGATTGTCTTTTAACCAATATAGTGTATTCCAGCATTCGTTAAATAATAACCTAGATATATCTTTGACGGGAAAAGATCTCTATTAAGACAATCTCCCTATCCACTAGAGAAAAAGAGAACGATCGTACAAGCTTTCTGGTGTAGAAGGGCGTCTTACCCGTCGTTAAAGGACTTCAGAATAGATTTCTGATGGCACTTTGATTGCAATTCAATTAATATTTATATTATAAATATAATAGAAGCATAGGGCGCTTCTCCCGTCAAAATAAACGTCAAAACCAGACGCCATCTATTGACCGTCGCCACAAACTAGCGGCTTCGGGTCGGTGACAAAGCCACAACTTGAGAAGCGCAAATTGAGAAGCGTCCACCTAGAGACTATGGTTTTGGGCTTACGGCCCTCGTCAGTCTATGGCAGACTTTATTCTATGCCTGGTTCAAATTCACATAAATAGGTACCGCTCAGCAAGAGCAACCTGGTTCATGATAATTGAACAATGAATAATATGTGAAGGTTATTCACATATTAAACAATTTTTAACACGGGATTCAATCCCGGTTCATGACTGTCGGGAATCGAGCGTGTTACCCTCTCATCCACCGACTTATATCTTTATTCTATGAGATCCACGTGGGATCTAATGGAATCTTTACAATCTACCAAAGAGGTGTTTTGCTGGCAAGGTGGCTGGGCCAAATCTATGGCCAGAATATAGATGGAAAATTTGCCAGGAGGAAATTGATCCATAGAAGCATAGCGTGCCTCTCTCGTCAAATACATCGGCCCAGCCATCTATATAAATATAATGTTAGAAATATTGTTATGTAAAAATTAGGAAAGACAAACTTCAGGTTTAAACGGAAATTTATTTACGGCAAGCTCCAATTAAAATTGATGAAATTCAAGAGAAGCAATGAGGAAAGTTTACGCAGAGTAATAAAATAGATGAACATCAAAATTAATAATTTATTATTAAAATAATAAATACCTTTCTACATAGCTTCTTCCCTATTGGAACTGTGACCCACAGCTTGCAAATATTGTAGATACTGACATGGATCTGACGTGCTTCTGACAAGGGTTCCATCAGAGTCTTCGAACTCTGTCTTTAGTACCTTTGCGTCCTTTCTCTTGCGGCGTGAAGAGTAGATTTGTCGTCGTATCGTCTATAGAGACATCGTCATCTTGGAAGAAAGTCTTGGCTTTGACATGGCAGTGGAATCCTGAAGCCAATCTCTGAAAATGTAGATCACAGCAACCATGGCCTCTAGGTCTTCTCGCCGATCTTCAGTTTGTCTTCCCTAATTTACCTAGCATATCCACTAAAATGTTACGTAGAAAATTAGGAAAGACAAACTTCAGGATGACATAGCAATTTATTTAAGACAAGAACAAAATTGATAAAATATAAGAATATCAAAAATAAAAAAGGCATATCATGACCAAGAGCATATGTTCTTTTTCAGAAGGCAGAGCGCCATCTGGTGGAACAGAAACCAACTATTCATTGATATAACCTGCTCCCTGATATTTGGCCAACCCAATTTCGTGATAAATCAAGAAAATCCATCCACGAACGCGTTTCGCGCTGTTGGCGCTAGTCAGCGTGGAGTAAGCTGTACCACTGCGATCAAAAAGATTTTTGATTTTTGAACAAGAATATCAATGAAGAAATTATACGCAGAGTAATAAAATATATGAAACATCAAACTCAATAATTTGTGTTAAGAAAATTATTTATTATTATTCAGATAACCCAGTAGGTTCCTGTAGCCACGTACAGAAGTCACCAACTACCCGGACTGTCCTTCTGACATCTAAGTCTTCTTGGTTTTATTTGCAATGTAAGTGGAAGTCCAATTACTGAAGTGACACTAAGCAGATTTCTTTCTTGGAGATTTTCTATGGATGTTGTACTTAGGTTGGTGATCCCTGGGATGGTGGCCGTCAGGTATCTTTGGTATTGGAAGGTTGGGTAGAGAGAGAGGTGAAGAAGTCCATGGTTTGGTCTTCACCTTGGCAATGGAGGCATGTTAATAAAATAAAAAACACTTTACTACAATTTTAAAATAAAAACATAAAGCCTCCAGGGGAAAGATTCTTTTAAAAATATTTTTTATTAAAAATATCTCGAGCTTTCGGGCAAGTAAGCCCTTCTACAGGAGAAACTATTTTACATGATCAATACGCCAATAAAATTAGATTTAAACTTAAATAAAGTTCTTTGATTGTTTACATTTGTTTTAAGTCATAATCAACGCGGGCTTCTGTTGCGTTGTTGTGTTGGCTTCACTTGGGAGTTATGGGGTGGGCTCAGGGAATATAATGTTATAAACTTCCGGAATATCTATTCTTCTGTTAATGCTATTGTGCTTTCTGGATATGATGGATTCTATGATAAGTCTCTGTAGTCTATTGGGGATGTTGGAGTAATGGGTCTTTGGTTCTTATAAGGAGAAGGAATGTCGAACTTCACTATAATATTGGGGGGTCGGTGGAAGGCTGGTTAAACCGTTTGGTTTACGACCACTACGACCCGGGTTCGATCCCCGCATTGGACACTTTTTCTGTTTAAAAAAAAAAAAATGCTCCAATGGCCCCCGATTCTTGCAAAAGTCCAACCCCACCAGCGAGTGCAAGTAACCAAACGGGGCTCTGGCACATTTGTAAGTGCAAAGTCGAACTGCTTTCACATGTGAAGACATGTGGTGCGCTTACAGTAAAAAAAAAGCAGTCGCTAACTACCCACCATGATTATCATGGCCTGTACCACGTGTGCTAGGGATAAGCAAAAAAAAAAAAAAACTATAATATTCAAGAGTTCAATGTCTTCAACTGGGTTATATCGAAGTTTAATGTTAGCATCACTTGGGTGGGAAAACATGTGACAAATTTAAGATTTCAATGTATATTTCATGTTTTCATGCTTCTATATACGTCGGGGTTACGTTCCCAAAAAAATACGACTCAAATTGAAACGACGCAAAGTAAAAATATGTGAAGGCGCAATCAAAAACAAAGGTGTTGCCATATTTTATGAAAAAAAAATCAAAAAAAAATTAAAGACTCGAATCCAAAACAACTCAACTTCGAAAATCTAACGACGCACAGTGAAAATCAGTAAAAATTAAGCAGCGACGCAACTTCGAAAAAAAAAAAACGCAAAACGAAACGACGCAAAGCGAGGTATTGGTGTATATGTTATGATTATAATGTATTGATTTTGGAATGATGAAGAATTGAATGTCCAGTCATGAAAAAGTAAAGATAGATATTTACCATTGATGTTGCTTATTTGTTTAATATATATGTTTATTCAATACTCTTATTTTGATTGTTCATTTTCTTTTGATAATTCTGTTACCTACTCTACTACAATATGAATTACTGTAAATAGTTTCACGCGCAATTATCCAGATCGGATATAGCGTGTCTTATTTGCAACTGGCAAATAAAATAGTTATTTCAAAAACGACATTTGAAATACTATCCCGCATGTGTTTCATTTCAACGAAAATTCAAAATTTATTTGAAGCAGAAATAACGATTATTTCTAACCTTTTGGATGAGGTATGAAAGGGTGAATTGGGAAGAGTAATGATAAACGGAAAATAAAAGTGTCCAGGGATAGGAATTGAACCCACATTACTTATCAAGTAGTTTTATTTTCAATTACTTGAAGTAAATTATACATTAAATATTTATCACACTAATATAGAAATTATAAAATGAATCCTATATTCGTGAATTAAAAAATAGATAACTTTAACTATACATATTTACAACAATTTTCAAAGTATTATGTTCTAAATCTATGGTCAAAAATAAAAGAATAGTCAATGATAAAAGTAAAATACATGTTTTATAAAAAATAAAATATTTGCAATTGTGTCCCATTGTGTCGCGGTCTCACGCAATTCTGGCCTTAACTGCCCGTTTCATGATTTTTCAGGAGGCCTGAATGACCAGTTTTTTGGTCGTTGAGGTACAGCTTGCACCACGCTGATGAGGGCCAACAGCCCGAAAGGCGTCTGTGGTTAGCTTTTCTTGATTTGTCAAGAATGGGTATTTGGCCAATCCTGGAATAATTAAAAATCAACGAGAATAGTTGATATTTATTCTGATAGATGGCGCAAGCCATCAGCAACTTTCAGTTGCACGATAAGGAGATGCCTTTTTTATAATATATATATATTTACCAATTTAGAAAATATTCAACTACATTTTTATTGTATCTTTTTTATCATGTGATAAAAAGCGCATTGTGCATTCAGCGATAATTCTTGACCTGCGTCATTCAAATACATTTAGAAATCTGATAAAGGACTTATTCCTCAATAAAAAACCCTAAAATCTCACAATACCAACACAAATTTCCTTGTTTTTCCATCTCTATTATTGTTACAACCGGCTCTTTTATCTTAGTAGGAAACACAAAGTTTTTAAAACTAAAGAACGGCAAAATTCGATACATTCTTGTCTCTGAATCATCTTCTGGAATGTTATTTATTATTTTTTAGTATCGCGCGTGTGTGTTCAACAATGATACACTCATAGACAAAACTTAAGGAAGGAGATAGAAGGTATTTTGTTCATACTTGGTTATCTCGTGTGTCTTCAATAAAGGTTACTGTAATATCTTTCAGAGTTATTGCCTGAATCCCGATATACATGCTAAAAGGAAGGAAAGTTTTGTCCATGAGTTTATCTTTCAGAGTTATTGTCTGAGACTCGATAAACATTCTAAAAGGTATAACTTCCCTAATTTTTATCTATGAGTATAGAACTTCGCAGCTATATGCAACTACTAAGCTAAGAAGAACACTGCACGCTGATTGGCTAATGAACTCCACCTCGATTTGTTGATAATTGTCACATTGTCACAATCTCACTATGGCGTATATTAGATTCCAACATATTTAAACCATCATATCCAGTATTTTATCTATATAAGGTTATATTTAAAAAATTCAACAAAGAGAGAGAATCTTTGAAATATATTTTTTTATATGAAAAGAAACTCTCTTCTCTTGTTAAATCTATAATGGAAGTTTTTATATTTGCACAAAAACACAACACACAAAACAATAATGCTTAAATTTCCAAACAAGAATAACCTCCAATAAACGGGTATGGAGGTATCAACACTCAAAAACTAAACCCACACATTCAAAAAGTGAAATGTTTACAAAAATTGTGCATTCGAATAATTAAATCCTCAGCAATAAATAATAAAGAAATCAGCTTCTGATAATGATGTTCTTGTTTTAATACATTTTAAACTTTTTATAAAATCGAAAAGGATGAAACTGATTCCCAGAAGCGATTTTGTTTAATAATTATATACCCATACCTCGCTTTGCGTCGGGGTTACGTTCCAAAAAAACACGACGCAAAGTGAAAATATATGAAGGCGCAATGAAAAACAAAGGTGTTGCCATATTTTAGGAAAAAAATTCGAAAAAAAAATTAAAGACTCGAATCCAAAACAACGCAACTTCGAAAATCTAACGACGCACAGTGAAAATCAGTAAAAATTAAGCAGCGACGTAACTTCGAAAAAAAACGCGAAACGAAACGACGCAAAGCGAGGTATTGGTGTATTTTAAAATTACAAAATATTTTCTCATAATGAGTTTCTTTTTATTAAAAAATCCATAAAATTGTCAAATTACAAACCAATTTAAAAATTTCAGTTGTAAATATCCACGCTGTGCGCGTTTGGTTTTGTAAATATTTCTTGTGGGATATAGCCGATGTTTTATTAAGCCCGTTGAAGAGAGATTATCACTTGAAAGCTAGCGTTTTGTAATAAAAATAAACTCATTGTGAGAAAATATTCTGTAATTTAAAAACTTTTTTTCACAATTTTATGATGAATAATTATATTGTTTTTACTTGTACAATTGAAGTATCCCAATCCTCTTAATCAGTTAAGTCGACAACGAATCTACAAAGACTTATTCTTTGTTCCAAAATCACTTTATTAGGTACCGCTCAAAAGGAACAACCTAGTTTATGATATTTCCAACAATGAATAATGTTATTTTGAAAATAGAGCAATCCATAAATAAATCTTTAATTAAAAAGCCATATATTATATCAAAATATCATTTATTTTACCAATATTTCAGTTAGCTGAATGCCAACCTTTATCAAGGTATTATAACATTTTAATGTGAAAAAACAGTACAAATGTGATATTGTACTGGGATAAGGTGCATAAATTATGAAAAAGGCATCTCCTTATCGTGCAACTGAAAGTTGCTGATGGCTTGTGCCATCTATCGGAATAAATATCAACTATTCTCGTTGATTTCTAATTATTCCAGAATTGGCCCCAATTACCCATTCTTGATTAATAAGGAGATGTCTTTTTCATAATTTTAATGTATGTCAACAACATCATGTCACTTCAACATGTGTGGCGTTGAGTTTGTTGTTGACACACATTAAAATATTATAATACCTTGATAAAGGTTGGTGTTTTGTGTTTGTTATTAAAGTTTAAAACACATTTAAACTCGATAAATTTTATTCAATGAAGATCAAAATTACATAAACATCACAATTAATTATATATCATTACAAACAATTATATATCATAACTACATAACATTAATCCAACTCTTTTCAGTTTTGTTTTGGTCACCGGTCCAATATTTTTATTTTCACAGACTAAATTATGAGATTAATTTCTAAATGAAAAATATGCAAAACAAATAAACAACTATATACATCAGTTGGCATTCAGCTAACTGAAATATTGGTAAAATAAATGATATTTTGATCCAATATATGCCTTTTTAATT
>CP092863.1:82146019-82197373 GCA_030710605.1 Cordylochernes scorpioides | reverse complement strand
TTTCATTTATTAATCAAACAAACGCAATATTGAAATATTTGCGCATATTACAGAAGAAACAAACAAAACAACAAACAAATTAACACTAAGGATTAACTATTTACAAATTCACATGTTGTGATGCATTAGCGCGCCATCTGTTATCAAAATACGAAACTATTATAGACGCGAATGTTTCTTTTTAAAAATAAACAATTTCTACTGCCCTTATTGCATAAGGACAGTAGAAATTGTCTAATTTTAAAAAGAAATTTACATGTATTAATCGACAGAGTTCATAAAATTTATATAGACAAAGTGGCTGATGTGAGTTAAATCATTTAGATCAGGAAACAATCGATGTCTTAATTCTGTAAAGTTCGAACAGTCGCAGATAAGGTGAAGAGCAGTTTGTTCAGTTTCTCTGCAGGAACAATTTGGCGTTTCTGATACTTTTATGAAAGTATTACTTTCATAGACTTCTTTTTTGCTTATCCCCAGTACACGTGATACGGTCTTTGATAATCATGGTAGGTAGAAGTAGGCGACTGCTTTACTCTAAGTGCACCACATGTCTACACATATGAAAAGCAGTTCGACTTTGCACTTATAAATATGCCAGAGCCCCGTTTGATTACTTGCACTCGCTGGTGGGGTTGTACTTTTGAAAGAATCGGGGGCCATTGGAGCATTTTTTTTAATTATAAAAAAGTGCCCACTGCGAGATTCAAACCCGGATCGTATCGGTCGATATAAAATCAAAATAGGTAAAAAGCAGTTTGTTCATTTTCTCTACAGTTAATATTTGGTGTTTCTGATACTTTTATGTAAGTATTTTCTGGAATTTTGGGTGTGTTGTGACAAATCATTATAAGAATTGTCAAGTAGAATCAATACAAAAGACCACGATGCGGTGGAGTGAGGCAGTTGAAGGGAATGCGGTAGTGGATAGATGAGGGGGTAACTCACAGCAGTGCGTGGGGCAACGTTCGGCGTGCATCGTGCGGTAACCACCTGGCAGACAGGTGCACCGCTGGGCTAATTAATTGACCTCCGCCCTACATCCTTGGTGTGTGTACACCAATACACCACCTCGGGTCAACCTGTGGGAAACACACCATATACACCTTGATACAACTTACATAATACACTCATGGACAATACTTACGTATGCTATACCTTTTAGCATGTATATCGGGATTCAGACAATAACTCTGAAAGATACACCCATGAACAATACTTAAGAAAGTTGTACCTTTTAACATCTATATCGGTATACAGACAATAACTCTGAAAGATACACTCATGGACAAAACTTAAGAAAGTTGTAACTTGTAACATGTATATCGGGATTCAGACAATAACTCTGAAAGATACACTAATGGACAATACTTAAGGAATTTATACCTTTTAGCATGTATATCGGGATTCAGACAATAACTCTGAAAGATACACTCATGGACAAAACTTAAGGAAATTGTACCTTCACAACTTTCTTAAGTATTGTCCATTAGTGTATCTTCCATGGTTATTGTCTGAATCCGGATAATCATTCTAGAAGATACAACTTCCTTAAGTTTTGTCCATGAGTGTATATTTCAGAATTATTGTCTGTATACCGATATAGATGTTAAAAGGTACAAATTTCTTAAGTATTGTTCATGGGTGTATCTTTCAGAGTTATTGTCTGAATCCCGATATACACGCTAAAAGGTACAACTTCCTTAAGTTTTGTACATGAGTGTAAAGGTTCTAGTTATAGAAAATATAATCTGAGGCCATACTCTGTCTCTCCCAATATTCTAAATAGGTTTTAAAAACAAATTTACACAAGGCCAATAGATTGGTTACCTACCGGGGTCATCTTTCATGGTGCGGAAGTTGTAACAAAGGCGGTGAAATATGATTTCCACATTTGACGTGAAATATGGCGCTGAGATATATTCCGGGCTTCTTTTCTTAGAACCTCCACATTGTATTGCAGGTCGGCTACAAGCCATCTCTCTAGGCGCCAAATACAATATAGACACTAACTAGCTCAAGTAGATTAAATAACATATCTAGAGAGAGAGATATTGAGATTGAAACTACTTTATTTTAATGTCCATATATATATTCATATAAGGTTAAATATAATATATATATGAATAAATAAGATGAAATAAGGATACATATATATTTAAGTGTAAAGTTGATAAATATACACATGTCGTAAAACCGGGTAAGCCAACAAGTGAGTTGGAAGCAGTCGGGGTTGAGTGGCAAGACGTGCAGAGTGGGAAGTCCGCACGGGACAGTAAGGACAAGTTTGGAATCAAAAGACGCTCTCCTAGTACGTCTCACGTGGCACCAGGTCAGGGGAAAGTTTAGGATTAACTGAGGAAAGCTCGGCGTCCTGCATGAAGCCGCGGAGGCAGGGAGGAACCAAAACGGCGGCCACGAGGGCCGCCGTGAGACCTAGCACTGAGCGGGCCTCTCCGAAAATATCCACTGTAACCTAACTAACAGTCAACATCCGGACCAAACGCCCCTTTTTGTCCTTCTCTGGATCCTCCGGGTGTCCACTGGCAAGCTGGTGTCACTTTGAGACGACTAGAAAAGACGTCATACTTTATTACTTACATATCACATTGTTTAAATTACGATATACATATTTATAAAATATTCATTGGTGGCGTCCATCACGGGAAAGACTCCGCCACCGATGAACTGCGAGAGTTCTTTCCGACAAAGTGGGCAGGTCGATGTGATGGCTGGTGTTACCCAACTCAAGACCAAGATGGTACTTGCAGAGAGAGAGAGTAATTAGAAAGGTTTTTTATTTAATTTTAGTGCATATAACAAGCTAGAGCTTTGGAACCAAAGGTTTTTAAATTAGCCTAATAGTAAAAACGACTCTTTAAAGAAGTTTTTTCTATATAGAAAATATAGATTCGTGCTTATTTGTTATTTTATACTTATATAAACTCATAGACAAAACTTAGTAGAAATTCTTTAATTTTGTCAGTTGTCTCTCTTTTTTTTTGAAGAGATTGAGGCAAATGTAATCTTTGTTATCTCGTGTGTCTTCAATAAAGGTGATTGTAATATCTTTCAGGGTTATCGTCTGAATCCTGATATACATGCTAAAAGGTACAACTTCCTTAAGTTTTGTCCATGAATGTATGTTATCTCGTGTGTCTTCAATAAAGGTGATTGTAATATCTTTCAGGGTTATCGTCTGAATCCTGATATACATGCTAAAAGGTATACCTTCCTTAAGTTTTATCCATGACTGTATGTTATCTCGTGTGTCTTCAATAAAGTTCACTGTAATATCTTTCAGAGATATTGTCTCAATCCCGATATACATGGTAAAAGGTATAACTTCCTTAAGTTTTGTCCATGAGTGTATGTTATCTCGTGTGTCTTCAATAAAAGTCACTGTAATATCTTTCAGAGATATTGTCTCAATCCCGATATACATGGTAAAAGGTATAACTTCCTTAAGTTTTGTCCATGAGTGTATGTTATCTCGTGTGTCTTCAATAAAAGTCACTGTAATATCTTTCAGAGTTATTGTCTGAATCCAGATATACATGCTGAAAGGTACAACTTCCTTAAGTTCTGTCCATGAGTGTATGTTATCTCGTGTGTCTTCAATAAAGGTCACTGTAATATCTTTCAGAGTTATTGTCTGAATCCTGATAAACATGATAAAAGGTACAACATCCTCAAGTTTTGTCCATGAATATAGATTGCATGTTATTGTCTTATGCTTGATTGATACCTAACTGGCCTTAATGTTAGCTGAAGAGCATAATTCGATGCAAATATATATATGTAATTATACTGTTCTCTTAGCTTATTTCCATAATATTGCCACGTGGAAAATTAGGGAGGACAAAAACTTCAGGAGGAAACAAAATTTATTTCAGGGAAGGACAAACTATCCAAAGGTAAACAAAAGATAAGCCACGAGGGAAATTTACAGAGTCGCAAGATATAAAACATAAAAATAACCACTCTGTTAAATAAAAAATAATAAAATTAAGAAATACTATGCTACATAAATAAAATTAATAAATACTATGTTACATAAATAAAATTAATAAATTTTATGTTACAATATTATCAAATTCCATAACCAAGATTCCACCTCACACTAGTTCATTCACGATGACAATGCATGTTGACGAAGAGAGCTTCAATCGGTCGAATGCTTCACATTCTCACAGTGTTATATATCATATTTGAATTTTGATTTAAATAAAAAAAGATATTTGTATTCGGTATAATCACAGAGTGATTTATTCTACATATTTGGATAAATATTTCTGTAAATATTAAGAATTCTTTTATATTTTTCTAAACATCGCTCAACAAAGAATAAAACTACAAATACAGACTTTAAAAACAGAATAAACAATAAAATATCTGCAGAAATCTGGTTGTTGTTTTTGACGTGTCCAAAGAAGAGTCTCGGGTGTCTCCATGCATCTCCATCACAGCAGCAGCAATATCCACGATCTTGGGTGTGTAAAGCTGCTGCTCTGGGTCTATGTCAATTTTGTGCAAGGCTGCGGCCATTGCTGGGCATGAGAATATGTGAGTAGGTGTTAGTTCCACACCAGGACAGTTGTTGCATGCTCTATAAGTTATTATGCCATCTGGATGTATTGTCATTCCTTTATAGTGTTTTGTTCTAAGTCTTGTTATAGTTTTTGTCAGAGAAATCTGGTAGTTTATATTAATTAATTTGTTGAGATGAGCCAAGCACTTCCAAATATTTTTAATCATCGGTTGACTGATTAAAAAAATCGTCCTATATATAATAATAATAAATAGCTGTGAAAATATTCAATTTTCAATGTCTGAGGCAATTTTGGACCAGCTCAATCTCAAAGATACCACAGCCTGGATACGAACTTTCCCCATTACAATAATTAACAGCTCTCCAACCTGTAAAATAGGTGTTCCCATAGCAACGACGTGTTGTGCATTCCTTGTTCGGCCCAGAAAATCCATAGAATTACACTCATGGACAAAACTTAAGGAAGTTGTACCTTTTAGCATGTATATCGGGATTCAGACAATAACTCTGAAAGATACACTTATGGACAAAAATTAAGAAAGTTGTACCTTTCAGCATCTATATCGGGATTCAGACAATAACTCTGAAAGGTATACTCATTGACAAACCTTAAGAAATTTTACCTTTTAGCATGTATATGAAAGATACACTCACGGACAAAACTTATGTAAGTTGTACCTTTTAGCATGTATATCGGGATTCAGACAATAAATCTGAAAGATGGACTCATGGACAACACTTAAGGAAGTTGTACCTTTTAGCATGTATATCGGGATTCAGACAATAAATCTGAAAGATGGACTCATGGACAACACTTAAGGAAGTTGTACCTTTTAACATGTATATCGGGATTCAGACAATAACTCTGAAAGATATTACAGTGACCTTTATTGAAGACACACGAGATAACTATGTATGAACAAAATTAGCTCTGTCTCTACTAAATTAATAGCCGACCGTCAAAATCAAAATATGAAACTTCCTTAAGTTTTGTCCATGAGTGTATTTGAGGAATACTATGGTCGTACAATCTTGTTTTACAGTGCAGGAACAACAGGGAGATTGATCAGTATAAAAAGCATTTCGCATAGTTATCTAAAGAAACTTGGTTGCATAATACAATTCAATTTTAGACTATCTCATACTCTAACAAAAGGCAAACCTTTCACTGTTTTTTCGCCTTTAAAAATCCAATTAGTACGTAAAGATGTATGCATCTTTAAAACGTTTTTTTTTTTTTTGCTTATCCCTATTACACCTAGTACATGCCATGATAATCATGGTGGGTAGAAGAAGGCGAGTGATTTTACTGTAAGTACACCACATGTCTACACATGTGAAAAGCAGTTCGACTTTGCACTTACAAATGTGCCAAAGCCCCGTTTGGTTACTTGCACTCGCTGGTGGGGTTGGACTTTAGCAAGAATCGGGGGCCTTCGGAACATTCTTTTTTAACAGAAAAAAGTGCCCAATGCGGGAATCGAACCCGGGTCGTAGTGGTCGAAAACCAACGGTTTAGACCATGCTTCCACCGACCCTCCTTTTAAAACGTATGATTACTTTAAATGGAAGAATATTTTATAATAATTTTGTTAAAAATGTATTATAGCTTCTACTCAACCAAGAAGTGACCGGTATTATATCTTCCACTCAGCTAACAGATAACAGGTATAGTAAATGCTCCAATGGCCCCCGATTCTTGCAAAAGTCCAACCCCACCAGCGAGTGCAAGTAACCAAACGGGGCATTGGCGCATTTGTAAGTGCAAAGTCTAACTTCTTTTCACATGTGTAGACATGTGGTGCGATTACAGTAAAAGCAATCGCTAACTACCCACCATGATTATCATGGCCTGTACCACGTGTACTAGGGATAATTAAAAAAAAAAACAGTTATAGTTTTCATCATTAGATATAGAAGATTCTTCTTTGTAAAATATGTAGCGAATTTACCAAATGAAAGAAGACAAGTTTCTTTAATTATTCTTTAATTTCTTTAATTTAATTGTATATATATATTCACTTCAACCATTAGTGTCGTTCAGAGTGTCGTATTTATACTTTATTGCCTGTTGAAGGGTTTTTGCCCGAAAGCTTGCGTCGTCAAATAATTAAAGAAATTTGTCTTCTTTCATTTGGTGAATTCACTACATATAGTTTTCATCAACCAACAATTACCCGTTATTATAGCTATGACCAAGCCAACAGATATGACAGTTATAGCATATTCAACCAACAGGTGAACCAAATAACATACATCTACCAACAGCTGACCAAGCATTTAACCGCTACAAAGCCTGTTCCTAACTCCCATCTCACCCAGCAGATGGCAGTGTGTGACACTGAGTGTTTAAGGGTTAATTCCTCCTCAGGCCTCATTAAAAATTCTCGATCAATTTTCTTGCGTTATCGCTCATTATATATGCAAATTGCCAAATATTTGAGGCGAGTCGATGACGCTGTCACTCGTAGCAAAGGAGTAAGCTTGTGAAGAGCCATTATTCTCGATTGGCGACATTCCATGTGTGGATATACTAAGGCAGGGATAGACATTGTCCTATGCAAGAAACACAATAAATGTCTTTTGATGATTTCTTATGCTGGCGGGTAAATCTGTCAATCGATCAACACCAGAAAAGTTTATGTTAAGAAAAATAATATTCAGATACATACAAAATATATGTTTAGATAGCATATACATTTGTTCTTACGTTTATCGGTTAAATAATGTACGAGAGAGATATATATATACACTCATGGACAAAACTTAAGGAAGTTATAACTTTTACCATGTATATCGGGATTGAGACAATAACTCTGAAAGATACACTCATGGACAAATGATGAAGTTGATGAAGTTGTACCTTTTATCATGTATATCGGGATTAGGATAATAACTTTGAAAGTGACCTTTATTGAATACATACGAGATAACATACATTCATGGACAAAACTTAAGGAAGTTGCACCTTTTATCATGTATATCTGTCTTCTTAAAAAAAAAAGACAACTGGCGATATCAAAGATATTCCACTTCTATGAGTTTTGTCCATCGAAAAAGTACTTCATATAATCACATATAGAGACTATCCTGTGAATATGTTTTAATATACAAGTATATGTTTCAAAAGAGACACCTCTCATTTTATAAATGTATTAAAACTATATATTTTTGGTCATCACTCCAATGTAGAATGTTATGGCGGTGAAGAAAAGGTATCACTACACCAGTTTGGGAAAATTCAGGGAAAAAAAAAAAGATCCAAGGATTCCATGATTTCGAAATTTGGAATGAAATCGTCAGTATTTTCCCAAACTGGTGTCATGGCCCATTTTATTCATTTTCATAACATTCAATGCTCATTTGACAAACCTATATACATTGGTTTAATGTATTTTTGAAAGGGGAAAGGAAAGGTACTTCTTTCTGTTCCTATATACCATCATCCTGGAACATTCTAATCCTAATAGAAACATGTGATATTTGCCAACAATACATCTAGAAGAAGTTTTGAAAAGGGACGAAGACATTCATCAAATTAGTTCCGCGCCGTAAGCCGCATGGTCTAATTGGAGACCGTATATCTTGTACATAACAAGACAGTCTGCTTTCCTTCCTGGATCCCTTTCAAACCTCGGTGATATTTTACCCCAATTGGCCGCTTTTATTGCCCAGATTGACTTTCAAATGGTCTCGTGCGCTATAGAAATAGGGGAAGAACCATCCATAAGGTATTCTATACTTGGTCGGATTCTGGATTCAGTAAATGACAAGATTTCCTGATTCGTTTGATTTGTCGATGGAAGTTTTTTTTTTTTTTTTTTAAGATGTTATGATAAGGCACAATTTGGATTATAGATTATAAACACAAGGTAATAAGACCAGATCTCCAATAATAAGGTACAATTTGGATTATAGACAATAAACACAAGGTAATAAGACCAAACTTCCAATGATGAGGTACAATTTGAATTATAGATTATAACTCTAAGGTATTAAGACCAAATCTCCAATGATAAGGTACAATTTGGATTATAGATTATAAACACAAGGTAATAAGACCAAATCTCCAATGATAAGGTACAATTTGGATTATAGATTATAAACACAAGGTAATAAGACCAAATCTCCAATGATAAGGTACAATATGGATTATAGATTATAAACACAAGGTAATAAGACCAAATCTCCAATGATAAGGTACAATTTGGATTATAGATTATAAACACAAGGTAATAAGACCAAATCTCCAATGATAAGGTACAATATGGATTATAGATTATAAACACAAGGTAATAAGACCAATTCTCCAATGATAAGGTACAATTTGGATTATTCTATATACAGTTACGAGCGTCATTCCTCATCTCCTAATCAATCAACCAACTCTGTCACCGTTTGCTTTTTTTTTTTTTGGAATGGCGCCCTCCTATTGGTTGGCTACGGTCACGCCACATTTGCCCCCCCCCCCCCCCCCCATCATGCCCCCCCCCCCCCACTCGCCATTTAACTATTGTGTTGGAGCGGGTCGCTCCCTAAATAAATGCATATATTAGATAATAACCAAATGGAATCCTCTCTTTCTCTTTCCCAGTAAGAGACGCCTACGGAAGCCAACAGTACATGGACAGATAAAGCACATAGGCTATAGTTATTAACTAATATATGCATTTATTTAAGGCGCCAATTTATAATTGTAACAAATAGTATTTGAATAAAAACATCAATCGGGTAAAACACGGGCGTTGCCCGGGTCATTCGGCTAGTAGATTATAAACACAAGGTAATAAGACCAAATCTCCTATGATAAGGCACAATTTGGATTATAGATGATAAACACAAGGTAATAATACTAAATCCAAATAAATAAATAGTGTGTGACGTTTTGATAAAAAATGCTGTTACAGAAATGTCACACACTATTTATTTATTTGGATTTGGTCTTATTACCTTAAGGGTATTATATGAAGAAAATTGTTTTGTAAAACATTCCAGGACTCGAGACATCTACTGCTGGAATGCCCACTCTTCTTCACCGCTAGCCAACAGACAATAAATAATGTTGTAGATCTATATCAATTTGTAAATAGCAGAGAGAATTATTAACTATTTTTGTAAATATATTAATGATTATAAAATAAAAGGATTTAAAAGCGCGAATGTTTCTTTTATACATAAAACGAACTTCCACTGTCCATACTGCGATGAAAAAATATATTTGGAGGGCTTGGCTCATCAGTGGTGAACCATCCCAGCGGTTTCGCCAATTTAATCCACCAGACCGCTTCTCAAAGCTCTAATACTGTATTGGATCATTCTGCTTTTATATACTACACTGAAGGATGGTTTTCAAGTAAACTATGAACATAAGCTTATAGGACAGTAGAATTACATTCAAATATTTGCTTCGAGCAATGCTCTTCAGCAAACTATAAAGACAAGGGCAGTTAGGAATAAATTAACACAAAGCAATAACGCAATTATTAAAAGCAATAATTATTTTATATGTATAGATGGCGCGTTATTGCTTTGTGTTAATTAATGATTATCTTTCTAATCTGAAAGGTTCAGGTTCCTAATATATCTTATTGTTTCTCTTTTTTATTTTTGATTAGTTTTTCTTGTATAATATGTTTATAACTGTTTCTGTTTAAAGAAATGTAAATCGACGCAATTATCCCTAGCTGGGATAACGCGTTTTGTGTGTTGAAATAAAAGATATCAAAGAAAAAGCAATAAACACCACTGATGTGCCAAGCCATCCCAATAGTTATTTCATCGCAGTAAGGACAATAGAAGTTTGATATTGTTGCACCAAGTTGCAGCTTTGCAGGGTCGTCGACCATGGTTTCTTCCTTCTTGGTGTTATACACGTTTCCTTAGCGGGTTTCCATATTCCAAGCAAATAAATAAAAGTAAAAGTAAAAAAATAAAAGTAAAAGTAAATAAAAATAAATCACCTTTTAAAGTTATTG
Source organism: Cordylochernes scorpioides (assembly GCA_030710605.1). NCBI lineage: Eukaryota > Metazoa > Arthropoda > Arachnida > Pseudoscorpiones > Chernetidae > Cordylochernes > Cordylochernes scorpioides. The sequence continues at coordinate 82,186,846 of CP092863.1, read as the reverse complement.
TTTTTATTTATTCGTTGTCTTTCTCGTAGGTCGCGATCCGCAGTCTTCGTCTAGGTCCTCTCTCCCTCCAATAACCAATTTATTTATTTATTTCGTCTCAATTTACAGGTGTTACATTCGAGCACAGCTTGCGCGTCACCTTGTCCTGGCTATTTACACATGGCGAGTTGGTGGAGTAGAGGTGGTCCCCCTAGGCCTTGCAGGAGGGCAGCTGTTGGGCGATGAGCTCTTGACTAAGTGTCAGGGCCGGGTCGTCGGAATCGGGGATTGATATCTCCTTTATTTTGTAGAATATCTTGTATGGTTGGTTTATTTGAATTTTTCATTTGAAGGTATAATTTCTTAACGGAAGTTTGGTACATATCTTCTAGATCGGGTTTATTCAAGTCCTCCTTCAGTATCTTGTTTGATAGGTTGAATGGAGCTCCTATACTTGTCCGAAGGCAGATTCTCATAAATGCGTTTATCCTATTTTTGTCTGTGGTTGTAATATATTTACACCAAATTGGGAGTGCGTATGTTACTATCGGGAGGATACAACTTCTGTATAGAGTAAACTTTTGTTTTGTAGTCAATTTGCTTCTATAGTTGAACAGGCTTGATAATTTTATTTTTGCAATTTTTGCTTTCTTTATGATATTTTTGACATGCATGTTGAATTTCAACTTGGAGTCTAAGGTAACTCCAAGATATTTAACGCTGTCAGTCCAGTTAATAGGGCTCTGGTTTACCTTTAGGATGGATTGTGGCTTGAATTTTTTATTGTCTAGTGGAGGAAAAATTATTGCCTGAGACCTTTTTGGGTTGATGTCTAATTTCCAATCATTGCACAATTTGGTTATACTGTTTAGGTAATTTTGGAGTTGTGTAGTTATTATTCCTATTGATTTGGAGTTTGCTAAAATTGCTGTGTCATCTGCGAAAAGTTTTGTTTGACATTTTGAATGTGGAGGGAAATCGTTGATGTAGACCAATAACCAATCAAGATATATGTACAATAAATATTACAAAAGGAATGAAACTATAAAAAGGAATGATGATAATCTAAATATTCTGTTTTAAATAAATATTAAATATCATAGAATATTCTGAATAAATGTAGGGCGCATTAAAATTGATGTAACACTATATAAGAAACATTCGCGTCTAATTGTTTTCATTTCTATATTTTAATGGCGTTTTATTATTTTATATTAATATATCTTTAATTAAAAAGGCATATATTGGATCAAAAAATCAATTAGTTTACCAATATTTCAGTTGGCTGAACGCCAACCTTTATCAAGGTGTTATAACATTTTAAAGTGTGTCAACAACATGTGGCGCTGAGTTTGTTGTTGACACACATTAAATATGTTATAATACCTTGATAAAGGTTGGCGTTCAGCCAACTGAAATATTGGTAAAATAAATGATTTTTTTGATCCAATATATGCCTTTTTAATTAAAGATTTATCTATGGATTGCTCTATTTTCAAAACAAATTAATAAGTCTGTTCACTGAAAGATTGTTTTGATCCAGTTTACAAACACCTAGATAATGTCAATATTTATTGAGAATTTACATTGTTGAACAACAGTAAACTGTTTCAGAAAACTCTTGGCTCATGGAATACAGCATCCCCATAAAGAGAGTAAGTATTGACTTAATTAATCAAGTTTAAACTAGGGGTGATAGACATTTATCACCATAATAACTGCCGTTTTTTTATTTGATTGATAAAGTGTAAAAAAACATGGAACTCATTCCTTTAATATGAAATACGGTACCTAAAGAACTCAAGGCATGTAGCTTTGCATTTTCACATTGTTAGCGTAAAGAGTATACCACCGTTTCAAATATTAGATGGCATATACACTCATGGACAAAACTTAAGGAAGTGGAAAGTGACAGAGGCAATTTTGTCTACATTTGATTAACTCGTGTGTCTTCAATAAAGGTCACTGTAATATCTTTCAGAGTTATTGTCTGAATTCTAATATACATGCTGAAAGGTACAACTTTCTTAAGTTTTGTCCATGAGTGTATGTTATCTCGTGTGTCTTCAATAAAGGTCACTGTAATATCTTTCAGAGTTATTGTCTGAATCCCGATATACATGCTAAAAGATACAGCTTCCTTAAGTTTTGTCCATGAGTGTATGTTATTTCGTGTGTCTTCAATAAAGGTCACTGTAATATCTTTCAGAGTTATTGTCTGAATCCCGATATACATGCTAAAAGATACAGCTTTCTTAAGTTTTGTCCATGAGTGTATGTAATCTCGTGTGTCTTCAATAAAAGTCACTGTAATATCTTTCAGAGTTATTGTCTGAATCTCGATATACATGCTAAAAGGTACAGCTTCCTTAATTTTTGTCCATGAGTGTATGTTATCTCGTGTGTCTTCAATAAATGTCACTGTAATACCTTTCAGAGTTATTGTCTGAAAACCGAAATACATGCTAATAGGTACAGCTTCCTTAAGTTTTGTCCATGAGTGTATGTTATCTCATGTGTCTTCAATAAAGGTCACTGTAATATCTTTCAGAGTTATTGTCTGAAAAGTTGAAAAGGTTTATGTCCATAATTTGCTCAAATATTGGCTTTACCAGCACTTTTCCAATTACGATGAAGTAAAAAAAAATGGAAGGATGAATGGATAGCGGCCAAAGAATCGGCCTTTTTCCACGATGAGATCCGTCAATTGTCAGAAAGATGAGAAAAAGTAGTGGCTAGCGACAGACCATACTTTGAACATTGAATGTCTAACCAATTTTTCACAATAAAGCTCCAGTTTAAAGAAAAAAAAAAACGAACGAACTAAAATATATCACCAATAGCATTCTTGAGATGCCACCCTTCAGTGTAGCATATATAAGCAGAATGATCCAATACAATATTAGAGTTCTAAAGAAGTGGTCTGTTGGATTAAATTGCCGAAAACGCTGGGAAGGTTCACTACAGATGTGAAACAAGCCCTTTCAATATTTTTTTCATTGCTATAAGGACAGTAGAAGTTTGATTTATGCGTAAAAGAACCACTCGCGTCTTAATCTTTTCTCTTTCTATAAACTTTTTTCCTTGCTTATCCATAGTACAGGTGGTACAGTCCATGATAATCATGGTGGGTAGAAGTAGACAACTGCCTTTACTGTAAGTGCACCACATATCTTCACATGTGAAAAACAGTTCGACTTTTGCACTTACAAATATGTCAGATCACCGTTTGGTTACTAGCATTCGCTGGTGAAGTTGGACTTTTTCAAGAATCAGGAGTCATTGGAGCATTATTTTATATATCAGAAAAAAATTACCCAATGTGGGAATCGAACTCGGGTATTAGCAGTCGAAAACCAACGGTTTAGACCATCTTTCCACAGACCTTCCTATAAACTTAGTTCATTTAGGCTATCAATATAGGTAGGATTCAGATAGACATTTGAAAGAATAGACAAACCGGAGTTTATTGGTTAGGACAAATGCATATTCCAGTGAGACATGATGAATTCTACAATACCCAGATTATCAGATTATTAAAAAAACAGAGTAAATCTTTCTCATTTCTTCATAAACGTAGAGATTAAAAGAATAGAACTTTTTAATCTCCCAGATTATCTTTGGAAGCTTGTAGGATTCTCTAGTGAGTTTTTCAAAGCATGGTTTGTATACCATTTCTTTGCTAGCTCTTCCATAATATTCAGGTTGTTTGGTGTAATTGGTCCCTCTGGGTCAAAATTATAATATTTATTGGGTGGTTTAACGAGGGGGTCTTATTGCTAATTAACATTTTAATGAAGGGTCCTCTAGAATTAACGGTGTATTAATTGGGATGACGTTCACTGCTAAATTAATTCTTTGAAAAACATCTTCAGGCTTCGATGCGTCGTCGGTTATAAGGACCATAGCCGTTCTGGCTCAACACTAGTTTCAACACAATATGTTCAAGTTTTTAAATTACAAAATATTTTCTCACAATGAGTTTCTTTTTATTACAAAACGCTATTGTCAATTCTCGTATTGTAATGATAGGGTTTCAATAAATCTAAATATTATCGAACTCTATCCAACCAAATCGCCTGGTTCAAAATCACATTAATAGGTACCGCTCAACAAGAGCAACCTAGTTTATGATAATTGAAACAGTGAATAATATATGAAGGTTATTCACATATTAAACAAAGTTTTAACGCGGAATTCAATCCCGGTTCATGACTGTCGGGAATCGAGGGTGTTACCCACTCGTCCACCGACTTTTTCAACCAAATCGATGGATTCATGAAACGCTATGTAAAAATATGAAATATGAAACGCTTCACGATTTTGCGTGTCATCCTTGCGCAGGGGCCATGCTAATCTTCTCTGTATCGTTCCAATTTTAGTGTATATACCGCCGAACAAGCGTGTACAACCTGTGTTAAGATAGTGAATTTATAGTGAACATCGAAGAATACTAAATTTTAATGTTATATGAATACTATTGGAACACAAATCCATTATGATACCTATTCATTCAAAATACAACTTCATAAAAATGTCGATGTTTAGGTTCCTTTGTCTTAAACGAATTAGAAGCCGTACTTTAGAGGACAGTATAGGTGTTCAACTTCCCAGGCGACACCCCAATGGTGATTCCAATGCCCAGGCGACACCCCAATGGTGTTTCCAATGCCCAGGCGACACCCCAATGGTGTTTACAATGCCCAGGCGACACCCCAATGGTTATTCCAATACCCAGGCGACACCCCAATGGTGATTCCAAAGCCCAGGCGACACCCCAATGGTTATTCCAATACCCAGGCGACACCCCAATGGTGATTCCAATGCCCAGGCGACACCCCAATGGTGATTCCAACGCCCAGGCGACACCCCAATGGTGATTCCAATGCCCAGGCGACACCCCAATGGTAATTCCAAAGCCCAGGCGACACCCCAATGGTGATTCCAATGCCCAGGCGACACCCCAATGGTGATTCCAATACCCAGGCGACACCCCAATAGTGATTCCAATGCCCAGGCGACACCCCAATGGTGATTCCAATACCCAGGCGACACCCTAATGGGGATTCCAATGCCCAGGCGACACCCCAATGGTGATTCCAATGCCCAGGCGACACCCCAATGGTGATTCAATTCCCAGGCGACACCCCAATGGTGATTCCAATGCCCAGGCGACACCCCAATGGTGATTCCAATACCCAGGCGACACCCAAATGGTGATTCCAATGCCCAGGCGACACCCCAATGGTGATTCCAATGCCCAGGCGACACCCCAATGGTGATTCCAATGCCCAGGCGACACCCCAATGGTGATTCCAATACCCAGGCGACATCCCAATGGTGATTCCAATGCCCAGGCGACACCCCAATGGTGATTGCAATGCCCAGGCGACACCCCAATGGTGATTCCAATACCCAGGCGACACCCAAATGGTGATTCCAATGCCCAGGCGACACCCCAATGGTGATTCCAATGCCCAGGCGACACCCCAATGGTGATTCCAATGCCCAGGCGACACCCCAATGGTGATTCCAATACCCAGGCGACATCCCAATGGTGATTCCAATACCCAGGCGACACCCCAATGGTGATTCCAATGCCCAGGCGACACCCCAATGGTGCCGATAATAGCTCAACCAAAGAAAGAATAAAGCACGACCAAATTACAATTCACACTAACACTTTATTTAAAAAACACAATTATATACAAAGAGTGTCAGCGGTCAATATATATAAAATCACAGAAAAATTATATATTAATAAACAAAATAATATTTCAGAAAACTCAACAGTCAAGTTTATAGGAAGGCAATTCTATTCGTCATTTCTAACAATATTCCTTGAAATTGTTCAATCAGATACTGTTGTATCATAGTTAAGTTGTCTGTATTGTGGCTACAGCTTCTTGTACCATAGTTATGTCGCCTAAGTTGTGGAAACTGGTTTTGTACCATAGTGGAGTTATCTGTGTGGTGGAAGCAGTTTTGTACTATAGTGAAGCTGTCTGTATTGTGATACCATAATGAAGTCTCCTGTGTTGGAACGACATCTCTTGTACCATAGTAAAGTCGCCTGTGTTGGAGCGACAGCTCTTATACCTTAGTAAAGTTATCTGTGTTGTGGTACCATAGTTGAGTTGCCTGGGTTGGAGAACGACAGCTTCATAGTGAAGCTGTCTGTATTGTGATACCATAGTGAAATCTCCTGTGTTGGAACGACATCTCTTGTACCATAGTGAAATCGCCAGTGTTAGTGAAGTTATCTGTGTTGTGGTACCATAGTTGAGTCGCCTGTGTTGGAGAGCGACAGCTCCATAGTGAAGCTGTCTGTATTGTGATACCATAGTGAAGTCTCCTGTGTTGGAACGACATCTCTTGTACCATAGTGAAATCGCCAGTGTTAGAGCGAGAAGTCGTTAGTGAAGTTATCTGTGTTGTGGTACCATAGTTGAGTCGCCTGAGTTGGAGAGCGACAGCTCCATAGTGAAGCTGTCTGTATTGTGGTACTATAGTGAAGTTGTCTGTATTGTGGTGCTATAGTGAAGTCATCTGTGTTAAAGCGACAGCTCTTGTACTATAGCGAAGTTGTCTGTATTGTGGTACTATAGTGAAGCTGTCTGTATTGTGGTGCTATAGTGAAGACATCTATGTTAAAGCTACAGCTCTTGTACCATAGTGAAGCTGTCTGCATTGTGGTATCATAGTGAAGTTGTTAGTATTGTTGCGACAGCTCTTGTATCATAGTGAAGTCGCCAGTGTTAGAGCGACAGCTCTTGAACCATAGTGAAGTCGCCAGTGTTAGAGCGACAGCTCTTGTACCATAGTGAAGTTGTCAAAGCTTATTTAAAGAGCGGAGTAAGAAGACAACCACAAGGATGGGACTCGGGCCGTAAACTCCTGCAAGGCGGTTTATAACTCACAGCAGGGAATAAACTTTTATGGAGGCCTCGCCGTAAAGTGAGATTTGAGGCCTTCTTCTTAAATCATAAAAAAAAACTCCCGAAAGTTGTTTCAGCGCTTCAGCCTTTACTACCATAGACAGGCTAGCCGGAATGGAAATTCCCTAATTTCCGTAGTCTAGATTTATTACCCCTATTTGCACATTTTCAATTTGCTTAATTCAGATATTTGTTCTACTTCTGGTTGGTTCAATGAATATTGATAGAATTTACGCCATCGAGTGTTTCTGAAGAATGGACCGTGTTTATTAGATAAGGATGGAAATATATTCCTGACAATGAGTTTCTTTTTTTTTTACAAAACACTAGCTTTCAAGTGATAATCGCTCTTCAACGGGCTTAATAAAACATCGACTATATCCTACAAGAAATATTTAAGAGCGATTATCGCTTGAAAGATAGCGTTTTGTAATAAAAAAATACTCATTGTGAGAAAATATTTTGTAATTTTAAAACTTTTTTTCACAATTTTATCATGAATAAAGATGGAAATGTTTGACTCAACTTCGATAAACCTTTGTTTTATTCTTTTATGAGAATATTCTGTCTGGCACAACCTCTTTTTTTTATTATCCTTAGTACTAATGGTACAGGCCATGATAATCATGGTGGGAAGAAGTTGGCGACTGCTTTTACTGTAAGTGTACCACGTGTCTACACATGGTACAGGCCATTATAATCATGGTGGGTAGAAGTTGGCGACTGCTTTTAGTGTAAGTGTACCACGTGTCTACACATGGTACAGGCCATGATAATCATGGTGGGTAGAAGTTGGCGACTGCTTTTAGTGTAAGTGTACCACGTGTCTACACATGGTACAGGCCATGATAATCATGGTGGGTAGAAGTTGGCGACTGCTTTTACTGTAAGTGCACCACGTGTCTACATATGGTACAGGCCATTATAATCATGGTGGGTAGAAGTTGGCGACTGCTTTTAGTGTAAGTGTACCACGTGTCTACACATGGTACAGGCCATGATAATCATGGTGGGTAGAAGTTGGCGACTGCTTTTAGTGTAAGTGTAACCACGTGTCTACACATGGTACAGGCCATGATAATCATGGTGGGTAGAAGTTGGCGACTGCTTTTAGTGTAAGTGTACCACGTGTCTACACATGGTACAGGCCATGATAATCATGGTGGGTAGAAGTTGGCGACTGCTTTTACTGTAAGTGTACCACGTGTCTACACATGGTACAGGCCATGATAATCATGGTGGGTAGAAGTTGGCGACTGCTTTTACTGTAAGTGCACCACGTGTCTATACATGGTACAGACCATTATAATCATGGTGGGAAGAAGTTGGCGACTGCTTTTACTGTAAGTGTACCACGTGTCTACACATGGTACAGGCCATTATAATCATGGTGGGTAGAAGTTGGCGACTGCTTTTAGTGTAAGTGTACCACGTGTCTACATATGGTACAGGCCATGATAATCATGGTGGGTAGAAGTTGGCGACTGCTTTTAGTGTAAGTGTAACCACGTGTCTACATATGGTACAGGCCATTATAATCATGGTGGGTAGAAGTTGGCGACTGCTTTTACTGTAAGTGTACCACGTGTCTACACATGGTACAGGCCATGGTAATCATGGTGGGTAGAAGTTGGCGACTGCTTTTACTGTAAGTGCACCACGTGTCTATACATGGTACAGGCCATGATAATCATGGTGGGTAGAAGTTGGCGACTGCTTTTACTGTAAGTGCACCACGTGTCTATACATAGTACAGACCATTATAATCATGGTGGGTAGAAGTTGGCGACTGCTTTAGGTGTAAATGCACCACGTGTCTATACATGGTACAGGCCATGATAATCATGGTGGGAAGAAGTTGGCGACTGCTTTTACTGTAAGTGTACCACGTGTCTACACATGGTACAGGCCATTATAATCATGGTGGGAAGAAGTTGGCGACTGCTTTTACTGTAAGTGTACCACGTGTCTACACATGGTACAGGCCATGATAATCATGGTGGGTAGAAGTTGGCGACTGCTTTTAGTGTAAGTGTAACCACGTGTCTACATATGGTACAGGCCATTATAATCATGGTGGGTAGAAGTTGGCGACTGCTTTTAGTGTAAGTGTACCACGTGTCTACACATGGTACAGGCCATGATAATCATGGTGGGTAGAAGTTGGCGACTGCTTTTACTGTAAGTGTACCACGTGTCTACACATGGTACAGGCCATGATAATCATGGTGGGTAGAAGTTGGCAACTGCTTTTAGTGTAAGTGTAACCACGTGTCTACATATGGTACAGGCCATTATAATCATGGTGGGAAGAAGTTGGCGACTGCTTTTAGTGTAAGTGTACCACGTGTCTACATATGGTACAGGCCATTATAATCATGGTGGGAAGAAGTTGGCGACTGCTTTTACTGTAAGTGTACCACGTGTCTACACATGGTACAGGCCATGATAATCATGGTGGGTAGAAGTTGGCGACTGCTTTTAGTGTAAGTGTAACCACGTGTCTACATATGGTACAGGCCATTATAATCATGGTGGGTAGAAGTTGGCGACTGCTTTTACTGTAAGTGTACCACGTGTCTATACATGGTACAGGCCATGATAATCATGGTGGGTAGAAGTTGGCGACTGCTTTTACTGTAAGTGTACCACGTGTCTACACATGGTACAGGCCATGATAATCATGGTGGGTAGAAGTTGGCGACTGCTTTTACTGTAAGTGTACCACGTGTCTACATATGGTACAGGCCATTATAATCATGGTGGGAAGAAGTTGGCGACTGCTTTTACTGTAAGTGTACCACGTGTCTACACATGGTACAGGCCATGATAATCATGGTGGGTAGAAGTTGGCGACTGCTTTTAGTGTAAGTGTAACCACGTGTCTACACATGGTACAGGCCATGATAATCATGGTGGGTAGAAGTTGGCGACTGCTTTTAGTGTAAGTGTACCACGTGCCTATACGTGGTACAGGCCATGATAATCATGGTGGGTAGAAGTTGGCAACTGCTTTTACTGTAAGTGCACCACGTGCCTATACGTGGTACAGGCCATGATAATTATAGTGGGTTGATGTAGGCGACTGCTTTTATTGTAAGTGCACCACATGTCTACACATGTGAAAATCAGTTCGACTTTTGCACTTACAAATGTACCAGAGACCCGTTACTTGCATTCGCTGGTAGGGTTGGACTTTTGTAAGAATCGGTAGCCATCAGAGCATTTTTTTTTTTTGGACTTCCACTGACATTGTAAATGAAACCAAGAAGATGTCAGCCCGGGTGACTTCTGTACGTGGCTACAGGAACCTGCTCTCTCTGGGTTTTCTAAATAAATAATAATATGAATATTATTTATGTATATCTATTCGAATATGGAATGGTATGAGTTTGAATGATGACATGTTTGTGTGAGATATTCACATGAAATGCCTACACTCATATGTGAAGTAAATGTCTAGCCTTGAAACAAAGTTACTTGACAAATAATCCCATTTTACCGATATCTAATTGCACTCATGGACAAAACTTAAGGAAGTTGTACCTTTCAGCATGTATATCGGGATTCAGATAATAACCCTGAAAGATATTACAGCGACCTTTATTGAAGACACACGAAATAACATGCACTCGTGGACAAAACTTAAGGAAGTTGTATATTTCAGCATGCATATAGAGGTTCAGACAATAACTCTGAAAGATATTTGATACATAATGACCTTTAATTAAAAAGGCATATATTGGATCAAAATATCATTTATTTTACCAATATTTCAGTTGGCTGAACGCCAACCTTTATCAAGGTATTATAACACTTTAAAGTGTTATAATACCTTGATAAAGGTTGGCGTTCAGCTTACTGAAACATTGATAAAATAAATGATATTTTGATCCAATATCTGACTTTTTAATTAAAGATTTATTTATGGATTGCTATATTTTAATAATAAATTATGTATATTTCCTATATTATTAATTTTTCACAACTGACTGAGAACAAAAAGGTATCTTTCAGCTATCCTATCCATGCATATGGTTATCTTGGCAAAGAGAGACATTGTAGTCTTTAGAAATGAAGTACTATCTATATCTCTTGTTATATACTATGAAAGTGCTATATATAGATCGTGTTATAACTGGAGTTTTTTATTTCCTTTTCACTATAATCACCTTGTTTGTTCTTCTAATTAACGGGAGGGGAAGAAGGAAATTAAAAAACAAAAAAAGGCGAGAGAGAGAGAGGGGGGAGGCTGGTTTCAAAAAATCTCAGCAAAAACGAACACTTTTTGAAGAACAATTAATCAGTGTCAAAATAAATTAAAGATAATATTTTTATACAAGATTAAAAGTAAACATTATTTTTAAAAGTACGCAAACGTTATATTGCTGCTCTTTTTTCCCTGGTGGAGCTCACGACTTGGAAGAACTTGATAAGAGAGAAAAATTAAAATTTCAGGGCAGTAAACTAATTAGTAGCGTGGGCCCTCTCAATTGAGGGGAGTCAGTCTTTAATGAAATATGGTTTTTGTTGGCGCCTCGAGCGGCTAATGGTTCCTGACTCCTACATTCTCTCTTCTGAGGTGTGATGATGGGTTCATTCCTGAGGGATGGTCGCTGCGATCCTACCAGAACACTCCTTGTTCAATCTTCGTTAGGTATGTCCTCCCAGAACACTCCTTGTTTAGGTATGTCCTCCCAGAACACTCCTTGTTTAGAGATGTCCTCCCAGAACACTCCTTGTTTATGAATGTCTTCCCAGAACACTCCTTGTTTAAGAATGTCCTCCCAGAACACTTCTTGTTTAGGGAGATCCTCCCAGAACACTCCTTGTTTAGGGATGTCCTCACAGAACACTCCTTGTTTAAGAATGTCCTCCCAGAACACTCCTTGTTTAGGGAGATCCTCCCAGAACACTCCTTGTTTAGGTATGTCCTCCCAGAATACTTCTTGTTTAGGGATGTCTTCCCAGAACACTCCTTGTTTATGAATGTCTTCCCAGAACACTCCTTGTTTATGGATGTCTTCCCAGAACACTCCTTGTTTAGGGATGTCCTTCCAAAACACTCCTTGTTTAAGAATGTCCTCCCAGAACACTCCTTGTTTAGGGAGATCCTCCCAGAACACTCCTTGTTTAGGGATGTCCTCACAGAACACTCCTTGTTTAAGAATGTCCTCCCAGAACACTCCTTGTTTAGGGAGATCCTCCCAGAACACTCCTTGTTTAGGGATGTCCTCACAGAACACTCCTTGTTTAAGAATGTCCTCCCAGAACACTCCTTGTTTAGGTATGTCCTCCCAGAACACTCCTTGTTTAGGGAGATCCTCCCAGAAAACTCCTTGTTTAGGGATGTCCTCACAGAACACTCCTTGTTTAAGAATGTCCTCCCAGAACACTCCTTGTTTAGGTATGTCCTCCCAGAACACTTCTTGTTTAGGGATGTCTTCCCAGAACACTCCTTGTTTAGGGATGTCCTCCTAGAACACTCCTTGTTTAGGGATGTCCTCCCAAAACACTCCTTGTTTAGGGATATCTTGCCAGAACACTCCTTGTTTAGGGATGTCCCCCAATAACAAACAATCCTTGTTCAATCTACCTGAGCGATGTTTTCCCAAATCAGGAAAGACAACATGGAAAAGACTTCATTAGCTCCACCACCACCACCACCAACGCTGTCATCAGCAATAATGAGAACTTATGCTCGTGGCTCCACTCCGCCATTAAAGCAGACGGCACTTCCAGCGTGTAATAGCATCTTTACGACTTTTTACTTCCAATGGCTCCATTTGTCGACCTAGCTGTTTAATTGTGGCTGGAATATCGGTCGTTCGATGTGGGATAACATTTACCCTTCCTGTCGTGATCATCCTTTCAACTCCGTGTTCTGAAAGATAATTACATAGGTATTGTTATGATATAAATTGTAAGATACATTAGAGAGGACACATCTACATAACCTGTCACAAGTAAAAATTAAAATAATTCTATCTTTCACAAGAATCTATGTTAGGGATGTCCTCCCAGAACACTCCTTGTTTAGAGATGTCATCCCAGAACACTCCTTGTTCAATCTACGTTAGGGATGTCCTCCCAGAACACTCCTTGTTCAATCTACGTTAGGGATGTCCTCCCAGAACACTCCTTGTTCAATCTACGTTAGGGATGTCCTCCCAGAACATTCCTTGTTCAATCTACGTTAGGGATGTCCTCCCAGAACACTCCTTGTTCAATCTACGTTAGGGATGTCCTCCCAGAACACTCTTTGTTCAATCTACGTTAGGGATGTCCTCCCAGAACATTTCTTGTTCAATCTACGTTAGGGATGTCCTCCCAGAACACTCCTTGTTCAATCTACGTTAGGGATGTCCTCCCAGAACACTCCTTGTTCAATCTACGTTAGGGATGTCCTCCCAGAACACTCCTTGTTCAATCTACGTTAGGGATGTCCTCCCAGAACATTCCTTGTTCAATCTACGTTAGGGATGTCCTCCCAGAACACTCCTTGTTCAATCTACGTTAGGGATGTCCTCCCAGAACATTCCTTGTTCAATCTACGTTAGGGATGTCCTCCCAGAACATTCCTTGTTCAATCTACGTTAGGGATGTCCTCCCAGAACACACCTTGTTCAATCTACGTTAGGGATGTCCTCCCAGAACACTCCTTGTTCAATCTACGTTAGGGATGTCCTCCCAGAACACTCCTTGTTCAATCTACGTTAGGGATGTCCTCCCAGAACACTCCTTGTTCAATCTACGTTAGGGATGTCTCCCAGAACACTCCTTGTTCAATCTACGTTAGGGATGTCCTCCCAGAACATTCCTTGTTCAATCTACGTTAGGGATGTCCTCCCAGAACACTCCTTGTTCAATCTACGTTAGGGATGTCCTCCCAGAACACTCCTTGTTCAATCTACGTTAGGGATGTCCTCCCAGAACACTCCTTGTTCAATCTACGTTAGGGATGTCCTCCCAGAACACTCCTTGTTCAATCTACGTTAGGGATGTCCTCCCAGAACACTCCTTGTTCAATCTACGTTAGGGATGTCCTCCCAGAACACTCCTTGTTCAATCTACGTTATGGATGTCCTCCCAGAACACTCCTTGTTCAATCTACGTTATGGATGTCCTCCCAGAACATTCCTTGTTCAATCTACGTTAGGGATGTCCTCCCAGAACACTCCTTGTTCAATCTACGTTATGGATGTCCTCCCAGAACACTCCTTGTTCAATCTACGTTAGGGATGTCCTCCCAGAACACTCCTTGTTCAATCTACGTTAGGGATGTCCTCCCAGAACATTCCTTGTTCAATCTACGTTAGGGATGTCCTCCCAGAACACTCCTTGTTCAATCTACGTTAGGGATGTCCTCCCAGAACACTCCTTGTTCAATCTACGTTAGGGATGTCCTCCCAGAACACTCCTTGTTCAATCTACGTTAGGGATGTCCTCCCAGAACACTCCTTGTTCAATCTACGTTAGGGATGTCCTCCCAGAACACTCCTTGTTCAATCTACGTTAGGGATGTCCTCCCAGAACACTCCTTGTTCAATCTACGTTAGGGATGTCCTCCCAGAACACTCCTTGTTCAATCTACGTTAGGGATGTCCTCCCAGAACATTCCTTGTTCAATCTACGTTAGGGATGTCCTCCCAGAACACTCCTTGTTCAATCTACGTTAGGGATGTCCTCCCAGAACACTCCTTGTTCAATCTACGTTAGGGATGTCCTCCCAGAACACTCCTTGTTCAATCTACGTTAGGGATGTCCTCCCAGAACACTCCTTGTTCAATCTACGTTAGGGATGTCCTCCCAGAACATTCCTTGTTCAATCTACGTTAGGGATGTCCTCCCAGAACATTCCTTGTTCAATCTACGTTAGGGATGTCCTCCCAGAACATTCCTTGTTCAATCTACGTTAGGGATGTCCTCCCAGAACACTCCTTGTTCAATCTACGTTAGGGATGTCCTCCCAGAACACTCCTTGTTCAATCTACGTTAGGGATGTCCTCCCAGAACACTCCTTGTTCAATCTACGTTAGGGATGTCCTCCCAGAACACTCCTTGTTCAATCTACGTTAGGGATGTCCTCCCAGAACACTCCTTGTTCAATCTACGTTAGGGATGTCCTCCCAGAACACTCCTTGTTCAATCTACGTGAATTACGGTGAAGAGTGGTTGAAAAACTTGATTCCTGACAGCCATGAACCGGAACCGAATCCCGCAATGTACACTTGTTTTCTGTGAAGAACCTGTTCATATTTTTCTATTGTAAATAACATATACACCTATCCCCCGATTTACACGGTAGATACGTTCCTGAGAAAAACGTGTAAATCGAAAATTAAAAATTTATGCGAAGAAATACAGACACAGTGTGTGTGTGCAGCAAGTCAACACATAAGCTCGGGATTCCTCGTGAGATGTGTACACAGCGCATGTGTTCAATCACAGTAGCATTTAGTATACTGCGATAAAAACAAAAAAAAAACTTATTTGGAAAACCGTGTAAAAGCGAAAACGTGTAAAACAAGTACCGTCTAAATAGGGGGATAGGTTAATATTTTTGAGCGGTACCTAATAAAGTTATTTTATAGCAGGCTTCACAAGGATTAACACCATATTGATAGTGAGTTAGGATTGACTTGGTGAAATGAGCATTCAATACCGGCTAACTTAACCTACCAGTCATCTATAAAGAACCAAGCGAATATTAGAAGAGTACTGTGGTGTTGTGGTGATGTCTTGTCCAGATGGAAAGGTAGGATGCCATTGTCCCGTTAGTCAGCCACATTTCAGAGTTCCCTGTAGTTCAGGGGTCGGCAAATTGCTTCTCTTGATATTTCATGAGGAAATACGACATTTAAGGAATTTTTATTATTATTATTATCTTTAGTACACGTGGTACAGGCCATGATAATCATGGTGGGTAAAGGTTGACGACTGCTTTTACTATAAGTGCACCACATGTCTAGATATATAAAAAGCAATTCGACTTTGCACTTGCAAATGTGCCAAAGCTTCGTTTGGTTACTTGCACTTGCTGGTGGGGTTGGACTTTTGCAAGAAACCGGGTACTATTGATAATGATAATCATGGTGGGTAAAGGTTGACGACTGCTTTTACTATAAGTACACCACATGGTACCAAGGGTATGAATGCCGGCCAGGCAGCCTCTATCTTGACGATAGAGTATTCAGTAAAGATTCAGATAAAAGATTATGTCAGTAAAATGATCAGATCGTTTAGTGGAGGGAAAAGGAGAAGTTTCTAGCTAATGGTGACCTAGCGTGACAAGCTAATTGTCTTCATCTACCCCACATATGTACAGCCTTCGATGTATCCTGAACACACTGTTAACCATTCACACATGTGACAATTAATCTTCAAATATTTCAAATAATGCCAATCATTCTTATTTATATAAATGCTTTTTATTTATATTTATTAATCACAACCAGAGAGAGGCGCGTTATTGTAGTATTTGCTCCTATTACAGAAAAAAGCATTCACACATATGGCAATTAATCCTCAAAGCTTACAACAAATGTCAATCATTCTTATTTAAATGCTTTTTATTTTATTCATTTTATTAATTAACACCAGAGAGAGGCGCGTTATTGTAGTATTTGCTCCTATTACAGAGGAAACAAACAAATTAAATCTTAGAATTGAATATTTACAAATTTACATGTATCAATCGACAGAGTTCATAAAACTTATATAGACAAAGTGGCTGATGTAAGAGAGTTAAATCATTTAGATCAGGGAACAATCGATGTCTTAATTCTGTAATGTTCGGACAGTCATAGATAAGGTGAAGAGAAGTTTGTTCAGTTTCTCCGCAGGAACAATTTGGTGTTTCTGATACTTTTATGTAAGTATTACTTCCATAGACTTCTTTTTTATATCCCGAGTATACGTGGTAAAGTCCATGATAATCATGATGGGTAGAAGTTGACGACTGCTTTTACTGTAAGTGCACCACGTGTCTACACATGTGAAAAGCAGTTCGACTTTTGTACTTATAAATGTGCCAGAAAACCTTTTTGGTTTCTTGCACTCGCTGGTGGGGTTGTAGTTTTGCAAGAATGGGAAGCCATTGGGGCATTTTTTCATTATAAAAAAAGTACCCACTGCGGGACTCGAACCCGGGTCGTAGCGGTCGAAAACTAACGGTTTAGACCAGGAGTTGGCAAACTGCGGTTCGCGAGACACATGCGGTTCTTTGGGTGTGAAGCTCTTTATATAGTTCCATATGTAAATATTATTTATGCGAGTTCTACTTATTGTTGGCAAGGAAAAGTTTTGTGGTTTTTTAAAAATTTTGAAATTTGGTAAATTTGAATTTTTTACTCTTCTGACTCAAAAGTTTACCGACCCACGGATTAGATCAATCTTCCAACGACCTCCCTTTCAAGGAAGTGGAATTGTTTTTTTATTTGCTTATTCCTAGTACACGTGGTACAGGCCATGATAATCATGGTTAGTAGAAGTAGGCGACTGAATTTTACTGTGAGTACACTACACGTCTACACATGTTAAAAGCAGGACCTCCCCTTTCAAGGAAGTGGAATTGTTTTTGTTTTTTTTTTTGCTTATTCCTAGTACACGTGGTACAGGCCATGATAATCATGTGGGGTGTAGAAGTAGGTAACTGAATTTTACTGTGAGTACACTACATGTCTACACATGTGAAAAGCAGGACCTTCAAGGAAGTGGAATTGTAAATCAGGCAACTGTAAGAAACTAAGAACTTCCCAAATATAGGTTTAGGGAAATCTCGTCTCCCAGCAACGTCGTAAATTTATTAAGAATTCAGTTAATTAAAGTGGTTATTTAGATGGGAAGTCGGGATTCAATATAGGTCCAGGATTTATATAACCTACCATTGTATTTTAATTCAACTCGGCAGAGAGCAACTAATTGGGTGAATTGTTTTCCCCTGTTGACCATTACACCTCACTGAGCAACCATTTTTCTTGGTTCCTATTTCCACTCACTCGGAATTTCAAAGATTTTTCTCTTCTTTCAGAGATTTTTCACCATCAGATAAGATTAATTCGTCCAATTGAGAAGAAACAAGTTGTTTTAGTAAAGAAGTGAATAAATAAATGTAATGTTTGTTAGATAAAATGGTATGTCTTTATACAGACTCTTTCAACTGTTTAAATTGACAGGTTGACAAATGTTTCTAGTAAAGAATTTGTACTCGAGAAATATTCTTCATGAATTTAGATTTCTTTTACTAGAGAAGGAATCGTAGATTATCAACGAAGGAATAAAAACCTAAGGTGAATAGTTTCTTCATTAAAGATATAGAATCTTAACAAGGTTTCGGATAATGAGATCCTTCCACAGACTGAACCTAGGGAGGACCCTATCAAGATGGTGGACAATTTGGAAATTAAACAACTTTATTGACATCTCGTCAATCTTTACACTCAAAGGGAGTTATAAGGTAATAATAATGGTAGGAATGAAGAGAGATATATACAATCGACGTAGCCCTCTCCGAGGGCACGTCCGTATCAGGAGCTTAAAGCCGCCTTTAATCTAGACAGATCCCTGCCATTTGGGGAGTTCATGTTCGGAACATGTTTGATGATAATGTCGAAGAATTTGTCGAGAAGAATCTTGTCTTCAGGCGTGAGTTATTCTTCATTTATTTTGTAAAACCTAATTGACAAGATGTCAATAAAAGTGTTTAAATATCCACAGGTTGAATAGAGTTCAAATTCCCGACAAATTATCTATCCTAAGTCAAAAATATTAAATATATAATGAGAATTCTTTAAAGAAAATTTTATCTGAAGATTTTAGCCAGTAGACATGATGAAACTTCTTGGTTAACAGATTGAGGTGAGATGTATACTTGAACAAGTAGATACAGGTTGTTGGGGAAAAAAGAACGGATATACGCATATGGACAAAATTTAAGGAAGGTGTACCATTTAGCATGTATATCGGGATTCAGATAATAACTCTGAAAGATATTACAGTGACCTTTATTGAAGACACACTCATGGACAAAACTTAAGGAAGTTGTACCTTTTAGAATGCATATCGGGATTTAGACAATAACTCTGAAAGATATTTTGTTTTGTTTTGTTCAAATCAATAGGCTTGAGGGATAAGTCTCTTTTATATACCTTTATTTCAAGCTTTCGGGCTCAACCGCCCTTCGACAGGAAAAATTATTTTAGCATGTATTTTAGCAAATATACCCGGCCATCCTTGCAGCCCTCTATATGGCAGACATCAATCCAGAAGAGGACATCCATACGGACAAGGCACCTCAGTTGGTCGGTATTGTGATCAGGGTGCATGGACCGATCTGATCTGCTCCATGGACAAGATACCACCACCACCTCATACGATATACATGCTAAATGGTACACCTTCCTTAAATTTTGTCCATATGCGTATATCCGTTCTTTTTTCCCCAACAACCTGTATCTACTTGTTCAAGTATACATCTCACCTCAATCTGTTAACCAAGAAGTTTCATCATGTCTACTGGCTAAAATCTTCAGAAAAAAATTTCTTTAAAGAATTCTCATTATCTGAAAACTTTAGTAGCTAAAATAATTTTTCCTGTCGAAGGGCGGTTGAGCCCGAAAGCTTGAAATAAAGGTATATAAAAGAGACTTATCCCTCAAGCCTATTGATTTGAACATAATATTATGGGATTACCTATTAATTCTGAAAGATATTACAGTGACCTTTATTGAAAACACACTCATGGACAAAACTTAATAAAGTTGTACCTTTTATCTTGTATATCGGGATTCAGACAATAACTCTGAAATATATTACAGTGACCTTTATTGAAGACACACTCATGGACAAAACTTAAGAAAGTTATACCTTTTAGAATGCATATCGAGATTAAGACAATAACTCTGAAAGATATTACAGTGACCTTTATTGAAGACACAATCATGAACAAAACTTAAGGAAGTTGTACCTTTTATCTTGTATATCGGGATTCAGACAATAACTCTGAAAGATATTACAGTGACCTTTATTGAAGATACACCAGATAACCAAGTGTGAACAAAATTGCCTCTGTCTCCTTCAAACGAACAGACGTTCGGCGACAACAAAGACTTTCCACTTAAGTCTTATCCAGGAGAGTTGCCGCTTCATCTGGTTTACATTTACATTTTAGTAATCTACAAGGCGCGATATTGAAATATTTACGTCTATTACAGAGGAAACAAACAAAATAATAAAATTATTAGAACTTAGAATCAAATATTTACAAATTTACATTCATTATTCGACAAAGTTAATAAAACTTATATAGACAAAGTGGCTGATGTAAGAGAGTTGAATCATTTAGATCAGGAAACAATCGATGTCTCACTTCTGTAAATTTCGGACAGTCGTAGATAAGGTGAAGAGTAGTTTGTTTAGTTTCTCCGCAGGAACAATTTGGTGTTTCTGACTACATCTGGTATATTAAGAGGCCTAAGTAATTTCATCTACACATCAGTAGCCTGCCATCTACCTCCCAGAATACTGTAGATACAAACCATTGTTGGCCTGTCACTCCACATCGAAGCTAAAGTGCAGGAGCTCTGTCCCAAGAATAACCCATCTGCCTCGACCAATGCGACAGCACAATGACCTCCTTTTTTTAGCTACCCCCGGTGACGTCTCGTCCATGAAGCAGATCAGATCGGTCCATGCACCCTGATCACAATACCGGCCAACTGAAGTGCCTTGTCTGTATGGATGTCCTCTTCTGGATTGATGGTGGTGGTGTCTGGTCCGTGGAGCAGATCAAATCGGTCCATGCACCCTGATCACAATACCGGCCAACTTAGGTGCCTTGTCTGTATGGATGTCCTCTTCTGGATTGATGGTAGTGGTGGTGTCTCGTCCATGGAGCAAATCAGATCGGTCCATGCACCCTGACACAATACCGGCTAACTGAGGTGCCTTGTCCGTATGGATGTCCTCTTCTGGATTGATGGTGGTGTCGTGTCTTGTCCATGGAGCAGATCAGATCGGTCCATGCTCCCTGATCACAATACCGGCCAACTGAGGTGCCTTGTCCGTATGGATGTCCTCTTCTGGATTGATGGTGGTGGTGTCTTGTCCATGGAGCAGATGAGATCGGTCCATGCACCCTGATCACAATACCGGCCAACTGAGGTGGTGGTGTCTTGTCCATAGAGCAGATCAGATCGGTCCATGCACCCTGATCACAATACCGGCCAAATGAGGTGGTGGTGGTGTCTTGTCCATGGAGCAGATCAGATCGGATCATGCACCCTGATCACAATACCGACCAACTGAGGTGCCTTGTCCGTATGGATGTCCTCTTCTGGATTGATGTCTGCCATATAGAGGGCTGCAAGGATGGCCGGGTATATGTGGTCCGGAGTGAGTTGGGTGTTGTAACAGTTATTGCAGTTCCTTGTAGGATCTAGGCTATATCCCAATGAAGAACTAAATAAATCCTCCCAACAATTTCAAGCAACCAGAGCCTGAAGCTATATTGGAATCTGTGTAAAGTAGAGATAGCCGACTTTTTATTATTTGATAATTTTTCAATAAGGTTGTCCTAGAAGTTCATAAACACCTGCAACAAATTCCAAATATATATACATATGATATTGCCAGGTGGAAAATTAGGAAAGACAAACTTCACGATGACACAGCAATTTATTTAAGGCAAGAACAAACTAAGAAGGGGGTCGATGGAAGGATGGTCTAAGCCATTGGTTTTCGACCGCTACGACCCGGGTTCGATTCCCGCATTGGGCACTTTTTTCTGATAAAAAAATGCTCTAATGGCTCCCGATTCTCGCAAAAGTCCAACCCCACCAACGAGTGCAAGTAAACAAACGGGGCTCTGACATATTTGTAAGTACAAAGTCGAACTGCTTTTCATATGTGTAGACATGTGGTGCACTTACAGTAAACGCAGTCGCCTACTTCTACCCACCATGATTATCATGGCCTGTACCATGGGTACAAGGGATAAGCAAAAAAAACTTAGAATGATAAACAAAAGATAAGCAACGAAGGTAGTTTCCCGAGTAGCGAAATATAAACATAAGAAATAATACTCTGTTAATTAAATAATAAATACTTTGTTTCAATATATATAAAATGTTCATTCTACATATGTAGAAAACAGAAAAATATTCCCATCACACAGACAATTAGAACATATCTGACATTCCTCTCTGTCTTACATATGTGAGGCACATACCATATTGGAACAGAAAGATGAATGTAATCCTCTCACGCGATACCACCTTCCAGTGCTGGAACAATCATTGAGAAATCTGTTAGAATTTCCTATAGATAAAATTAACCCATCATTTTCCCTTTCATCAAGATGTCTACATAGAAAGAAAGAGATTGAGATTAAAACTACTTTATTTCAAAGTCCATATATAAGATTATATATGGTTAAATACAGAATAAATATAGATATGATTATATAATGATAAATATAGGAATAAATAGATATAAATAGATAAAATAATTGATAAATATACATATATATAAAAATATATACAAGTCGTCATTGGTGGCGCCCACCGCGGGAAAAACTCCGCCACCAATGAACTGCGAGAGTTCTTTCCCACAGAGTGGGCAGGTTGATGTGTTGGCTGGCATTACCCAACTCAAGACCAAGATGGTACTTGTAGATGGTAGCCTTCGCCACACTTGTGAGTTTCACTGCCTCGGGATGGAGGCCGACGCCGAAGAGCCAGGCCTGCAGAGAGAAAGAGAGAGCAGGGTAAGTATATGGAAAGAAATAAAAAGGTTTCCTAAAAAAGCTACTTTGAGTATATCGTTCAATGATGCTATTTTAGTCTTCACATTGCTTTTTATTCGTAGTTATATATTACAATATTACCGCTAACTATCCTCTACTCTGTATTCTACGAATATTCGCCAATCTAGAATTATAGTTATAAATCCATACACTTCACTACTATTATCATTATTATTGTCACTCTTTTTGGATTCGTTCTTTTCTCCCAATTCTATATTCTTCTCATTCTTACTATCTTCATTATTTCCAGATTCACTACTTTTTCTCTGCAGAAAGAAAGAGACTAGAGTTCTTTGGAGATGACGAATGTATGAAATTCCTACTTATAGGTGAATTTTGATAACAAATGGCGCGCTAGTTCATTATACTCAATAGTATGTTAAGATATCGTCTAGGAAGAATGGAGTTGTGTAAGGGAATCAACAACAACAACAAAAATATTAAATTAAGGACACTCGTCCCATAAAGTTGAGAAGTGTTAGGACAGAACATGGCTTCATAAGGGAGTGGTGGTAGTGTCTTGTCCATGAAGCAGATCAGATCGGTCCATGCACCCTTGATTTACAACCATCATATTCAATATGTTTAGAATATTCTGCAATTAAATAGAAAGTATGAAGATTGAATTTCCTAAATTTTACGATAAAATACAATATGAATTTGTAAAATGTGGATACAATTTTCCATAATAATACATATTTTGAATACCTGGTCAAAATAAACACTGAATAGTATCAAAATTCAAAACTATTTTAAAGGCGTAAGATTATTTTTGATCAAAAATTTAAAATAGTAGCCTTTAAAATAGTTTTGAATTTTGATAACAGATGGCGCGCTAGTTCATCATACTCAATAGTATGTTAAGATATGGTCTAGGAAGAATGGAGTTGTGTAAGGGAATCAACAACAACAACAAAAATATTAAATTAAGGACACTCGTCCCATAAAGAATTCTCCCAGATAGATAAATCGACCTTTCTAAGTTGGATCTATCATCTATGTTGTGCCTATTGTGTATGCTGTTCTCAAGAATTTGTGAAAAGCTGAAGTTTTGGATTTGTCTTAAGCTACTTATACCATTAGAACATATGGCGAATTGTTTTCATGACCAATCTTTTCATGTAACGGAATAAACGGAATGTCAATACTGTCAGATTTTGGAGATAGTCCTGAAGAAAACAACCGGTCTCACAATGTAGTTGGAACGGTTGAGAAGTGTTAGGACAGAACATGGCTTCATAAGGGAGTGGTGGTAGTGTCTTGTCCATGAAGCAGATCAGATCGGTCCATGCACCCTGATCACAATACCGGCCAACTGAGATGCCTTGTTCGTATGGATGTCCTCTTCTGGATTGATGGTGGTAGTGTCTTGTCCATGAAGCAGATCAGATCGGTCCATGCACCCTGATCACAATACCGGCCAACTGAGGTGCCTTGTTCGTATGGATGTCCTCTTCTGGATTGATGGTGGTGGTGTCTTGTCCATGAAGCAGATCAGATCGGTCCATGCACCCTGATGACAATACCGGCCAACTGAGGTGGTGGTCGTGTCTTGTCCATGGAGCAGATCAGATCGGTCCATGCACCCTGATCACAATACCGGCCAACTGAGGTTCCGTATGGATAGAGGGCTTCAAAGATGGCCGGGTATATATGGTCCGGAGTGATTTGGGTGTTGTAAAAGTTATTGCATTTTTTGTAGGATCTAGTCGTGGGAGATAATGACATAAAGGAATGCTGGAACAGGACATAGCTCTCTACATAGGAGTTGTTAACGTGAATAGATGCCAGACAAATGAGATAAATTATCATTAGAAAATTTTCAGTTAAACCCCGTGTTTCTATTGCATCATGCTACCGATTTCAAACAGTTTTCATTCTACCGAATAAAAAAAAAAGAAATCGTTTTTATTCATCTAATTTTGGCCACATAGTTCCCCATTTCTTCAAAAAATAATCGATTGCTGATTATAATATTAACAATTTTTAAAAAATGGTTATAAATAATGATAAATAGTATTGAAAATAGAGAAACCCATAAATAAATCTTTAAATAAATAAAAATAGTATGTATTCTAGAGCCAAAATTTAATATTTTTAGCAAATTTGTGTGTGTGGTCCCTTATATATACCTCATAATATTTAATAACCAAATATGACATCTTTGTAACTAATTTTTAGAGTACAGGCCATGAAAATCATTGTGGGTAGAAGAAAGCAGTCACTTATTTCTACCCACCATGATTATCATGACCTGTACAACGTGTACTAGGGATAAGTAAAAAAGGAAATAGATACGGAAATACTCTCAGGAAGTACAGCTGGATCAACATTCTGTCATCAAAATTTCTTTGAATATTTTACTTTGAAACGTAGCGATCACAGAGTGAGATGATAGTTGAAGTGAGCAACACTCTAAGCCATTAAAAAACAAAGTAAAAAGTTCCCAAGACACCTCAGAAAGATGGCGCCAATTATGTTCCTCTAATCCTCATTTTGACGCTTTTTTTAAATCACAGAGTGAAAAGTAAATAAATTCTTAATCAATAAGAATCATTAAAAGCCAAAACACGGCCAATTAGCATAAATTTGGCTGTTGTTAAGTTTTTTTTTTTGGTCGTCTTCCCGCCTAATTGTATTAATAATTCAAAATGCTAATAGTTCATAATTAGTGCTAATTTGGATTTTTTTTATTATTAAGCTCCACTATTAATTACGGGTAAGAAAGTGGAGGAAGAGAGAAAAGGAACATGACGCATGTGGCTGGTCTTTTCTGACCCATAGAAATACCTTAAATCACAAGATATCTCAGAGAATACGAGTAATAGTAAGAATACTACTTACTAATAGTAAGAAAACATGACTTGTAAGTCTTTATCCATATTTTATACAACAACCATTTACTTTTATCTAAAGGCTAATTATCATTAACAAAGAATCAATCCAATATTCCACTTAATAGAAAAGAAGCAACAACAACAACAAAGCCTTTATTTAGGGCCTCTCGCCCTATACAGGATTCGCCAGTTCACAAGGGACGGGGAGAACACTGTGTGGCCGGGATATAATCCTGTGGAATCCAAATATCGCCATCGCTATATACCTATTCTTTGATATTTCATTAATTAGTGCCGGAAATGAAGGACAAAGTTGTCCCGTTTTATCATTTAGTTTTCGTCTTTCCTCAGACAGAGCAGCACAATCAAATAAGTAGTGCAACATCTCCATTGTTATTCCTGATCCACAGAAAGTGCATTTAAGGTCTTCACCCCTCATTAAAATCAGATGGTGTTCTCTGAAAAAAAAAATTGAAAGGGTTCTAAATTGCGCGATTAATCTGATGACAGAAAAAGGGAGTTCATTTAAGAAATATTCTTCGGTGGTAAACGTTGTATATATGTCAGTATAGTGGGAATATAACTTTGATTGGGTTATTCTTGTTAAGTCATTTTGTATTGTTTGCTCTATCGCAGTTCTTAATATTCCTGGGATCTCATTCCTTAGTGAATCAGGATCATTACAATAAAATAGAAAAGAAGCTATCTACTCCATATCATGCAATAACTGTAGTTCTAAATATGTAGGGGAGACTGAGAGAAAAGTCCATAATAGAATAGCTGAACATAATAGGAATATTAACAATAGTGATCCAAGATCTTTAATAGTTCAACACATAAAAGAAACGGGTCATACATTTAACTTATCTCAACCCATAGTGTATTATAACAGTATCCATAGTAAATACCAAAGACTTTTAATAGAATCTATGATAACAAAAGAACAAAAAGGAATAAACAGATGCATTGAAATATCAGAAACATACGAAACAATATGGACAAATACTATCCCATAGATGTCTTCTATATATAACACAATAGTTCACGAATTTATTAAATTTAATTTGAAGTCTCGAGATATCATTCAACCAACACGTATCATCCACCACGCACGTATATTTTCAAAAAATTTTGATTTTCAAACAGAAATAATGTAATATATTTTTCTCTCAATATATAATAAGTATTTAAAATATGTATATAATAACGTGTATATAAAAATTGCATTTATTATTAATTTGTTAACTTGATAATCCTGTTGAAGGACTGACAAGACTGAAAGCTTGAAAATAAAAAGTTGTATAAGATACTTAACCCTTTAAGCTTCATTTATTTTATAATACTAAAGGCTAATTTCTATAATACCTACTGTTTAGATAAAATAGACGCATCATTGACACCATGCTCACTTTTGTATAGAAAATTATTGAAATACTGCATACAAAACTGTTTCGGTAAAGATATATTTTTATTTTGAAAATAGAGCAATTCATATTTAATTCATTAGATAATAAAAGGCATATATTGGATTTAATAAAAGATTTATTTTGCCAATATTTCGTGTGGCTGAACGCCAAACCTTTATCAAGGCATTACATTTTTTGTATACACAATTTCACCCACCTACTTTGTATTTTTAAAATGATTTCAACTGTGATATTATAACACTATGCGGCGCTGAGTTTGTGTATACAAAAAAAAATGTAATGCCTTGATAAAGGTTTGGCGTTTTGCCAACTGAAATATTGGCAAAATAAATCTTTTATTAAATCCAATATATGCCTTTTTTATCTAATATATTTTTATATATTTATCAATCAACCAGACGCGATATATTGAAATATTTACGCCTATTACAAAGGAAACAAACAAAACAACAAACAAATTAGAACTTAGAATTGAATATACAGTAAACTCTCCTATAACGCGATTAATGTGTTCCGTGTTGTATGAAATCGCGTTATAGGAATTCGCGTTGTACGAAATAAAACTTATATAACGCCAATGTTGTTAGGGTAAATTGTTTTATTTTATAACGCGTTATACGAAAATTTGCGTTGTATAAATAAATTTGTCGCAATTTTTTTATCGCGTTGTACGAAATCGCGTTGTAAAAACTCGCGTTATAGGAGAGTCTACTGTATTTAAAAATTTACATGTAAATCTCTATTCATGATAAAATTGTGAAAAAAGTATTAAAATTACAAATATATTGTCACAATGAGTATCTTTTTTATTTCAAAAAACGCTAGCTTTCAAGCGTTAAGTCGATATTATAGTAAGCCCGTTGAAGAGCGATTAACGCTTGAAAGCTAGCGGTTTTTTTTAAATAAAAAAGATACTCATTGTGATAATATATTTGTAAATTTACATGTATTATTCGACAGAGTTCATAAAAGTTATATAGACAAAGTGGCTGATGTAAGAGAATTGAATCATTTAGATCAGGGAACAATCGGATGTCTCACTTCTATAGAGATCGGACAATAAAATAAAGACGGTAATATAAAAATAGAGTTTGAAATCAATCAAAATTTTACAGTAAACAAATTGATGCTTGTGATATGTTTATATATATTGATTTGATTGTGGTAAAGTACATTTTCTTAAACTGCGCCTTTGCCGGTCCCAAGCCCGGATGAAAAAGGAGGAGGGGGAGCAGTAACAAGCTCACTGAAAAAACCTGGGCTTAGCTGGCCTGGCTGATAGTATCCTGTAAGGACTCCTAATCCATGGATACAGGATGAGCAGCGTTTGTATTCCATGTTAGGAGCCGCTGCAAATGGCGTCTGTTCCTCATGTCAGAAGGGGCCATTTTTTTGGAGCTAAGTCAGTGGTCTGCCACTGTGTAGTGCTCCCAGTCTTAAAGACAAAGGCAGACACATTCTACTTCACCCAGTCATGATGGTTGTCAAATAGACACCATCAAGGGTCACAACTTGATATCCTAATATGATTGAGTGGAGATAAGAAAAAAGAACCTTTTCCTTATTTCCTAAATATTATTTTGAAGAAAAGGCCGGTTATCTTTATAGCTACCTCAGACAATAT
This sequence comes from Cordylochernes scorpioides, assembly GCA_030710605.1. Taxonomy (NCBI): domain Eukaryota; kingdom Metazoa; phylum Arthropoda; class Arachnida; order Pseudoscorpiones; family Chernetidae; genus Cordylochernes; species Cordylochernes scorpioides. The sequence goes on along the minus strand of CP092863.1, from coordinate 82,158,236 downwards.
TCTATTAGAAATGGTATTCAAGATAACTATGAATATAAGCTTTTAGAAAAGTAGAATTACATATAATCTTCATCTTCTCTTCAGCTGTCCAGCATTCCTAAGACATAGGATACAAACATCTATCCTGTTTGAACTGACCCACCTCAATCCTACATCTATGGCTAGACTCAACCTCAGCATGGAACTTTCTAGTCAACTGGTTTAACTCAGCAATCAAAACAGGACGCGAGTAAAAAGCGCTCAACACTAGTCCATACTAGTGAGCTGGACTCCCCGGGTAGTTGGTGTTCTTCGCTTCCTGGGTTATATATATTGTTACATCATGATTAATGGCGTATTTCTTATATTATTTTTAATATATTTTAAATTTAAATTATATATTTATTTATTTTTATATTCTATGATATTTATTTAAAACAGATTATTTAGATTATCATCATTTGTATTTAGGTACACGTGTGACTTCACTGCTCTCTTTGATGTGAGAAGAAAAATAGAGGATTCTGGAGGCTACTTAAAGTAGACTTATCTCATTATTCCCTTATATAAATTTGTAGGATGGTTGAAACACGCTCTGGTAAGATGCAAGACCCAGCAGAGGAGAGAATCATGGCTGAAGAGTCTGCCAAGCGGCAACCTGGTGCAACAATTGGTAGAGATGCTAGTTCCGACCCAGTTGTCCTGAATCCCAACATCGACATCCCCAAGTATGATGGAACGGAAGACCCTCGCCCATGGATTGAATCTCTTGAAGAAATTGGCTTCCTGTACCATTGGGCAGACTACATTATATCTCGTTATGCCGCCATGAACATGACGGGAAGCGCTAAAACCTGGTTGAATTTACACAAAGCTAGTTTCACGAGCTGGGAAAATATTAAAATCCGCCTCATTCAGGATTTTTCTTTGGACGCGAATAAAGAAGAACTTAGAATGAAGCTCAACAGAATGCAACACTGGAATGAACCAGCAATCAGGTTCGCGGAAGACATTCTAGTGTTGTGCAACAAGGTTGACCCCGCAATGGAAGAAGAAACAAAAATTGAACATGTTATTGGAGGACTGAAAAAAGAGTACTCATTCGCGCTCTACCTGAACCCTCCTAAAACGACCGATGACCTTCTTGTCGTGTGCAAGAAAATGGATTATTTTGAAAAGAAGTATCGGGAACGTGTGGAGAAATCCAGAAACCTATATAACGGTCCACGCTATTCTAGACCCCAACAACAATCGAGGTACGTGCCGCCGACTGCCGCACGAAACTTCCAGACCACTTCCAGGCCCCAAGCCCCTGTTTTCAATAATTACAAGAACGACTCCCCTCCTACTCCCAGACAGTATCGAAACAACTTTCCCCAGCCCTCTACCCCTAGACGTCCTTATAATCCTAACTTTGTGCCGGAACCAAACCTTCAGAGAAACACCTACAATAAAAGCCAAGAAGTGAGCAAAAATAGGACGGAAGATGGAAGACCAATCTGCTTTAAATGTAACAAGCCAGGGCACGTGGCCCGTTATTGTAGGGTCAAGTTTATAAGAATCCTAGAAGAGGATCCAGCAGATACCCAAGAGAAGGTAGAAGAGAAATGCCAAATGAATGAAATATCAGAGAAATCAGGACCTCGGCTTTATGCTGATGTATGTCATAGCACACAGACAAATATTCCTACCCGGAATAGATATTCCGTGTTGGAAGATTTAAACTAAGCGTCGCGCCTGAATCTGTCAATCAAAGCAAGTCGACCATAAACGGAATCAAGAAGTCGGACCCTAAATACAAATTAAAAATTAATGTGGACAAGATAGGGACTTTTGAAGCTTTGGTTGATACAGGTGCTGACCTCTCAGTGGTCGACCTCAGAACGGCCCTCGATACAGGCCATGGTATAAGTCAACTCGCAAAAATTTGTGCAGGACCCGATGGAAAAAAATTGGACATGGTAGAAAGTATATTTTTAAATATAAAAATTGATGACGAAACATTATCACACAACTTTGTGATATTGAAAACGCATTTACGGACATTAATTCTTGGGAGAGATTTCCTTAAGAAAATGAACGCAAAAATAGATTGTAAGCAAGAAACTATAAAATACGATTTGACGAATAATCGTGACGAAATCAATTTTGAAATGTTGAAAATAAAGAGTGCCAAGGATTCCATTGTACCGGAATGTTCCATTAAATTGATCAAGGCATTGGTAGAAACAGAGGATGGAGAATATATTATCGAGGAGAGCAGCAAAATGTTTCAAACAAATGGACTTCGTCTAGCAAGAAGCTTGATCAATGTTATAAATAGGGAAACACAAATCTGGATAACTAATCCGTATCCTCGACCGTTAAAAATAATGAAAAACCAAACATTGGCTTTTGGAAGTAGTCCAGCGAAAATAAATGTGAGTCGAGAAAGAGAGGTAGAAGAGAACGAAGAACCTAGATTCCAAATAAACGAAAATCTTTCACCGAAGGAACAGAAGGAGTTAAAACAAGTTTTAGAAAGGTATGGAGATCTTTTTTCGTCGAGATTAGGGAAAACCAATTTGGCAAAACATCGGATAGACACAGAAGACGCGAAGCCAATTAAACACAAGCCTTACCGGGTAAGTGCTAAAGAACGAGATATTATAAAAGAGCAAATTGACGAGATGCTTACAGAAGGCATAATTAGGCCATCTTCTAGCCCCTGGTCTTTTCCAGTTATATTGGTCAAAAAACGAGATGGCAAATACAGATTTTGTGTGGATTACAGGAAATTAAATGAAGTAACAGTGAAGGATGTTTATCCAATCCCAAGAATTGATGATGTAATGGATTCTCTCCAAGGATCCAAGTACTTCTCAGCAATAGATCTCAAATCGGGATATTGGCAAGTCGAAATTGAAGAGAGAGACAAAGAGAAGACGGCTTTCACTACGGCACATGGGTTATATGAATTCAACGTGATGCCTTTTGGACTTTGTAACGCGCCTGCTACCTTTGAGAGAAATATGGAGAATATGCTTGGAAATCTGAGATGGCAAATTTGTTTGTGTTATCTGGATGATGTTATCATATATAGCCCGGATTTTCCAACGCACCTCAAAAGACTCGAAGCTGTTTTTAGATGTTTTCGTGAATCTAATTTAAGATTAAACGACAAAAAATGCCGATTTGTTTTTGAAGAATTGGAGATTCTCGGCTATATAACGAGCAAACATGGTATAAAACCCGCGGAACATAACATCAAAGCTATCAGAAATTTTCCTCGGCCCACAAAGGTCAAAGAAGTACAATCATTTTTGGGAATGTGCTCATATTATAGAAAATTTATCAAAGATTTCTCAAAAATTGCTGACCCTTTGACCAACCTTATTAAAAAAAGTGTATCATTTACCTGGACAGAAAGGCAAGAGGAAGCGTTTCAAACCCTAAAAACAGCACTATTAAGTCCACCAATCTTAGGGCACTTCAATCCAAATGCGCCTACTTATATTCATACTGATGCGTCCAACATCGGCATAGGTGCAACACTGGTCCAAATTATCTGTGGGGAAGAGAAGGTGATATCATATTTGAGTCGAACTCTAAGTAAAGCTGAGCAAAATTACTCAACCACCGAAAAGGAATGTTTGGCTGTGGTGTGGGCGATATCAAAACTACGACCCTACCTATATGGAAGACACTTCAAGATAATTACAGACCATCACGCATTGTGCTGGCTGAAAAATCTTAAAGATCCAACAGGTAGACTTGCAAGGTGGGCACTGAAAATTCAGGAATACGATTTTGACATAATACACAAATCGGGTAAAAAACATATGGATGCTGATGGCTTATCTAGAGGACCCCTACCTGAAACGGATTGGGTCGAAGATTATGAACGACTATTTTTGAATCATATAATAAATGAAGAGGATGAATTCATAGAAAATGTTAATAAAAGCCTTAAAGGAAGCAAACGAGCAATCACACAGAATTTTAAAGAGGAAAATGGATGTCTATATAAGAAGAACCCAAACCCTGAAGGCAGAGCATGGTTGCTGGTAGTGCCGAAGAAGAGAAGGAAAGAAATCATGAGTGAATTCCACAACCATATGCTGAATGGCCATCTAGGCGTCGCCAGAACCACATACCGCTTGAAGAATAAATATCATTGGCCTTCCATGCTGAAAGATGTTTCAGAATTTGTAAAGACGTGCCATCTTTGCCAAAGTCGGAAAGGTTCAAATCAGTCGCCCTCTGGACTTTTGCAACCCATTCCCCCAGCTAACTACCCTTTTGAAAGAATCGGGATTGACTTTGTTGGTCCCTTGCCATCAACGAAAAGAAGGAGGAAGTGGATAATTGTGTTGACTGATTATTATACCAGGTACGCTGAAACAAAGGCAGTCTCAGAAGCAACAGTGAAAGAAGTCTCTACATTTTTAATCGAACAAATTTTTTTACGTCACGGGGCCCCAAGGTTTCTTATTAGTGACAGAGGTTCACAGTTCACTAGCAAGTTGATGAAGGAGGTTATGAAAATGTGCAAAGTTAAACACTGCTTCACGACGAGCTACCATCCCCAGACTAACGGACTAACGGAACGGCTAAATAGAACTCTAATCAACATGATAAGCATGTATGTAAATACAGACCAGAAGAACTGGGACGAAATCTTCCCTTTCGTCACCCACGCGTACAATACCACGATTCAAGAAACCACAGGCTACTCTCCATTTTTCTTGTTATTTGGGAGGGAACCCATGTCCCTCTTAGACGACGATAATATCCCAATTGACAGTAACATGAACGATTATGACGAATATATAGAAAATTACTTGGATAAAATAGCAAGGACGAGACAGGTAGTCATTAACAACACAGAGAAGACTCAGGAAAGAATGAAGAGAAACTATGACAAAAAAACACAACGAGAGAATCTATGAACCAGGACATTTAGTGGCAGTTTGGACACCAGTCAGGAAAATCGGAAAATGTGAAAAACTATTGAGAAAATATTTTGGCCCATATCGAATATTAAAGAAGCTGTCTAACGTAAATTACTTAATCGAGCCGAAAGATAATTCTGGCCAAGACCCATTGATTGTCCATGTCTCAAGACTCAAACCCTATTTTGAGAGAATTGATGAGGTAACTCACGAGGACGTGACGACCTCTGGAGAGGGGGAAGTGTTACATCATGATTAATGGCGTATTTCTTATATTATTTTTAATATATTTGAAATTTAAATTATATATTTATTTATTTTTATATTCTATGATATTTATTTAAAACAGATTATTTAGATTATCATCATTTGTATTTAGGTACACGTGTGACTTCACTGCTCTCTTTGATGTGAGAAGAAAAATAGAGGATTCTGGAGGCTACTTAAAGTAGACTTATCTCATTATTCCCTTATATAAATTTGTAGGATGGTTGAAACACGCTCTGGTAAGATGCAAGACCCAGCAGAGGAGAGAATCATGGCTGAAGAGTCTGCCAAGCCGCAACCTGGTGCAACAATATCTTACTATGTTCTAGCTTGATATAGATTTTTGCATATGCCTGGCTAGCTCAGTCGGTAGAGCATGAGCCTCTTAATCTCAGGGTCGTGGGTTCGAGCCCCGGTTTGAGCGTTTTTTTTTCCCCGGGTAGTTGGCGTTCTGCACTCCCTGGGTTAAAAATATATTCATGTTCTTGCTTGTTATTGATATTTGCATGGGCCCGGCTAGCTCAGTCGGTAGAGCATGAGACTCTTAATCTCAGGGTCGTGGGTTCGAGCCCCACGTTGGGCGTTTCCCCCCCCCCCCCCCCCCGGGTAGTTGGCGTTCTACGCTCCCTGGTTTATAAATATCTCTCTATGTTCTAGCTTGCTATAGATATTTGCATGGGCCCGGCTAGCTCAGTCGGTAGAGCATGAGACTCTTAATCTCAGGGTCGTGGGTTCGAGCCCCACGTTGGGCGTTTTTTTTTTTTTCCGGGTAGTTGGCGCTTTGCGCTCCCTGGGTTATAAATATCTATCTCTCTATCCAGAAACCACTGGAAGCTTCTGTTCCATACATCCAGGCCATCAATCATCTACAGCTGTGCTATAAAACAGACGGGAGGTCTCACTATCCAAGTTGGCAGAACGTAGCTCAGCTTCGGTAAATCTGAAATGCCGTAAACGTCAACCCCACCAGGAAGGGAATCGATTTTTCCCCCTCACAACCAAAACGGCTCAAATTGCATCTAGACACGCTTTCCAGGACAGTTCTACATTCATCAAGCTTATTCATATACTAATATCGTGTATATATCTATATAATATTGTAACGAAGAAATAATTTATTTAATTTAATTATTCAATGAAAATATTTGTAAACAGATTTATTATTTGTAAAATCATCATTTAGTTACCTAGCTTGCTTGCTCGATATTCTCTAGCTGTAGATAGTTGGGTTGATTTGTTAATATTTGTCGACTAGTCGCCGTGACGTCATCAATAAATACTTTCAAACCTTCAGATATACAAAGACTTGATTTCTACGCTACAATATATAGTGTATATATCTAATTATAAGGTTGTCCCTAAAATTCGTGTTTTTTTATTACTTGGCGAATAATATTATTACGGCGAATACATATACAACAACAACAACAAAAAGGCTTTTTTTAGGGCCCATTGCCCTGTATGGATTCGCCATACAACAACAAAACAATACAGTAATTCCTCTCCCTTTCCCCATGTGCACGCGAGTCTTTGTTTGAAAATGGATTTATTTACACATCTGTTCTAAAACTTTCCTCACTACCTCTTTTGTGTATGAATCTATTTACAATTGATCTGTAGAAATTATAGAGTTCTATTGCTATATTTTTATTTTCTGAAATAGTTCTCAGCATCTGTAGTGGGTTGCTAAATCTCCAAAGGTGTTTTAAAGAGTTTTTCCTCTTTCTTCACCTAAATATTTGCATTCTATGATAGGGTGGGAGATTTCGTCAGATATCAGATTTCCACATATCCTGCAGTGAATGTTTTCCTTTTTGATGATGAGAATATGACTTTCTCTATCTAGAGTTGAAGTAATTCTAGTCGAATACATATACAAGTTAGTAAAAGAAAAAAAGGCATCTCCTTATCGAAAAACTGAAAGTTGCTGATGGCTTGCGCCATCTATCGGAATAAATATCAACTATTCATTGATTTTTTAAATTATTCCAGAATTGGCCAATTACCCATTCTTGATTAATCAAGAAAAGCTAATCACATACGCGTTTCGGGATATTTAGCCAATATGGAATAATTAAAAATCAATGAATAGTTGATATTTATTCCGATAGATGGCGCAAGCTATCAGCAACTTATAGTTTCCCGATAAAGAGATGCCTTTTTTTTTTTTTAATTTATGAATCTTATCTCAGTGCAATGTCACATTTGTACTATTTTTTTCACATAATACACAAAGACTTTATACATAACGGCGAATAATATTATTACGGCGAATACATAATATTACAATTACTTTATACATAATACAAAGACACTATACATAACGGCGAATATATAATAATTCATAATACAATTACTTTATACATAATACAAAGACTTTATACATAACGGCGAATAATATTATTATTGCGAATATATAATAATACATAATACAATTACTTTATACATAAAGCAATGACATTATACATAACGGCGAATAATATTGGTATTTAATTTTTTTGGCAAGTGTTTACGAACTTTTGTAATAACCTTGTATCATTTTAAAACAAGAGATTCGGTTGAAGAATGATCTAAATTATTGATTTTCGATCGCTACGACCCGGGTAATATACAAATATTGAAATTTAAAATATTCTCATAGAATAATAAATAATCTAATTAAATAAACTGGCCGAAGTATCTTTTAATAATAAGAACTATGATTGCTAGCCAAGGCAACCTCTATCTTTACGATGACACTTTCAGTTTAGTAGGATGGTGTATGGATTACGTAGTTCCCCTGAACACTATTGATGACCGCTGGGGTTTCAAACAGGTTATCAAGGAGGACTTAATAAGCTCCAGGACCAAAGTCAACATGGAAGTGGCACCTGCAAACAATGGCTCCGGCTTTAATTAGCGACTCCACCATCTCAGCCTCTCTCTCTGGGAGATTAACAAAAATAACCTGAAGATTACTTAAGAAATTACAATTATGAAGGTTCGTTAATTGAATTAGATGTTGATGCATCCAGTCAATATATATAGCGAGCATATGGAAGCATAGTATGGATTTGTTTTAAGTCGTGTTGTCACATTTATGTTAGAACTTCAGCATCATGACAATTCGGAATATATATATGTTAAATAAAAATGAATAGAGATTTTCTGCTTGATTTTTGATCATGTTGAGGATTATGGTAATGCAGTCGTGGTTAAATTCTTGAAAGAATAACAATAAAAATAGTCTTGATCAGATATTGCTTTAGTTGAACCCATGGAATATATATTAAAAAAAAACAATTTGATAAAAGTAATGCCTGGCTTAAGGCGAGTAGAATAAGGAAAACAAAAGATTATTTACATAATGTACAAAAGTTTTGAGCCGGCCAACGGGGAAGAACAACAATGATTATTTATAGGGGAAGCATGACCTCTGGCGGTCGATTTAGCAGAATATTTGGAACTATGAAATATAATTTTAAATAGAATAATATTTTAATATAACATATATATATATGTAATAATGTTGAAGTTTGGTTGTTGTCGACTTGTAGAATATCCTGTCGACTAATGTAATAGGATGAGAATTCCAGTAGCCTTTGTAGAGATCCTGTCGGCTCATGTAATGAGAGATGTCCTGTCGACTACTGAAATAAAAGTTGAAGTCCTGGTAGCTCTTGTTGTACTGTGTTGACCGAGAGGAACAGTCAGGATGTAGAGTTTTCCAGTACCTCTCTGCACCTTGGAAGACCTTTAAAAGTTCTCACAAAATACAGGCAGTCGTGGTCGAGGCAGAGTGGAAAGCTGGGGATATCCATACACAAAAAACGAAAACACAGTTGCACTAAGAAAGTTCCGTTAACAGATAAAAATTGAGCTAGAAGCGCAAGATGGAGATAGAAGAGTCCTTACAAGTCTACATGGTGAATGAGGAGGACCTTGGTGACAACCGACGTGAGCTTGCGTCGAGGGTGAACTAAACTGAACTGAACTGAACTCTCAAGTCCCTGTAAAAGTGATGTATTTATAGGTTAAAAGACGGGGGGGGGACCTTATGTGACAGGGGCGTTTGAGAAAGGGCGCCTTTACCTGTCCAGGTGTGAGAGGGGTCTCTGCATTCCACCACATGTGACAGTGTGGGTGGCCTTGTTTGTGGGAATTGTGAATCTACCTGATTTATGACTTCCATCTTTAGACTCTGTTGTTTTGGCAATACTATATGTTCGATCTCTGCCCTAGCTCAACTCTTAAATCTATTACAGATTTTATTTATTTATCCACATTGTACAAAGTACATTACATATGGCGATGCAATGACACAGATTAATCATGCGCATAATTATTTATAGATGTGTTTCTATATACAACATGACAATCTTATTATAAGTTATCTACACAATATGAGGTTGTTGGTTTAAATTACCATAGATGAGCCCCGGGAGTGAAAGGGTTTATCCGGGTTTAGGCGGGTAAAGCCTCTCTAACACAGGTAAGTAATTAAAATTTCTTTTAATTAATTTAAACTGTGAGGGTTAAAAAGGGCTATAACAAGATGATATTTGTTGGATATATAAAAGTGAAATAAAAATGACATTTTGTGTGATTAACAAAAAAGATGATTAAAATAAAATGATGTTCTAAGAGATTGTTGGCGGGCGTTGGAAAGGGTTAGGAATTAAAGAATAAGCAATTGTGAGATTTACACATGCAATCAAATACTTAGGTCCAGGTGCAAAGCGAGGATATTGACTTGAGCGTCTTCCTAGGCAATGCTTCACTTGCGATCCTATATAAGGGTTACAGTGCTTTGTCACAATTTTAGGATTATTGGGTTAAAAGTTGCTGAAGAAAAGTTGTTTATCTATATGATTGGGAAAGGAGTGAAATAGAGCCATGCGATAAGTAGAATTGTAGCGACAGTAGGTGATCTGACTTGACTCGAAATCAAAGGTTGAATGTGGTCCGCTAGAGCTGAAAAAAAAAGTTGAAAGTTGAAAAAAGTGAACGCTTTGTGTATGCGTTGGTGATTTGCTCTGCGGATGAAATGAAATAAACTCTTGAAGCGTGTTCAAGACCAGAAGTTTGGATTTGTAAGTCTGGGGAACTGTTTTCTCAAATAGTTTGTTGAATTACGAAATCAAAAAATAAATTGTCAAGCAGTGCTGTCGTTTTTCTACGTTGATGTGACGCAATGACTGAAAAGATAGTGATGAAAAATATAGGGAATTGGTTAAAGAATATGATTGTTGAAAACGATTGTTGTAGATGCCCGATAGTGTATGATAAACTTTGTCAGATAATAAAGGTATTTAAACAAATAAAATATAGTGAATAGAAATATAGAAATATGATTGCGGGTACAAAAAGTGTAAGTGGACAAAATTAAACCTGTAATATATAAAATATATAATAAATAATAAAATAAAAATAATTTTTGAAACAATTAGATGTTTTACAATAATAAAATAATATCATGAAAAATAAAAGTAAATTTGATTAAAGGTTTTTTTTTTTTTTAAATGTTGGATTAAAAAATTTGTTTATATAATTGAAAGGTAAGAATAAGAATAATTATTCAAGATTTTATACAAAATTTATAATATAATTGAAGGTTATTAATGATTGGATAAATTTTAAGTAGTGTAAAATTGAACAAAAATTGTCTCTTTTTAAGAAAAGTTACAGTTGTGGTGTGTGACTAGATCATATCCCTTTGGTAAACATCGATGTTTTTGACTCTCTGAAGCTGGGGATACGTGAAATGACATTTTCATTTGTCCAAAATGCTGGTATTTAGAGAATGATTTCTCTTTCGCGTTATAAAGTCTATATAAGACTTAACCAAATTGTTTTAATTGGTGTTATCAATTTAACATGTAAAATGTTTAATGTATGTTGTGTTGTGATATCTCGTTGGTGAGATTTGTGAGATTCTCGAGGAAATCTAAATGGTTGGTTTGAAACATGTGTTTAAAATGGCGATCATGAAGCTAGCGGTCAAGATGACTGCTTGAGGGGGGAGAGAAGATATTCTCCTTTTGTTGAGTTGGCAATTTTCTGCTATAATTGAAAGATATGATTTTCTCGGTGTTTGTAGTTGTTGTGTTTCGCATTTAGTTTAGACTTAGAAAAAATGTTATTAGGTGATGTCAGGTTTAGATGTATGGTGAAAGTGCGACTTTCGACGTGGACACGCTTTGGGGTGAATTGTGGTGTCACAGGCGTGAAGGGCGTCTTTGGCCTGAAAAGTGAAAAAGTTTTGTGGTGTGGCACTGTGACACGAAGTGAGAAATGTGAATATAAAGGTGTCACGTGAAGTCTTAGTTTGGTACAAATCTAACCTGTTTCACCATGAATAACAAATTTAATAAAGTCATAGCTGGTTGTTGTATGAAACACATCGAGAGAATATTTGACTGTTAGTGGATGTGGCACGCTTAATGTGAAATTATTTTATTGTGGCGACGATATAGAGCTAAGTGGAGCTCGAAATTGGATTTGTGTGTTGAGTCGCGCACTAATAATTGTTGCCAATTTGAGATAGTGATGCGAGGGTGTTGTAAGGTTTTTTGAAAGAAATGTGTTGATGACCAATCAGGCATCTAAAAGGAAAAGACGAGGGAGTGCATTTATCCTCGAATATTAACGATTGTAATCGTTTTGGAAGGCTGTGATTAATTTATATTTAAAATTTGAACACACTTTTTTAAATCGTTGATTATGGTAGTTAAAATGATTCTTATAAAAGGGCAATGTCGTGAGAGTTACAAATAATTTGAATTGGGCGCTTACTTAAAATGGTGAACAATACCAAATTTTAAGAATTGATAAAGAAGATATTGGTCTTTTGGTATAAAGATAACTAATAAGTAAAACAAAAATAAGTTGAGAATTATGATGAATGAGATTTTTTAAAAATAATAATGATGATTTTTTTTAAAAGTAAAATTGAGAGTAATAACTTGAAATTTATAACTTGATTAAAAATTAAAGTAAATTTGATCAATGAGAATGTGAAAGTTTTAAAAATTGAATTAAAAATGGTATAAAAAAGG
>CP092863.1:82051486-82145919 GCA_030710605.1 Cordylochernes scorpioides | reverse complement strand
TGTGTTGGGCAGTATTCCATTCAAAGTAATACATTACCTTGTAATTACGATTACTTTGCAATGTATTACTTTGCAAAAAAATAATTGCATTAGAATGTAAACATGATTACTCGTAATTCTATTTATAATAATAGCAATTGTGATTAAAATTACTTGTAATTGTAATTATAGCAAATGTAATCATGATTATTTGCAATTGTGATTATAGAAAATGTAATCATTATTGCATTTTGCCCAACTATGTATTAATGTTTAGAAAGAAGACAGCACCGTTTTAAAAACCATGAATTACTTTATTTTAAGGATAAAAATTCAATTTCTAGAAAGATTTGAGCGTAGGAAATATACTTTTCAAGAGTGTCATCATGCAAACTAGAACGTATCTTATTGCATAGGTATCCAGAGGAAGGTGAATACTTTTTCCGATTCCACAGACGTTGTAGGAATTGTCAGCAAGTATTGATACACACTCTCTAAATGGGGTCCTCGTTTGCCTGACTGAGCAGCAATATTAAGTTCGTGGTTAATCATAGTTGAGTAGGATGCGGGTCTGGTGTAGGTATTGCAATTGAAGTTGAAGAGGCAGCCTCAATAGCTTCTTGCAATCGGCGTTCAATTGTAAGATGGTCATTCGATTGTGATGGCTCATGGCGTTCTTGTAAACTCCGAGGAAGTTGCGAATTATCAGCCTGAATTCTTACTTCGGCCATTTGTTCCTTTAACGGTTTAAGACGCAAAAGCAATTTCACGCTAAAGTCTTTGACCATCTTCTTTTTTTCTAACTGTGCTTGCGGATTGTGCAGATATTGGAGGACTAAAGATGTTTTATTGCATCGCTCTTCTAAAATTCTCTTTTGAAAATATTTTTGCAGATCTTTGCTGAGAGAATGAGATTGTGCTTGCAGCTCCTCTAGAAGAAACTTTACTGTTGCTTCTGCAGTCAAAAGCGTAGCGTCGCGTCTACAGATAGCCGCCACAGCTGCCCGAAATGGTTTCAGTGCGGAAATTACTAAAAAAAAAAAAGACCCGAAATGCAGCTGTATAAACAAAACGTCAAAAGTGTGCTATCTCATCATCTGTTTGATTACCAAAATGCTAGATAAGACAAATATATTTTTGCGCTGGTTTTCATGCACTAACCAGTAATCCCGGGATTGGAGGCCCTAGCTGTGATGGAGATGCAAGGAGACATCTGAGGCTCTTCATTGGACACGACAACAACAACAACAACCATATTGCTGAGTGAAAGGTATTGAAGAAAATAAATTTTACACTTTATACAATCACAAGGACATACAAAATATTTTAAATGTATTAATAGATGTTATCTGAATTCTATATGTTGCTACCATACATTAAATACTTTATGTCCATTGTTTACGTAATACTGACAATTTTGACAATTAAAACAAATATATTGACAACTCAGTCAATATTTACAAAATGAGGAAGAGATCACAAAAATAATTAGAGAAAATAAAAAGATAGCGAAAAGTGTGTTCGAACCAGGGACATCAGGTTCTAAAGTCTAAAGCTTTCGCAGCTAGGCTATTTTGCCTTATTATATAGTTTGATTTAGTTGGAGTTAAACCGTTCTTGTATATTGATGTATAATCCAGGTTGAGTTGAACCGTTATTGTGACCACGGATGTATACAATTCAGGAAGATTTGAACATTTTTCGTTCAGGGGTAAAGAACTTGGAACATAAGACAATTGAACCTTTGAAATGAATATTCAGAAAGGTTTTTTCTGGCTGATAACTAAGCCTTTGGCTTATATTGCCCAATATTTTGCCTTATTTTATAGTAATTTTACGTATAGTTTATGTACATGGATTAGTTAAATATCTCAAAAAAGTATTCTTAAAAGTACCGGTTATATGATATGGACAAAACTTAAGGTAATGGATGCAGTCCTTGGTCAACACCTACACTGACGGCGTGGGATGTCTATTGTCGCCTGGAACCTAGACGCCATACTTCTCTAAAGAGATGAGATGGAATTTGAAAAACCTTTACATCACATACATTTTCTGATAACTAAGAAAAATAATGACAATTTACTAAAAAAAAACATAAAAGTATAAATATATATTCGTAAGGAGAGAGAGAAATGTATGTGTACAATTTATTTAATAAATGATACTCATGGATAATACTAAAAGAAGTTATACCTTTTATCATGTATATCGGGATTCAGACAATAACTCTTAAAGATATTACAGTGACCTTTATTGAAGACACACGAGATAACCAATATACATTCATGGACAAAACTTAAGAAAGTTGAACCTTTTAGCATGTATATCGGGATTCAGACATTTACTCTGAAAGATATTACAGTGACCTTTATTGAAGACACAGGAAATAACATACACTATTGGACAAAACTCAAGGAAGTTGTACCTTTTAGCATGTATATCGGTATTCAAATAATAACCCTGAAAGATATTTAAAACACAGTCACCTTTGTTGAAAATACATTAGATAACTAAGTATAAACAGCCTTTACCTTCTTCTTCTTAAAAAAAAAACAGATGACAGGTGATATAAAAATCTGAAACTTCCTTAAATTTTATCCATGAATGTATAGTATATAATAGTAATTTCTTAGGACATCGTGAAGTAATTTTGTGTAACAAAATCTTTCCGTTACCTTGGCAAAGGTCGATGCTTAAAAAAAAAATACATTATTAACTGACGTTTTTTCTGATGTCAGTGGAGCGAGATGGGTAATGGTTGTCCTTGTATTAAGAAATCAAATGGCGAATTGTTGTGATAGCTATTGATGTGGTAAATTGTTGCCAAGTTATTGAGGAAGCCTGTTATTGGTCCCAGTTTATGTCTTGAAGACGGTTGTTTCCTCCTATTGTAGCTTGTTAGACTTTGAACTGTTTGTTTCCTTGTAGAGTTTTGTTTCAGAGGTAGTGCAGACATTGTAGGCTGTTGTGACAAAGATTCGCTGTAACGAAGGATTCATAAAGGTAAATGTCTAACTACCTTTTCTGTGAAACTCTTTTTGAATACTTTTCATCTTCGTTATATAGATGAACATACCATTAAATACTTTATTAGCGGTTTATACATCGTAGAAACACTAATTTACTAGAATTGTATAAATATTTTAAGATATGAAACGGTATTTGTTGTTGTGTCCAATGAAGAGCCTCAGATGTCTCCATGCATCTCTATCACAGCAATGTCCTCTATCTTGGGTGTTAAAGTTCTGGGTCCATGTCAATTTTCTGTTGTTGTCGTGTCCAATGAAGAGCCTCAGATGTCTCTATGCGTCTCTATCACAGCAATGTCCTCAATCTTGGGTGTTAAAGTTCTGGGTCCATGTCAATTTTCTGTTGTTGTCGTGTCCAATGAAGAGCCTCAGATGTCTCCATGCATCTCTATCATCGCAATGTCCTCTATCTTGGGTGTTAAAGTTCTGGGTCCATGTCAATTTTCTGTTGTTATCGTGCCCAATGAAGAGCCTCAGATGTCTCCATGCATCTCTATCACAGCAATGTCCTCTATCTTGGGTGTTAAAGTTCTGGGTCCATGTCAATTTTCTGTTGTTGTCGTGTCCAATGAAGAGCCTCAGATGTCTCCATGCATCTCTATCACAGCAATGTCCTCTATCTTGGGTGTTAAAGTTCTGGGTCCATGTCAATTTTCTGTTGTTGTCGTGTCCAATGAAGAGCCTCAGATGTCTCCATGCATCTCTATCACAGCAATGTCCTCTATCTCGGGTGTTAAAGTTCTGGGTCCATGTCAATTTTCTGTTGTTGTCGGGTCCAGTGAGGAGCTTCAGATGTCTCCATATATCTCTATCACAGCAATGTCCTCTATCTTGGGTGTGCAAAGTTCTGGGTCCATGTCAATTTTCGGTTGTTGCCGTTTCCAATGAAGAGCCTCAGATGTCTCCATACATCTCTGTTACAGCAGTAGCAATGTCCTCTATATTGGGTGTGTTAAGCTACTGCTCTGTATCCATGTCAATTTTCTGTTTTTGTTGTTTCCAATAAAGTTCCAATGAAAAAAATACACAGCATAATATAACTCTGTATTCATGATATCTTGTTATATGTGTTATAGCTTTGTTGTTAGGTTCCGGGTAGTTGGCATTCTGCGCTCCAGGATTCTGGGTTATAAATATCCCTTTCTCTCTAGCTGTGAAGCTTACATACAATATTTCATATTGAAGTGAATTTAGTAAAAGAGAATTGTTGAATGCAATTATGTTAGTTTTTAAACAGAGCATACAAGTGTCTTCCACCTTTCTAAAGTCAAATTTGAAATGATTTGAAAATGTCTTCACTAAGGCTAAAGCTTTGGTGGTAAAGCCTATCTCCCTACGTTGCTGATTGTTGGCAGTAGTACATCAACAATTTAATCCTCAGTTTTTCTATGTTAATTTAGCTTTAGGTCATCACAACCTAATGAAGCCATCACTACAAACATTCAAATTAAACTTAAAAAGAGTAGAAACCAACTTAGTGTTGCTCATTTAACACTGAAGTGGATACTAAGCATATTATCAACTAGCAGGTTCTTCTGTACAAATTTTGGTTTTCTAGCTGTAAATATTTTGTTAGTTTTTAATTATATTCGCCTAGTCATACAGACATCATAAGTAAATAATATTTTTCCTTATCATTGTGATCTGCATAGTCATCTATTACCACGCTTCAATATTTCATGTTATTTTTGAATTTCACGTATAGATTGAACTTATGAAAAAGAATTGCTAAGTATAAAAGAAATCGGTGGACAAATAGGTAAAACCCTCGATTCCCGACAGTCATAAACTGATATTGAATCCCACGTTAACATTTTGTTTAATATATGAATAACCTTAATATAATATTCATTATGAAAAAAAGGCATCTCCTTATCGTGCAACTGAAAATTGCTGATGGCTTGTGCCATCTATCGGAATAAATATCAACTATTCTCGTTGATTTTTAATTATTCCAGAATTGGCCAATGATGGCCAACTTTCAGTTTCACGATAAGGAGATGGCTTTTTTCATAATTATGCATCTTATCCCAGTACAATATCACATCTGTACTTTTTTTACATAATATTCATTGTTGTAAATATCATAAACTAGGTTACTCTTGTTGAGCGGTACCTAATAAAGTGATTTTGAAACCGAAGTATTGCCAAACACTTGAACGATGAAAAACATTGAGAAGGGATTGGATCATTTTTAGATCAATATACGAGTACCAGTGGATTTGGCAATTTGATGACTGGCCCATTCTACTAATGGATTGATATGGTTTGCTTGTTTGTGGAACTACTGTATTTATAAAAAGATTGAAAAATAACAAAAATATCTTTCTCAATCAGTTTTTTTACTTACTGCGTACAGTAGACAATTTTTATTTATTATTATTATTTATTTTTTTTTTTTTGACATTTAAAATAATATTATTGACATCTTGTCAATACATGCAAAAGTGCAGAGTCTGTACTATTTTGAAAATATAATTATATATATATAGGCAAGATACTATGTACAAAGAACATGGTTTGGTGGAGTTTCGCCTTGCAGAGTTTGGTGGAGAATCACCAGCGGGTCTCCAGAGACACCACGCGCGCGCGTATTTCGTGATCTACAAATAATTATTTACAGTAGAACTACCTCCCTGTAAAGGACAACATTTAATTGCAAAGCCAAAATGTCCTTTAGAGAGAGATGTCCTCTTACCAGAGAGTTGCTAAATAGTAAAAATGGTAATTTTGCAAATGAAAACTGTCCTTTGTAGAGAGGTATCCTCTAATGTGAGTATCCTCTCATGGAGGTTCATATTGTAATTTGTTTATATGTTATTTGTGTTGAACTATAAAGAAAGATTTTTTAGAAGTTTTATACATTTTTTGTGGTTTGGAGGGTAGATTATCAACTTGCATGTCAGCATAAATGTATATATCAGGGAAGATTGTGATGAATGCAAACCTCCCGCCGAAAGAGAAAGCTCACGTGACCCTGGACTGACTGTTGCCAGTGGCGCCGCTCTTGACCTCCTCTCACTGTCAGCTCCAGGTCAGTGGGATCAGGTCAGTGATATGTCCTCTCTTACTTTCTCTCGTACAGCCTGCAAGGACAACAATCCTAGGTTTCTCTTTTACACCACAATACCATACACTCATGGACTAAACTTAAGGAAGTTGTACCTTTTAGCATGTATATCTGGATTCAGACAATAACTCTGAAAGATATTACAGTGACCTTTATTGAAGACACACGAGATAACATACACTCATGCACAAAACTTAAGGAAGTTGTACCTTTTAGCAAGTATATCTGGATTCAGACAATAACTCTGAAAGATATTACAGTGACCTTTATTGAAGACACACGAGATAACATACACTCATGGACAAAATTCAAGGAAGCTGTACCTTTTAGCATGTATATCGGGATTCAGACAATAACTCTGAAAGATATTACAGTGACCTTTATTGAAGACACACGAGTTAACATACACTCATGGACAAAACTTAAGGAAGTTGTACTTTTCAGCATGTATATCGGGATTGAGACCATAACTCTAAAAGATATTACAGTTACCTTTATTGAAGACACACGAGATAACATACACTCATGGACAAAACTTAAGGAAGTTGTACCTTTTAGCATGTATATCTGGATTCAGACAATAACTCTGAAAGATATTACAGTGACCTTTATTGAAGACACACGAGATAACATACACTCATGGACAAAACTTAAGGAAGTTGTACTTTTCAGCATGTATATCGGGATTGAGACCATAACTCTAAAAGATATTACAGTGACCTTTATTGAAGACACACGAGATAACATACACTCATGGACAAAACTTAAGGAAGTTTTACCTTCTAGCATGTATATCAGGATTGAGACAATAACTCTGAAAGATATTACAGTTACCTTTAATGAAGACACACGAGATAACATACACTCATGGACAAAACTTAAGGAAGTTGTACCTTTCAGCATGTATATCGGGATTCAGACAATAACTCTGAAAGATATTAGTGACCTTTATTGAAGACACACGAGATAACATACACTCATGGACAAAATTTAAGGAATTTGTACCTTTCAGCATGTATATCGGGATTCAGACAATAACATCGAAAGATATTACAGTGACCTTTATTGAAGACACGAGATAACCAAGTGTGAACAGCCTCTGTCTCCTCAAATAAATAAATAAACACCGGCTATATAAAGTACTTTCCAATTCCTTAAATTTTGTCCATGAGTGCACCCTACGTTTTGACTATCGACTTATCACCAGCTTTATTGGAAATCGTGACAGATTTTTGGCAAATGTTTATCAACTAAAGCTGATCAAATATTAATTACATCGATCCAAGGTTTGATATGAAGCTTCTAGTTTCAAAATCTCATTACAAGGTTGTCCCAAAAGTTCTTAAACATATTATGATTTATATTTTGTAAGTGTTTAGGAAATTTTGGAATAACCTTGGTAATATTGGTAACCTTGGTAAAATTCCAACAGAATTCTTATAGAAGAATGATTTAATCTCCGATGTTCTATATCAAGGGTGACCCAATCAGCAGGTGGGCCAAGTTTAAGAATTACAAGGTTGTCCCAAAAGATAGTAAACACTTGCAAAATATAAATCATAATCATAATATTTAATAAATGTTCACTCAATAATCATAATAAATTTAAATTCAATAATATTTTATTAACACTTTTAGTCAATTGATACAAAAATTAATGAGAATTTACAATTTAGTGATTAAGTATAAAAAGCTGTTCTCAGGAAGATAGGCTCCTACATCTTGAGAGAATCCTCCTCCAGACAAGGACAGGATCTCTCAGTTCAATGTTGAGATGATACTCATAGAGACATGTCTTGGTAGACGTCAGGATGGCCAGGATGTTATCATCGAGGCTTCGCCCGAAGACCTGTTCTTTAAGGTCAAGGGTGAGGATGGTAGGTAAATGGCTTCCAGATAGGTTTACGATACGATAATATGTTTACAAACCTTTGGGACAACCTTTTGACAATTTGACAATTAAACAACTTTATTGACAACTCGTCAATCTTTACACTCAAAGGGAGTTATAAGGTAATACTAATGGTAGGAATGAAGAGAGATATTTACAATCGACGTAGCCCTCTCCACGTCTGGATCAGGAGCTTAAAGCCGCCTTGAATCTAGACAGATCCCTGCCATTTGGGGAGTTCATGTTCGGAACATTTTTGATGATAATGTCGAAGAATTTAAATGTTGAGATTGTGATTTATTGACCTAAACTCGGAAGTTCTGTGACATGGGTTAAGTAACATAGAAAGATGATTCTCTCTCTCTAAAGGTAAATAGCCATTTGTGTCGGGTAAAGAATTGTCCGGTTGTCACTCTAACTTTGACCAATAGCTCTAACTTCCTTATCACTAATTTCTTCTGTAATAGGATATATTAGTGTGTCACCTGTTATGAGAATTCGAAACTACCTTCTTCTTTCTTATCTCCACTCAATAATATTAGGGTATCAAGCTTTTAGAGCTTCTTGATGGTGTCTGCTGGGGATGTGTCTTCTTCTTATCTCTACTCAATCATATTAGGGTATCAAGCTTTTAGAGCTTGTTGATGGTGTCTGCTGGGGATGTGTCTTCTTTCTTATCTCCACTCAATCATATCAGTGTATCAAGCTTGTAGAGCTTGAGACTTGACAATTATCATGACTGGGTGAAGTAGAATGCATTTGCCTTTGTCATTAAGACTGGGAGCACTACTCAGTAGCAAGCCGACTTAGCTCTAAAAGAAATGGCCGCCTCTAACATGAGGAACAGATGCCATGTGCAGCCGCTCCTAACATGGAGTACAGACTCATCCTGTATAACTGTATTAGGAGACCTTACAGGGTACTATCAGCCTGGCCAGCTGAGCCCAGGTTTTTAAGCGAGCTTGTTACTGCTCCCCTTCCTCCTTTTTCATCCGGACTTTGGACCGGCAAAGGCGTAATTATTCGAAAATATTATAGACTGCAATGAAAAATACCATTACCAAGAGGTCAGCGTCAGTATCGGTATGAAAGGAAAATCGAAAAATCCAATATAACAACAATTAGGTAGATTAGATTGTCGAAACCGCTGGAAGGGTTCACAATTGATAATTTAGTTCACCCAGTCATGATGGTTGTCAAATCTCAAGCTTTACAAGCTTGATACCTTAATATGATTGAGGGAGATAAGAAAGAAAGAAAGAGACCATTGATAAGCCAGGCCTTCTTATTAATTTTTCATTGCAGTAAGGATAGTAGAAAATTGTTTAATTTTTTTTTAAAAGAATCACATATGCTTCTATAATAGTTTTTGAGATTTCTCATAAATTTCTTCTGTTCCTATCTCTGCATTTTAATTCAAACATTTTGCAAACTGTATTTGCATCAAGCCAAGGTTGACTATGACACCTCCCTCTATGTAACAACTCAGAAGTTACCACATGGATATGTAGAGCACCCACGTGGCTTACGGATTTCATGCAAATTTGATTTTTAAAAAAGGCTAGTTTTTTGAAGATCTTGTTACAAATTACACTTATGTACCAAACTTAAAGATCTTAGAAAGTATTTTATTTCGACGTCATCTATTTTTTAGGGAGAGAGAAGCAATTTTGTTTTTATCGTGTGTCTTCAATAAAGGTCACTGTAATATCTTTCAGAGTTATTGTCTGAATCCCGATATACATGCTAAAAGGTACAACTTCCTTAAGTTTTGTCCATGAGTGTATGTTATCTCGTGTGTCTTCAATAAAGGTGTCACTGTAATATCTTTCAGAGTTATTGTCTGAATCCCGATATACATGCTAAAAGGTACAACTTCCTTAAGTTTTGTCCATGAGTGTATGTTATCTCGTGTGTCTTCAATAAAGGTCACTGTAATATCTTTCAGAGTTATTGTCTGAATCCCGATATACATGCTAAAAGGTACAACTTCCTTAAGTTTTGTCCATGAGTGTATGTTATCTCGTGTGTCTTCAATAAAGGTCACTGTAATATCTTTCAGAGTTATTGTCTGAATCCCGATATACATGCTAAAAGGTACAACTTCCTTAAGTATTGTCCATGAGTGTATGTTATCTCGTGTGTCTTCAATAAAGGTCACTGTAATATCTTTCAGAGTTATTGTCTGAATCCCGATATACATGCTAAAAGGTACAACTTCCTTAAGTTTTGTCTATGAGTGTATGTTATCTCGTGTGTCTTCAATAAAGGTCACTGTAATATCTTTCAGAGTTATTTTCAGAATCCCGATATACATGCTGAGAGGTACAACTTCCTTAAGTTTTGTCCATGAGTGTATGTTATCTCGCGTGTCTTCAATAAAGGTCACTGTAATATCATTCAGAGTTATTTTCTGTATCCCGATATACATGCTGAAAGGTACAACTTCCTTAAGTTTTGTCCATGAGTGTATGTTATCTCGCGTGTCTTCAATAAAGGTCACTGTAATATCATTCAGAGTTATTTTCTGTATCCCGATATACATGCTGAAAGGTACAACTTCCTTAAGTTTTGTCCATGAGTGTATGTTATCTCGCGTGTCTTCAATAAAGGTCACTGTAATATCATTCAGAGTTATTTTCTGTATCCCGATATACATGCTGAAAGGTACAACTTCCTTAAGTTTTGTCCATGAGTGTATGTTATCTCGTGTGTCTTCAATAAAGATCACTGTAATATCTTTCAGAGTTATTGTCTCAATCCCGATATACATGCTAAAAGGTACAATTTTCTTATTACTATGTGTGTATTTAAAAATTTAGGTTTCTTAATATTATGTTTAAGATATTAATTTTTTTCCTGTAGAAGGGCCCTTTTAAACCCAGAAAACTAAAATTAATAAAGGAAATCTAAAATGAAAATCATTCCTGAATGGTTTATTTTAATTATATACATGTAATTACTATATTGAATTGTTAATTCAGGTGTTAAATAATATTCATAAATATATCTAATATATACACAACATTGGTTATTTACAAATGCTCTGGTGGATGAATCTAATGCTGCACATGACTGGTACAGACCATGAGGGATAAGCACCAATTCTGTCCTCCCTAAGTAACAACAGTCTTTGATTTCCAGACTAAGTCTGGTCATCTACAGACAATGATTTTCCAGAATGGTTGCAAGATTTTCTCACTATGTACTGAGTGTCAACCTACAACTCCAAACCACATAATTGACTGTAATTATCTCATCCCTAGTACAGACATCAACAACAAGCTCTACAAGCTTGATACCCTAAATATGATTGAGTAGAGATAAGAAAGAAGAAAAATACTCATCCCCAACAGACACCATCAACAAGCACTTCAAGCTTAATGCCCTAATATGATTGAGTGGAGATATGAAAGAAGACACATCCCCAGCAATCACCATCAACAAGCTCTTCAAGCTTGATACCCTGATATGATTGAGTGGAGATAAGAAAGAAGACTCATCCCCAGCAGATACCATCAACAAGCTCTACGGACTTGATACCCTGATATGATTGAGTGGAGATAAGAAAGAAGAAGACACATCCCCAGCAGACACCATCAACAAACTCTACAAGCTTGATACCCTGATATGATTGAGTGGAGATAAGAAAGAAGACGCATCCCCAGCAGACACCATCAACAAGCACTACAGACTTGATACTCTGATATGATTGAGTGGATATAAGAAAGAAGAAGACACATCCCTAACAGACACCATCAACAAATTCTACATAGCTTGATACCCTAATACAGATCTGTATGATTGAGTGAAGATATAAAAGAAGAAGAAGACAAAAGTAGTTTTATAGAACGATACAATCTCTCTAAGAATGTCACCAAATCATTTCGAAATCTGCGGGAACAATAGTGTCAGGGGTCACTGGGTGTTCAGACATTTCGTTCTTCAATGGAGAGAGTCTATTGTTGTTCAGAAGCAGTCTGGCTTGTCGATTGTTTTTCCTGACTTCACCGTAGATGCTGAATACCCCTTCTGATATTTTCCTCTTTTTCCTATATATATACTCAGCCATGAACCAGGATTGAATCCCACATTGTACACTTTGTTTTATAATATGTGAATAACCTTCATATATTATATATCCTAAGCTAGGTTTCTCTTTTTGTGAGGTACCTAGTAAAGTTATTTTGTAACTTGGAATAAATGTACAAAGAATATGTCTCAGTCACTTTACCAGCTAAACACTTCTTTGGCGGATTGTCAAGATTCCATTATATCCCATGTAGATCTCAAGGAATAAAATACGCCCCAGGCTGACAAAGGCCAATAGCCCGAAACCATGGTCTCTAGGTGGACGCTTTTCAGTTTGTCAAAGCTGGTGTTGTGGCTTTGTCACCGACCTGAGGCCGCTAGTTTGTAGCGATGGTCATATTTATAGCCCAAATATTTATTGTTCTAACCCCTTGTTGTTCTAAGCACATAGTCATTGTGAAGACCCCCTTTAGTGTTAATTACCAATATAACAATAAACTATGGTCAAATTATTTCTTAAATTATTTAACATTTTGTTAAGGAGTGACAATTGACAATTAAACAACTTTATTGACATCTCGTCAATCTTTACACTCAAAGGGAGTTATAAGGTAATAATAATGGTAGGAATGAAGAGATATATATACAATCGACGTAGCCCTCTCCGAGGGCACGTCCGGATCAGGAGCTTAAAGCCGCCTTGAATCTAGACAGATCCCTGCCATTTGGGGAGTTATGTTCGGAACATGTTTGATAATAATGTCGAAGAATTTGTCGAAAAGAATCTTGTGGAGTGTTGGTATATCATGGTGACTATGTAGTTCAGATATTTAGACGACACAAATGTCATTCATACAGTATCATACACATTTCCATTTATATTTTAGCCATAGATTTGGCCTAGTCACTTTACCAGCTAAACACCTCTTTGGCGGATTGTCAAGATTATATTAGATCCCGTGTTGATCTCATGGAATAAAATCTGCCCTAGGCTGAAGAATGTAATTAACCTCAAACTATGGTCTCTAGGTGGACACTTTTCAGTTTGCCAAAGCTGGTGTTGTGGCTTTGTCACCGACCTGAGGCCGTTAGTTTGTGTCAACGGTCAATAGATGGCGTCTAGTTTTAACGTTTAATTTGATGGGAGAGGTGTCCTATGTTTTTTCAATATTACACACAGTTGACGAAATCATCATCAGAATTATCAACAACATACTCTGCCAGTAGTTACCACAGCTCTATGAGGAAAGACAACCACGAAGCCGTGAAATGACGCCTATAAGATTGTGCCAAACTGTAGCCAAAATGGCATCCGTTACATCAAACAAACATATCGCAACTTTAAACTCAAAATATAAGAATTCTAAATACAATCTTAAAATAGACTTATCCCTGAATGACTTATTCTCAAATTGATTAACTAAAATAAATATTTTTATATTAAAATAAGTAAAAATATAAATATCTCAAATATATATTTTATGTATAAAATATATTTTCGAAATAATTTCTTTTTTTTTTAAATAAAAAAGCAAGATTATTATTTTTTTTTTAATTTGGAGCCATAAGATTATGATTAAAAATTACTTCAGCAATATCAATATAATAAAATAATTATATTTAAAAAAAATAATAATGAAACGATAATAAATTTATTTTTTACGTGTATGATTATTTTTTGAATAAAACAGTTTTCTACTGGCCTTACTGCAATGATAAAACAATGGAAGGGCCATATACATCAGTGGTAAACCTTCACAGCGGTTTCTTCAGTTTATTCTACTGTAACGGACATATAATTTATAAATACAGGGTGATCCAAAAGTCCCGCACAACTTTAAAAATTAATAACTCCGCGAATATTTGCGCTAGAGCAATGCGGTTAACACCATTGTGTTCAGGATGCAATGGGATTTTTTATGGCAAATAATGAAAAATTCGAAATTGAATTTAGTAACAACTTTATTCGCTAGATGGCGCTCTACCAGAATCAGCGATCCAGCGGCCAAATTGTTTGATAAATTGAAAAATATAACTGAACGACGCGTATTTTTCCTTTTTGAATACCAGGAAAGAACACTAATAATATCAAATGATAAATTAATAAAACACCATTTCGCCAAAAGTTAGAAGAAATGGTTAACGATTTATAAATACAATCTGAGATATGTAAAATAGGTATATGCAAATTAAAACATGTAGCAAAAAAAAAAACTGATATTTTAGATGTGGTTTGCTGGAATCCTCTCAGCTATTTAAATTTCGAAAATAATAATTTTCTAATTTTTTTAATTTAACTCTCTATCAGTATCGATTATATTTATTTTAATTCATTTGAAAAATATTTATCTATCTCTGATGATTTATTTTACTCTGGAATGCCGTTGTTGTTTTTGTCGTGTCCAATAAAGAGCCTCAGATGTCTCCATGCATCTCTATCGCAGCAGCAGCAGCATTGTCCACTATCTTGGGTGTGTAAAGCAGCTGCTCTGGGTCTATGTCAATTTTCTGCAAGGCTGCGGGCATGAGAATATGTGGGTAGGTGTTAGTTCCACACCAGGACAGTTGTTGCATGTTCTATAGGTTCTTGTGCCATCTGGATGTATTGTCGTTCCTTTATAGTGTTTTGTTCTAAATCTTGTTATACAGGGTGATCCAAAAGTCCCGCACTATTTTAAAAATTAATAACTCCCCGAATATTTGCGCTAGAGCAATGCGGTAAACACCATTGTGTTCAGGTTGCAATGGGATTTTTTATGGCAAATAATGGAAAATTCTAAATTGAATTTAGTTACAATTTTATTCGCTAGATGGCGCTCTACCAGAATCAGATATTCAGCGGCTAAATTGTTTGATAAATTGAAAAATATAACTGATCGACACCTATTTTTCCTTTTTGAATACCAGGAAAGAACCTTTATAATATCATATGATAAATGATATCAATACACGATTTTTTGAAATATTAATATAGTACCAAAAATTATGATGTCACTACTAATAGGATTTCTTGCTATAAGGAATGTGTAGTTTCTTGACTGATTAGCGACACTTGACTATTTAACTGCATATTTGTCATGATCCAACAAATGAAATATAGAGGGGAGTGACAAAATATATTTGTCGTACTTTATTACAAATATCCTATGGGCTTTTCAAATGTTATCATTGCTTATTACAACAATTTTGAAAATGTATCTCCTCAAATAAAAATCATTTTTGAACCGAACTTTTTCGTTGAAAAACGTGGTAGTAAAATCATTATGTGATATTTTTTTGCGCAAAATTTCTAGAGTTGGGGGTGTACAGAGAATATTCCTTATGCTATTTCTTCTAATGAGCGGAAAACGATAGACTAAACATAAGGGGTAAAATTGTGTGTACCAGTGTTATTCGAGAAGTTATAACACTTTGGTCTGCACGACATAATATAAGATGTGAGCAAATGACAAACAAAAAATTACTGTTTACAGAAAAAAAAAGAGTCAAGATGTGAAGACAGATTTTATTATTCTTATAACCCAACACAAAGAGCTGCAAAATATTGTTAGATAGTATAATACATGGCAGCTTATATAACACATGGGGTAACTGTCTTCTCTCTGGTATTAGTTCACAATCCTTGCTAAATGTGGCGCCCTTCCTTCTCAAACACCGCCTGCAGACGATAGATGACATAATGGTCACAATTAAATAGTGAAATTTATAAAACGTGCCATCTGATAGAAGCCTTCAACATGGCCAATGTTGTAGGCCGGCATCGATAAACACGCGACTTAATGTATCCCCATAACCGAAATTGTAAGGCGTCAAGTCTGGTAATATTAGAGGCCAATGGTATATAAAGTGGCGACTTATCCCATGATCTTCACCGAACGTATCCTTCAGCATTGATATTTTTCAAAGAAAAATGGCCCAATAATAAAATAAGAAGTGAACCCACACAAAACTGTAACTCTGGGCTGATGAAGTGGTTTTTCTGTAAAATTCCTAAGGTTTTCTGTTGCCCAAATGTGGCGTTTCGAATGTTAAAATCTACCTTTATTTAAAAGTGAGCATCATCTGTCCACAGAACATTCGACAGCCAGTTTTCATCAATATCAATTTGCCGGAAAACCCATGCAGCGAATTCTTGACGCTTCTCAAAATCTCTGACTTTCAACTCGTGAAAACTTTGAATATTGTTTGGGTATTTTTCAGGAAAAAGTCTAAATGTGTGTTCTCTCCAAACTGTTCCATACGAAATCCCCGTTTGTTGAGAAACTTGTCGAGCACTTACTTCTCCATACGTGGATAACGTTTCAATATCTTCAACATTCTGCAAAACAGCAACAGCCACTGACTTGCATGTCGATGGTCTTCCACTTCGAGGTTTTGTCTTCAGAGATCCAATTTCCTCAAAATTTTTAATCATTCGCCTTAGAGAGTAGCAATTCATGGGTCCTTTACAGCTTCGAATATCTTTAAAGGAACGAAACGCTCGTAAAGCTTTAGTGGCAGATTCTGAATAGCAATACAAAAATTTCACCAAGAGTGCTTTATTCTGTAGCAACGGCATTCCAGGGGGGGGGGGGGGGAAGTCCGACCACACCTCCTTGCGGTCCCCCCTGTATCCTTGGAATATTTGACCAAATTCTGGTTTGTTTCCAAGGTGACTAACGTGGCAACGGCACCGATTTTCCAATGATGAGCAAAACCGATATCTTCAGTAATGCTACCGCGTCCGGGGTAACCGCCGCGTCAGTGGCTGCAGCCCGGGCTCCTGATGAGAAATCTACTACGAGGACACAATTCAATCCACTACAGCTCAATATAAATGGCACCCAGAGGAAAACTGAAGAGCTGACTTGTTTTATCCGTGACAACAATGTACATATTGCTTGTCTTCAGGAGACAAAATTGAATCAGAATCTGAGATTCAATATCAAATACCAAACCTAAATGTTTATCACCCCGATAATACTATCATCAATACAGGCCTGAAAGAGACATTAAGTGAAGCGTCTTCGAATATCACAATCATACTCGGTGATTTTAACGCCAAAAGTCCAACTTGGGGTCACCTGTCCAGGATAACAAAGGTCAGCAGGTTGAGTACATGCTAACCGACCTCTACCTTACACCGTTAAATAACGAAAATAACACCTATCTATCCAAGTCCACAGGAACAGAATCCGCAATAGGCATCACAGCGATAAATTACAACATCGCACCCACAACACAATGGAAAATCCTGAAAAGTGAAATCAGTGACCATAGACCAATTTTAACAACCCTAAACTTCAAAATTGAGTATGTCCAACAGATTAAAAGAACACTGGAAAAAAATTCACAGAAAAGCTTGAAGAACTGTGCAACGAAGAATTAAATCACAGAACGATTGACAAAAACTTGGAAAAATTCTCTTCGAACATATCCAAAGCTGAAAAAGCATCGATACCTAGAGGTAGACGTAAAGACCTGTGAATACTTTACTGGAAGGACCACAATATCGAGGCAATGATTGCAGAGAGAAACAATATCAATGAACTTCTTAAAACAAATAAAACAGAAGAAATCATAAAGGAACTCATTGAAATTAGTCACAAAATAGAACAAGAAATTTGGATATTCAACCAAGAGAGAGAGAGAAAATGGCAGAATCCTGCGAGAAAATGGATCCAAGAACTGGAATATAATTAGATTGTTATAAAACAATTAAAACCAACACTAATCCTCCAAAACTCTAACCGATATGAATAGCGAGAACGAACAAACAGATGGCTGACATAATTGCTGAATATCTTTCAAGCACTTCCAGACTCAGCTATACGAATGAAGACAGGACTCTAAAAATAATATAAACAAGTTAGTTAAACAAGCAAGAAATTATCATCAACAAGATATTCACTCGAGAGACTTCACACTGAATGAGATAAACTCATCAATAGAAAAGTTAAATCCAAGATGTCACCTGGAGATGCTCTAATCTTTGGTCAAATGGTTAAACACTTTGGAGACAAACCTAAAAATCAACTCCTACGAATACTGAACATTTCATGGCAAACTGGTAAACTACCAAAGAATTGGAAGATATCAATTATAGCGCCAATACAGAAACCAAACAAAGATGCCAAAAAATGCAAGAACTATCGGCCAATTGCTCTTACCAGCATACTTTGTAAAATAACAGAACGAATTATCCACTCTAGGCTCATAGTCTGGCTCACTAACAATAATGAAATAAACTTCTGCCAAACTGTCTATAGATCCAGACACTGTACACCTGAACAACTGTTCTACTTCTGCCAATCAATAATAGATTCTTTCCAAGATATTTTCACCACAGAAACCAAATCCCATATGTGCAGCATCCAGAATTAAAAGATGGTCCTTAAAATTAGCTGTATTTAATTATACTGTGAATTTCGAAAAACTAGTGATAATTCCAATGTTGACGCATTGTCACGTCTTCCTTTAGAATCGAGTGTCAGGGAGTCTCTTGATGAAGACCAGGTACTTCTTCTCAGGAACTTGAATGAGGTACCGTTCTCTTCTAGGGAGGTGGCATATGAGACGTCCCGAGATAAAATACTGTCTATAGTATTAAGGAATGTTAGAGAAGGCAACTGTGTGTGTGTGTGGAAATTCACAAGGGTACTGAAGGAAAACCCACTAGCTCCTTATTATATGATCAATGAGGAATTAAGTTTGGAGTTTGGTTGTCTTCAATGGCGTGAAAGAGTGGTAATTCCCCAAAATTTAAGATCTTTAATTTTAAATGACTTGCAGAAATGCACATGGGGATTGTTTAATGAAGATGATTGCCAGACGGTATTTTCTGGTGGCCAGGCATAGACAGTAACATCGAGGAGTTAACTAGAGAATGTAGAGTATGCCAAGAATCGGCAAGCTTGCCCCCGGCTACCACCTCGGAATGGACTTGGCCCGAAAACCCGTGGCATCGACTTCATCTTGATCTAGC
Organism: Cordylochernes scorpioides; assembly: GCA_030710605.1. Classification (NCBI taxonomy): domain Eukaryota; kingdom Metazoa; phylum Arthropoda; class Arachnida; order Pseudoscorpiones; family Chernetidae; genus Cordylochernes; species Cordylochernes scorpioides. Next base: position 82,126,951 of record CP092863.1, on the reverse strand, counting down.
GGGTCCGTTCATGAGAAGAATGTTTTTGGTTCTCGTGGACGCATACTTAAAGTGGAAAGAAATTTTATCCTCAAAGATATTACCAGCAAAACGATTATAAGTCATCTGGGAGACATTTTCGCCAGATTTGTATTGCCCGAAATTTTGGTTACAGATAACGGAAGACAGTTTGTCTCCGGTGAATTCGAGCAATTTACCAAAGTGAATGGTATACAGCACACTAAGACCAAACCGTATAATCCTAGTACAAATGGTTTAGCTGAGAGATATGTGAGAGAGTTTAAAACCTTTTTGAGAAAGAATTATGGGAAGGATTATTTAGAGACGAATCTACAAAGATTCCTATTTGCTCATAGAGTATTCCCCCAAACTGTAATAAAGGAATTCCCCCACGGAACTGCTAATGAAAAGTAGTAAGGTCAATATTATCGAATTTAATACCAAGATAGGAAATCCGAGAGAGGTATTTCATGAGGCCGTAAGAAGGCAGAAGCAGTTTACTACAGGTTGCGAGGTTTATTTCCGCAACTATGCAACTGGACCTAAATGAAAAAAGGTGCAATTTTGAATTTATTAAGCTGTCATCACTACCTTATAAGTTGCGAGGGCCTCGTGTATAAGAGGCATATCAATTAATTGCGACCTGTGAGAAAGAAACAAGTGGAGACAAGAAATTTGTTTCCTTCTCGAACGTCAGGAGAGAAGCCTGTAGGTGGAAGTCAGAAAGAAAGTGAAGAGGAGTTTCCAGAGTTTACATCAGGAAACAAGGAGGAGACTGCTGCTGTGCACGTGCCCTCTTGCACTCCTAGACAGAGGACTGCTGCTGTGTAAGTGCCCTCCTGCAGTCCTTAACCGGAGACTGCCGCTGTGCAAGTGCCCGTCCGCAATCCTAGACCTCAGAGAGCTAAGAAACCCCTAGACCGACTGGAGTTATATTAAGGGGAGGGATGTGTTGTGTATGTAAATAGATGAAGATTATTTGCATTCTTTAAAGTCTCATTATGTAAGAATATATGTGTATATAAATTGGACATTAATTGTTGGCCAAACGAAAAGAATAAGAGCTAAAATAAGAGCCATGATCAATTTTGAGTTGTTGTACGTCTAATTACGACACAACCTTAACGACATCCATCCTTACCTCACTGAAGACACAAAGGTTGTCTGTTATGCATATTATATAGCCATATGGCACACAAGTAGCAGTATAAAATATCAGAAAAAAATACTGAACACATCAATGAGAGAACTGGAGAAGTGGGCAATGAAACTCAAAATAACCATAAACCCAATAAAAACAAACCTATGCGTCTTCTCCACTGACAGGGAAAAAAGGCATAAATATAACCCCAAATAAGCATAAACAACCAAATAATTGATAAATTGAATCTCCAAAATACCTAGGTGTGATACTTGATGAGGAATTGCGATTTACAGAACACATAATTAGCACCTCAAATAGAGCTACCAGAAGCCTAAACATTCTGAGAAGCCTATGTGGAAAAAATTGGGGAGCAAAACCCAGAATTCTCAGAACCACATATATCACCTTAATAAGGCCGATAATGGAATATGCAACACTCGTCTTGGCTCCCTCAAGTTCATAACTAAAAAGAAGACTAGACAGTGCTCAAGGAGAAGCGGCCAAAATAATCACTGGTGCTGTTTCATCCACCAACAAAGAGAAAATTCAGAGAGAATGTGGTCTAGACCTACTCGAAAGCAGAAGACAATTAAAAACAATAAATTTCACCAATAGCTAAAAAGTAAAGAAACCAAACACATATTCCATAGAACCTATTTAAACTGGACACAAAAATAAAGACTCAAAAGATCAACATTTCAGTACGACAACAATAATAGAAAGGGCATAAATATGAAACATAATGACTTTCAAATTCAATAATAACCAATATTTCCTACCACATTGTCATCAAATGTAATTATCAATCTCAACCTGAATGAACCCTGCAATAAAAAAGAGAACAAAAACATACTTAAAAAGAAAGGACTTGACACAATTGGTTTATGCAATCAGAGAAATTATTTAACAGCATATACAGATGGATCATCAGACCTTACCCTGAGTAATGGAGGGGCCGGTATTAACATAATACTGCAAGATAGAAAACACATCAAAACCAAAGAAGGAGAAGGAAAGATATCGTCAAACTTCACTTGTGAACTGACAGCTATCTGGAAAGCTCTTGATCTGTGCCTTAACCAACCATCCCTGCATCGAGCAGTAGGAATTTTAATATACAGCAACTCCATATCCGCTCTAGAAGCAATTCAGAAGGGCAATACTAAAATCACACAGAAAATACACTCGTTACTTACCCAACTGGAATCATTGGAGAATAACTGCCTTCTACAATGGATTCCTGCCCGTGTTGGGATCGGGGGTAATGAAATGGCAGTTGAATTAGCAAAGGAAGCCAAAAGGTTTGCCAAATGAAAGAACAAATGTCATTATTTGGCGCTAATGCTTTTGTAAAATACAAGATAATTAAACAAAAAATAAGAAAAGATTAAAATGTGAAATAAACTCAGAGAGAAAAATGACAAAACTATAACAAGACTTAGAACAAAACATTATAAAGGAATGACAATACATCGAGATGGCACAAGAACCTATAGAACATGCAACAACTGTCCTGGAGTGGAACTAACACCTACCCACATATTCTCATGCCCGCAGCCTTGCAGAAAATTGACATAGACCCAGAGCAGCAGCTTTACACACCCAAGATAGTGGACATTGCTGCTGCTGCTGTGATAGAGATGCATGGAGACATCTGAGGCTCTTTATTGGCCACGACAAAAACAACAACGGCATTCCAGAGTAAAATAAATCATCAGAGATATATAAATATTTTTCAAATGAATTAAAATAAATATAATCGATACTGAGAGAGAGTTGAATTTAAAAAATTAGAAATTTATTATCTTCGAAATATAAATAGCTGAGAGGATTCCAGCAAAGCGCATCTAAAATATATATTTTTTTGCTACATGTTTTAATTTGCATATACCTATTTTACATATCTCAACTTGTATTTAAAAATCGTCAACCAATTCTTCTAACTTTTGGCTAAATGGTGTTTTATTAATTTATCATTTGATATTATTAGGGTTCTTTCCTGGTATTCAAAAAGGAAAAATAAGGGTTGATCAGTTATATTTTTCAATTTATCAAACAATTTGGCCGCTGAATCTCTGATTTGGTAGAGCTCCATCTAGCGAATAAAATTGTAACTAAAATCAATTTCGATTTTTTCATTATTTGCCATAAAAAATCCCATTGCATCCTGAACACAATGATGTTTACCGCATTGCTCTAGCGCAAATATTCGCGGAGTTATTAATTTTTAAAGTTGTGCGGGACTTTTGGATCACCCTGTAGTTTTGTCATTTTTCTCTCGGAGTTTATTTCACATTTTTATCTTTCTTATTTTTTGTTTAATTATCTTGTATTTTGCAAAACTTGTATTAGCATCAAATAATAACATTTGTTCTTTCCTTTGGCTCAACTTTCTGGCTTCCTTTTCAAATTCAACAGCCATTTCATTACCCCCGATCCAAACACTGGCAGGAATCCATTGTAGAATGCAATTATTCTCCAATGATATGAGTTGAGTAAGTAACGATTGTATTTTCTGTGTGAATATAGTATTGCCCTTCTGAATTGCTTCTAGATCGGATATGAAGTCCTTGTACGGTATATTATAATTCCTTCTGCTTGATGCAGGGATGGTTGGTTAAGGCATACATCAAGAGCTTTCCAGATAGCTGTCAGTTCACAAGTGAAGTTTGACGAAAATTTTAACTTTTAAAACGTGGCTAAAGTATGTCTGATCCTAACTTTTCTTTTATCACTTTTTACAAAGAACAGCTCTCCAAGAAATCTTTCTTGCTCCTTCTTTGATTTTGATGTATGTTCCATCTTGCAGTATTATGTTAATTCCAGCCCCTCCATTACTTATGGTAAGGTCTGATGATCCATCTGTATATGCTGTTAAATAATTTATCTGATCGCATAAACCAATTGTGTCAAGTCCTTTATTTTTAAGTATGTTTTTGTTCTCTTTTTTTTTATTGCAGGGTTCATTCAGGTTAAGATTGATGATTACATTTGATGGCAATGGGGTAGGAAATATTGGTTATTCTCGAATTTGAAATTCATTATGTTTCATATTTATGCTCTTTCTAATATTGTTGTTTTATCGCTGTGATGTATATTGCGGATTCTGTGCCTGTGGACTTGGATAGATAGGTGTTCTTTTCGTTATTTAACGGTGTAAGGTCGAGGTCGGTTAGCATATCCGCAACCTGCTGACCTTTGTTATCTTGGACAGGTGATCCCCAAGTTGGTCTTTCGGCGAAGACGCCTCACTTAATGTCTCTATCAGGCCTGTATTGATGCTAGTATTATCGTGGTAATAAACATTTATGATTGGAATTGTTTTATCTGTAAGATAGATTTCTATTGCCTGAGCTTCTGTCGTGCTTTCTCTAGGCTTACTCTGATTATAGGCGATTGCCTTAAATTTGATTTCTAGCGTTTTAATAAAAACGGCAAGTCCTCCTCCGAATTTTCCCAGTCTGTCCTTTCGTAGTGTTGTATAATCTTTGATATTGAATCTCAGATTCTGATTCCATTTTTTCTCCTGAGGACAGGTAATATGTACATTGTTGTCACAGAGAAAACAAGTCAGCTCTTTATTTTCCTCTGGGTACCATTTATATTAAGTTGTAGTAGATTGAAATGTGTCCTCGTAGTAGATTTCTCATCATGAGCTCGAGCTGCAGCTCCTGACGCGGCGGTTACCCCGGACGCGGTAGCATTACTGGAGATATCAGTTTTGCTCATCATTTGAAAATGGGTGCCGTTGCAACGTTAGTCATCTTGGAAACGAACCAGAATTTGGTCAAATATTCCAAGGGTCCAGGGGGGACCGCAAGAAGGTGTGGTCGGACTTCTCATCTTCCCCCTGGAATGCCGTCACTATAGGATAAAGCACTCTTGGTGATTTTTTTAATTGTGATTCAGAATTTGCCACTGAAGCTTTACGAGCGTTTCGTTCCTTTAAAGATATTCGAAGCGGTAAAAGACCAATGAGTTGCTACTCTCTGAAGCGATTGATTGAAAGTTTTGAGGAAACTGGATCTCTGGAAGCAAAACCTCGGAGTGGAAGACCATCGACATGCAAGTCAGTGGCTGTTACGGTTTTGCAGAATGCTGAAGCTATTGAAACGTTATCCACGTATGGAGAAGTAAGTGCTAGACAAGTTTCTCGACAAACAGGGATTTCGTATGGAACAGTTTGGAGAGAACACACATTTAGAATTTTTCTATAAAATACCCTAACAAAATTCAAAGTTTTCACGAGTTGATAGTCAGCGATTTTAAGAAGCGTCAAGAATTCGCTGCATGGGTTTTCCGGAAAATTGATATTGATGAAAACTGGCTGTCAAATGTTCTAAGAACAGATTATGCTCACTTTTATCTAAAGGGAGAATTTAACATTCAAAACTGCCTCATTTTGGCAATAGAAAACCCTAGGATTTTTACAGAAATACCACTTCATCAACCCAGAGTTACAGTTTTGTGTGGATTCACTTCTTTTTTTTATTATTGGGCCATTTTTCTTTGAAAAAATCAATGGAAGAACTTTTAAAACCGTTTTTGTAACTGGTGAACGTTATGTTCAACTTTTGAGAGAAAACGTTATTCCCATATTGCAGGACAGACAAGCACTAAGCGAAATAACATTCATGCAAGATGGAGGACCTCCTCATATCTCCCGCGGTGCCAAACAATTGCTGAAGGATACGTTCGGGGAAATTCGTTGATAAGTCACAACTTTATATACCAGTGGCCTCCAATATCACCAGACTTGACGCCTTACAATTTCGGTTATGGGGGTACATTAAGTCGCGTTTTTATCGATGCCGGCCTACCTACCACATTGGCCATGTTGAAGGCTTCTATCAGATGGCACGTTTTATAAATTTTGTCGCATACCACGAGATGTTTGCATAATATTGTTCTGTTTTGTATATTTTTACATTTTGTTTCTTTTGAAAGGATGGTTGATTTGCATGTCCGCGAGAAGCGCGATATATATATATATATATAGGTCAAGAGAGTAATAAAGTTAGAGTTTCTTTTGCTTAGGAGCTTCTCTTGTTCTGTGGAACTCGTTCTTTTAAGTAGAACACCACAAAATGGCGCAGCCGACAGGATCCTCAAATTCGACCATTGAAAGCCTCATCAGGACGATGGCGAAGCAGCAACGCTTGATGATGGACTTGCTTTTTAAGAATAAAAATGAAATGGTAGATGAAGAGGAATATTTCAAAGAGGAAGAAGATTTCAACGAACACAATGAAATGGTAGATGAAGAAGATTTCAACGAACTCAATGAAATGGTAGAGGAAGAAGATTTCAACGAACACAATGAAATGGTAGATGAAGAAGATTTCAACGAACACAATGAAATGGTAGATGAAGAAGATTTCAACGAACACAATGAAATGGTAGATGAAGAAGATTTCAACGAACACAATGAAATGGTAGATGAAGAAGATTTCAACGAACACAATGAAATGGTAGATGAAGAAGATTTCAACGAACACAATGAAATGGTAGATGAAGAATATTTCAACGAACACAATGAAATGGTAGATCGAGAAGAAGATTTCAACGAACACAATGAAATGGTAGATCGAAAAGAAGATTTCAACGAACACAATGAAATGGTAGAGGAAGAAGATTTCAACAAACACAATGAAATGGTAGAGGAAGAAGATTTCAACAAATACAATGAAATGGTAAATGAAGAAGATTTCAACGAACAAAATGAAATGGTAGATGGCGAAAAGGAACCTACTAAGGAGTCTGGTACTGGAGAAATAGAACCTACTAAGGAGTCTGGTACTGGAGAAATAGAACCTACTAAGGAGTCTGGTACTGGCGAAAAAGAACCAAAGCCTGGTACCGGCGAAGAAGCACCTCCAAAGGAGTTGAGCCTCTCCACCCCCTGGAATAACAGAATCACCATCACCAAGTGGCTGGAGGACAATTGCATCCCTTACACTGTGGAGCCTCTTCAGAAGCCTGATAAAGAGCGCTATGGTGCTGGCCACCAGGAGTCCCATCACAGGAGTGATGAGAGGTCATTAGGGGGAGTCTGTCGCATACCTCGAGATGTTTGCATAATATTGTTTTGTTTTGTATATTTTTACATTTTGTTTCTTTTGAAAGGATGGTTGATTTGCATGTCCGCGAGAAGCGCGATATATGTATATAGGTCAAGAGAGTAATAAAGTTAGAGTTTCTTTTGCTTAGGAGCTTCTCTTGTTCTGTGGAACTCGTTCTTTTAAGTAGAACACCACAAATTTCAAATATTTAATTGTGACCATTCTGTCATCTATCGTCTGTAGGCGGTATTTGAGAATGAAGGGCGCCACATTGAGCAAGGATTTTGACCTAATACAAGAGAGAAGGCAGTTACCTCAGGTGTTATATTTTGCAGCTCTTTGTTTTGGGTTATGGGAATAATAAATGCTGTCCTCACATCTTTACTCTTTATTTTTTCTGTGAACAGTAATTTTTTTGTTTGTTATTTGCCCACATCTTATATTATGTCGTGCAGGCCAAAGTGTTATAACTTGTTGAATAACACTGGTATACACAATTTTACCCCTTATGTTTAGTTTATCGCTTTTCGCTCATTAGAAGAAATAGCATAAGGAATATTCTCTGTTTACCCCCCCCCCCCCCCCCCCAACTTTAGAAATTTTGCGCAAAAAAAATAATACAAAATGATTTTTCTACCACGTTTTTTCAACGCAAAAGGTCGATTTAAAAATGATTTTTTTAGGGATACATTTTCAAAATTATGTACAGTATAATAAACAATGATAACATTTGACAAACCCATAGGATATTTGGAACAAAGTACGACAACTATATTTTGTCACTCCCCTCTATATTTCATTTTTGGATCATGACAAATATCCAGTTAAATAGTCAAGTGTCGCCAATTAGTCAAGAAACTATACATTCCTTATAGCACGAAATCCTATTAGTAGTGCCATCATAATTTTTGGTACTATATTAACATTTCAAAAATCGTGTATTGATATCAGTAGTTATTTTCAAACATTCAATCTATTTCACAAAACTCCATCTAAAATATAAATATTTTTTGCTACATGTTTTAATTTGCATATACCTATTTTACATATCTCAGATTGTATTTAAAAATCGTCAACCAATTCTTTTAACTTTTGGCGAAATGGTGTTTTATTAATTTATCATTTGATATTATAAGGGTTCTTTCCTGGTATTCAAAAAGGAAAAATACGTGTCGTTCAGTTATATTTTTCATTTTATCAAACAATTTGGCCGCTGAATCTCTGATTCTGGTAGAGCGCCATCTAGCGAATAAAGTTGTAACTAAAATCAATTTCGAATTTTTCATTATTTGCCATAAAAAATCCCATTGTATCCTGAACGCAATGGTGTTTACCGCATTGCTCTAGCGCAAATATTCGCGGAGTTATTAATTTTTAAAGTTGTGCGGGACTTTTGGATCACCCTGTATATTAAATTGTTAATTTTGATTGATTTGCATTTTAAAAAAAAATCAGATTTTATATAATTAAATTTGAATAATAATTTGTTTTCCAAAGTTTTTTGCATAAAATGTTCTTAAAACTAATATTCTGTGAAATCTATATTCTTCTTTCTTTGTAAATATATAATTCAAGATAGAGTTTGTTTATGTTAGAATAGATGCATCCTGCAGCCGAAAATAAAAATAAATAATGGTTGATCTTCCAAAGTAAATCGTTTACGTAACTCATCAATTGTTTTAAACAAACAAATAACAACACTACCATTGCATAGCAAGATAATGCATATAACTATAACAATAACGATTTTACTTTACAGATGCATAATAATACATAAAACCCATCTCTTACCATACCTTTCAGTAACATCTATCAATACTGAATTGTATATAATACTTGATTATGTTCAATTACTGAACCCAGTTTAGCTAATCAGAATAATAGCCGAGAAAAAATATATAGCGATAGAATTGTTAAATTTTCATAAAGCGTTAGAGAACAAGGTAATCTCTAAGAACTAAAATTACAGAACAATTTCCATCCATAGTTAATTTGTATAGTTATGTTGAATACTTTGATTTCCTTTTCATTTTCCCTTCTCTCCTTTGTTTACGTTTCCCCCCCCCCCCCCCTTTCTTCATAAAAATGATGTATGGCGAGTCCTTACAGGACGGAAATGTACTAATAAAGCTGTTGTTGTTGTTCAATTACAACTATTGCTTCTTCTTCTTCTTTCTTATCTCCACTCAATCATATTAGGATATCAAGTTGTGACCCTTGATGGTGTCTGTTTGACAATCATCATGACTGGGTGAATTAGAATGCGTCTGCCTTTGTCATTAAGACTGGGAGCACTACTCAGTGGCAGGCCGACTTAGCTCCGAAAGAAATGGCCGCCTCTGATATGAGGAACAGACGCCATGTACAGTCGCTCCTAACATGGAGTACAAACGCTGCTCATCCTGTATCCCTGGATTAGGAGCCCTTACAGGGTACTATCAGCCGGGCCAGCTGAGCCCAGTTTTTTTACCGAGCTTGTTACTGCTCTCCCTCTTCCTTTTTCATCCGGGCTTGGGACCGGCAATACAACCATTGCTATACAGGGAGAATCCTGTATGGGGCTTGATCCATAATAAAGGTTTTTGTATGTGTGTAACATCCATCAGATTGTCTTTTAGCCAATATAGTGTATTCCAGCATTCGTTAAATAATAACCTAGATATATCTCTGACGGGAAAAGATCTCTATTAAGACTGTTGGAAGTCATGGCATATAGTATGTAAATATCTTTTGAATGTATAACTTGGAATGTAAATTTATTTTGAATGTATAACTTGAAATGTAAATTTATTTTGAATGTATAAATTATTATGTAATTTTCCTTTGAATGTATATAAATTAGCCGTGTTGTTCAAATAAAGAGTAAAAAGTAGTAGAGCAGAAGAGCTCTATAGGTGTAGCCGCTGGTTTTGTCTTCCTTTTTTTCTTTCTTGCTTGATCGCCCGAGGCAGCCCAAACTATATCAAAACTTTAGGTCAAAGTTTTTATTTGTTAAAGGGGGTTTTCTTAATTTAACCTCTTATATCTTAACAAAGACAATCTCCCTATCCACTAGAGAAAAAAAAACACAAGTCAGGGAGAAGAGCTTCTTTACATAAGAGGACGATCGTACAAGCTTTCTGGTGTAGAAGGGCGTCTTACCCGTCGTTAAAGGACTTCAGAATAGATTTCTGATGGCACTTTGATTGCAATTTAATTAATATTTATATTATAAATATAATAGAAGCCTAGGGCGCCTCTCCCATCAAAATAAACGTCAAAACCTGACGCCATCTATTAACCGTCGCCACAAACTAGCGGCTTCGGGTCGGTGACAAAGCCACAACACCAGTATTGGCAAACTGAGAAGCGTTCAACTAGAGACCATGGTTTCGGGCTTACGGCCCTCGTCAGTCTATGGCAGACTTTATTCTATGCCTGGTTCAAATTCACATAAATAGGTACCGCTCAGCAAGAGCAACCTAGTTCATGATAATTGAACAATGAATAATATGTGAAGGTTATTCACATATTAAACAATTTTTAACACGGGATTCAATCCCGGTTCATGACTGTCGGGAATCGAGCGTGTTACCCTCTCATCCACCGACTTATATCTTTATTCTATGAGATCCACGTGGGATCTAATGGAATCTTTACAATCTACCAAAGAGGTGTTTTGCTGGCTAGGTGGCTGGGTCAAATCTATGGCTAGAATATAGATGGAAAATTTGCCAGGAGGAAATTGATCCATAGAAGCATAGGGTGCCTCTCTCGTCAAATACATCGGCCCAGACATCTATATAAATATAATGTAAGAAATATTGTCATGTGAAAATTAGGAAAGACAAACTTCAGGTTGAAACGGAAATTTATTTCGGCAAGCGCCAATTAAAATTGATGAAATTCAAGAGAAGCAATGAGGAAAGTTTACGCAGAGTAATAAAATAGATGAACATCAAAATTAATAATTTATTAATAAAATAATAAATACCTTTCTACATAGCTTCTTCCCTATTGGAACTGTGACCCACAGCTTGCAAATACTGTAGATACTGACATGGATCTGACGTGCTTCTGACAAGGGTTCCATCAGAGTCTTGGAACTCTGTCTTTAGTACCTTTGCGTCCTTTCTCTTGCGGCGTGAAGAGTAGATTTGTCGTCGTATCGTCTATAGAGACATCGTCATCTTGGAAGGAAGTCTTGGCTTTGACATGGCAGTGTAATCCTGGAGCCAGTCTCTGAAAATGTAGATCACAGCAACCATGGCCTCAAGGTCTTCTCGGCGATCTTCAGCTTGTCTTCCCTAATCTACCCAGTATCTCCACTAAAATGTCACGTAAGAAATTAGGAAAGACAAACTTCAGGATGACAACGGCAATTTATTTAAGGAAAGCACAAGATTGATAAAATACAAGAATATCAAAAATAAAAAAGGCATATCATGACCAAGAGCATATGTTCTTTTCAGAAGGCAGAGCGCCATCTGGTGGAACAGAAATCAAATATTCATTGATATAACTGTTCTCTGATATTTGGCCAACCCAATTTCGTGATAAATCAAGAAAAGCCATCCACGAACGCGTTTCGCCCTGTTGGCGCTAGTCAGCGTGGAGTAAGCTGTACCACTGCGATCAAAAAGATTTTTGATTTTTGAACAAGAATATCAATGAAGAAATTATACGCAGAGTAATAAAATATATGAAACATCAAACTCAATAATTTGTGTTAAGAAAATTATTTATTATTATTATTATTCAGATAACCCAGTAGGTTCCTGTAGCCACGTACAGAAGTCACCAACTACCCGGGCTGTCCTTCTGACATCTAAGTCTTTTTGGTTTTATTTACAATGTCAGTGGAAGTCCAATTACTGAAGTGACACTAAGCAGATTTCTTTCTTGGAGATTTTCTATGGATGTTGTACTTAGGTTTATGATCCCTGGGATGGTGGCCGTCAGGTATCTTTGGTATTGGAAGGTTGGGTAGAGAGAGAGAGGTGAAGAAGTCCATGGTTTGGTCTTCACCTTGGCAATGGAGGCAGGTTAATAAAATAAAAAACACTTTACTACAATTTTAAAATAAAAACATAAAGCCTCCAGGGAAAAGATTATTTTAAAAATATTTTTTATTAAAAATATCTCGAGCTTTCGGGCAAGTAAGCCCTTCTACAGGAGAAACTATTTTACATGATCAATACGCCAATAAAATTAGATTTAAACTTAAATAAAGTTCTTTGATTGTTTACATTTGTTTTAAGTCATAATCAACGCGGGCTTCTGTTGCGTTGTTGTGTTGGCTTCACTTGGGAGTTATGGGGTGGGCTCAGGGAAAATAATGTTATAAACTTCCGGAATATCTATTCTTCTGTTAATGCTATTGTGCTTTCTGGATATGATGGATTCTATGATAAGTCTCTGTAGTCTATTGGGGATGTTGGAGTAATGGTTCTTTGGTGTTCTGATAAGGAGAAGGAATGTCGAACTTTACTATAATATTCAAGAGTTCAATGTCTTCAACTGGGTTATATCGAAGTTTAATGTTAGCATCACTTGGGTGGGAAAACATGTGACAAATTTAAGATTTCAATGTATATTTCATGTTTTCATGCTTCTATATACGTCGGGGTTACGTTCCAAAAAAATACGACTCAAATTGAAACGACGCAAAGTAAAAATATGTGAAGGCGCAATCAAAAACAAAGGTGTTGCCATATTTTAGGAAATCTAACGACGCACAGTGAAAATCAGTAAAAATTAAGCAGCTATGCAACTTCGAAAAAAACGCAAAACGAAACGACGCAAAGCGATGAATTGGTGTATATGTTATGATTATAAGGTATTGATGTTGGAATGATAAAGAATTGAAGGTGCAGTCATGAAAAAAAAAAAGATAGATATTTACCATTGATGTTGCTTATTTGTTTAATATATATGTTTATTCAATACTCTTATTTTGATTGTTCATTTTCTTTTGATAATTCTGTTACCTACCCTACTAGAATATGAATTATTGTAAATAGTTTCACACGCAATTATCCAGATCGGATATAGCGTGTCTTATTTGCAACTGTTAAATAAAATAGTTATTTTAAAAACGACATTTGAAATACCATCCCGCATGTGTTTCATTTCAACGAAAATTCAAAATTTATTTGAAGCAGAAATAACGATTATTTCTAACCTTTTGTATAAGGTATGAAAGGGTGAATTGTGAAGAGTAATGATAAACGGAAAAATAAAAGTGTCCAGGGATGGAAATCGAACCCACATTACTTATCAAGTAGTTTTATTTTCAATTACTTGAAGTAAATTATACATTAAATATTTATCACAGTAATATAGAAATTATAAAATGAATCCTATATTCGTGAATTAAAAAATAAATAACTTTAGCTATACATATTTACAACAATTATCAAAGTATTATGTTCTAAATCTATGGTCAAAAATAAAAGAATAGTCAATGATAAAAGTAAAATACATGTTTTTTAAAAAATAAAATATTTGCAATTGTGTCCCATTGTGTCGCGGTCTCACGCAATTCTGGCCTTAACTACCCGTTTCATGATTTTTCAGGATGCCTGAATGACCAGTTTTTTGGTTGTTGAGGTACAGCTTGCACCACGCTGATGAGGGCCAACAGCCCGAAAGGCGTCTGTGGTTAGCTTTTCTTGATTTGTCAAGAATGGGTATTTGGCCAATCCTGGAATAATTAAAAATCAACGAGAATAGTTGATATTTATTCTGATAGATGGCGTAAGCCATCAGCAACTTTCAGTTGCACGATAAGGAGATGCCTTTTTTATAATATATATATATTTACCAATTTAGAAAATATTCAACCACATTTTTATTGTATCTTTTTTATCATGTGATAAAAAGCGCATTGTGCATTCAGCGATAATTCTTGACCTGCGTCATTCAAATACATTTAGAAATCTGATAAAGGACTTATTCCTCAATAAAAAAAACCCTAAAATCTCACAATACCAACACAAATTTCCTTGTTTTTCCATCTCTATTATTGTTACAACCGGCTCTTTTATCTTAGTAGGAAACACAAAGTTTTTAAAACTAAAGAACGACAAAATTCGATACATTCTTGTCTCTGAATCATCTTCTGGAATGTTATTTATTATTTTTTAGTATCGCGCGTGTGTGTTCAACAATGATACACTCATAGACAAAACTTAAGGAAGGAGATAGAAGGTATTTTGTTCATACTTGGTTATCTCGTGTGTCTTCAATAAAGGTCACTGTAATATCTTTCAGAGTTATTGTCTCAATCCCGATATATATGCTAAAAGGTACAACTTCCTTAAGTTTTGTCCATGAGTGTATGTTATCTCGTGTGTCTTCAATGAAGGCCACTGTAATATCTTTCAGAATTATTGTCTGAATCCCGATATACATGCTAAAAGGTACAAATTCCTTAAGTTTTGTCCATGAGTTTATGTTATCTCGTGTATCTTCAATAAAGGTCACTGTAATATCTTTCAGAGTTATTGTCTCAATCCTGATATACTTGCTAAAAGGTACAACTTCCTTAAGTTTTGTCCACGAGTTTATGTTATCACGTGTATCTTTAATAAAGGTCACTGTAATATCTCACAGAGTTAGTGTCTGTAACTCGATATACATGGTAAAAGGTACAACTTCATTGAGGTTTGTCGATGAGTGTATCTTTCAGAGTTATTGCCTGAATCCCGATATACATGCTAAAAGGAAGGAAAGTTTTGTCCATGAGTTTATCTTTCAGAGTTATTGTCTGAAACTCGATATACATTCTAAAAGGTATAACTTCCCTAATTTTTACCTATGAGTATAGAACTTCGCAGCTATATGCAACTACTAAGCTAAGAAGAACACTGCACGCTGATTGGCTAATGAACTCCACCTCGATTTGTTGATAATTGTCACATTGTTACAATCTCACTATGGCGTATATTAGATTCCAACATATTTAAACCATCATATCCAGTATTTTATCTATATAAGGTTTTATTAAAAAAATTCAACAAAGAGAGAGAATCTTTGAAATATATTTTTTTTATATGAAAAGAAACTCTCTTGTTAAATCTATAATGGAAGTTTTTATATTTGCACAAAAACACAACACACAAAACAATAATGCTTAAATTTCCAAACAAGAATAACCTCCAATAAACGGGTATGGAGGTATCAACACTCAAAAACTAAACCCACACATTCAAAAAGTGAAATGTTTACAAAAATTGTGCATTCGAATAATTAAATCCTCAGCAATAAATAATAAAGAAATCAGCTTCTGATAATGATGTTCTTGTTTTAATACATTTTAAACTTTTTATAAAATCGAAAAGGATGAAACTGATTCCCAGAAGCGATTTTGTTTAATAATTATATACCCATACCTCGCTTTGCGTCGGGGTTACGTTCCAAAAAAACACGACGCAAAGTGAAAATATATGAAGGCTCAATGAAAAACAAAGGTGTTGCCATATTTTAGGAAAAAAATTTAAAAAAAAATTAAAGACTCGAATCCAAAACAACGCAACTTCGAAAATCTAACGACGCACAGTGAAAATCAGTAAAAATTAAGCAGCGACGTAACTTCGAAAAAAAGGCAAAACGAAACGACGCAAAGCGAGGTATTGGTGTATTTTAAAATTACAAAATATTTTCTCGTAATGAGTTTCTTTTTATTAAAAAATCCATAAAATTGTCAAATTACAAACCAATTTAAAAATTTCAGTTGTAAATATCCACGCTGTGCGCGTTTGGTTTTGTAAATATTTCTTGTAGGATATAGCCGATGTTTTATTAAACCCGTTGAAGAGCGATTATCACTTGAAAGCTAGCGTTTTGTAATAAAAATAAACTCATTGTGAGAAAATATTCTGTAATTTTAAAACTTTTTTCACAATTTTATGATGAATAATTATATTGTTTTTACTCTCTTGTACAATTGAAGTATCCCAATCCTCTTAATCAGTTAAGTCGACAACGAATCTACAAAGACTTATTCTTTGTTCCAAAATCACTTTATTAGGTACCGCTCAAAAAGATCAACCTAGTTTATGATATTTCCAACAATGAATAATGTTATTTTGAAAATAGAGCAATCCATAAATAAATCTTTTTAATTAAAAAGCCATATATTATATCAAAATATAATTTATTTTACCAATATTTCAGTTAGCTGAATGCCAACCTTTATCAAGGTATTATAACATTTTAATGTGAAAAAACAGTACAAATGTGATATTGTACTGGGATAAGGTGCATAAATTATGAAAAAGGCATCTCCTTATCATGCAACTGAAAGTTGCTGATGGCTTGTGCCATCTATCGGAATAAATATCAACTATTCTCGTTGATTTCTAATTATTCCAGAATTGGCCCCAATTACCCATTCTTGATTATTAAGGAGATGTCTTTTTCATAATTTTAATGTGTGTCAACAACATCATGTCACTTCAACATGTGTGGCGTTGAGTTTGTTGTTGACACACATTAAAATATTATAATACCTTGATAAAGGTTGGTGTTTTGTGTTTGTTATTAAAGTTTAAAACACATTTAAACTCTATAAATTTTATTCAATGAAGATCAAAATTACATAAACATCACAATTAATTATATATCATTACAAACAATTATATATCATAACTACATAACATTAATCCAACTCTTTTCAGTTTTGTTTTGGTCACCGGTCCAATATTTTTATTTTCACAGACTAAATTATGAGATTAATTTCTAAATGAAAAATATGCAAAACAAATAAACAACTTTATACATCAGTTGGCATTCAGCTAACTGAAATATTGGTAAAATAAATGATATTTTGATCTAATATATGCCTTTTTTAATTAATGAATAATATGTGAAGGTTATTCGAATATTAAACTAAAGGATCAAACGCTGGATTAGATCCTGGTTCAAGGCTGTCGGGAATCGAAGGTGTTACCTACTCGTCCACCGACTCTATTTTATTTACAAGGACGCTGACCATATACAAATATCCAGTTGCTATTGGCTTCAAGAATGGTGATAATTTCAAAATATCAATATTTATGTTTCTGACATGAATATAAATGGATACATCAGCATAGTTTATATAGACAGGTTTAGATGGGTGGATGTAAAACTGGATAAGCAACAACTTTCACAGAAACTAACATGGTAACTTCAAATAAAAGACACTTCGGCCAGTAAATCTTTTTATTGTCTCGACGTTTCGACAAAATCATTTTGTCTTCGTTAGGAGCGAACAAAAATTAAAACATTAGGCAAAGCGTTAGAAATTATTCTAAGGCTGTAAGGGCGTTCTCACGCGGTATTTCAAATTTTGTACAACATCTAAAGCACGAGTCAAAAGTTTTTTGTCGAAACAATAAAAAGATTTACTGGCCGAAGTATCTTTTATTTGAAGATCTATGAATGCCGGCCAGGCAGCGTCTATCTTTACGACAACATAGTAACGTTTCTTTGCTCTTGAATTTCAAGCACATGCTGTTTGTTCAAAGCCATCATCAGACGAAAATGTGTTCTCACCTCATGTGATGGAACATTCTCGAAGTTTTCCTTCCAAATATACACTCATAGACAAAGACTTAAAGAGTGGAAAATCTTAGAATATCGACGATTATCTGTTTTTTTTTACTTAAGAAGATAAGAAGGCAAAGTCAATTTTTGTTCACATTTGATTATTTCGTGTATCTTCAATAAAGGTTACTGTAATATCTTTCAGAGTTATTGTCTGAATCCCGATATACATGCTAAAAAGTACAACCTCCTTAAGTTTTGTCCATGAGTGTGTTTTCAATAAAGGTCACTGTAATATCTTACAGAGTTATTGTCTGAATCCCGATATACATACTGAAAGATACAACTTCCTTAAGTTTTGTCAATGAGTGTATGGACAACCAAAACTGCACATCCCGGCTACTGATGTTATTATGGTATGACACACATCCCAGTCAGCCACAGATGTCTATGCCCTGTCCATTAGGTATTCTATCCAGGTAGAGTCGTTCCAAGGTTACTACTCATCAATTTCATCTTCTTGTTTTTGCAATGGTCATTTCTATCAGACATTTGATTAAAAACGTTTATTTCAAACTCAAACGAAACCAGAGATTGATTTTGAAAACATTTTTATTAATGTCAGTTGCTTGTTATGAATAATAAGTGAATGCCTATACAGAGTATATACTGTTCAAATGACAGAAGAATAAATATTATCATATACAAGGGTCTTCATATTAAAGAAACTTCGGCCAGTAAATATTTTTTTGTCTTCGACGTTTCGACTAAAAATCTTTTGTCCTCGTTAGGAGCGAACAAAAATCAAACATTCGGCAAAGCGTTAATTTTTTTGAGAATAATTTTTAACGCTTTGTCAAATGTTTGGTTTTTGTTCCCTCCTGACGAGGACAAAAGATTTTTGTCGAAACGTCGAGACAATAAAAAATATTTACTGACTGAAATATGTTTAATTTGAAGAACTATGAATTCCGGCCAGGCAGCCCCTATCTTTAAGATATACAAGGTTCACTCCAAAAGAGTTTTTGCAATCTATATTAAATAATTGAAAAATTAAAAAATAAATTATACCATTAAAATTTACATGCATTTTTTACCTAATATAAACATCTAAAGAAAGTTCGCAGAGAGAGAGAGAGCTCGAAGTGTTGAAAAACAAATTGTCGATTGTTTTTTAGAAAAAGTAGTTTCATTAATATTGTGAAGTTATAAGATCGAAAGACAGTTAAAAGTAACTGGTATACAACAAAATGTCTTCCAGAAATATTTGAAAAAATCAAGCAAAGCAGACCAGGAGCTCAACTTAGAGGAGTCCTTCTTCACCATGACAATGCAAGACCGCACACCTCAGCCCAAATATTAGACTTTTAAGCCAACTCTGGTGTCCAATTAGTCACTCATCCACCATATTCACCTGATCTAGCACCTTATGACTTTTTTATTTCCAAAAGTTAAGTTATTGTTGAAAGGGATAAAATTTGACACTGATGATGAAGCACTGCAAGCCTTTATCAATGAAGTAAATTCCATCACCGAAGATGACTGGTGTAAGTGCTTCGATAATTGGTTTTCACGGATGAAATCTTGCATTGGTGCTAAGGTTAAATACTTTGAGAAACTCTGAAGATTTGAAAATTGGAGCTTTAATGAAAATAAGTGATTGCTCAATCTTTTGGAGTGACCCTTGTATATAGCATACTACCCGAATGACCCGGGAAAAGACTGGTATCATACCACGGTTAATCACATTAATTTTTTAGAGATAAGAGGTAAGCATTTATTCAACTTGTATATCTGTTTCCACAAATCTTTTGTGATTAATTTTTAATATATTTCTAGACTTTTCGAAGCCGGATATTTTGTAAACTTGTTCTTAATACTGTTAAGAATACTACTGTTTAAAAATAAAAAATCTTGGTAGTCGTAAATAGACTATAGAATTTCTATATTTCCTTTGTTTTTGTTGTCGTGTCCAATGAAGAGCCTCAGATGTCTCCGTACATCTCTATCACAGCAGTCGCAATGTCCACTATCTTGGGTGTGTAAAGTTCTGGGTCCATGTCAATTTTTTGTTGTTGTCGTGTCCAATGAAGAGCCTCAGATGTCTCCATACATCTCTATCACAGCAGCAGCAATGTACACTTTCTTGGGTGTGTAAAGCTGCTGCTCTGGGTCCATGCCAATTTTCTGTTGTTGTTGTCGTGTCCAATGAAGAGCCTCAGATGTATCCATGCATCTCTATCACAGCATCAGCAATGTCTACTATCTTTGGTGTGTAAAGCTACTGCTCTGGGTCTATGTCAATTTTCTGCAAGGCTGCGGCCATTGCTAGGCATGTGAATATGTGGGTAGGTGTTAGTTCCACACCAGGACAGTTATTGCATGTCCTATAGGTTATTGTACCATCTGGATGTATTGTCATTCCTTCATAGTTTTCGTTCTGAGTCTTGTTATAGTTTGTGTCAGTTTTCTCCCAGAGTTTATTTCACATATTTGATCTTTTCTTATTTTTTGTTTAATTATCTTGTATTTTGCCAAAGCATCAGCGTCAAATACTGACATTTGTTCTTTCTTTTGGCTCAACTTTCTTGCTTACTTTGCCAACTCATCTGCCATTTCATTACCCCCGATCCCAACATGGGCAGGAATCCATTGTAGAAAGCAGTTCAAACGCAAATAATAAGGGTAGCCATTTCTGTCCCATGATATATTGGCGGGTGACAAAATTGAAAAAAGGTAGACAACTGACGACATTAAAATATGAAACTTCCTTATGATTTGTCCATGAGTGTATATATCACTCAATGTCATAAACCCGCTATTAGATTGGAGTCATAAACCTTGAAACTTTGATTGCAAGATGCATCTGGAGTGAAGAAACCGCATAGTGAAAGGAACACGGAAGACATATAGGCAATAACCCAATCTCATGGTACAAGTATTTGAATGCTGGTTGTACATATCCCAAGTATTTTATGATAATCATGGTGAATAGTAACCTACTTCTACTGTAAGTTTACCATATGTCTATACACTTAGAAAGCAGTTCGACTTCTGAATTTACAAGTGCTCCTGAGTCATCCGTTTAGATACACTCATGGACAAAACTTAAGGAGAGAGAGAGAAAATATCTTTATTTTACGGGGCTGCTAACCAAAATGAATGATTTTTGAGCCCCGATGGACGCATAAAGCGGAATATATACAAAGCATAGTTGGGGGGCCTGGGATCATCGCAAGGGATCCTAGGATCTGGCAGTGGAGGTGTCATCGCAGGGGGGAGGAATCTGGAGAGGTCAAGGAAACAGCGCCTTGATGGGTGAGAAGCCTGGATGGAGGCCAGTTGAGGAGGCAGGAGGTCCTGGAAGCCTAGAACTTGAGGGCTCTAAGCTTCAAGATGGGGCAGCTTGAGGCTCTCGCCTCGTGCTTGTCTGGGAGGCCCTTGGCACAGCAGTTGGCGCACTTGGAAGTGTGCCAGTCGGCAACTGAGGGGCAGGCACGGCCTTCATGGCCGCCTTCACCGCAGTGGAAGCACGTGGGAGCTCTGGTGCATTGGGCAGAGTTGTGGCCGAAGCCACAACAGCGGAAGCAGACTCGTGCGCGGATGGACTCCTCGAAGTTGAGGATCACACCATCCACCACGATCCTTCCACGATTTCCCAGAGCTCTGAAGGTCGTGAGGTCCACCTCGATGAAGGCGGTGCAGGTCCCGTTTCTGGGTGCAGAGCGATGCGCCACGCGCACCACCTTGTCCCCAGGGAGTTGGCTGACAGCAGGGGTTTCCAGCAGCGTCTCTTCAATGGTGGAGTTGGATGTTTCCTCATCCACTTTGAAGAGGCAGATGCGAGGCAGGATCACCTTCTGTTGGCGGACCTTCATGCCATCCAGCTTGTTGGCCAGGGAGGTGGCCACAGCTGGGATGGTATCGGGGTTGCTGGAGTGGAGGACAAGCTTCCCTTTGGTTCGCAGGGAGGCCCAAACGCCTTGGGGTAGAGTGTGGGCAGCGCGGACAGCTTTAAGCATTGCTCTTGGGTCAGCCTGTGGGTCATCAGAGATGACCACTGTGTGGGCCGCCGATTTTTCCCCATGGAGGACCACTTGGGCGGCCGCAGGCTTGGGGACGCGGGAGGGCGCAGGTTTTGCGGGACCATTGAGGTTGGTCCTCTTTGCGGGCGGGTAGGGAGCCTCAGGCTGCTTCCTTTTGGTTGGAGCGGGAGTGGCGGGCTTGGTGGGGTCAGTCTGAGTGCTGGTTTCCTTGCAGGAGGGAGAAGGGCTGGTTTGAGTGCTGTGGCAGGCTGTCTGTGGCTTGATTTCGTCCAGTTCCTTAAAGGACGCGAGGGTGCCAGAGAGGTTCTCTACCTCGGCAATGAGGGCCTTGATCTGCTCAGACCGTAAGTTGATGAATTCCATTAGGCTTTGGAGCAGGTAAAATCGGGAGGTAGGGTAAGGATTCTGTATTTTCTGCTCGAAGTTCTGCTTCACCTCTTCGTTCTCCATCTCCAGTTGGGCGAGGGTTACGAGGGGCTTCTCGGCATTCTCGGCATTCTTCTTCTTCTTCCTAGGAGCCATGGCAGGAGCAAATTGTTGTGACCAACGATCTAACGTATAAGACTTAAGGAAGTTGTACCTTTTAACATGTATATCGGGATTCTGATAATAACTCTAAAAGATATTACAGTGACACCTTTATTGAAGACACACGAAATAACCAAGTGTGATCAGAATTGCCTCTGTCTCCTTTAAAAAATCAAATTACATCAAAGATTTTCAATATCCTTAAGTTTTCTTCATAAGTGTACTTGCACTTATTATTGGAGGTCTTTGATGGACGTCTGTTGCTGTTTTTTTTTTAAGAGACAGAGGCAATGTAGTTCATACTTGGTTATCTTGTATGTCTTCAATAAAGGTCACTGTAATATCTTTCAGAGTTATTGTCTGAATCCCGATATACATGCTAAAAGGTACAACTTCCTTAAGTTTTGACCATGAGTGTATGTTATCTCGTGTGTCTTCAATAAAGGTTACTGTCATATCTTTCAGAGTTATTGTCTGAATCCCGATATACATGCTAAAAGGTACAACTTCCTTAAGTTTTGTCCATGAGTGTATGTTATCTCGTGTGTCTACAATAAAGGTCACTGTAATATCTTTCTCAGTTATTGCCTGAATCCCGATATACATGCTGAAAGGTACAACTTCCTTAAGTTTTGTCCATGAGTGTTTTATAATCTCTCTAGGCATTATTATCATTAAATGCTAATATCTTTAACTCTTTTTACTGTCTTTCTTTACAGACTATCGTGATGAATCAGTGTATAAAACAATATTTATGTATTAATGACAGTTTTTATGTATTATTTCCTTTAAAAATCTACAACTCGCGTTAAAATATAAAAAAACACTATTCTGTTTCCATTCATCTATCTCAATCAATTGGTAGATTAAGATATATGTGATGAGATTTAACATCACGTCAGTTTTGGAAAAATCCCAAATCTTCCTTAAAGACATTATCCTTTTAGGTTGTTCCACTCGTCATTCCAAGAATTGCATAAGATTTTTCACAACAGATAATATTTCGCGTAAGGTTTTTTGCCCATCTCCTATGTCATAAGATGTGTCATTCATTTAAAAAAATGTTTTTACATACCTAAAAATCAATCCATCAATCAATTACACAAATGGAAATTTTAGTAAGATTCCTTTATCTGTATGGAATTTATCGTATTTCTACATTACCCTTTATCTCTTTTTTATACTCATTTCTCTTTTTACGCAATATTTTACATATTAAGCGATTTAATTTCGTGTTTACCAAATATTATTACATAGAATGCGATGTCGTTTAGATAAAATTCCCTTATACCTTCGATAAAATTATTATTTTGAATATTGCCACCTGGGAAATTCGGAAAGACAAACTTCGGAAATATATTTATTTACGGCTAACCAAAATGAAAGGTAATAGCCTACAGACTCCGGTGTTCCCAGGTGGTCACCCTCCCAAGTACTGACCGACATTGCTTAACTTCGGTGATCAGACGAGAACCGGTGTTTTCAATGTGGTATGACCGTAGGCAAAGACAAACTTCAGGATGACCCATCAATTTATTTCAGGCAAGAACAAACTATGAAGGATAAACAAAAGATAAGCCACGAGGGAAATTTACAGAGAGTAGCAAAATATAACCATAAAAATTACCACTCTGTTAATAAAAATAATAAATACTTTGTTACAATATAATCCTTTGCTAGCAATTTTACATAATAAAGTACACATCCAAGAATGAGTATCTTTTAAATAAACGTTTCCAGTATGAAAAAGAATCAGTGAACGAGTGTGTAACACCCTCAATTCCCGACAGTCTTGAACCAAGATTATACTAAATTGTATTGGAAAGGACAAAAGATCCCTGTACAGAGAACCAAGAAGAGTTCTTTAACTTCTTTATGAGCAAGACCTCGAAGATATTGTCTAATTTAGACTAATAAAAGGATAAGTGAAAAAAAAAATGAACCAAGATCAAATCCCGAGTTAAAATTTTGTTTAATATATTGTAACATAGTATTTATTAATTTTATTTATGTAACATTTATTATTTTTTATTAACAGAGTGCTCATATTTATGTTTATATCTTGCGACTCTGTAAATTTCCCTCGTGGCTTATCTTTTGTTTACAATTGATAGTTTGTCCTTCCCTGAAATAAATTGTTGACTCCTCCTATAGTTTTTGTCTTCCCTAATTTTCCACGTGGCAATATGAATAACCTTAACATATTATTCATTGTTGCAAATAACATAAACTAGGTTGTTCTTTTTGATCGGTACCTAATAAAATGATTTTGGAACAAGAAACTTTAATGTCAATCTGCAGTTTCCATTGATACACCAATGATAAAAAACAATCTAATGGTTCTTTAAGTGTTTTCAATCTATTGAGAAATGTTTACAGTGTTGAATGAAATAAACAGGTTTCTTGTTTTTCTATAAAAGTAGAGATGATAAAAATGAATCGATGGTATAAAGATCTACCCACAATACACCATCTACAGGACCAAAGAGATCTCACCAGACCACCTCTTGGAATGTACGGAAGCCTCAAGACAGGACCTGTATTCCAACCTTACCAAGATTGTAAATTCGATCTATGAAATTAGTCTCCATGACCTTTGTATAATTATACAATGTTATATATATTATTATCCCTATAAACACCTGAAAACTCAATGTTTCCAGCGTTGAATGAAATAAACAAGTTTCTGGTTCTTCTATATAAGAAGAGATGATCTTCTTCTTCTTTCTTATCTCCACTCAATCATATTAGGGTATCAAGTTGTGACCCTTTTGACAACCATCATGACTGGGTGAAGTAGAATGCCTTTGTCATTAAGACTGGGAGCACTACTCAGTGGCAGGCCGACTTAGCTCCAAAAGAAATGGCCACCTCTGACATGAGAAACAGACACCATGTGCAGCGGCTCCTAACATGGAGTACAAACTTATCCTGTATCCTAGGATCAGGAGCCCTTACAGGGTACTATCAGCATGGCCAGCAGAGCCCAGGTTTTTTAGTTAGCTTGTTTACTGCTCCCCCTCCTCTTTTTTCATCCGGGCTTGGGACCGGAAAAGGCGGAGTATAAAGAGAAGAGAAGATAAAATGCATTAATCTGATCGTCCGTCTCTTCTTCATTAGCTTTACATACACATTAACAGAATTAAGAAAAAGACATATCCTTATCGTGCAAATTAAACTTACTGATGGCTGTCGCCATCATTCGGAATAAATATCAACTAATTCTTTAATTTTTATTTATTCCATAATTAGTCTGGATGTCTAAATGACCAGTTTTATGGTCGTTGAGCTACAGTTTTGACCAGGCTGACGAGGGCCAACAGCCCAAAAAGCGTGCATAGTTAGCTTTTCTTGATTAATCAAGAACTGAATATTTGGCCAATTCTGTAATAATTAAAAAATTCACGAATAGTTTATATTTATTCCGATAGATGGCGACAGTCATCAGCAAATTTCTGTTGTACGATAGGGAGAAGCCTTTTTTCTTAATTTATTCATCTTATCTCATTACAATTTCACATTTGTATTATTTTTTCACGCATTAAAAGTGTATATTTTGTATCAATTTTATTGAAACATATTTCCCTGACACTTCGATGAGGTTGTTTGAGTAAATTCTAAACCTGGTTAAATTGTAATATTGGATGAAAATAAAGGCATTTGTAGGACTGTAAAAGCCGGGTAAGTGTCTGTAGGAATATGTTAGCATCAGAAAGTGTCTGTGCTGATTGAAGCAGTAGGTCCAGGGAAGTAGCCAGACTGGCCGGGTGTTGTCGGTCGGGTTCGATGTCCTGAGTGGACGGTTAACCTTCCTTTCCCCCTCTCAGTTCTCCCTGACGCCATGCTTTGTGAGTACGGGGCTCGGTTTGCTTGGGTTGTTCTACTGTCACTGTTGTTTTGGTTCCACTGTCACTGTTAGGTTGGTTACGGTATCACACTGTTGAGTTGGTTACGGTACAGTTGGGTTCACTAGCAGTGTATAGTTTGTTCCATTGTTACTTAAGATTTGGTTACGGTGTCACTGTTGAGTTTGTTACGGTACAGTTGGGTTCACTAGCAGTGTAGAGTTTGTTCCATTGTTACTTTAGAGTTGGTTACGGTATAACTGTTGAGTTGGTTCCACTGTTGAGTTCGTTCCACTGTTGAGTTGGTTCCACTGTTGAGTTCGTTCCACTGTTGAGTTGGTTCCACTGTCATTGTTGAGTTGGTTCCACTGTCATTGTTGAGGTGTTTCCACTGTTGAGTTCGTTCCACTGTTGAGTTCGTTCCACTATTGAGTTGGTTCCACTGTCATTGTTGAGTTGGTTCCACTGTCATTGTTGAGTTGGTTCCACTGTCATTGTTGAGGTGTTTCCACTGTCATTGTTGAGTTGGTTCCACTGTCATTGTTGAGTTGGTTCCACTGTCATTGTTGAGTTGGTTCCACTGACATTGTTGAGGTGTTTCCACTGTTGAGTTCGTTCCACTGTTGAGTTGGTTCCACTGTTGAGTTGGTTCCACTGTTGAGTTCGTTAACTGTTGAGTTGGTTCCACTGTTGAGTTCGTTCCACTGTTGAGTTGGTTCCACTGTTGAGTTCGTTCCACTGTTGAGTTCGTTCCACTGTTGAGTTCGTTCCACTGTTGAGTTGGTTCCACTGTTGAGTTCGTTCCACTGTTGAGTTGGTTCCACTGTCATTGTTGAGTTGGTTCCACTGTCATTGTTGAGGTGTTTCCACTGTTGAGTTCGTTCCACTGTTGAGTTCGTTCCACTGTCATTGTTGAGTTGGTTCCACTGTCATTGTTGAGGTGTTTCCACTGTTGAGTTCGTTCCACTGTTGAGTTCGTTCCACTGTTGAGTTGGTTCCACTGTCATTGTTGAGTTGGTTCCACTGTTGAGTTCGTTCCACTGTTGAGTTCGTTCCAGTGTCATTGTTGAGTTGGTTCCACTGTTGAGTTCGTTCCACTGTCATTGTTGAGTTGGTTCCACTGTTGAGTTCGTTCCACTGTTGAATTCGTTCCACTGTTGAGTTCGTTCCACTGTCATTGTTGAGTTGGTTCCACTGTTGAGTTCGTTCCACTGTTGAGTTGGTTCCACTGTCATTGTTGAGTTGGTTCCACTGTCATTGTTGAGTTGGTTCCACTGTTGAGTTGGTTCCACTGTCATTGTTGAATTGGTTCCACTGTTGAGTTGGTTCTACTGTCACTGTTTTGTTGGTTACGGTACAGTTGGTTCCACTGTTGAGTTGGTTCCACTGTTGAGTTGGTTCCACTGTCATTGTTGAGTTGGTTCCACTGTTGAGTTGGTTCCACTGTCATTGTTTTGTTGGTTACGGTACAGTTGGTTCCACTGTTGAGTTGGTTCCACTGTCACTGTTTTGTTGGTTACGGTACAGTTGTTTCTACTGTTAATTTAGAGTTAGCACCGCTATCACAGTATCACGCTATCACGGTAGAGGTGATTCTACTATTTTGAAAGATTCGGTTCCTTTATTATTTTAGAGTTCAGCGCTAATATAATTTTACATTTCGCCTAGAGATGGTGCTCCACGTTTTGATAGACGTTTACTATATTGTAGACAACACACCTGGGTGTAGATATGATGTATAGTTACTTGTTGTACGATACCTAGGGCTCTGGAATCTTGAAAGTGAAAATTTGGAACTGCTTTCATCTGTAGATATATGGAGCATTTATATCAAAAGGCAGTCGCCAACTAACCAATAGGATTGACATGGCCTGTACCATGTGTACTTGGGGCAAGTAAAAAACGGCACCCTACCTTGACACATATTCTCTACATAGCCTGGTATGACATGTCTCTCTCTATTTTATTATTATTATTATTATTGCTTATCCCTAGTACACGTGGTACAGGCCATGATAATTATGTTGGATAGAAGTTGGCCACTTTTTTACTGTAAGTGCATAGCATGTCTACACATGTGAAAAAGCAGTTTGACTTTGCACTTACAAATGTGCCCTGTTTGGTTACTTGCACTCGCTGTTGGGTTGGTTGGACTTTTAGAAGAATCGGGGGCCATTGGAACTTTTTTTTTAATTAGAAAAAAAGTGTCCAATGTGAGAATCGAACCCGTATTGTAGCGGTCGAAAACAAAAGGTTTAGACCATCTATCCACCGACCCCCATAGCTGTTTATAGACTGTTGTTGTTGTTTCCTATCCCCTTGTGTAAAGATTACACAAATTCCATGAGTTCATGCTTCTCTAGCTGTTTATAGACAGTGTTGTTGTTTCTTATCCCCTTGTGTAAAGCTTACATGAATTCCATGAGTTCATGTTCCTCGAGCTATTTCATGGAATGTAGGGGTGCAGCTTTCGTTGATCATGGTACCATGATCCAGGCACACTAAATGGTGCTTCTCGTATCTGGCAAAGTTTCAAATAAAAAAACAGACGATTCAAAGAAACGTCCAAATATTTACAGAAGCGGATGTTACATATTTAGAAGCATGGAGCAGGTGGGGTGGATGGCTAACTTGGGAAACCACAGATTTGGAATTCAGCTAGCGTGCCAAATGTCGTCACCTATTGGTTCCATTCGAACGCTCCCCTAAATCACTAGTTCCACTTGATCTCACATAGTTCCCTTTTCAATAAACATTGATAGTAAAACGACATTTTAATACTATCCCGCATGTGTTTATTTTCAACGAAAAATCAAAATTTATTTCAAGGAGAAATAACGATTATTACTAACCTTTAGGATGAGGTATGAAAGAGTGAATTGTGAAGATTAATG
Organism: Cordylochernes scorpioides; assembly: GCA_030710605.1. Lineage (NCBI taxonomy): Eukaryota > Metazoa > Arthropoda > Arachnida > Pseudoscorpiones > Chernetidae > Cordylochernes > Cordylochernes scorpioides. Next base: position 82,097,920 of record CP092863.1, on the reverse strand, counting down.
ATAAACGGAAAAATAAAACATTGATAGATTGAAAAAATAATAATACATATATGACATTTTACTTGAAAAAGATTCATAAATTAAGAAAATGGCATCTCCTTATCATACAACTGAAAATTTCGCCTAAACACAAGATTATTTTTGTCGAATTCCTTAACACAGTCATCGAGCATGCTGGGTACAAGGATTCCATAATCCACAACGGCCTGTCTGAACTCAAGGTGGCTTTAAGCTCCTGATGAAATCTAGACGTCCCTCCATCTGTTATATATATTTCTTCCTATTTTAAAAATGGCTGTAAACCTTCTCCCTACTGTTGACTAGACAATAAAAATCATTTTATTGACATCTTGTCAATACATGCAAAGTACACAGTCTGCACTATTTTAAAAAAGATAATATGCATTATATACACTATGTACAATGAATATGGCACCTCTACCACAGCTGTAGAGTTTGGTGGAGAATCGCCAGTGGGTCTCCAGCGACACCACGTATTTCGTGATCTACGAAGAATACGTAGATAACGTACTTCGCCGCTGAGGAGATGGCGATGGCGTGGATGACTGTTGACTAGATGTCAATTAACTATTTTTAATTGTCAATTGTCACACTGTTTTCCTTTCAATAAACATTGATAGATGAAAAAAATAATACCTATATGACATTGTACTGGGATAAGATTCATAAATTAATATAAAGGCATCTTCTTATCGTGAAACTGAAAGTTACTGATGGCTTTCGCTATCTATCGGAATAAATATCAACTATTCTGGTTGATTTTTGTTGTTGTTGTTTCTTATCCCCTTGTGTAAAGATTACACGAATTCCATGAGTTCATGCTACTCGAACAGAATGGGATGTAGGGGTGCATCTTTCGTTGATCATGGCACCATGATCCAGGCACACTTTGGTGAAAGTCCAGAATTGGCCAAATACCCATTCTTCTTTTTTTTTTTCTTTTGCTTATCCATAGTACACGTGGTACGGGCGATGATAATCATGGTGGGTAGAAGTAGGTGACTACTTTTAATGTAAGTATACCACATGTCTACACATGTGAAAAGCAGTTCGACTTTACACTTACAAATGTGTCAGAGCCCCATTTGATTACTTGCACTCGCTGGTTGGGTTTGACTTTTGCAAGAATCGGGGGCCATCAATATCAACAATAAATATCAACTATTATTTGATATTTTTCTGAAATAAATCAACGAGAATAGTTTATATTTATTCCGATTGATGACGCAAGCCATCAGTAACTTTCAGTTGTACGTTAAGGAGATGTTCTTAATTGATAGATAAGCTTGTTTAGATGATAATTCTATATCTTAATGGATTCCTTTATTCCTGTTGGATCTAACGTCGTGTTGGCCATTACTCACTCAACCTGGCATACTGCCATGAGCTGGTGTGGAATCCACATCTATCCTTGTTGTTTCATGATAGAAATAGAAAGATTCCGTTTCGCTTCAGACATTTTAGCCTCTTCAAGTATAAATGGCATCTATCATACTTTCACAATTCTCCCCTCTTAATAAAATCATAGATTACCTATTTGATAATTTCTTATAAACATCAGTCTTGTATTATGAAAAAAAAGGCATCTCTTAATCGTGAAACTTAAAGTTGCTGATGGCTTGCGCTATCTATCGGAATAAATATCAACTATTCTCGTTGATTTTTTAATTATTCAAGAATTGGCCAAATACCCATTCTTGTTTAATCAAGAAAGGCTAACTACGAACGCGTCTAGCATCAGTCTTGTATGTTAGAACTATATGACTAGAGAAAATATAGAAAAAACGTGATATTTGCTTTGTTTTAATTCATGAGTATTTTGACAAATGCATATGCAATTGTGACAATTCGGGAAATATAATAAATAGCCATCTTCTTCTTTCTTATTTCCACACTGTGCGAAGTAGTATGCGTCTGCCTTTGTCATTAAGACTGGGAGCACTACTCAGTGGCAGCCGACTTAGCTCCAAAAAAAAAGGGCCACCTCTGACACGAGGAACAGATACCATATGCAGCCATTCCTAACATGGAGTACAAACGCTGTTCATCCTGTATCCCTGGAGACTTTACAGGGTACTATCAGCCAGGCCAGCTGAGCCCAGGTTTTTTAGTGAGCTTGTTACTGCTCCCCCTCCTCCTTTTTCATCCGGGTTTGGGACCGGCAAAGGCGGAGTTAGGTCTTAAGAGCCATAATTTAGTATATCATTGTCGTGCTCACTTTCAGTTTTAACTTCGCCTGTTGAAGAGCTTGAAAGCTTTCGGTTTTTTGTAATAACGAAACTTGTAAGAGGTTTTTAGATTTTTTATATAGGTATATCACAACTTTCTTATATCTCAAAATAGTACAAAGCGATTAGAAGAATTAGATAAGAGCGCTTTCGTGAAAGCCCTTCATTAAATTGATACGTATATACACTAATGAACTAAAGGAAGTTGTACCTTTTTGCATGTATATCAGGATTCAGACATTAACTCTGAAAGATACACTCATGGATAAAACTTAAGAAAGTTGTATCTTTTAGCATGTATATCAGGATTCAGACAATAACTCTGAAAGATACACTCATGGACAAAACTTAAGGAAGTTGTATCTTTTAGCATGTATATCAGGATTCAGACAATAACTCTGAAAGATACACTCATGGACAAAACTTAAGGAAGTTGTACCTTTTAGCATGTATATCAGGATTCAGACAATAACTCTGAAAGATACACTCATGGACAAAACTTAAGGAAGTTGTACCTTTTAGCATGTATATCGGGATTGAGACAATAACTCTGAAATATATTACAGTGACTTTTACTGAAGACACGAGATAACCAAGTGTGAACAACATTGTCTCTGTCTCCTTCAAAAAAACAGACGTCAAGCGATATCAAAGACTTTGCACATTCTTATGTTTTGTCCATGAGTGTAAAGTTAAAACGACCGTGTTTTAATTACATTGCTTCTAATTGATAATAAAGACAACATTAAATAGTTTGTTTGAAAATTGAACACACATTCGGGGGCTAAATAATTAATATTTATTAGTTTCAAAATAAAATAGGCATATCCTGACAGCTTACCTGAGCTTTTTAAATGGCAGAGCGTCATTTATCGCTAGACATCATGTTGAAGAAGAAATCAAAGTTTTCGGAAACAAGTTTCTTTTATAAGAATATAATAAAATAAAATAAAATAGTCGCCGAAAACTTTGATTCCTTCTTCAATATACAAAGTCTTTGCAGAAATAAGATGAAAAATAGACACTTCGGCCAGTTAGAGTTTTTTGAGAAGAAAAAGACCTCTAACTGGCCGAAGTGTCTATTTTTCATAGAAATATGAATACCGGCCAGGCAATCTTCAGGAGAAATAAGATGGTTGCTATTGGAGAAAGTTTGAATCTACAACAGCGCTCACAATGGGAGATATTTTAAGACTGTTTCGCAATTCCATCTGACTCACACGTTGAGGCAAACCTTCCATTCTAACAATGGGACTCCATCAAGTGAAATGGACTCATAATCGGACTTCAACAGAATCTTTGTCTTTATGACATGATGGTATAACTTCCCTGGACTCATTCGCCATACTTGCTTACTCACATTGCCAATGCTAACTCATATCGCGAAGACTTCGTCTTTTTTACGCCAAAACTACCATATAGCATTCACCATTTTGTTTCTCTACTTTATCTTTTAACCATACCTTTAAGTTATCTTTGAAACTTCAAATTCCCAGTTCCAAATTACTTTATTAGGTGCGGCTCAAAAAAAGCAACCTAGATCATCATATTTACAATATACTGTGGGGAATGTACAGGGGTTCATTTACAACTATAATTTATATTGATGTCGTTGGGTCCTCAGGTCCTTGGAGATATTGTTCTTGAGAAGGTTTTTTCTGGCTTGTTTGATAACTCCAAATTTTACCTCTAATAGTTTGAGAAAGGAAGAATAAAATTCAGGTAAAAAGTTTTCTTTTTATTTACGTTTTTGCAAGTTTTTGAGTAAATTTTCTGCTCTTCAACGGGCAAATACTTTTATGTATAATATATCTAAATGATCTTTATACAAAAGGATTGATTGAAACACAAATATAAATACAAAAAGATTGAAAAAAGGTGTGTTATTGGCATGTGCCCTTACCTCTCGTCCATCAGATTGTTTACAGCTAAAATAATAGATCTTATAATAGGATGAAATATATATATACCCAAACAATTATTAATTTATAGATATTTTGTCAGGGATATTGTTATATTGGGTTGATTGGTCTATTTTTCTATTGATTCTATTTATTTATTTATTTAAACAAAGAGAAACTTCTTACGGTTAGCATCTATTTACTTGTGATCTTACACGCATACTCTGTGGGAATGATAAATTAATTAAACATAAAATATATATACAAAATATATAAATAACCTTTCTTGTTGTTGTTGTATCCAATGAAGAGCCTCAGATGTCTCCATACATCTCTATCACAGCAATGTTCTCTTTCTTGGGTGTGTAAAGTTCTGGGTCCATGTCAATTTTCTGTTGTTGTTGTTGTGTCCAATGAAGAACCTCAGATGTCTTCATACATCTCTATCACAGCAGTCGCAATGTCCTCTATCTCGGGTGTAAAGCTGCTGTTCTAGGTACATGTTAATTTTCTGCATGGCTGCGGCCATTTCTGGACATGAGAATATGTGTGTAGGTGTTAGTTTCCCATCAGGACAATTTTCCTGTAGGATTTTTGTGCCATCTGGATGTATTGTCAATACTTTATAATGTCTAGTGTTAACAGTAGGATAGCGTGAAGTCACGGTTGACTGACCACCTTATAAGGAAGTCGACTCGGTTTCACTTTCTTCACGCACGCTTATTATCGTACAAGGTTTTCGTGTACGTGTTATTAAATTTATTTCAAAATGATTAATTTTGGGACGATTTCTTTAATTATTATTGGACAGATCATAAAGAATATTTGAATTAATTGGCTAATCAATGGTAAAAACCATCCCAGATATGTCGTAAGTTCAACTTGAATGGCTGTTCCACTACAGTCATGGAGAGAGACAAAACTTAAGGAAATGTAGAGTCTTCAATGTCGCCCGTCATCTTTTTTTTTTTTTTTGAAAGAGATAAAGGCAATTTTGTTTACACTTATTTATCTCGTGTGTCTTCAATAAAGGTCACTGTAATATCTTTCAAAGTTATTGTCTGAATCTCGATATATATGTTAAAAGGTACAACTTTCTTAAGTTTTGTCCATGAGTGTATCTTTCAGAGTTTTTGTCTGAATCCCGATATACATGCTAAAAGGTACAACTTCTTTAAGTTTTGTCCATGAGTGTATGTTATCTCGTGTGTCTTCAATAAAGGTCACTTTAATATCTTTCAGAGTTATTGTGTAAATCCCGATATACATGTTAAAAGGTACAACTTCCTTAAGTTTTGTCCATGAGTGTATCTTTTAGAGTTATTGTCTGAATCCCGATGTACATGCTGAAAGGTACAAATTCCTTAAGTTTTGTCCATGAGTGTATGTTATCTCGTGTGTCTTCAATAAAGGTCACTGTAATATCTTTCAGAGTTATTGTCTAAATCCCGATATACATGCTAAAAGGTACAACTTCCTTTAAGCTTTGCCCATGAGTGTATCTTTCAGAGTTATTGTTTGAATCTCGATGTACATGCTAAAAGGTACAACTTCCTTTAAGTTTTGTCAATGTGTGTATCTTTCAGAGTTATTGTTTGAATCTCGATGTACATGCTAAAAGGTACAACTTCCTTTAAGTTTTGTCCATGAGTGTATAATAACTCCTGTGGAATTTTGCTAAATAACGCGACAAATTCGTAGTTAGCATAACAGGTTTGACTACAGATCAGTACAGTGGATCTAGCCATCTGGGGTGATATAATTCCATTCTTTAGGAATACAATCCTCTAATAGCGGAAGCCTGACCTCCTCCCACTGATGACCCACGCACCAGGAAGCTCGAGTGAAGAAACCCAGAGCATCTAATGTAATGGCGCTAATGGTAGGACATCATAGAGGTTCATAGGTCCAATTCACCTGAGAGTGAACACTCCACATAGACAGAATTCTTTGTGAAAAAATAGTACAAAGGGAAATTTTGTTGTTTCTTATCCCCTTGTGTAAAGATTACACGAATTCCATGAGTTCATGCTCCTCGGGCTATTTTATGATGAGCAGCGGCCTCTCCTAAAAGTCCTGTTTAGTACATATAATGCAAGCCAAAATGTGTTCTGGAGCTGCAGGTGCCAAGCTACATTTTGGACAAGTTGGGTAGAAAGGGAAATCTTACTGGGATCAGGTAGAAATATTAAGAAAAAGCCATCGCTTGATCGTTCAACTATAACTTTCTGATGTCAAATTGTACTGGTATCAAGTGGAAATATTAAGAAAAAGCCATCGCTTGATCGTTCAACTATAACTTTCTGATGTCAAATTGTACTGGTATCAAGTGGAAATATTAAGAAAAAGTCATCGCTTGATGGTTCAACTATAACTTTCTGATGTCAAATTGTACTGGGATCAAGTGGAAATATTAAGAAAAAGACATCTCATTGTACAACTAAACGTTGCTAATGTTTTCTTAAGAGTTCTTTGTCTGTTGAAGATGGGGTTATTGAATGTCATTTCTTTGTTTAAAAACAAAGAACCCAATTCTTTTCTGAAATTTGTGAATTGAAAATGAGACTAAATTGGCATATTTGCATTGTAAGTATTGAATGTAGATAAGAAGTTAATACAATACAAATATTAGACCTCAAGGGGAAAGCTTCTTTTTTTTACAAATCATTTATTTATAAATATCTCAAGTATTCAGACAAGAAAGCCCTTCTACAGGATAAAATATTTACATTGAACCTCCAATAGAATGATAATTAAAATCAAATAAAATACTTCGGATGCTTACAGTTATTTGAATGTAGAATCAGCGACGCCACAGTAAATGTTTTTATTCTTTCGACGTTTAGAGACAAAAATATTTTATCCTCGTCAGAAAAAAAAATTAAAGCATTTGACAAGGCGTTAAAAATGTATTTGAGCTTACAACCTCAGATAGAAACTCAATCTATGCTTCCTTCCTGTGGTGAATCTGTATATGACCATTGGTCTTAATAAAGCTGTAGGTGTGTGAAATTGATATTTGTTGTTGGGTTCTGTGCTGCCTGAAGATCTATCTATGCTTCCTTCCGTGAATCTGTATAAGACTGGTGGTCTTAATAAAGCTGTATGTGTGTGAAATGGATATTTGTTGTTGGGTTCTGTGCTGCCTGGAGCTCTATCTATGCTTCCTTCCTGTGGTGAATCTGTATAAGACCAGTGGTCTTAATAGAGCTGTATGGGTGTGAAATTGATATTTGTTGTTGGGTTCTGTGCTGCCTGGAGTATAGGAGCTTTATCTATGCTTCCTTCCTGCAGTCAATCTGTATAAGACCAGTAGTCTTAATAAAGCTGTATGTGTGTGAAATTGATATTTGTTGTTGGGTTCTGTGCTGTCTGGAGCTTTATCTATGCTTCCTTCCGTGAATCTGTATAAGACCAGTGGTCTTAATAGAGCTGCATGTATGTGATTTTTGTCGAAACGTCGAGATAATAAAATAATTTACTATACGAAATGTCTCTTAATTCTAAAAGAAATATGAATGCTTGCCAGACAACTTCGATCTTCATTATACATAAAATTGGTTTAAAACAATCAGCTTATTGAGGAGTAACAGGCTCGATTCCCGACAGTCATGAACCGGGATTGAATCCCGTGTTAAAATTTGTTTAATATGTGAATAACCTTCACATATTATTCATTGTTTCAATTATCATGAACTAGGTTGCTCTTGCTGAGCGGTACCTATTAATGTGAATTTGAACCAGGCAGCTTATTGAGGGTACTGACTAAAGGAGATATAGAAATCTCAGCACAAGTATATGCTACAAAGGTTTGCAATAATAAAGGATTGTAATTTTATACATAAGAAAACCTCAGGAAGCCTCTGGGACCTAATTTTGGTCGTAAAGGTACAGTCTGCACCACCCTAATGTGGAACAACAAGCCGAAACGTACGTGGTTGACTTTTCTTAATTTATCAAGAAATTGGGTTAGCCAAATATCATGGAACAAGTTAAATAAACGTTTAGTTTATTTTTTCTACGTGATGGCGCTCTGTCATCTAGAAATATTTATGTGAGCCTTGTCAGAATATGTCTCTTTTGTTTTTAATATCAACACCTGACCTTTTTTTATATATTTTTAATTGTTTTTTCACATAAGAAAGTTTAGTAAAATCAATAAAGAATCTAGGGCAAAGTTTCTTGTTTCTTGAAATAAAGATACTTCGGCCAGTAAATCTTTTTATTACCTCGATATTTCGACAAAAATATTTTGTCCTCGTCAGGAGCACAAACAAAAATTAAACATTTAGCAAGGCGTTAAAAATCTTTCAAGAAAAATGAATGCTGGCCAGGCAGCCTCAATATTTACGATAAAGTTTCTTGTATAATTGTATTTCCCTAGTTTTCAGGATAAGGTGCCCATCAAAAGGGGAGCTATTAGGAGTATAACTTCTAGCTAACAATCTTGAAAATAGAGGTTGCTTAGCCGGCATTCATAGATGATAACATCTATTTCCTGGTTCTGTAAAAAAATAGACATTTCGGCCAGTTAGAGGTTTATTTTCTCAATGTTTTAACAAAATTCTTTTGTCTTCATCATGAGAAATAAATAAAATTAAAAGCCAAATGCATGTTTTTATTTATTTCTCCTATAAAAGACAAAAGATTTTTGTTGAAATGTTGAAAAAAAAATAAAACTCTAACTGGCTGAATTGTCTCTTTTTTTACCGAACTATGAATGCTAGCTAGGCAACCTCTATCTACAATATTTAACTTCTAGTTGCTCCCCTGTTGATGGGTATGTTAGCCTAAAGGTTAGAGAAATGATATTGTAACAAAGTATTTATTATTTTATTACGCAGAGTATTATTTTTTTATGTTTATATTTTGTTATACTCTGTACACTTCCCTCTTTTGCTTATCTTTTGTTTATCGTTCATAGTTTGTTCTTGCCTGAAATAAATTGCTGTCTCATCCTGAAGTTTGCCTTCCTTAATTTTCCACGTAGCAATATTATACAAGAAACTTAGCTCTGAATGCTTTATTGATTTCATTAGATAATAATTCAGGGGAAGAAAGTTTAGAGGAAAGTTTGGTCGGTACATGGTGTTTGCTGAATGAGCCACTAAGGCAGTTGTATTGACTTCGTGATATATCTGTTGATGTTTCGTTCTGTTTCCCAAAACGGCTACAAATCGTTTTACACTCTCTCAGAGTTTGCTCTCTGTCTGGTCCAGCCCGCCGTAACGACACGGAATCCCTTGACCCACCTCAGTTGTTGGGTAAGATGGCGGTTGGGAAAACTCTTCATTGCAAGATCATCATTGGCCAGCTAGATACCCGCCGTAGGCCAACCTTCGATTTGGAGTTCCTTGTACAGTAGAACAACCTCCATATGAGGACACCTCTCTACAAAGAACATTTTCCATCACAAATACAGTAGAACATACTCCATGAGAGGACACTTTCGCTAGAGGACATCTCTCTACAAAGAACAGTTTCCATCACCAATACAGTAGAACAACCTCCATGTGAGGATACTCGCACTATAGGACACCTCTCTACAAAGGACAGTTTCCTTCACCAATACAGTAGAACATACTCCACGAGAGGATACTCGCACTATAGGACACCTCTCTACAAAGGACAGTTTCCATCACCAATACAGTAGAACATACTCCACGAGAGGATACTCGCACTATAGAACACCTCTCTACAAAGGACAGTTTCCATCACCAATACAGTAGAACATACTCCACGAGAGGATACTAGCGCTAGAAGACTCCTCTCTACAAAGGACAGTTTCCATCACCAATACAGTAGAACATACTCCATGAGAGGACACTCGCGCTAGAGGACACCTCTCTATAAAGGACAGTTTTCATCATCAATACAGTAGAACAACCTCCATGTGAGGATACTCGCGCTAGAGGACACCTCTCTACAAAGGACAGTTTCCATCACCAATACAGTAGAACCTCCATGAGAAGACACTCGCGCTAGAGGACAACTCTCTACAAAGGACAGTTTCCATCACCAATAGAGTAAAACCTCTATGAGAGGACACCTCTCTTCAAAGGATAGATTTCATTTGCAAAATTACCATTTTTACTATATTGCAACTCTCCGGTAAGAGGACACCTCTCCCTAAAGGACACTTTGGTTTTGCAATTAGGTGTTGTCTTTTACAGGGAGGTTCTACTGTAATTCATTTTATCTCGAGTTTTAAAATTGCGTTTTTGCTCTGGTGGACACTGTAACTGACTACGTCTAGAAGCGAACTTCTTTGCTACAGTATGAAGGCCAAGCATGTCATATCGTCTTACACAACCTATCCTACACAACCTCTAAGGCTTATCTATACTTAATAAAAAACTTTTTTGGTAAGATATCTTTCATGTCATTTGATTGGATGTTGACGGCCGTGATTATATTGTGGCGAAGAAATAACTTATTATTTAAATAAATTTAATATTATTCAATGAAAATATATCGAACAGATTTTTGAAAATATATATTACTCTCTATTTGTAAAATCAACTTTAAAATATTTCTTTGCTTGTTTGTTCAAGATTCCTTAGCTGTAGATACATGTAGTTTTGTTAATTTGTTAATAATTGTCGACTAGTCGCCGTGACGTCATCAATAAATACTTTCACACCTTCAGATATACAAAGACTTGATTTCTACGCTACAATATTTATATATGAAGAATTTAAAAGAACATGCGAGGAGGCGTTTCAAGGCTTGTGAATGTATCGGACACTAATTATGTTTGCTGCTGGTTTCCCCGAGTTGCCATAGCATTACCTTGTTAGCATAAACACCTATCCCCCGATTTACACGGTACTTGTTTTACACGTTTTCGCTTTTACACGGTTTTCCAAATAAGTTTTTTTTGTGTGTTTTTATCGCACTATACTAAATGCTACTGTGATTGAACACATGCGCTGTGTACACATCTCACGAGGAATCCCTAGTTTATGTGATGACTACATATTTTAACCTGTCAATGCATTTTATTTTTATTTTTGTGTACACCTATCCCTCAATTTACACGTTTTTCTCAGGAACGTATTTACCGTGTAAATCGGGGGATAGGTGTCTATGCAAATACATGACGCTTTACATCTATTTTAGAAAATGGTGTATGTATATAAGTAGAACTAGGATTCAAATTGAACATCCCCATGAAGAGAATGACAGGAAGTTACTGAAATGTCGGGAGTTGAACCATTGGTTGATGTGGATGTGTTTTTCTCTGAATCAACTTCCAATCAAAACAGAATCTTCAGAATTACCTTGTTGAGTAGTTTCTGTTGCTTCATTCAAATAATATAATAAAATTAAATATTTAATTTTCTTATTCTTATAATTAATGTGATTTTTATATCCTCTGCTATTGTTCGGCGGTACATATACTAAAATTGGAACGATACAGAGAAGATTAGCATGGCCCCTGCGCAAGGATGACACGCAAAATCGTGAAGCGTTCCTCTGCTATTTATTGTTTTAGACGCGTTTCTTTTTTAGAATATAAAAATTTCCTACTGCCCTTACAGCAATGTGAAATAATAGGAGGGCTTAACTCATTAATGGTTAATCCTCACATTATTTTACATTGCAATAAGGATAGTAACAAATTATTTGGAAAAAGAAACATAAGCATCAAAAATATATTCATTTTCTTATAACAGATTGTTCTCTAATGCATCATGGTAATATATTGTTGTATCTACATATGTGATTCTGTCTACATAGGTATAGTAAAGTCTAACTTGTAGACAGTAGTTTATGTCGGGTATAGAGAGATAGCCATTTTGACGGTGCAGCAAAGGGAAGCTGAAAGGGGCAGTCACCTTACTGGAGCTATATAAAGACTTATCTTTACCCTTGACCGTAGAGTATTTTGGGACCGTTCTGGTGTCCTCCTGAACCCCTCCGTTCCTTCTGGCACAGGGATCTGTCTGACGATTGCACGTAGGGTTTCCTTACAGGTCACTTGGCATAGGATAGGTTGTGTAAGATAATATGACATGCTTGGCCTTCATACTGTAGCAAATTGTTCGCATCTAGACGTAGCCAGTTACAGTATACACCAGGATAATAATGCAATTTTAAAACTCAAGCCAAAAACAATTATTTAAGAAACTCCCTGTAAATGACACCTAATTGCAGAGCCAAAGTGTCCTTTAGTGAGAGGTGTCCTCTCGAGGGAGAGTTTCTGAATAGTAAAAATGGCAATTTTGTAAATGAAAACTGTCTTTTGTAGAGAGGTGTCCTCTCATGGAGTATGTTCTACTGCATTGGTGATGGAAACTATCCTTTTTAGAGAGATGTCCTCTAGCTGGAGTGTCCTCTCATGGAGAATGTTCTACTGTATTGGTGATGGAAACTGTCCTTTGTAGAGAGGTATCCTCTAGTGCTAGTGTCCTCTCATGGAGTATGTTCTACTGTATTGGTGATGAAAACTGTCCTTTGTAGAGAGGTGTCCTCTAGTGCTAGTGTCCTCTCATGGAGTATGTTCTACTGTATTGGTGATGAAAACTGTCCTTTGTAGAGAGGTGTCCTCTAGTGCTAGTGTCCTCTCATGGAGTATGTTCTACTGTATTGGTGATGGAAACTGTCCTTTTCAGAGAGGTGTCCTTTCGTGGAGTGTGTTCTACTGTACAAGGAACTCCAAATCGAAGGTTGACCTACAGCCAGGCTTTGTCAAAGCCGATGCTTCAAAAATATCTAAATACGATCCATTTTTAATTATTATTTTACTTATTCCTAGTACACGTGGTACAGGCCATGATAATCATGGTTGGTAGAAGTTGGCGACTGCTTTTACTGTAAGTGTACCACATGTCTACACATGTGAAAAGCAGTTCAACTTTGCACTTACAAATGTGCCACAGCCCTGTTTTGGTTACTTGCACTCACTGGTAGGGTTGGACTTCGCAAGAATCGATGGTCATTAGAGAATTTATTTTTAATTAGAGAGATATTGAATGAAATCAGATAAATTTATTAAAGAAGTTTTTAAGTTGACGAAATTCTAGCGAAATTTTAAGTGAAAATTTTGATAGTATTTCTCAAAGAAAGATGATGAAATGATAAGTGGTCAATTTTATGTTTATTTTTTTAAGAAATTGCAATAGATTTTTTATAGTTGCACTTTGGCTCGTTCCCAGAATATAAATTGATGACGTGAGGATAAGAATTTTTTATCCTTTTCGTCAGTCAACGAGCTCCCTTACTCTGAAGTGGTCAGTATTTTACTTATCTCGCTGTATCCCACTGCTGATATCATCTTTTTACAGTTACACCTTTATAATACAATATAATGCGACTTGTGATTGTAAAACGACATTCGAAAATTATCCCGCATGAGTTTCTTTTCAACGAAAAATCAAAATTTATTTTAAGAAGAAATAACGATTATTTCTAACCTTAGGGATGAAGTATGAAAGGATGAATTGTGAAGAGTAATGATAAACGAATAAATAAAATTACTCTTCACAATTCATCTTTCATACTTCATCCCTAAGGTTAGAAATAATCGTTATTTCTTCTTAAAATAAATTTTGATTTTTCGTTAGAAAAGAAACTCATGCGGGATAATTTCCGAATGTCGTTTTATAGTTACACCTTCAGCCTATATGCTATATACAGTAGTAACTCCCTTTGGCGGACACCCCGCTAGCGAACACTTCTCCACAAAGGACAGTTTTCATTTGCAAAATTACCATTTTTACTAATTAGAAACAATCCGGTAAGAGGATACCTCTCCCTAAAGGACACTTTGGCTCTGCAATTAGGTGTTGTCCTTCACAGGGAGGTTCTACTGTATTTAGCAACTCTCAGGTAAGAGGACACCTCTCCCTAAAGGACACTTTGGCTCTGCAATTAGGTGTCCTTTACAGGGAGGTTCTACTGTATTCAGAAACTCTCCGGTAAGAGGATAGCTCTCCCTAAAGGACACTTTGGCTCTGCAATTAGGTGTCCTTTACAGGGAGGTAGTTCTACTGTATTTAGTAACTCTCCGGTAAGAGGACAGCTCTCCCTAAAGGTCACTTTGGCTCTGCAATTAGGTGTCCTTTACAGGAAGGTTCTACTATATTTTATTTCAATACACAAAACGTGATATCCAGGCTAAAGATAATTTCGTCGATTTGCATTTTAAAAACAGAAACAGTTATAAACTTATTATACAAGAAAATAAATAAATAAAAAAGAAACAATAATATATATTAGGAACCTTATCCTTTCAGGTTAGAAAGATAATCATAAATATATTTAGAAAAATACTTAAATCTTTTAGAATTCTCTCTGGTATTTACAAATTGATATAAATCTACAAAATATTTACTGTCTGCTGTCTAGCGCTAAAGAAGAGTAGGCATTCCAGCAGTAGATGTCTCCTTAATGAAAATTCTACTAAAAAAACTTGAAAACGCCCAATATGGGGTTATAGCCTTTATAGAGCATCATTTAATATATTACCTTGCTTTAACAATTATATATTCACAAAGCAATAACACGCCATCTATACATATAAAATGAAAGGATTTAAAAGCATGAATGTTTCTTTTATACATAATGTAATTGAATGTAATTCTACTGTCCTAAAAGCTTATATCCATAGTTTTCTTGAATACAATTTCTAAGATTCCACCATTCATTGTAGCATATATAAGCAGAATGATCCAATACAGTGTTAGAGCTCTAAGAATCAGTCTTGTGGATTAAATTAACGAAACTGCTGGGAGAGTTCACTACTGATTAGACAAGCCCTCCCAATATAATTCTTCATCGAAGACAGTAGAAGTTTGTTTTATATTTAAAAAAAGAAACATTCATGCTTCAATTCTTCCATTTTTGTATATAGATGGCAGGTTATCGTCTTATATTTAATTATTAAATTAAAAAGGCATATATTAATTTTTAAATATAAAATAGGCGTTATTGTTAATTTTCAAAATATTCATACCTATATTTTACAAGAATTATTTTGTCCATAATATAAATATATATATAAATTTTTCTCCCATTGAATATAACAAAATATATTTAAAAACTTAATGCTGTTGACGTTATGTGGCGCTGAGTTTGTTGTTGACACACTTTAAAATGTTATAACACCTTGATAAAGGTTGGCGTTCAGCCAACTGAAATATTGGTAAAATAAATGATATTTTGATCCAATTTCCTTTTTAATCCTCTCAAATCCTTTTTAATTAAAGATTTATTTATGTTTTGCTTTATTTTTCAAAATAATTAATTATTTATTTAGTATGCCTTTATTGTTTACATTGTGTTTTGCCATATAGTCTGATATATGCATATTATGACTATATAAAGCAATGGTAATGGAAAATAAATCTTTCTTTTGGTAAAACAGAGATTATTTCTCTCTCCCTAGATGTGGTATATATCTTCTAATAGTGGATCGATTCAGCGCTTTTACTCGAACTTTCATCGAGTTCCAGAATAACGTTACTAGGTGCCACTTAAAAAGAACAACCTACCTTATGATCTTTACAACAAGGAATAATATTAGATAATAAACACAAGGTAATAAGACCAAATCCAAATAAATAAATAGTGTGTGACGTTTCGGTAACAGCGTTGTTACCATCTTCAGACAAAAGTACTGAATGAGTGTGTGACGTTTCGGTAACAGCGTTGTTACCATCTTCAGACAAAAGTATTGAATGAGTGTGTGACGTTTCGGTAAAATCTATAATCCAAATTGTACCTTATCAATATTAGATAATAAAAAGGGAATATATTGGATTTAATAAAAGATTTATTTACCAATATTTCGGTTTTCTGAACGCCAAACCTCTACACTATGCGGCGCTGAGTTTGTTTATACAAAAATATAATGCCTTGATAAAGGTTTGGCGTTCAGCCAACCGAAATATTGACAAATAAATCTTTTATTAAATCCAATATATGCCTTTTTATTATCTAACTAGCGGATGTACCCGGCTTCGCCCGGTTTTTAGCCGAGTAAAGGTTTGTCTAACGAACATTTGTTAAAACAATTCTCTATAAACTTATTTTTAAAAAAGATATATTTTGATAATTTGAAACTAGTAAATTTGAATCTCTCGATAAAGTGAACATTTTTTCTCGGTCCCTTGAAAAATACTCGATAAATTGAATAAAATCAATATTAATTGGTTCCCTCGGTAATTGGAAGTTAAAGGAATAGTATCATGCCTTGGAATTGTATCATTATTCTTGTCTCAAATAAATTGCTGTGTCATCCTGAATTTTGTCTTTCCTAATTTTCTACATTACAAAATCATCATTTTATCTATTCTCCCAATATATATATATATATTGTAGATAAATGATAAAACTATCTTACTTTTGATAAATAATCTTTAAGATAATAAACTTAGTGATAATAAAACTTATAGATAAAAACACTTGTTATCCCCCGCTTGGGGACGCTGCTTGCGAGTTAAATCTACAAATCTGCAAATAACTCTAAGGATATTCAAGATATTCAAGAAATTATTTTTCGAAAACCTTCCCGGGGATATACCTAATAATATCCCAAAATTTCACGGTGATTGGATGTATGGTGTTTCAATCTATAGAGTACAGACAGACATTCAATTATATATATATATATATATAGATGAATTAAATATGGATTGCTCTATTTTCAAAATGAATAATATATGTGAAGGTTATTCACATATTAAAACAAAGTGTGAACGTGGGATTCGATCCCGGTTCATGACTGTCGGGAATCGAGGGTTTTAAACACTTGTCAGCCGACTTCTGAACTAATCATAAAGATGAAATTTGTACAGAATTTGTATTATTTATTTAGAAATTAACTCTTTTTAGTATTGTTTTAATTCAATAATACTCTAATATCTAACATATTTTCATTCTAAAATGTTCCTTAAAACCTTTTTTTTTTTAAATCTGTAAATTGCTTTTCTCAAATACACACAATACTTACCAATTTGATTTCTTTTAACTAAATTTGCATACCAACCTTTTGTACATATATCAATTGTGTTGATATATATATTTTATCTTTTCATCTAACTAAAAAATAAGTCGGTGGAATAGTGGGTAACACCCACGATTCCCGACAGCCATGAACCGGGATTGAATCCCGTGTTAAAATTTTGTTTAATATGTGAATAACCTTCACATATTATTCACTCCTTCAATTATCATGAACTAGGTTGCTCTTGTTGAGCGGTACCTATTAATGTGGATTTGAACCAGGTAACTAACTTGCATACAAATTCTCTACATATTTAAAATATCCTTCTTTCTTCTTTCAAATTTTTTGTTTATTTTTAAAGTGCAAGTGTCCCTAGGGGGACATAGCGCTCTAAGTCGAAATCTATATTAATAAAATGGAAATTTCATAAGTGGACATCACTAAAAACTTTCGTTATAAAAAATAAAGATGAAATTTAGAAATGTAAAATTTTTTTCATCGTTATTATCAAAATTATCATTATTATCATGAAGTTATGTAAAGATGTTCAACGAATTTATTAGTGAAAACGAATTTTACTGGAGACGGATACCAATCTAGATTATTGTATCATCCTAAAGAAATCTTATAAAGACAATTTGGTCGAAATCATTAGACAGGTCTTTTTTTGACAATTCAATATATTTTATTGAGACTCTCAGTTAATTGTTATAAAAAAATCAAAGATAACTCATTATACTACTGTCCTTACTGAAATGGAAAAATTATATATTTATAAATGTATATAATTCTACTGTCCTCAAAGCTTATGTCTATAGTTCATCTAAAATACCCATTCAAAGAGTCTAGCATCAGTATCACTATAAAAGGAAGTTCGAAAAATGCAATATAACAGCGGTATGGTAGATTAAACTGGCGAAACCGCTGGGAAGGTTCACTATTGATGAGCCAGGCCCTCCCATTAATTTTTCCATTGCAGTAAGGACAGTAGAAATTTAATAAATTGAAGTAGCGATTTAATAAATTGAAAGAAGACAAGTTTCTTTAATCATTTAACGACGCAAGCTTTCGGGCAAAAACCCTTCAACAAGCAAGCTAAAGCATAAATACGACACTATGAACGTAGATACTAATGGCTGAAGTGTATATGTATACATATATTATTTACATATCTATAGCAAAGAAACATGTGAATGAGTAATTTAACGGTTTGAAAAATAATAATCATAGAGGATAATTTAAAGAGATGCAAATTCATAACTGGAGGCAGGAAATATTAATGAAGTATATGATATGTCTGATGTGGAGTTAGTGTATATAAATGAGAAAATTACATAAGGGCCAGGAGAGCATGATAAGCGTCGGGGAGGTCAATTTTACGGTTGATACTGTTCTGTTTATGGGATTCTATGGATTCTAGTATAAGTCTTTGGTGTTGGTTGTGAATGTATTTGTAATGTATGGTGGGGTGTTTGGTGTTAAAAGAATGGCCTGTATTTTGTATATTATGTAGAAATTGTTTATTTTAAAAAAGAATCATACGTGTCTATAATAGTTTCAAATTTTGATGAATCATTATACACGTTTTCGAGATATGGAGAAAAGAGTTGCTTGCTTGATCATATTGGATTGTTCTGTATTTGTGTAGCATATTCTTTGTATTGTATTGTATGTGCTAATATGAATGTTGTGATTCAGGGATGAAAGTGTCTCTTGGGGTCGGCAAGGTGCTGATTAGCGCCCTCTTTTCCCGGTTGGCCAGTCTGACATTGCGTCATCCATGGGCTCTGATCGTGATACCACTGCTGTTGACGGCTGTGTTGGCCCCGGGGCTACGACATATGACCATCCGGGATGACATTCAAGAGATCTACACCCCACATGGCGGTCGATCACGTATCGAAAAGGAACTTGTATCTCGACATTTCCCTCTCAACCTCAGCTTAAACTTCGATCAGAGTCGGGCTCTCGACTTTGGCATGTTTGGTCGTGCCATCCTGACTTCACGTGATGGTGGTAGTGTACTACGTTCATCAGAATTCCAAGAGATTGTTGAACTTGATCGTCTCATCCGAAATATTTCCTTTATCCAGGATGGCCAAACATGGCGATATCAAGATGTTTGCGTTCGTAATCATGGCGAATGTTTCAGAAATGAAGTTCTTGATTTACAAAAACGTGTAAGTTCTTTTGAAAGTAAACGTTCAAAGTTTTCATATCCCATTCAATTCAATAATATGACTTATGATTTCATCTTCTATGGTACATCACTTGGAGGTGTAATGACTGACGAAGATGGAAAAGCTGATTCAGCTGAATCTCTAGCCCTAATTTACCATCTTGATAGCAGTTCTTCTTTCAAAAGTAAACTTGCACTTAGATGGGAAGAAAGGTTTCTTGAGCTTCTTGAGAATATACATTTCGAACATACAAACGTCTATAGATTCTCATCGCTGTCCCTCAGCAAGGAGTTGGAGAACAGTACGCTACTGGCTTTATCTTACTTTACAGTTGCTGTTACCATCATGTTCATCTTCTCAGTTGTCACCTGTCTCATGGCGGATTGTGTACGAAGCAAGCCATGGTTGGGTATCTGCGGGAATGTATCCAGCCTGCTTGCTGTATCGGCCAGTTTGGGACTATGCCTCGTGTGTGGAGTAAAGTTTGTCAGCATCAACCTGGCCATCCCTTTCATCATGCTGGGTATGTTTGTCTTCAGCGCTCTTGATATATCTCCAATAGTATAAAAGATTCTTCCTTTACCTCAGCTCTCTGGAGAGGCATATTGGACTATAGATTTAAGGACAAAACCCAATCATCTATAGAATCTCTATACACTAGGATGATAAAATGTTTACTTGTTATATTACAAGAATTCTGTAAATGGTATAATGCACAATGGTATAAGGCACATGCAGATGAATCATAATCCGAGACTATATCTTCGATATTCATGCTATTGTTAAAAGTTAAATAACACTGCGAATAATAAGAATAACTTTCTAATATCAGAAATGTATTAACTTTGTAAGATGATATGCATTCATGGATAAAACTTAAGGAAGTTGAACCTTTTACCATGTATATCGGGATTCAGACAATAACTTTGAAAGATATTACAGTGACCTTTATTGAAGACACACGAGATAACATACACTCATGGACAAAACTTAAAGAAGTTGTACCTTTTACCATGTAAATCGGAATTTAGACAATAACTCTAAAAGATATTACAGTGACACTTATTGAAGACACACGAGATAACATACACTCATGAACTAAAAATTAAGGAAGTTGTACCTTTTAACATGTATATCGAGATTCAGACAATAACTCTGAAAGATATCACATTGACCTTTATTGAAGACACACGAGATAACCAAGTGTGAATAAAATTGCTTCTGTCTTCTTAAATAAAAACAGACGACTGGATCGCTTTTCATTTCCTTATATTTTGTCCATGACGGCAATTTTTAACAGGATCTCTGCTGATGGTGTTAATTCAAATGTTTTACTGAATTATACAAATGAAAGGAAGAGGTAAATGAATGTGTCCTTTGCAGGGATTGGGATGGACGATGCATTCGTGATGCTGGCGGCTTGGAGGCGTACAGACCCCGGGCTGTCTCTGGAGGCACGGCTGCGGGAAACGTACTGTCACGCTGGGGTCTCCATCACCATCACATCCCTCACTAATCTCACATCCTTCCTGGTGGGAATGGCCACTCCCTTCAGTGCTACTAACATCTTCTGTACCTATACCGCCGTGGCTGTTGTCTTCACCTATCTCTACCAGATCACCTTCTTCGGTGGATGCTTCGTGCTGCTGGCCCGAGCTGAGGTTGCCAATCGTAACGCTCTCACCTTCAGGCCATCTCTTCCCAAGTCCCTCTCACGTAAGTCAAATCTACCCCCAGAATGAACCTCCTTGTAACTGACTTTTTGTTCTTTATAGTCATGGTTTTCTATAGCCATGGTTCACTATAGCCATGGTTCACTAAAGCCGTTGTTCCTTATAGCCATGGTTCACTATAGCCACGGTTCACTATAGCCATGGTGTTCTATAGCCATGGTTCACTATAGCCATGGTTCACTAAAGTCATTGTTCACTATAGTCATGGTTCACTATAGCCATGATTCACTAAAGCCATTGTTCACTATAGCCATGGTGTTCTATAGCCATGGTTCACTAAAGCCGTTGTTCCCTATAGCCATGGTTCACTAAAGCCGTTGTTCACTATAGCCATGGTTCACTAAAGCCGTTGTTCCCTATAGCCATGGTACACTAAAGCCGTTGTTCACTAAAGCCGTTGTTCACTATAGCCATGGTTCACTAAAGCCATGATGCTCTATAGCCATGATACTATATAGCCATGTTTCAATCCTTTGTCCTGGATAGATTTAGTACTTGAATATGTCTTTATGTCAAAGAAATCTCCCCATATATCGCTCTTACCTCAACTTATAAGATAACTTGTGCATCGAATATTGTATTAAATACAAAACCCAATGTTAAAATATATATACAGTAGAACCTTCCTGTACAAGACAACACCTAATTGCAGATCCAAACTGTCTTTTAGGGAGAGATATTCTCTTAGCAGAGAGTTTCTAAATAGTAAAAATAGTAATTTTGTAGATGAAAACTGTCCTTTGTAGAGAGGTGTCCGCTAAAGGGAGGTTCTACTGTATATATAAACGTCAAAACTAGACCATCTATTGACCTTCGCAGCAAACAAGCGGACTCGGTTCGGTGACAAAGCAACAACACAGCTTCGACAAACTGAGAATGTCTAACTAGAGACAATGGTTTCATGCTAATGACCCTCGTCAGTCTAGGATAGGAAAGGTGACCTTTATTTTTAGATAAATAACCCCTCGGCAAAATTTCCCATCTATAAAACCTAACATGTTTAAACTTAATTTAGACACAATACAACCAACCGCATCAAATTAGGTCTGTTTTAGGTGACCTTGATAAGGGGTTTCGATTTTACAGTGGAGAAAAAACAATTACAATTTAACAATGACCTTCTAGAAACCTAATTACGCTACACAATTAGAGGGGAGAAATCGACGCCTAATTATCATTATCAATAATTATACGAATTAATATAATTATTATAATGATTTGGAACCTCTATTTTTCATATAGAGAAGAAACACAGGTTGGGGAGTATAGATTCTTTATATTGTTGCACCAGGCTGCGGTTTGGTAGATCCTTCAGTCTTGATTCTCTCCTCAGACATGTCTTGCATCTTTCCAGAACGTGTCTCAACCATTCTACAAGGTTAAACCAGTCAATAATAAGACAACTATATTTTTAGGTAGCACCTAGAATCTCTCTTTATTTATCATATCAAAGTTTGAAGCTGGTGGTGTATTCAGTATATCAAAATACAAATGTTTTATAGTACATAATATTTTATAGTAATAATCTGTTTAATAAAAATAAATAAATATATTTTATTTTAAGGTGAAATATCGACTATTTCTATCCTTTTTTTTTTTTTTTTGATGAATTATGAAAGGGTGAATTATGAAGAGTAATGATGAACGGAAAAATAAAAATGTCCAGGGATGGGAATCGAACCCACAATGTTCCGCTTATGTCCCATCCCTGGACACTTTTATTTTTCCGTTCATCATTACTCTTCATAATTCACCCTTTCATAATTCATCCAAAAAGGTTAGAAATAGTCAATATTTCACCTTAAAATAAAATTTTAATTTATCAT
This sequence comes from Cordylochernes scorpioides, assembly GCA_030710605.1. Lineage (NCBI taxonomy): Eukaryota > Metazoa > Arthropoda > Arachnida > Pseudoscorpiones > Chernetidae > Cordylochernes > Cordylochernes scorpioides. Next base: position 82,075,079 of record CP092863.1, on the reverse strand, counting down.
TGAAAAGAAACTCATGCGGTGTAACTTCAAGTGTCGTTTTACAATCACAGGCCGCAGTATATTATAATGTATTATAAATAAATATATAATATAAATTTTAAATTTGCGCATTAATCATGATGCAACAATATAGGTACTCGTAGATGGTCGTATTTTCCTAAAATCTTGAATGATTGTCCTCTTATAAAAGAATCTCTTTTCTTCGACTTGTGTTTCCTTCTTTAGCGATTAGGAGATGATTGTTGTGTTATGTCTTCTTAACTCATAAGCTGGCGATATCCATGGCCTTTCAGAACTTCTATTGCTAATATTTTGATGTATTCTTCCCCTCGACACTCTATTCTATCCACCTAGCTCTCCAGCAATACCATCCTACTGTGATCTTGGAACGATAATGCGGTATCGTAAATATTGAGGCTGCCTGGCCGGTATTCATATTTCTTGAAAATAAAGATACTTCGGCCAGTAAATCTTTTTATTACCTCGACGTTTCGTCGTTAGTAATAGATATCGATTTATATATACTATTGGAAAATCTTTGTAAATAATATTATTATTTTTATATTTATTTTTGTTTATATTTTTTCTCATTATATATATATGTATATTATAATTTATTTCAAAGATCATAGTCTTTTGTGAGTTAAATATTTATTTTTGACTCGTGCTTTAGATGTTGTACAAAAATTTTAAATATCGCGTGAGAACGCCCTTGGAACTTTAGAAAGATTTTTAACGCCTTGCTAAATGTTTAATTTTTGTTTGCTCCTGACGAAGACAAAAGATTTTTGTCGAAACGTCGAGGTAATAAAAGATTTACTGGCCGAAGTATCTTCATTTTCAAGAAAGATAATGCGGTAGTTACCAATTGCATTCCATATCGTAGAGAAAAAGCCATTTTATCGTTGTAATAATGGCTTATTTGCATAACTATTATATATATTGCATACTAGTAGATATAAGAATACTCCTCCTAATTGTGTGAGAATTACACTAATGGACAAAACTAAGTAGGCTATAAATTTTAGTATGCATATCGGGATTGAGACAATAACTTGAAAGATATTACAGTGACCTTTATTGAAGACACACGAGATAACATACACTCATGGACAAAACTTAAGGAAGTTGTATCTTTCAGCATGTATATCGGGATTGAGACAATAACTCTGAAAGATATTACAGTGACTTTTATTGAAAACACACGAGATAACATACACTCATGGACAAAACTTAAGGAAGTTGTATCTTTCAGCATGTATATCGGGATTGAGACAATAACTCTGAAAGATATTACAATGACCTTTATTGAAGACACACGAGATAACATACACTCATAGACAAAACTTAAGGAAGTTGTATCTTTCAGTATGTATATCGGGATTGAGACAATAACTCTGAAAGATATTACAGTGACCTTTATTGAAGACACACGAGATAACATACACTCATGGACAAAACTTAAGGAAGTTGTACCTTTTACCATGTATATCGGGATTGAGACAATAACTTTGAAAGATAGTACAGTGACCTTTATTGAAGACACACGAGATAACATACAATCATGGACAAAACTTAAGGAAGTTGTACCTTTCACCATGTATATCGGGTTTCAGACAATAACTCTGAAAGATATTACAGTGACCTTTATTGAAGATACGAGATAACATACACTCATGGACAAAACTTAAGGAAGTTGTACCTTTCAGCATGTATATCGGGATTGAGACAATACCTCTGAAAGATATTACAGTGACCTTTATTGAAGACACACGAGATAACATACACTCATGGACAAAACTTAAGGAAGTTGTACCTTTTAGCATGTAAATCAGGATTGAGGCAATAACTCTGAAAGATATTACAGTGACCTTTATTAAAGACACACGAGATAACATACACTCATGGACAAAACTTAAGGAAGTTGTACCTTTCAGCATGTATATTGGATTGAGACAATAACTCAGAAAGATATTACAGTGACCTTTATTGAAGGCACACGAGATAACATACACTCATGGACAAAACTTAAGAAAGTTGTATCTTTCAGCATGTATATCGGGATTGAGACAATAACTCTGAAAGATATTACAGTGACCTTTATTGAAGGCACACGAGATAACATACACTCATGGACAAAACTTAAGAAAGTTGTATCTTTCAGCATGTATATCGGGATTGAGACAATAACTCTGAAAGATATTACAGTGACCTTTATTGAAGAAAAGGACATCTCTTTATCGTGTAACTGAAAGTTACCGATGGCTTAACCCAGTACAATATCACATTAGGACTATTTTTGTCCAATTACCTTTAAACTTTAAAGTTCATTTTAATAGGATACAAACTTGGATATATTATTTCTGTGAAAGATAGATACTTCGACCAGTTGGAGTTTTTTTTTTTTCAACGTTTCAACAAAAATCTTTTGTTTTCGTTAAGAGAAATAAATAAAGCATTTGGCAAGGTGTTAATAATTGTTCTGAGGTTGTTCTAACTGGCTGAAATGTTTATCTTTCACAGAAATATGAATGCCGGCCAGGCAATCTTAATCTTCAAAAATAAAAGAAACTTCGGCCAGTAAACCTTTCCTAAATATTTTTCTCGCTTTCCCCATGTGCACGTGAGTCTTTGTTTGAAAAGGAATTTATTTACACATCTGTGTTCTAAAACTTTCCTCACTACCTCTTTTGCGTATGAATCTATTTACAATTGATCTGTAGAAATTATAGAGTTCTATTGCTATATCTTTCTTTTCTGAAATAGTTCTCAGCGTCTGCAGTGGGTTGCTAAATCTCCAGAAGGTGTTTTTAAGAGTAATATAATATCACATTTGTGCTACTTTTTTCAAATTAATTTTAAGTTTTAAAGTCCATTTAAAGTCTTTAGTAAAAGGATTTACTGGCCGAAGTGTCTTTTATTTGAAGAAATATGAATGCCGGCCAGGCAGGCAGCCTCTATCTTTACGAAAACCTCTATCTTGGATATATTTATTTGATTTATAGAATCCATACAGTCAGTAAACTGGCAGAAATCTTGTTTATAATTCTGAAACTTTGGAATTTTATTTTCGACCGTTGACCAGTTTCTCTGGTCAGTTTTAGTATCAATCAAGAAGGAAGTTGATATTTTAAAACGATCGCTAACAATACCTCAAGGAAAAATCAAGAAATGACTTATTTCCTTGTCCCGTTTACTGAGTCTTCTAGGATGGTTTCTTTAACCCTTGGATTCTTCCTTTTCTTATAATGGAAGCAGAGACGAAGATTTGTGAGGATTTTAACATAAAAGAGTTGGCTCTTTGATGTCATATTATCTGCCAAGAAATTACTTTTTTCCTTGTCCTGTGTGCTGAGGTTTCTAGGATGGTTTCTTTAACCCCTGGCTTCCTTTTTCTTTAATGGAAGCAAAGACGAAGATGTGTAAGGATTTTAATATAAAAGAGTTGACTCTTTGATGTCACATTTTCTGCAAAAGAACGAAGCCAGTATATATATGGCACGAGTGTATATATATGTTGTAATAATAAAAAATTATGAGTGGAACCGACAAGGTCACAGTGGGCTCCTCATCCAACATGCAGTCATGGGGCCGAAAGTTAAGGCGCACTAGCCTGAAGACAAAAAAAAGATCACATACATAGGAACATGGTTACCTCGGTTTAGGGGGTGGTTTCCGGGAAGTGTGAGACTAAGGGGAGTCCTTGGAACGCTCTGGCCAATCGGGTATCATGGCAGCTAACTATTCTCCTACCCTGCCTGTCTGTTCTGGGTACCTCCTCTGTCTCCCTCACAGAGCCCCGGCTTATATGATAATTGTGACGTCAGAGGGGGAGGGCGTTCAATCAGGGACCGCCACGACTAATGTCTATAAATCTCTCTTGTTTATATTACCCTTCCCAGCTCACCGTCCCTTTCTCTCACAGGTATCCGTTTTATTTAGCGCCATTTTGTAGTTACATATGAGTTTGAATTTATATACAACATTCAACATATACAATACGTCAGTTATATAGATACTGTTTGAATAGAATTTGTTCCTAACAATCAATTTTCCATTGTAGCTATCTAACCTATTCCTGGATGTGTTTGCAGATCACAAAGGTCGGTTATACCGTCTCCTCTGTACAGGCGGAAGAAATCCCAGACAACCAAATCATCCTGAAGATAACGCTGAGCATTTCGGAATGGTCTTCTTGAGAGATAAGATGGGATCCTTCTTGTCACGTCCTTCTGTTAAGGCAGGAGGGATCTTGATCTTTGTGTTGTACCTCTCAGGAGGCTTCTACGGCTGTACGCGGGTGAAGGAAGGCCTTGAAATCCATAATCTCTTCACTTACCATTCCTATGCTTCCGAATTCAGCAATATCGAGTATAAATACTTCGTCAAGTACTTCTATAGGATTCAAGTGGTTGTAGATCAACCCTTAGACTACCATAGGCCAGAAGTCCAACGGAACATTGATAATCTTTTCCTCAAAATCTATTCTTCACCATGGATTGCGGATTCCTCCCTCTCAGAAAACTGGCTTCATTACTTCCGCGTCTTTCTCAACGATAAACGAGCGTTTTTCATGTGCCGTCAATATAACTTAACAGTGAAACAAGATTTCCTTGACTGTTTACGCTTAAAGTTTCTTACTTTTCCACCAGCGAAGAGATTTTCAAGAGATATCGTTTTTAATGAGAATTTTACAGATATTGTAGCATCAAGATTTTTTGTACAGAGTTATGATACAATTGACTCTGTTCGGGCAAAAGAGATGATGACAAAATTGAAACGTATAACAGATGAAGCACCATTCAAGACGATTGCATATAACTTTTTCTTCGTATTTTTGGATACGCTAGATGTGGTATGGGATGTTACCATCCAGGCTGTCTGTATTTCTGCCGTTATCATGATGTTGATCACCTTCTTCTTCATTCCAAATTTTGTATGCTCCCTATGGGTTGCTTTTTCAATCGTATCCATTGAGATTGGCGTTCTTGGATATCTTACCTTATGGGAGGTAAACCTTAACCCCACACTTATGGTTGGCCTTATTATGTGTATAGGCTTTTCTGTTGATAACTCAGCGCATATTGCATATGCCTTTGTATCAGCTAAAGGTAAAGATTCAGATGAACGTATGAGAAATGCTCTTCATTATGTTGGTATGCCAATTTTGCAAGCATGCATCTCAAGTGTTGTTGGAATACTTGTTCTTGCAGATCCTCCCTCATACACTTACCTAGTACTGTTCAAAACAGTCCTTATGATAATGTCACTCTCAGGAATCCATGGCGTATTCTTCCTACCTATTCTTCTATCGACATTCGACAAACTTTTAAGCCGAAAGGATCCTCTTTTCTCAAACAAGGATTCTAATAAACCAGCAGAAACAGTCAAAATGCTCTCAGCAGAAAAGGAAAATATAACTATAGTACCATCAGCATAAAATTCCTTCTTTTTAAAATAAATCATCCCTAGTGGTTCTCATCTTCACATATTAAGGTAAAATTTGATCCTAAAAATTATTATTTGAGGATTCAATAGGTAATTTTTAGCGCAGAAATGTTCGTCTTCCAAAAATTCGTCTCTCCTTTTCTTATATTGAAAAGAATTAACGTTGAATAATTCCATTTTTTAATACAGAGGGTGCTATTTATTGCTTACTTTTTTACATATTTGATTTTTATTCTTTTCAAGTAGGAAGGATATAGAGATGATGTTTGAAATGGGATTTTAATTTGGACAAAGATAACCTGATGTTTTTAAAGAAAGAAAAATCAATATTTTAGTTAAATATTTGTGATGGGATTAAGTACAAACACTGTGTGCTGAGGAAGAGAAGTCCTATCCCTACAATGGCGCCACAACAGTGGGGCCTACGTTGATCTCTAACTATGCTAAAATATATTGTAATGTATATATTTAAAATTATATTTATTATTTTATTTTATAAATAAAGAGATAAATATATAAAGGAAAGCTTCATATTAATTAATTTCTTAAAAGTTCATTTAAAAATGAGAAATTTCATTTTTATTTCATTTTAATATTTTTTTTTACAAATTGACTTATTTTATTTAATTTTATTATTAGTCATATTTGTAATATTTTGGTTTGGTTTAAAATATATATAATTTGATTATTTTGAAATCAGAAATTCAAATTTTCATTTCTAAAAGGATTTCGAACTTTGATATTTGAAATATTATGTGAGATATTAAATGTTTTATTTGTAATTTTAGATATGTTTAATGTATACTTAAGAAAATATATTTGAATCCTTAGTATTCACACACGCAATCCGTATTTTATATAATACCTGTTTATTATATAAATTTATTTATTTTTAATTTGACGTTGATATTTTTCTGTAAGTATATTTTAGCATTAGAAATTTTAAAAATTGCTTACCTATTATTGAATTTCAAAAACACACTCCAAGTTCCAAAATCACTTTAATAGGTACCACTCAAAACGAACAACCTAGTTTACGATAATTGCAACAATGAATAATAAGTGAAGGTTATTCATATATTAAACAAAATGTTAATGCGAGATTCAATCCCGGTTCATGGTTGTAGGGAATCGAGGGTGTTACCCACTTGTCCACCGACGTTCTTAAAAAGACACTGAATTAATTTTTTTTTTATTAATTTACATTATTATATTGTTTTGAAAATAGAGCAATCCATATTTAATTCATTAGATAACACTATGTGGCGCTGAGTTTGTGTATACAAAGATGTAATGCCTCGATAAAGGTTTGGCGTTCAGCCAGCCGAAATATTGGCAAATATATATTTTATTAAATCCAATATATGCCTTTTTATTACATTATTATACATTAATAGAACAATTTTTATATATCTTCAAATTTACTTTCTCTCAAATTTATAAAGGATTTCCCTGTATAACTTATATAAAAACATGTTTATACCAAAAATGCATTCAATAATGTACAAATTTCTTCTGAAATTTCTAACCGAGAGAGAACTATAAGCTTGTATATCAAGATATATACACCAATGGACAAAACTTAAGGAAGTTATACCTTTTAGCATGTATATCGTTATTCAGATAATAACTAACGAATGATATCACAGTGATATTTATTGAAGATACAAGAGATAACCAACTATGAACAAAATTGTCTTTGTCTCGTTAAAGACAATTAAAATAATTTGATTGACATATTGTCAATGTCTGCACTATTTAAAAAATAATAAGCATTATATACACTATGTACAATAAATATGGCGCCTCTGCCAGCGCTGCAGAATTTGGTGGAGAATCGTCAGTAGGTCTCCAGAGCGACACCATGTATTTCGCGATCTACGAAGAATATGTAGATAACGTACTTCGCCGCTGAGGAGATGGTGATGGCGTGGTCCTCGAGACCTTTGTCTCCTTAAAATAAAATAGAAATAGATCTTCAAAAAAGATTCACTGGCCGAAGTATATTTAATTTGAAGGCCTATGAATACCGGCCAGGCAGCCTCTATCTTAACAGAGATAGGTGATGTCAAAGATATTCCACTTCCTTAAGTTTTGTCCATGAGTGTAAATCCCACCAAGCATTCGTAAACTACAAAAATAACTTTTATAAATGTATTAATAGAGATTTTATCTGGCTTATTAATTAATACATAAGAATGGTGGGATGAGGAATGCTTGTTGTTAATTTGAAACAGCCTCTTCTTTCTCTATGTGCCATTGTATCCTTGGATTCCTTGGAATCCTTCCTTCAGTATATCCAGTTATGTTAATAAAATGTCACTATTTGCATATATATTCTTTATTTCACAACATTGACATCGAAGAAAATATAGTATGTGATACGATTAATGTGGAATTGGACTTGTTTCAGAGATGACAATAGCTGTTTGTGAAAGAATTGGATAATACAATGACAATACAGAGCAAGCGTGACTGTGTTGGGCAGAACTGGCTGGAATTTGACTGTGTTAGACAGAACTGGCTGGAATTTGACTGTGTTAGACAGAACTGGCTGGAATGTTATAGCAAGTACATTCATGCCAAATTTATGATCTTCCAACAATTCTTTAACAGTGCAACATTTTCTATGTCTTTTCTATGTTCATATAAGGTTTGGAAGTTACAGTTTACATTACAAAAACTATAACAAGACTCAGAAAAAAACACTATAAAGGAATGACAATACAACCAGATGACAAAATAACCTATAGGACATGGAGCAATTGTCCTGGTGTGGAACTAACACCTACTCACATATTCTCATGTCCAGCAATGGCCGCAGCCTTGCAGAAAATTGACATGGACCCAGAACAGCAGCTTTACACATCCAAGATAGGGGGCATTGCGACTGCTGTGATAGAGATGTATGGAGACATCTGAAACTCTTCATTGGACACGACAACAACAACAGAAGATTGACATGGACCCAGAACAGCAGCTTTACACAACCCAATATAGAGAACATTGCTGTGATAGAGATTTACGGAGACATCTGAGGCTCTTCATTGGACACGACAACAACAAGTTACAGTTTTTAAATAGCATCAAACTACCCACATGAACAAAACTTAAAGAAAGGAAAAGTCTTTAATATCGTCTGTTTTTTTTTTTTTTTTTGAGACAGATGCAATTTTGTTCGTACATTTGTTTATCTCGTGTGTCTCCAATAAAGGTCATTGTAATATCTTTCAGAGTTACTGTCTGAATCCCGATATACATGCTAAAATTTACAACTTCCTCAAGTTTTCTTGAAGATAGAGGCTTCTGTGGGGCCGGAATTTTCATTTTTCTTAAAAGATTCTTCGACCAGTAAATCTTTTTATTCTCTCGACGTTTCGACAAAAATATTTTATCCTCCTCATGAACAATAAAAATGAAGCATTTATGAAGGCGTTACAAAAATGTTTCTATTTATAATTAATATATAATTTCTCTTATAATATGATGCGCTAGCGCGCCATCTGTTATCAAAATTCGAAACTATTTCAAAGGCGTAAGATTCTTTTTGAAAATTAAACAATTTCTTCTGTCCTTACTGCAATGGAAAAATTAAAGAGAGGGCCTAGCTTATCAGTGGTGAACCACTGTTTAAATTTCAAAAAGAATCTCACGCCTTTAAAATAGTTTCGAATTTCTCTTATATATAACGCCTCTTGCTAAATACTCTATTTTTATTTTTGCTGACGAGGATAAAAGATTTTTTTGTCGAAACGTTGATAAAATGAAACTTTTTTCTAGCTGAAGTATCTCTTATTTCTTAAGCTTTGTCCATGAGTGTAAATTTGAGAGAGAAACTTATAGAATTATTTAAATATAAAGTTAGGATCTTTTGTAGAAGAAATGGGTTGTTAATTCCATTCTTTGATTTATTCAATAAGGAATCAAAGATTTCTTTTCTTCTTTTTTTTTATTTCTCAATCTTTCGGGCTAAATGCTGAATCTTTCCTACCCCCCCCCCCCCCCCTTCTATAAGGAGATTAATAGGTTTGAAGTAGTGGACCTATACCGCCATGTGAGAGAGGTACTCTCCAAGACACTCTTGACAGGAAATAAGATCATTCTGTGAGAATTCCTCAACATGGCAATTGAACACGTTGGGGACAAAAACTCCATTATAACTAAAGGTCTATCCAAATTCAGGATGGCTTGTATAACCCTTGACTTGACGTCCTTTCAGTGAAGGCTTCGAGTTTGATGTAAATATTTGTATAAATTCTATTGTTTATAGCTGTAATTTTATTGGAACTTTTTTATATCATTGTTGACTAGAGGTTAATAAAGTTTGTTTTTTATCTCAATATTTCAGGCTGATATGTCCTTCAACACTAAGATTCTGAAGTACAACTTCTATCCTATTATAACCTATAATACCTTATTGATTAGATAAAAGTATGGAAGCAATGAAAAATCTTTATTAATTCCATCTGTGTACAGTACACTTCGTTCTCTTTTTATGCGGTTTTTTTTATGCGGTTTTGGAGTTATGCGGTGCAAGAAAAAAAAATTTATTCGAATTTCGAAAATTTTTTTTTTGGTGATCCACTTTTTCTGAAAACGAATAAGAATAACAACTACAACTCTACTATTACGCAATCAATACAAAGAAAGAATTTTGTAACGTCCTGGTTGTATGTTAAGTTATCCAACAAACAGTAGAGGGGAAGTTCCAATGTCTTTTATTCCGCGCCTGCCGGTGTCTTACACAACTCGTGCAAAACCGAAATCAAAACTGAAAACCCGCCGGCGTGCCAGCTGCCGTTACAAATTTCTTTTTTCTTTTATTGACATGTTTTCTCTTGATTTGTTCATAAAAACAAAAGAGACAAAAACAAAAATACCTCGTTAAAATTGCGTGTTTTTATGCTGCATTTTGTTTTTGTATGAAACTAATTAAAAAAGCCTGCATATTGGAAAGCATTAGAAAATAAAACTTTGTGAAAGAAGGTTACTACCGAAAACCGGAAGATAAACTTACTCAAGTGAATTGTAAGTTTTTTTGAATAATTTTAGTGCGTAATTGTACATTAAGTTTTCTATAATTTTTAGTCCTCTTTGTAACGTCCTTGTATTTGTTGACGTTAATAAGCAAGAAGTATTTGGAAGTTTAAAAAGAAATACTTTATTTCTTTTAGGCCAACATCAGATATAGCATATTAATTATAAGACATATGTTTACATGTCGTAGATATTACCAACAGTCAAAAGGCAACTGCACAGAGTATCATCAGTGATAAATATGTGTTCACTGATAATTTACTATATAGGCATGCCAGCTGCCGTTACATCTCCCCCTTTGAAGAAATTCATTCTTCAAATCGTTTGGGTGGCTTGATGATCCGCCCGGACCTTGTTGTAATGGGCAGGGTGCCGTTCTTGTGCTCCGCGTTCTGGTGATCACTCCTGGGTTCCTGGCCTGTGAATGCTCTTGGAGAAGTATTGAGTTCTTCAGGAACTTGAGCCTGTTCCTTATCACCGCTCGGGCCAGGTCCTTCCGGTAGAGTTGACTTGGGGATCTCCGGGATTCTCCTTCGCTGTTGCTTTGGACTCTCCAGATTCGTATGTCGCATGAAGGAGCTGTTGCGGCGGTACTCACCAGTAGGTGTTTGCACTTTATATGATCTTGGAGCTACTTCTTGGGTAACTCTGGCAGGGATCCATTCACGGTGATGCTGTTTCAGCATTATATTTTCACCTTCCTTGAAGCTTCGGGTTGTCTTTGCTGTCTTATCGTGGTGTGTTTTCTGCTTCTCCCGCTTATTTCTTAGGTTTTGTGTATGTCCCTTTTGGATTTCTGGTTCCAACTGATGAGTGCTAGTGGGAAGGAGGGTTCTGGTCCTGCGACTGAACAGACACTGAGCCGGTGAAGGAAGACCATCTCTAGGAGTGTTGTAAAAGTTCAAAAGTGCTAGTTCCACTTCTTGTCCTGAATCCAAACACTTCCTGATGAGGTTCTTGGCTGTCTGTACCGCTCTCTCTGCTAATCCGTTTGATTTAGGATATAGAGGACTTGATGTCTGGTGGTCGAACAACCACTTCTTTTGAAAGTCTTTAAAGTCCCTGGACGTAAAGTTTGGTCCATTATCAGTTTCCAGGAGTCTGGGAATTCCATGTACGCTAAACCATTTTTTAAGAGATTCAATAGTTTCTGCAGAGTTCATTGTCTTCATTTCTTTGAAATCAATGAATCCCGAGTAGTTATCTGTTATTAACAGGTAATTTTTTCCTTTTATTGAGAAAATGTCAGCTGCGACTATCTCCCAAGGAAGACTCGGTATCTCTTTTATGATCATTGGTTCTTTTGTCTTGTTCCTCTGATTTGCTTGGCAAGTCCTACAATTTTCTACTGTGTTGATGATGTCTTGGGACATGCCATGCCAGTATATTGAGTCTCGGGCCCTTCTCAAGCAGCTGTTTGTTCCTTGGTGTCCTTCGTGGATTAACTTGAGTATCTTTGCTTTCCACCTTAGCGGAATGAAGACTCTGCTACCTTTGAAGATTAGGTCTTCGTTTGTCGAGAGTTCATCTCTATATGGCCAGTATTTCTTGCAGCTTTCAGGGACTGCTGATTTGTAGTTTGGCCAGCCATATAAGATTAGGTTTTTTAGTTCTTGTAGTTCTTGGTCCTCTTTTGTAAGAGCTTGCAGTTCCTCATAGCTTGACTTATTTGTCGGGGTGGTCATCAGTACTTCAAAGTTCTCTTCCAAGTAGGTGTCTTCATATGAGCAGTCTCTACTTAGTAGATCAGCTGTTAGCAGTTCTTTTCCTTTCTTGTATTTAATCCTGAGATCATATTGTTGTATCTGTAGAAAAATTCTCTGGAGCCTCGGGGGTGCTTTGCTTAACGGCTTCTTGAATATGGTTTCTAAAGGACGGTGGTCCGTCTCGACGTCAACAGTTTTGCCATAAATGAGTTGATGGAATTTGTCGCATCCAAATTTGATGGCAAGTGCTTCCTTTTCTATCTGAGCGTAGTTCTGCTGAGTGGAGTTGAGAGCTGATGAAGCATAAGCTATGGGCTTTCCGTTTTGTAATAGAACCGCTCCAAGGGCATACGAACTGGCGTCTACTGAAAGTGTCAGATTTCCGTTGGGATTAAAGAATTTCAGAGTTGGTGCAGTTCTGAGCAAAGTCTTGATCTCTAAGAGATCACAATCGAGAGATTCGTCCCATAGCCAAGGTGTATCTTTTTTCAAAAGTAACCTCATGTTTTTGGTTTTCTCTGCAAGGTTAGGGATGAACCTGCTCAGGTATTGTACCATTCCTAAGAGACGTTGTAGTTCTTGCTTGTTGCTCGGTGACTTAATTTCTCCTATTGCACGCACTTTCTCAGGGTCAATTTTAATGCCTTCTGTCGTGACAATATGACCTAAAAATTGGACTTCTTGAAGTTGAAATTTGCATTTATCTCTATTCAGTTTGATTCCATTTTCTTTAAGCCTCTGTAGTACAGCTCTTGTCCTTATTTCCAGGGTCTGTGGATCCGGAGCATGAATCAGGATATCGTCCATTGAATTTTCTGTACCCTCAAGGTCTTGGAGTAAGTCTGCCATGATTTTCTGGAATATTTCTGGAGCAGTTTTAATTTCAAAGGGAACTCTCAAGAACATATATCTTCCCCACGGAGTGCTGAAGGTAAAGTAGCGTTGTGAGTTGGGGGCTACTTTGATCTGCCAGTATCCTTTCTTCAGATCCAACTTTGTGAAGTATTTTGAACCATGCAGGTTTACTGCAATCTGATCAAAAGTCCATAATGGGAAATGGCTTCTTAGAATTACTTTATTGATATCCGATGGGTCAATGCATATACGTATTTTTCCTTTCTGTTTTGCTATAACCATCTGACTGGAGATGGGGGTAGGGTAATTTACTTTCTTTATAATCCCATTGTCTTCCATTTCCTCAAGTTCTTTCTTTACACTTTCTTTAATAGATAGAGGAATAGGTCTGGGTGGTCTTACTTGCATGTTCATGTCCGAAGTCTGAAACTTTGCCTCGCATTCATATCCTTTCAAACATCCTATCCCTTCGAATAATTCTTGGTATTCCTGTGTAATTGCTTGACAGGTGTTTACTCGCTTGACAAGACCTAAATTGGAACAGGTTTGTCTGCCTAGGATGGGACATGTGTTATCTCTGGATATGATGAAACGTATGTAGGCAGTCATGTTTTTCACCATGCACATTGCTAGACTTTGTCCTTCGACAGGAATTCGATGTCCTGAAAAGGAAATTAAACTTTTTACTGGAGACCTTTGGATTTCCAGATTTAATCTCCCTGCCAGGCTGAGTGGCAACACGTTACATTGTGCACCTGTGTCTAGTTTCATGTTTACCTTTTTGCCTTTGATTTTTACTTCTTCATACCAATCTTCGGTCAGGTTGGTGTTTTCAACTGACTGGATTACAAATTCTTGATTCATTTCAGGTTCTGGTGACCCAACAATTTGTCTGACTTTGTATGAATTTGTGTTCTTGGATCTGCAAAGATTAGCAAAATGGTTGAGTTTCTTGCATTTGTTGCATCTCTTTTGATATGCCGGACATTGGTTGATTTTGTGGGATCTACCACAATTTCTGCAGTTTTCTATTATTTTGTGACTTTGGTTAGTGGTATTTTCTTTCCTCGGCTCTTTTCTATCTTCCCTCTTCTTACTGTTCACCTTTGTCACAGCAACTTGTTTGTCTGAGTCGGATAGTACATGTTTCATTTGGTTTGTGGCATTTTCACATGCTATGCAAATTTGTGTAGCTTTTTCCAGATTAAGGTCAGCCTCACTAAGAAGTCTTTCTCTTATTTCATTGTTAATAATTCCTACAACTATTCGATCTTTAAGTAGTTCATCAGACATGACAGCATATTTGCAGTTTGCTATCTGTAATTTGATCCTAGTCAGAAAATCATTAAATGATTCATCTTCTTTCTGTTTCATCTGATTGAATTTGAATCTTTCAATTGTAGTGTTCAGCTTTGGAGAAAAATAGTTGTTGAACTTGTCTTTTACAATGCTCAGATTATTTTTATCTGTATTATTTAAGTTGAAAGATTTAAAAATATTTTGAGCCTCTCGTCCCATTGCAGCCATAAAGATAGCAACTTGTACCTCTGGTGCTTTACTACTTAATTGGGTAGCAATTTCATACCATTCAAAGCTTTCAAGCCAAGATTCCCAGCCCTCTTTGTTTAGTTCGTTTAGGCCTATTTGTTTTGGAGGTCGAATAGCATTTTCCGCCATGTTGTTGTTATTGTAATTTTTTCTTCTTCTAAAAATACACTTATTTCTTCTTGCTTGTAAATTAAATTATTTTGTATATATTTTTTATGCAATTTGAAATTTATTTGAACATGCAATTAGAGATGTTCTGAAATACTTTAAGAAATTGGAAATTAATAAATTGTTCTTACCACGTGGTGTTGTTTACAAGCGCCGCTGCCGCTGCCACCATGTAACGTCCTTGTATTTGTTGACGTTAATAAGCAAGAAGTATTTGGAAGTTTAAAAAGAAATACTTTATTTCTTTTAGGCCAACATCAGATATAGCATATTAATTATAAGACATATGTTTACATGTCGTAGATATTACCAACAGTCAAAAGGCAACTGCACAGAGTATCATCAGTGATAAATATGTGTTCACTGATAATTTACTATATAGGCATGCCAGCTGCCGTTACACTCTTAAAGAAAATGTGTGACAATAATAAAAAACAAAAAAGAAGTGCAATTTCGCTAGAAACCAAAATTATAATTCTCGATTGCTTGGCGAAAGGAGAAAGATCAACAGCAATAGGTAAACGTTATAATTTAGGCGAATCTACTATAAGAGCAATAAAAAAAAATGAAGCGGCAATAAGATCAGTCAGATCTGGTACAAATTTGAGTTCTAAAATTTCATCATATTCAAGAGGCACTTTAATAGAAAAAAACAGAAAAGGCTCTCGTAATTTGGATTGAAGATTTAACTCAAAAAAGAATTCCGTTAGATGGACATTTAATCAAGATGAAAGCCCTTAAATTTTACAAGGAGTTAAAAGAATCAGAGCCATCTACATCTTCACGTGAAAGTAATTCACAATTCTCTGCCAGCACAGGGTGGTTAACTGGTTTTATAAAAAGACATTCTTTTCATAATCTAAAAATAAAAGGTGAGGTGGCTTCTGCAGATGAAGAAGCTGCTAGAAAATATCCTTAAAAGTTGGCTAAAATTATTAAAGATGGAGGATATTGTGCCCATCAAATATTAAATGCTGATGAAACAGGATTGTTTTGGGAAAAAATGCCAACCCGTACTTACATTGCAAAGTCCGAAAAAAAATGCCAGTGGTTTTAAAGCTGCTAAAGATCGAGTTACTTTATTGCTGTGCAGCAATGCATCTGGCGATCGAATGTTAAAACCGCTGCTTGTAAATCGATCTTTAAAACCACGTGCATTAAAAGGAAAAGACTTAAATACACTGCCCGTACATTGGATGGCAAACAAGAAGGCCTGGGTAACAACGGCTATTTTCACTGAATGGTTCAATAAATGCTTCGTACCCGAAGTAGAAAATTATATGAAAGAGATGGGTCTCGAATTTAAGATCTTATTAATTCTTGACAATGCACCAGGTCATCCAAACTTAGAACATCCAAATATAAAGGTAGTTTTTTTCCCTCCAAACACAACGAGCCTAATTCAACCATTAGATCAGGGAATTATTTCAACATTTAAAAAATATTATGTAAAATTCACTTTCCAATTCATTTTCGATAAACTGGAATCCGATACAATTACAGTTACTGAAGTTTGGAAACAATTTAATATCTTGAACTGTGTGGATCATGTTGCGTTAGCAATTGCCGAGATAAAATCACAAACTTTAAATACATGTTGGAAAGCTGCTTGGCCTGAATGCGTATCAAAGAGAAATGAATCAAATAGAACAACAATAGTAAAATCAGATATTATTTCAATTGCTAAGGAAATAGGTGGGGAAGGTTTTGATGATTTTGGCGAGCATGATATAGAAGAATTGCTTGTGGACGAAGCCCTAAATGATGATGATATTTTGGAAAGTATGGTAGATACTACTAAAGATTTCGAAACAGTAGATAGCGAACTGGAAGATGTTACTCCACTGGACGAAAAATTACTTCGGGAAGGCCTTCAACTTTCTGGTAAATTGGAAATTTTTTTTATTCAAAATGATAATGATGTAGAACGCGCCTTAAAATTCCAACGTGATCTGAAATTTTGTATGTCTGGCTACAGAGAACTCTACAAAGAACTAGTCAAGCCACCACAGCGTTTGATTACTGACTACCTTGTCAAAGAAAAAAAAAATCACTGAAGTTCCTAAAGAAGCATTACCATGTAGATCTGATGACGTAATTTTATCTTCAAGTGATGAAAGTGATCTTGCACCAATCCACAAACGGGTTCGCACATTATCAGACAGCGAATAATGATGAAAACATTCTTAATATGATTTTAAATAAAGTTTTGTTTATGTTTTTTTTTTTACATATTAAGTTTTGTTTTTGTTATTAACACACATATGTGCCATTTATTAAAATATGATGAGAAAAAAATTAAATCTTATTATTTATAAATCTTTTTTATGCGATTTCTGGTGCATTTTAAAACATTATTTAGGTTTTATGCGATTTTTTTAATAAATGGAACGTATCCATCATTTTACATATAAATGTATGTCTTTTTTTGTGCGATTTTTTTTTTATGCGGATTCCCCTGGAACGCATCTACCGCATAAAAAAAGAACCAAGTGTACTCTTAACAGAACATGCTATAATACAATATAATGCGGCTTATAATTGTAGAACGACATTTGAAAATTATCCCGCATGTGTTTCTTTTGAACGAAAAATCGAAATTTATTTTAAGGAAAAATAACGATTCAAATGTCGTTCTACAGAACATGCTATGCTTCGATAGGTTCAGAATCCAAGAGCGGCAATGTACAGGGGCGGCATGGGATGGGGGTGGCCCTTCGCCAACAGTTCCGCCATCATCAGGTGTGTGGGTGAGGCTGGAGGCTTTCCAAATCTTGATATCCTGATAACTATCAGCCGCTTTCCAAATATTCCTCAAATTTTACTGCCATTTTTCAGGAGTGATGCCATAATACAGTGGACTAAATCTTTCGGTATATGTTGACATTGGGAAGAAAATCTTAAAAACGAGATTCCTTTAAAACGTATCGTGCTGCCGTATTTCAGTCCTCTTGAAAGAATTAGTTAAATAGAGAGCGCTCTCTCTCTGCATTTCTTTATAGCTCTAAATAAATTTTAGAGTTTACTTTTTTATAGAAATCTGAATAGCTTTGTTTTTTTTTTGTTTGTTTTTTCAAATATATATATATGTTATATTAAAATATTATTATATTAAAATTTTATATTTCATAGATCCAAATACTCTGTTAAATCGACTGCCAGAAGTCATGCTTCCCCTATAAAACTCGTTGTTGTTCTTCCCCGATGGCTGGCTCAAATCTTTTGTACATTATGTAAATAAGCTTTTGTTTTCCCTTGTTCTATTCTCCTTAAGCCAGGCAACACTTTTACCAAATTATGTTATTCGTATATATTCCTAAGCTCAAATAAAGAAATCTCTGATCAAAACCATATTTATTATCATACTTTCAATATTTATGCCACGACTGCTCAACAAATATCTCTATTCTCAAAATAATCAGCATCAAGTATTAATTCTATATAGCTCTATATATATATATATATAATCAAAATACAACAGAAATATAATTATTTTATATAATACATATACGGTACTTTGATTATATTAACCGAATGTTACAATTCATAAACATATTAAGCCTTTAAAACCACAAGTATTATTTTCTATAAATATTTTCTTACACAGATTCTCATATTATATAAATTTTGTTTGTTATATATAGAAACAACGGTCGCCTCTCCCATCAAAATAAACGTCAAAGCTAGAAGCTATCTATTGACCGTCGCCTCAAACTAGTGGCCTCGATCTTGGCTTAGTCACTTTGTCAGCTAAACACCTCTTTGGCAGAAACGGAGCACCTCCTCGGGCTACTCATGCCTGAAGACAAGATTCTTCTCGACAAATTCTTTGACATTATCATCAAACATGTTCCGAACATGAACTCCCCAAATGGCAGGGATCTGTCTAGATTCAAGGCGGCTTTAAGCTCCTGATCCGGACGTGCCCTCGGAGAGGGCTACGTCGATTGTAAATATCTCTCTTCATTCCTACCATTATTATTACCTTATAACTCCCTTTGAGTGTAAAGATTGACGAAATGTCAATAAAGTTGTTTAATTGTCAATTGTCTCTTTGTCAGATTGTGAAGGTTCCATTAGATCCCTTGTGGATCTCATGGAATAAAGTCTGCCATGGGCTGATGAGGATCATTAGCCCCATATTATCCCTTGTGTCATTATCAATGTCATGGAAACACATGTATCTTGTTTAGTTGTGGTACAAGTTCCATACATGAGAGTCTGGGATTGTCTCCTCCTTTTTACAGATGTTACATGTTGGGGAAGATCCTAACTTCACTTTCAAATTTGATCTGTCTTGTGTGTCCCTGGGACAGACATGTGGCATCTCCACAGGGTAGGTTGGTGATTGCCTCAAGTCTCTCAGGCAGGTACCACTGGTGAGGTAAATTAAATATGTCCTCCTTCATTTTCCTCTTCTGTCTTGTGTGTCCCGTTTTAAGGCGGAACAATCATGTGACATCTTCACGGGTTAGGTTGATCTCTCAGGCAGGTACCACTGGTGAGGTAAATTAAAGATGTCCTCCTTCATTTCCCTCTTCTGTCTTGTGTGTCCAGTTTTAAGGCGGGATAGACATATGACATCACCACGGGGTAGGTTAGCATTGATGATCGCCCCAGGTCTCTTAGGTAGGTACCAGATACCTTCATTTTCTTCTTCTGCTTTGTGTGTGCCGTTTTAAAGCGGAATAGACATATGACATCTTAACGGGGTACATTGATGATCGCCCCAGGTCTCTTAGGCAAGTACCACGTACCTTCATTTTCCTCTTTTGCTTTGTGTGTCCCGTTTTGAGGCGGAACAATCATATGGAATCTCCACAGGGTAAATATAGAAGCTCATCGCTTTTACTTATTATCTCTTCTTATCATAGATAACATCGTTATGATCAATCAATAAACAGAATATCTACAGGAAACGGCAGAAATGTAGATCACCGGTGACTCATACTCTGACGGCAAATCAATGGTAGAGCGGCGCGGACTTATTTCTGGGCGTGACGTCACTCGGGAGGTTGAGTTGGCTGGCTCCCGCGGCTCTTCCCAGGTAACTAACGCTTCTCTCCCTTTGCCATGTTCTTTCTTCTTCTTTAATGTCCAATAACATGGCTTCGAATATGTCTTGTACTATATACAGATAGATATCTACTTCTATATATCTCTATTCCATTTACATACGTGTTTTACACACTAGTTTATCATTTAATTTCAACTTGTTACTCACTAATCACTTTTTAGTTTAATCTGTAGCTATGATATTGATAGGTAGGTTAATAAAGTCTTGTTGATGGGCTGTCATATGTTTCTCGATACACTTGACAATACAAGTAATTCGGTGATATAGAGAGACTTTTTTTTCAAAGAGTGAGATATAGATAATAAGACCAAAGAGTGAGATATATATAATCCGGGTTTTCTTAAGCTTCAGAACGCCAATTACCCGGGAATAGAGTAGATCCGCAGCTGTTTCCAAGATGGGGGTTGCCATTGTCCCGTTAGTCAGCCACATTTCAGAGTTCCCTGTTCACGGTTACCATAGTGTCTTGTCCTTGCTCCATGGAAAGATGGGGTACCATTGTCCCGTTAGTCAGTCACATTTCAGAGTTCCCTGTTCACTGTTACCGTAGTGTCTTGTCCTTGCTCCATGGAAAGGGGGGTTGCCATTGTCCCGTTAGTCAGCCACATTTCAGAGTTCCCTGTTCACGGTTACCGTAGTGTCTTGTCCTTGCTCCATGGAAAGAGGGAGGTGATATTGCCCCGTTAGTCAGCCACATTTCATAGTTCCCTGTTCACGGTTACCGTAGTGTTTTGTCCTTGCTCCATGAAAAGGGGGGTTGCCATTGTACCGTTAGTCAGCCACATTTCAGAGTTCCCTGTAGGCCTTTACGGTTAACGTAGTGTCTTGTCCATCTCCATGGAAAGGGGGCTGCCATTGTCCCGTTAGTCAGCCACATTTCAGAGTTCCCTGTTCACGGTTACCGTAGCAGCTCGGGGCTCATAGGCGTACTTCGACCTACAGGGCAGTCCCTTATTTGTGCTGCTTCTCCTGTCCTCCACGTAGAGGAAGACTTCTGGACACGGATCTGATCTGATCCATGGACAAGACACCACCATCTACTTCTATACAAATGGTATCTACAGAAAAAAAGCTCATTATTCATGTACAATCGTCAATGAAACACTAATCTATGAATGTTGCTTACCTTCTATGTCACATTGATAATATAAGTATAGCCTAATACAGTAGTTTACTATTAGAAACGATAGACTAAAAACATAGTTAAACTCGGTTACTCCTGGAAATGCTCTTTCATCTCGGTATACATCATATACTCATCATGACCTGACATGATAGAATCTCTGAAAAGAGACCCCCTCTAGGAAGAACCTGGTCTAGCTATGTTTTTATGCTATGTTCACTCATGGAAGAGTTTATGTATTTCAAGATACATCATTCAGAAGAAGATGTTCAGGTCAGGGAGAAGAGCTTCTCCCCAACCTTTGTTATTTCTTCTATAGAGGATAGGAATTTTATCGTTATCTTAACATATCTTTTATTGATGCAATGAATGTTGGGATCTTCACTTTCTAAAAAGAAGAAACGCTTTGTGACCGTTAATATGGTCAAGGAATGCTGGCCTTAATTTATACCTTTCCATAGAGAACAAGAAGTTAATCATCAATTTCTTCATTTTCTTATTGGGATAAAGAAGAAGCGTACAAAGTTGTGACTTTTCATTTCTGCCTGTCGTGCTAGAGTTTGATTTATCAAGATTTATTAGCTGGTGGATGATTCTGTACGAACAGACCTTGCAATATATTCCAACAAGAAGACTTGAAAATATTATTTATTTTCAATGCAAACAACAAACATAGTTAACACGATTCCACAATAAAAATACCAACACTGTCTATAAACACAAACACTATATATATACATATATACACAATAATCATTATTAACTCTGTGCATAAATAATTAAACAATTATTAAACTAATTAACTAATATATTACAGACCTAAACTGGAGTTCCAGGCATCTTCAACAGTAATAGAACTTACACGTAATGGTTTTCGTTTAACGAGATACTTCGATTGAAGCTTGGAACAGCTGCGGCTTCACTCTATTGTTGTTGTTGTTGTTATGTCCAATGAAGAGCCTCAGATGTCTCCATACATCTCTATCACAGAAGTTGCAATATCCACTATCTTGGGTGTGTAAAGCTGCTGCTCTGGGTCCATGTCAATTTTCTGTTGTTGTCGTGTCCAATGAAGAGTCTCAGATGTCTCCATACATCTCTATCACAGCAGCAGCAATGTCCACTATCTTGGGTGTGTACGCCGTAAAGCTGCTGCTCTGGGTCTAAGTCAATTTTCTGCAAGGCTGCGGCCATTGCTGGACATGAGAATATGTGAGTAGGTGTTAGTTCCACACCAGGACAGTTGCTG
This sequence comes from Cordylochernes scorpioides, assembly GCA_030710605.1. Classification (NCBI taxonomy): domain Eukaryota; kingdom Metazoa; phylum Arthropoda; class Arachnida; order Pseudoscorpiones; family Chernetidae; genus Cordylochernes; species Cordylochernes scorpioides. Next base: position 82,052,868 of record CP092863.1, on the reverse strand, counting down.
CATGCTCTATAGGTTCTTGTGCCATCTGGATGTATTGTCATTACTTTATAGTGTTTTGTTCTAAGTCTTGTTATAGTTTTTGTCAGTTTTCTCTCAGAGTTTATTTCATATATTTGATATTTTCTTATTTTTTGTTTGATTATCTTGTATTTTGCTTCACTCTATTTCCAGGTAGTTGGCGTTCTGAGCTCAAGAAACACGGATTATTTATATCTCACTCTTTGGTTGTTTAGGCTTTAAAAAAAGTCTCTCTATATCACCGAATTACTGATCTGTATTGTCAAGTGTATCGAGAAACATGACAGCCCATCAACAAGACTTTATTGACCTACTGGTTTCAAAATCACATTAATAGGTACCGCTCAACAAGAGCAACCTAGTTCATGATAATTGAAACAGTGAATAATATGTGAAGGTTATTCATATATTAAACAAAATTTTAACGTGGGATTCAATCCCGGTTCATGACTGTCTGGAATCGAGGGAGTTACCCACTCGTCCACCGACTTTTTTATTAACCTTCTAATCAATAGCATAGTTACAGATTAATAAAAAAAGTGGTTGGTGAGTAACAAGTTAAAATTAAATGATAAACTAGTGTGTAAAACACATATGTAAATGTAATAAAGATAATATGTAATATAGATACAAGTATAATACAGGTGTATACAGAGTGTGAGACAGAAGAGAGACCAAGAAATGTTCGAATAATTATAGAAACAACGGACGGGGCATTAATTTAGATATTGTTCGCTCCCTTCCTCAAATTCTCACCTGCTGACCCGGTTCTGTTTCCCGTTGGTTTATTCTTGTGGGGGCCTTATTCTACGGTTCCGTCATGTATCCCTGTATTCCCGAACCTTCCCCTCGATCCCTTCTCTACCGTCCTGTATCCTTGTATTCCTGAACTTTTCCCTTGATCACTTCTCTACCGTCCTGTATCCCTGTATTCCCGAACCTTCCCCTCGATCCCTTCTCTGCCGTCCTGTATCCTTGTATTCCTGAACTTTTCCCTTGATCACTTCTCTACCGTCCTGTATCCCCTGTATTCCCGAAATTTCCCCTCGATCCCTTCTCTACCGTTCTGTATTCCTGTATTTCCGAATCTTCCCCTCGATCCGTTCTCTACCCTTCTGTATCCCTGTATTCCCGAACTTTTCCCTTGATCCCTTCTCTACTGTCCTGTATCCCTTTATTCCCGAACCTGTCCCTTGATCCCTTCTCTATCGTCCTGTATCCCTGTATTCCCGAACCTTTCCCCTTGGTCCCTTCTCTACCGTCTTATATCCCTGTATTCCCAAACCTTTCCCTCGATCTTTTCCCTGCCGTCCTGTATCCCTGTATTTTCTAATCTTCACCTAGGTTCTTTCTTCCCCGTCTTG
>CP092863.1:82006767-82051386 GCA_030710605.1 Cordylochernes scorpioides | reverse complement strand
AATGAATAATATGTGAAGGTTATTCACATATTAAACTAAAGGATCAAACGCTGGATTAAATCCTGGTTCAAGGCTGTCGGGAATCGAAGGTGTTACCTACTCGTCCACCGACTCTATTTTATTTACAAGGACGCTGACCATATACAAATATCCAGTTGCTATCGGTTTCCAGAATGGTGATAATTTCAAAATATCAATATTTATGTTTCTGACATGAATATAAATGGATACATCAGCATAGTTTATATGGACAGGTTTAGATGGGTGGATGGAAACTGGATAAACAACAACTTGCACAGAACTAACATAGTAACTTCAAATAAAAGACATTTCGGCCAGTAAATCTTTTAATTATCTCGATGTTTCGACAAAAATCTTTTGTCCTCGTCAGGAGCGAACAAAAATTCAAACATTTGGCAAAGCGTTTAAAATTATTCTAAGGCTGTAAAGGCGTTCTCACGCGGTATTTCAAATTTTGTACAACATCTAAAGCACGAGTCAAAATATTTTTGTCGAAAGGTCGAGACAATAAAAAGATTTGCTGGCCGAAGTATCTTTTATTTGAAGATCTATGAATGCCGGCCAGGCAGCGTCTATCTTTACGACAACATAGTAACGTTTTTTTGCTCTTGAATTTCAAGCACATGCTGTTTGTTCAAAGCCATCATCAGACGAAAATGTGTTCTCACCTCATGTGATGGAACATTCTCGAAGTTTTCTTTCCAAATATACACTCATAGACAAAGACTTAAAGAGTGGAAAATCTTAGAATATCGACGATTATCTGTTTTTTTTTTTTTACTTAAGAAGATAAGAAGGCAAAGTCAATTTTTGTTCAACTTTGATTATTTCGTGTATCTTCAATAAAGGTTACTGTAATATCTTTCAGAGTTATTGTCTGAATCCCGATATACATGCTAAAAAGTACAACCTCCTTAAGTTTTGTCCATGAGTGTGTTTTCAATAAAGGTCACTGTAATATCTTACAGAGTTATTGTCTGAATCCCGATATACATACTGAAAGATACAACTTCCTTAAGTTTTGTCAATGAGTGTATGGACAACCAAAACTGCACATCCCGGCTACTGATGTTATTATGGTATGACACACATCCCAGTCAGCCACAGATGTCTATGCCCTGTCCATTAGGTATTCTATCCAAGTAGAGTCGTTCCAAGGTTACTACTCATCAATTTCATCTTCTTGTTTTTGCAATGGTCATTTCTATCAGACATTTGATTAACAACGTTTATTTCAAACTCAAACGAAACCAGAGATTGATTTTGAAAACATTTTTATTAATGTCAGTTGCTTGTTATGAATAATAAGTGAATGCCTATACTGAGTATATACTGTTCAAATTACAGAAGAATAAATATTATCATATACAAGGGTCTTCATATTAAAGAAACTTCGGCCAGTAAATATTTTTTTGTCTTCGACGTTTCGACTAAAAATCTTTTGTCCTCGTTAGGAGCGAACAAAAATCAAACATTCGGCAAAGCGTTAATTTTTTTGAGAATAATTTTTAACGCTTTGCCAAATGTTTGGTTTTTGTTCTCTCCTGACGAGGACAAAAGATTTTTGTCGAAACGTCGAGACAATAAAAAAGATTTACTGACTGAAGTATCTTTAATTTGAAGAACTATGAATTCCGGCCAGGCAGCCCCTATCTTTAAGATATACAAGGTTCACTCCAAAAGAGTTTTTGCAATCTATATTAAATAATTGAAAAATTAAAAATAAATTATACCATTAAAATTTACATGCATTTTTTACCTAACATAAACATCTAAATAAAGTTCGCAGAGAGAGAGAGAGAGCTCGAAGTGTTGAAAAACAAATTGTCGATTGTTTTCTAGAAAAAGTAGTTTCATTAATATTGTGAAGTTATAAGATCGAAAGACAGTTAAAAGTAACTGATATACAACAAAATGTCTTCCAGAAATATTTGAAAAAATCAAGCAAAGCAGACCAGGAGCTCAACTTAGAGGAGTCCTTCTTCACCATGACAATGCAAGACCGCACACCTCAGCCCAAATATTAGACTTTTTAGCCAACTCTGGTGTCCAATTAGTCACTCATCCACCATATTCACCTGATCTAGCACCTTATGACTTTTTTATTTCCAAAAGTTAAGTTATTGTTGAAAGGGATAAAATTTGACACTGATGATGAAGCACTGCAAGCCTTTATCAATGAAGTAAATTCCATCCCCGAAGATGACTGGTGTAAGTGCTTCGATAATTGGTTTTCACGGATGAAATCTTGCATTGGTGCTAAGGTTAAATACTTTGAGAAACTCTGAAGATTTGAAAATTGGAGCTTTAATGAAAATAAGTGATTGCTCAATCTTTTGGAGTAACCCTCGTATATAGCATACTACCCGAATGACCCAGGAAAAGACTGGTATCATACCACGGTTAATCACATTAATTTTTTAGAGATAAGAGGTAAGCATTTATTCAACTTGTATATCTGTTTCCACAAATCTTTTGTGATTAATTTTTAATATATTTCTAGACTTTTCGAAGCCGGATATTTTGTAAACTTGTTCTTAATACTGTTAAGAATACTACTGTTTAAAAATAAAAAATATTGGTAGTCGTAAATACACTATAGAATTTCTATATTTCCTTTGTTGTTGTTGTCGTGTCCAATGAAGAGCCTCAGATGTCTCCGTACATCTCTATCACAGCAGTCGCAATGTCCACTATCTTGGGTGTGTAAAGTTCTGGGTCCATGTCAATTTTTTGTTGTTGTCGTGTCCAATGAAGAGCCTCAGATGTCTCCATACATCTCTATCACAGCAGCAGCAATGTACACTATCTTGGGTGTGTAAAGCTGCTGCTCTGGGTCCATGTCAATTTTCTGTTGTTGTTGTCGTGTCCAATGAAGAGCCTCAGATGTATCCATGCATCTCTATCACAGCATCAGCAATGTCTACTATCTTGGGTGTGTAAAGCTGCTGCTCTGGGTCCATGTCAATTTTCTGTTGTTGTTGTCGTGTCCAATGAAGAGCCTCAGATGTATCCATGCATCTCTATCACAGCATCAGCAATGTCTACTATCTTTGGTGTGGAAAGCTACTGCTCTGGGTCTATGTCAATTTTTCTGCAAGGCTGCGGCCATTGCTAGGCATGAGAATATGTGGGTAGGTGTTAGTTCCACACCAGGACAGTTGTTGCATGTCCTATAGGTTATTGTACCATCTGGATGTATTGTCATTCCTTTATAGTGTTTCGTTCTGAGTCTTGTTATAGTTTGTGTCAGTTTTCTCCCAGAGTTTATTTCACATATTTGATCTTTTCTTATTTTTTGTTTAATTATCTTGTATTTTGCCAAAGCATCAGCGTCAAATACTGACATTTGTTCTTTCTTTTGGCTCAACTTTCTTGCTTACTTTGCCAACTCATCTGCCATTTCATTACCCCCGATCCCAACATGGGCAGGAATCCATTGTAGAATGCAGTTCAAACGCAAATAATAAGGGTAGCCATTTCTGTCCCATGATATATTGGCGGGTGACATACTAAATGCCGATGAACAAAATTGTCTCTTTGAAAAAAGGTAGACAACTGACGACATTAAAATATGAAACTTCCTTATGTTTTGTCCATGAGTGTATATATATCACTCAATGTCATAAACCCGCTATTAGATTGGAGTCATAAACCTTGAAACTTTGATTGCAAGATGCATCTGGAGTGAAGAAACCGCATAGTGAAAGGAACAAGGAAGACATATAGGCAATAACCCAATTTTCTTTTCATACATTTATAAGTGATGGTATTGAATTAATAATTTATCAGATTAAGTATATATTCATCCTGGACTGTATTGGAGCTAAGAATGAAGACCTATACAAGAACCCCAAAACTATAGTATAAAAATTATTGCTTTCAATCCTCATGACCTGGTGTAATCTTACCCATGGGATAATAAAAAAAGGTTTATATTCATGAAAAAAAAACCCCAATCTCATGGTACAAGTATTTGAATGCTGGTTGTACATATCCCAAGTATTTTATGATAATCATGGTGAATAGTAACCTACTTCTACTGTAGGTTTACCATATGTCTATACACTTAGAAAGCAGTTCGACTTCTGAATTTACAAGTGCTCCTGAGTCATCCGTTTAGATACACTCATGGACAAAACTTAAGGAAGTTGTACCTTTTAACATGTATATCGGGATTGAGACAATAACTCATAAAGATATTACAGTGACCTTTATTGAAGACACACGAAATAACCAAGTGTGATCAAAATTGCCTCTGTATCCTTTAAAAAATCAAATTACATCAAAGATTTTCAATTTCCTCAAGTTTTCTCCAAGAGTGTACTTGCACTCATTTTTGAAAGTCTTTGATGGACGTCTATTTTTTTTTTAAGGAGACATAGGCAATATTGTTCACACTTGATTATATCGTGTGTCATCAATAAAGGTTACTGTAATATCTTTCAAGGTTATTGTCTCAATCCCGATATACATGGTACAAGATACAACTTCCTCAAGTTTTGTCCATGAGTGTATGTTATCTCGTGTGTCTTCAATAAAGGTCGCTGTAATATCTTTCAGAGTTATTGTCTCAATCCCGATATACATGCTGAATGGTACAACTTCCTTAAGTTTTGTTCATGAGTGTATGTTATCTCGTGTGTCTTCAATAAAGGTCACTGTAATATCTTTTAGAGTTATTGTCTTAATCCCGATATACATTCTGAAAGGTGCAACTTCCTTAAGTTTTGTCTATGAGTGCATCTTTCAGAGTTATTGTCTGAATCCCGATATACATGCTGAAAGGTACAACTTTCTTATGTTTTGTCCATGAGTGTATCTTTTAGAGTTATTGTCTGAATCCCGCTATACATTCTGAAAGGTGCAACTTCCTTATGTTTTGTCTATGAGTGTATCTTTCAGAGTTATTGTCTGAATCCCGATATACATGCTGAAAGGTACAACTTTCTTATGTTTTGTCCATTAGTGTATCTTTTAGAGTTATTGTCTGTGAATCCCGCTATACATTCTGAAAGGTACAGCTTCCTTAAATTTTATCCATGAGTGTATATAATCTCCCTCTATGCATTATTATCATTAAATATAAATATCTTTAACTTTGTTTTACTGATCTTTCTTTACAGACTATCGTGATGAATTCGTGTAAAAAACTATATTTATGTATTGATGACAGTTTTTATGTGTTATTTCCTTTAAAAATCTTCATCTCGCTTTAAAATATAAAAAACATTATTCTGTTTCCATTCATCTATATCAATCAATTGGTAGATTAAGGTGTTTGTGATGAGATTTAACATCACGTCAGCTTTGGAAAAATCCCAAATCTTCCTTAAAGACATTATCCTTTTAGGTTGTTCCACTCGTCATTCCAAGAATTGCATAAGATTTTTCACAACAGATAATATTTCGCGTGAGGTTTTTTTGCCCATCTCATATGTCATAAGATGTGTCATTCATTTAAAAAATGTTTTCACATACCTAAAAATCAATCCATCAATCAATTACACAAATGGAAATTTTAGTAAGATTCCTTTATCTGTTTGGAATTTATCGTATTTCTACATTACCCTTTATCTCTTTTTTTTATACTCACTCCTCTTTTTATGCAATATTTTACATATTAAGCAATTTAATTTCGTGTTTACCAAATATTATTACATAAAATGCGATGTCGTTTAGATAAAATTCCCCTATACCTTCGATAAAAATATTATTTAGAATATTTCCACCTAGGAAAGACAAACTTCGGAAATATCTTTATTTACGGGGTGGCTAACCAAAATGAAAGGTAATATCCTACAGCACCTGGTGTTCCCAGGTGGTCACCCTCCCAAATACTGACCGACATTGCTTAACTTCGGTGATCAGACGAGAACCAGTGTTTTAAATATGGTATGACCGTAGACAAAGACAAACTTCAGGAAGACACAGCAATTTATTTCAGACAAGAACAAACTATTAATATATACAGTTATCAGCGTCATAATCAATTCTTTCTTAATCAATTCTGTCACCGTTTGCTTTTGTGAATGGAATAAATACCCAAATATGGCCATTTTTTATAACCATCGGTGGTTCAGTGGTAAAAATGCTCGCCTGCCACGCGGGCGGCCCGATACATTTTTTTTTACAATTTTTAAAACTCATTTATATATTATACAAGAATAACATCCACGGCGCCAATTTATAATTGTAACGAATAGTATTTGAATAAAAGCATTTAATCGGGTAAAACCCGGGCGTTGCCCGGGCCATTCGGCTAGTGAATGATAAACAAAAGATAAGCCACGAGGGAAATTTACAGAGTAGCACAATATAAACATAAAAATTACCACTCTGTTAATAAAAATAATAAAATTAATAAATACTTTGTTACAATTTAATCCTTTGATAGCAATTTTACATATTAAAGTACACATCCAAGAATGAGTATCTTCTAAATAAACGTTTTCAGTATGAAAAAGAGTCGGTGAACGAGTGTGTAACACCCTCAATTCCCGACAGTCATGAACCAAGATTATACTAAATTGTATTGGAAAGGAAAAAGGATCCCTGTACAGAGAACCAAGAAGAGTTCTTTAACTTCTTTATGAGCAAGACCTCCAAGATCTTGTCTAATTTAGACTAATAAAAGGATAAGTGAAAAAAAAAAATGAACCAAGATCAAATCCCGAGTTAAAATTTTGTTTAATATATTGTAACATAGTATTTATTAATTTTATTTATGTAACATTTATTATTTTTTATTAACAGAGTGGTCATTTTTATGTTTATATCTTGCGACTCTGTAAATTTCCCTCGTAGCTTATCTTTTGTTTACAATTGATAGTTTGTCCTTCCCTGAAATAAATTGTTGACTCCTCCTAAAGTTTTTGTCTTCCCTAATTTTCCACGTGGCAATATGAATAACCTTAACATATTATTCATTGTTGCAAATAACATAAACTAGGTTGTTCTTTTTGATCGGTACCTAATAAAATGATTTTGGAACAAGAAACTTCAATGTCAATCTGCAGTTTCCATTGATACACCAATGATATAAAACAATCTAATGGTTCTTTAAGTGTTTTCAATCTATTGAGAAATGTTTCCAGTGTTGAATTAAATAAACAGGTTTCTTGTTCTTCCTTGTAAGTAGAGATGATAAAAATGAATCGATGGTGTCAAGACACAATACACCATCTACAGGACCAAAGAGACCTCACCAGACCATCTCTTGGAATGTACGGGAGCCTCTAGACAGGACCTATATTCCAACCCTACCAAGATTGTAAATTTGATTTATGAATTTTCAGTCTCTATGATCTTTATATAATTATACAATGTTATATATATTATTATCCCTATAAACAAATCCTTATAAGTACAATGTTTCTATCGTTGAATGAAATAAACAAGTTTCTGGTTCTTCTATATAAGAAGAGATGATCTTCTTCTTCTTTCTTATCTCCACTCAATCATATCAGGGTATCAAGTTGTGACCCTTGATGGTGTCTGTTTGACAACCATCATGACTGGGTGAAGTAGAATGCCTTTGTCATTAAGACTGGGAGCACTACTCAGTGGCAGGCCGACTTAGCTCCAAAAGGAATGGCCGCCTCTGACATGAGGAACAGACACCATGTGCAGCGGCTCCTAACATGGAGTACAAACTTATCCTGTATCCTAGGATCAGGAGCCCTTACAGGGTACTATCAGCATGGCCAGCTGAGCCCAGGTTTTTTAGTTAGCTTGTTTACTGCTCCCCCTCCTCCTTTTTCATCCGGGCTTGGGACCGGCAAAGGCGGAGTTTAAAGAGAAGAGAAGATAAAATGTATTAATCTGATCGTCCGTCTCTTCTTCATCAGCTTTACATACACATTAACAGAATTAAGAAAAAGACATATCTTATCGTGCAACTGACACTTACAGATGGTTGTCGCCATCAATCGAAATAAAAATAAACTATTCTTTGATTTTTAATTATTTCATAATTAGTCTGAATGCCAGAATGACCAGTTTTATGGTCGTTGAGATACAGCTTGCACCATGCTAACGAGGGACAACAGCCCTAAAAGCGTACATAGTTAGCTTTTATTGATTAATCAAGAATTGAGTATATGGCCAATTCTGGAATAATTTTTAAAAAATCAAATAATAGTAGATATTATATTCGAATAGATGGCGATAGTTATTAGCAACTTTCAATTTCACGATAAGTAGATACCTTTTTTCTTAATTTATCCATCTAATATCACATTTGTACTACAAGTACTTGTATTTAATCACGCATCAAAAGTGCATATTTTGTATCAATTTTATTGAAACATATTTCCCTGACACTTCGATGAGGTTGTTTGAGTAAATTCTAAACCTGGTTAAATTGTAATATTGGATGAAAATAAAGGCATTTGTAGGACTGTAAAAGCCGGGTAAGTGTCTGTAGGAATATGTTAGCATCAGAAAGTGTCTGTGCTGATTGAAGCAGTAGGTCCAGGGAAGTAGCCAGACTGGCCGGGTGTTGTCGGTCGGGTTCGATGTCCTGAGTGGACGGTTAACCTTCCTTTCCCCCTCTCAGTTCTCCCTGACGCCATGCTTTGTGAGTACGGGGCTCGGTTTGCTTGGGTTGTTCTACTGTCACTGTTGTTTTGGTTCCACTGTCACTGTTAGGTTGGTTACGGTATCACACTGTTGAGTTGGTAACGGTACAGTTGGGTTCACTAGCAGTGTATAGTTTGTTCCATTGTTACTTTAGATTTGGTTACGGTGTCACTGTTGAGTTTGTTACGGTACAGTTGGGTTCACTAGCAGTGTAGAGTTTGTTCCATTGTTACTTTAGAGTTGGTTACGGTATAACTGTTGAGTTGGTTCCACTGTTGAGTTCGTTCCACTGTTGAGTTGGTTCCACTGTTGAGTTCGTTCCACTGTTGAGTTGGTTCCACTGTTGAGTTCGTTCCACTGTTGAGTTGGTTCCACTGTCATTGTTGAGTTGGTTCCACTGTCATTGTTGAGGTGTTTCCACTGTTGAGTTCGTTCCACTGTTGAGTTCGTTCCACTATTGAGTTGGTTCCACTGTCATTGTTGAGTTGGTTCCACTGTCATTGTTGAGTTGGTTCCACTGTCATTGTTGAGGTGTTTCCACTGTCATTGTTGAGTTGGTTCCACTGTCATTGTTGAGTTGGTTCCACTGTCATTGTTGAGTTGGTTCCACTGTCATTGTTGAGTTGGTTCCACTGTCATTGTTGAGTTGGTTCCACTGTCATTGTTGAGGTGTTTCCACTGTTGAGTTGGTTCCACTGTTGAGTTCGTTCCACTGTTGAGTTGGTTCCACTGTTGAGTTCGTTCCACTGTTGAGTTGGTTCCACTGTTGAGTTCGTTAACTGTTGAGTTGGTTCCACTGTTGAGTTCGTTCCACTGTTGAGTTCGTTCCACTGTTGAGTTCGTTCCACTGTTGAGTTCGTTCCACTGTTGAGTTGGTTCCACTGTTGAGTTCGTTCCACTGTTGAGTTGGTTCCACTGTCATTGTTGAGGTGTTTCCACTGTTGAGTTCGTTCCACTGTTGAGTTCGTTCCACTGTCATTGTTGAGTTGGTTCCACTGTCATTGTTGAGGTGTTTCCACTGTTGAGTTCGTTCCACTGTTGAGTTCGTTCCACTGTTGAGTTGGTTCCACTGTCATTGTTGAGTTGGTTCCACTGTTGAGTTCGTTCCACTGTTGAGTTCGTTCCAGTGTCATTGTTGAGTTGGTTCCACTGTTGAGTTGGTTCCACTGTTGAGTTCGTTCCACTGTCATTGTTGAGTTGGTTCCACTGTTGAGTTCGTTCCACTGTTGAATTCGTTCCACTGTTGAGTTCGTTCCACTGTCATTGTTGAGTTGGTTCCACTGTTGAGTTCGTTCCACTGTCATTGTTGAGTTGGTTCCACTGTTGAGTTCGTTCCACTGTTGAGTTGGTTCCACTGCCATTGTTGAGTTGGTTCCACTGTTGAGTTGGTTCCACTGTCATTGTTGAGTTGGTTCCACTGTTGAGTTGGTTCCACTGTCATTGTTGAATTGGTTCCACTGTTGAGTTGGTTCTACTGTCATTGTTGAGTTGGTTCCACTGTTGAGTTGGTTTCACTGTTGAGTTGGTTCCACTGTTGAGTTGGTTCCACTGTCATTGTTGAGTTGGTTCCACTGTCACTGTTTTGTTGGTTACGGTACAGTTGGTTCCACTGTTGAGTTGGTTCCACTGTTGAGTTGGTTCCACTGTCATTGTTGAGTTGGTTCCACTGTTGAGTTGGTTCCACTGTCACTGTTTTGTTGGTTACGGTACAGTTGGTTCCACTGTTGAGTTGGTTCCACTGTCACTGTTTTGTTGGTTACGGTACAGTTGTTTCTACTGTTAATTTAGAGTTAGCACCGCTATCACAGTATCACGCTATCACGGTAGAGGTGATACTACTATTTTGAAAGATTCGGTTCCTTTATTATTTTAGAGTTCAGCGCTAATATAATTTTACATTTCGCCTAGAGATAGTGCTCCACGTTTTGATAGACGTTTACTATATTGTAGACAACACACCTGGGTGTAGATATGATGTATAGTTACTTGTCGTACGATACCTAGGGCTCTGGAATTTTGAAAGTAAAAATTTTGAACTGCTTTCATCTGTAGATATATGGAGCATTTATAGTAAAAGGCAGTCGCCAACTAACCAATAGGATTAACATGGCCTGTACCATGTGTACTTGAGGCAAGTAAAAAACGGCACCCTACCTTGACACATATTCTCTACATAGCCTGGTATGACATGTCTCTCTCTATTTTATTAGTATTATTATTACTTATCCCTAGTACACGTGATACAGGCCATGATAATTATGTTGGATAGAAGTTGGCCACTTTTTTACTGTAAGTGCATAACATGTCTACACATGTGAAAAAGCAGTTTGACTTTGCACTTACAAATGTGCCCTGTTTGGTTACTTGCACTCGCTGTTGGGTTGGTTGGACTTTTAGAAGAATCGGGGGCCATTGAAACTTTTTTTTTAATTAGAAAAAAAGTGTCCAATGTGAGAATCGAACCCGGATTGTAGCGGTCGAAAACCAACGGTTTAGACCATCTATCCACCGACCCCCATAGCTGTTTATAGACAGTGTTGTTGTTGTTTCCTATCCCCTTGTGTAAAGCTTACATTAATTCCATGAGTTCATGTTCCTCGAGCTATTTCATGGAATGTAGGGGTGCAGCTTTCGTTGATCATGGTACCATGATCCAGGCACACTAAATGGTGCTTCTCGTATCTGGCAAAGTTTCAAATAAAAAAACAGACGATTTAAAGAAACGTCCAAATATTTACAGAAGCGGATGTTACATATTTAGAAGCATGGAGCAGGTGGGGTGGATGGCTAACTTGGGAACCACAGATTTGGAATTCAGCTAGCGTGCCAAATGTCGTCACCTATTGGTTCCATTCGAACGCTCCCCTAAATCACTAGTCCCACTTGATATCACATAGTTCCCTTTTCAATAAACATTGATAGTAAAAAGACATTTTAAAACTATTCCGCGTGTGTTTCTTTTCAACGAAAAATTAAAATGTATTTCAAGGAGAAATAACGATTATTACTAACCTTTAGGATGAGGTATGAAAGAGTGAATTGTAAAGATTAATGATAAACGAAAAAATAAAACATTGATAGATTGAAAAAATAATAATACATATATGACATTTTACTTGAATAAGATTCATAAATTAAGAAAAAGGCATCTCCTTATCATACAACTGAAAATTTCGCCTAAACACAAGATTATTTTTGTCGAATTCCTTAACACAGTCATCGAGCATGCTGGGTACAAGGATTCCATAATCCACAACGGACTGTCTGAACTCAAGGCGGCTTTAAGCTCCTGATGAAATCCAGACGTCCCTCCGTCTGTTGTATATATTTCTCCCTATTCTAAAAATGGCTGTAAACCTTCTCCCTACTGTTGACTAGACAATAAAAATCATTTTATTGACATCTTGTCAATACATGCAAAGTGCACAGTCTGTACTATTTTAAAAAAAGATAATATGCATTATATACACTATGTACAATGAATATGGTGCCTCTGCCAGCGCTGCAGAGTTTGGTGGAGAATCACCAGTGGGTCTCCAGAGACACCACGTATTTTGTGATCTACGAAGAATACGTAGATAACGTACTTCACCGCTGAGAAGATGGTGATGGCGTGGATGACTGTTGACTAGATGTCAATTAACTATTTTTAATTGTCAATTGTCACACTGTTTGTCTTTCAATAAACATTGATAGATGAAAAAAATAATACATATATGACATTGTACTGGGATAAGATTCATAAATTAAGAAAACGGCATATCCTTATCGTAAAACTGAAAGTTTCTGATGGCTTTCGCTATCTATCGGAATAAATATCAACTATTCTGGTTGAGTTTTGTTGTTGTTGTTTCTTATCCCCTTGTATAAAGATTACACGAATTCCATGAGTTCATGCTACTCGAACAGAATGGGATGTAGGGGTGCAGCTTTCGTTGATCATGGCACCATGATCCAGGCACACTTTGGTGAAAGTCCAGAATTGGCCAAATACCCATTCTTCTTTTTTTTTTCTTTGGCTTATCCATAGTACACGTGGTACAGGCGATGATAATCATGGTGGATAGAAGTAGGCGACTACTTTTAATGTAAGTATACCACATGTCTACACATGTGAAAAGCAGTTCGACTTTACACTTACAAATGTGTCAGAGCCCCATTTGGTTACTTGCACTCGCTGGTGGGGTTGGACTTTTGCAAGAATCGGGGCCCATCAATATCAACAATAAATATCAACTATTCTTTGATAGTTTTCTGTAATAAATAAACGAATAGTTGATATTTATTCCGATAGATGGCGTAAGCCATCAGTAACTTTCAGTTTTACGATAAGGAGATGTTCTTAATTGATAGATAAGCTTGTTTAGATGATAATTCTATCTCTTAATGGATTATTTTATTCCTGTTGGATCTAGCGCCGTGTTGGTCATTACCCACTCAACCTGGCATACTGCCATGAGCTGGTGTGGAATCCACATCTATCCTTGTTGTTCCATGATAGAAATAGAAAGATTCCGTTTCGCTTCAGACATTTTAGCCTTCAAGTATAAATGGCATTCATCATACTTTCACGATTGTCACCTCTTAATAAAATAGTACTGACAAAAGTTAACTTTTACGGGTTATAGTAAAACGACATTTAAAAATTATCCCGCATGTGTTTCTTTTCAACGAAAAATCAAAGTTTATTTTAAGTAGAAATAACAAATATTTCTAACCTTAGGGATAAGCTATGAAAGGATAAATTGTGAAGAGTAATGATAACCTAGTGGACATGGCATCTGCCCGGTAAGCGGAACACTGTGGGTTCGATTCCCATCCATGGACACTTTTATTTTTACGTTTATCATTACTCTTTACAATTCATCCATTCATACCTCATCCCTAAGGTTAGAAATATTTTTTATTTCTTCTTAAAATAAATTTTGATTTTTCGTTGAAAAGAAACACATGCGGGATAATTTTCAAATGTCGTTTTACAATCACAAGCCGCATTATATTATATTGTATTTTACGGGTTAACATACAAAGTAAAATTTCCTATGGCCTGAATTAAAGGTAACTTAACGCAAAGAAAACGCGTATACAGAGTAATAAAGCAAAATAAAAAATAAAGGATGTAAATAAAAACACTCGATTTGTTTTAACAAAACCAATACTTGTCTTTTTTTTTTGCAGCGTTGATAAGGTATGGACCGGGGTTACACAGGTATACGAGGAGATCACCAGACATGGACACAGAGAACACTTTAAACATCTCTACACGATCACCACTCTTCACATCCCGGAAATATCTTTATTTACGGGGTTGCTAACCAGAATTGATGATTTTTGATCCCCGAAAATTGTACCATGCCGGGAATCGAACACGGGTCTCCTGGGTGAGAGCCAGGTATCCTAGCTACTAGACTACGTGGGAGATAAAACTCTTCTCATTCAGTTTCAACCCTCTTTTATATAAATACATGGCCCTATTTGTCCAATGAGAAGGCGTGGGAGATCGGTTCATTTAACAAATAAACAACATTATTCTAAAAAAAAACTGAGATAAGATAAAACTTTTTACACAAATAAATTTACTGGCAATGCGTTTCTTTTAAATATCATCAAATATTATCTCTACAGACCTTACTGCAATGATATGAGTTATTGAATGAGAGGGTTCACTACTGATGAGCCAAGCCCTCTCATTCAATAACTCATATCATTGCAGTAAGGTCTGTAGAGATAATATTTGATGACATTTAAAAGAAACGCATTGCCAGTAAATTTATTTGTGTAAAATTTAAACGATAGATGGCAATTAAATTTAATTTAATAAGATAAAACTGCATATGTTTGTCAAATAATTTGACAGTTCAAATGCCACGCCTCAAATATATTATTAATGGTATTTAGAGAAGCCTTCGTGAAAGCACTTCATCAACTTGATACGTATATACACTCATGAACAAAAGGAAGTTGTACCTTTTGGCATGTATATCGGGATTGAGACAATAACTCTGAAAGATATTACAGTGACCTTTATTGAAGACACACGAGATAACATACACTCATGGACAAGACTTGAGGAAGTTGTATCTTTCAGCATGTATATCGGGATTCAGACAATAACTCTGAAAGATATTGCAGTAACCTTTATTGAAGACACACGAGATAACATACACTCATGAACAAATGGAAGTTGTATCTTTCAGCATGTATATTGGGATTCAGACAATAACTCTGAAAGATATTACAGTGATCTTTATTGAAGACACACGAGATAACATACACTCATGGACAAGACTTATGGAAGTTGTACCTTTCAGCATGTATATCAGGATTTAGACAATAACTCTGAAAGATATTACAGTGACCTTTATTGAAGACACACGAGATAACATACACTCATGGACAAATGGAAGTTGTATCTTTCAGCATGTATATCGGGATTCAGACAATAACTCTGAAAGATATTACAGTGATCTTTATTGAAGACACACGAGATAACATACACTCATGGACAAAACTTAAGGAAGTTGTACCTTTCAGCATGTATATCAGGATTCAGACAATAACTCTGAAAGATATTACAGTGACCTTTATTGAAGACACACGAGATAACATACACTCATGGACAAACCTTAAGGAAGTTGTACCTTTCAGCATGTATATCAGGATTCAGACAATAACTCTGAAAGATATTACAGTGACCTTTATTGAAGACACACGAGATAACCAAGTGTGAACAAATTTACCTCTTACTTCTTCAAAATAACAGACGTCAAACAATATCAAAGACTTTACACCTTCATATGTTTTTTCCATGAGTATAAATTGAAACACCTCGGTTTTAATTACTTTGCTTCTAATTGATATTAAAGACACCAGTAAACAGCTTGTTTGAAAATTAAGCTCTAGCTCCAGCAAAGTGGTTCGAGGATTTTCTTTTATCAAATCGGTGATTTTTTGCACATTTTCATCAGTCCTTTGAAATTTTTGGGCGTCCTTGACGAAGATCATCTTCAATGGAAATTCTGCCAGCTTTAAATCTAGAATGCCATTCAAAAACAATTGTTCTCTTTGGGGAATGCTTTATTAAGCATTTAAAAAGTTTCGGTTGCTGATATTTGAAGTTTCACACAAAATTCTATGCAAATCCTCTGCTTAAATTTTCGTTCCATCGTAAAATCGCCGCAGCGCTATGTGTAACCTTTAAATAAATTAGAATAACTTTGGGGCGCGTGCACGTACCGCCTCGATATTGGTACCACCGTGTAGCCAGATATTTTTTCTATAATAAACAGTCAAATTCATTTACATTTTTCATTTATTTATTTTTTTATGGACCCAGTCCGGGAACTTATGGGACATACCTTGTATGTCTACATGAAAACAACAAAAACAACAATTATTAACATACAAGTTCCTTTTCAAACACGAGCTCATCTATAGCTATTGTTACTCTGTGTAATATTTCAACATATATGCCTTTTTGATTTAAAAAAATGTTTAAATATTGTTTATTTTGATTTCTTTTTATTTAATTAAATCTAGATGTTCCAAGTGTTGGTATTGATTTATGTTCACAATAAACTTGTAATGTCTTCTTCTTCTTTCTTATCTCCACTCAATCATATTAGGGTATCAAGCTTGTAAAGCTTGATATTTGACAACCATCATGACTGGGTGAAGTAGTTTGCGTCTGCCTTTGTAATTAGGACTGGGAGCACTACTCAGTGGCAGGCCGACTTAGCTTCAAAAGAAATGGCCACCTCTGGCATGAGGAACAGACGCCATGTACAGTCACTCCTAACATGGAATACAGACTCATCCTGTATCCCTGGAACCCTAACAGAGTACTATCAGCCGGGCCAGCTGAGCCCAGGTTTTTTAGTTAGCTTGTTACTGCTCCCCCTCCTCCTTTTTCATCCGGGCTTGGGAGTGGCAAAGGCGAAGTTGCTTGTAATGTAAGCAAGAATATTCCAGAATGCAATCCTCTTGCTATTGTGGACTGAATTGACATGTGACTTTCTTCTATGATTATTCCTCTCCAGTTATTGAGCCAATATGCAAAGAAGTACAAGAGAATGAATCGCTAAGACATCATATTGAAGAAGAAATCTTAGTTTTCGGCAACAAGTTTCTTTAGTAAGAATAAAATAAAATAAAATAAAATCATCACCGAAAACTTTGATTACATCTTCAATATACAGAGTCTTATCAAAATTTAAAACTATTATAGACGCGTATGATACTTTTTAAAAATAAACAATTTTTACTGTTCTTACTGCAATGGAAAAATTAATGGGAGGGCCTGGATCATCAGTGGTGAAACCTCCCAGCGGTTTCGCCAGTTTAATCTACCATACCGCTGTTATATTGCATTTTTATAACTTCCTTTTATCGTGATACTGATGCTATTCTCTTTATATAGGTATTTTAGATGAACTATGGACATAAGCTTTAAAAAGAATCATACGCGTCTATAATAGTTTTGAATTTTAATAACAGATGGCGTGCTAATGCATCATACAAAGTCTTAGCAGAAATAAGATGAAAAATAGACACTTCGGCCAGTTAGAGTTTTTCGAAAAAATAAAAAACTCTAACTGGCTCAAGTGTCTATTTTTCACAGAAATATGAATGCCTGCCGGGCAACCTCTATCTTCAAGAGAAATAAGTGGCCGCAGCCTTGCAGAAAATTGACATGGACCCAGAGTAGCAGCTTTACACACCCAAGATAGAGGACATTGCGACTGCAGTGAAAGAGATGTATGGAGACATCTGAGGCTCTTCATTGGACACAATAACAACAACAGAAAATTGACATGGACCCAGAACAGCAGCTTTACACACCCAAGATAGTGGACATTGCTGCTGCTGTGATAGAGATCTATGGAGACATCTGAGGCTCTTCATTGAACACGACAACAACAACAGAAAATTGACATGGACCCAGAACAGCAGCTTTACACACCCAAGATAGAGGACATTGCGACTGCTGTGAAAGAGATGTATGGAGACATCTGAGGCTCTTCATTGAACACGACAACAACAACAGAAAATTGACATGGACCCAGAGTAGCAGCTTTACACACCCAAGATAGTAGACATTGCTGCTGCTGTGATGGAGATGTATGGAGACCTCTGAGGCTCTTCTTTGGACACGACAACAACAGAAAATTGACATGGACCCAGAGTAGCAGCTTTACACACCCAAGATAGTAGACATTGCTGCTGCTGTGATAGAGATGTATGGAGACCTCTGAGGCTCTTCTTTGGACACGACAACAACAGAAAATTGACATGGACCCAGAACAGCAGCTTTACACACCCAAGATAGAGGACATTGCTGTGATAGAGATGTATGGAGACATCTGAGGCTCTTCATTGGACACGACAACAACAACAGAAAATTGGCATGGACCCAGAACAGCAGCTTTACACACCCAAGATAGTGGACATTGCTGTGATAGAGATGTATGGAGACATCTGAGGCTCTTCATTGGACACGACAACAACAACAGAAAATTGCCATGGACCCAGAACAGCAGCTTTACACACCCAAGATAGTGGACATTGCTGTGATAGAGATGTATGGAGACCTCTGAGGCTCTTCTTTGGACACGACAACAACAGAAAATTGACATGGACCCAGAACAGCAGCTTTACACACCCAAGATAGAGGACATTGCTGTGATAGAGATGTATGGAGACATCTGAGGCTCTTCATTGGACACGACAACAACAACAGAAAATTGACATGGACCCAGAACAGCAGCTTTACACACCCAAGATAGTGGACATTGCTGTGATAGAGATGTATGGAGACATCTGAGGCTCTTCATTGGACACGACAACAACAACAGAAAATTGACATGGACCCAGAACAGCAGCTTTACACACCCAAGATAGTGGACATTGCTGTGATAGAGATGTATGGAGACATCTGAGGCTCTTCATTGGACACGACAACAACAACAGAAAATTGACATGGACCCAGAACAGCAGCTTTACACACCCAAGATAGTGGACATTGCTGTGATAGAGATGTATGGAGACCTCTAAGGCTTTTCATTGGACACGACAACAACAAAAGAAAATTGACATGGACCCAGAGCAGCAGCTTTACACACCCAAGATAGTGGACATTGCTGTGATAGAGATGTATGGAGACATCTGAGGCTCTTCATTGGACACGACAACAACAACAGAAAATTGCCATGGACCCAGAACAGCAGCTTTACACACCCAAGATAGTGGACATTGCTGTGATAGAGATGTATGGAGACAACTGAGGCTCTTCATTGGACACGACAACAACAACAGAAAATTGACATGGACCCAGAACAGCAGCTTTACACACCCAAGATAGTGGACATTGCTGTGATAGAGATGTATGGAGACATCTGAGGCTCTTCATTGGACACGACAACAACAACAGAAAATTGACATGGACCCAGAACAGCAGCTTTACACACCCAAGATAGTGGACATTGCTGTGATAGAGATGTATGGAGACATCTGAGGCTCTTCATTGGACACGACAACAACAACAGAAAATTGACATGGACATAGAGCAGCAGCTTTACACACCCAAGATAGTGGACATTGCTGTGATAGAGATGTATGGAGACATCTGAGGCTCTTCATTGGACACGACAACAACAACAGAAAATTGACATGGACCCAGAATAGCAGCTTTACACACCCAAGATAGTGGATATTGCTGCTGCTGTGATTGAGAGATGCATGGAGACCTCTGAGACTCTTCTTTGGACACAACAACAACAACAGAAAATTGACATGGACCCAGAACTTTACACACCCAAGATAGTGGACATTGCTGCTGCTGTGATAGAGATGTATGGAGACATCTGAGGCTCTTCATTGGACACAACAACAACAGAAAATTGCCATGGACCCAGAACAGCAGCTTTACACACCCAAGATAGTGGACATTGCTGTGACAGAGATGTATGGAGACATCTAAGGCTCTTCATTGGACACGACAACAACAACAGAAAGTTGACATGGACCCAGAGCAGCAGCTTTACACACTTAAGATAAAGAACATTGCTGTGATAGAGGCTCTTCATTGGACACAACAACAACAGGAGAAATAAGATGGTTGCTATTGGGGAAAGTTTGAATCTACAACAGCGCTCACAATGGGAGATATTTTAAGACTGTTTCGCAATTCCATCTGACTCACACGTTGAGGCAAACCTTCCATTCTAACAATGGGACTCCATCAAGTGAAATGGACCCATAATCGGACTTCAACAGAATCCTTGTCTATATAACACGAGGGTATAACTTCCCTGGATTCATCCACCCTACTTGCTTACTCACATTGCCAATGCTAACTCATATCGCGAAGACTTCGTCACTTTGACACCAAAACTACCATATAACATTCACCATTTTGTTTCTCTACTTCTATCTTTTAACCATACCTCCAAGTTATCTTTGAAACTTCAAATTCCAAGTTCCAAATAACTTTATTAGGTGCCGTTCAAAAAGAGCAACCTAGATCATCATATTTACAATATACTGTGGGGGATGTACAGGGTTTGTTCATTTACAATTATAATTTATATTGATGTCGTTGGGTCCGGATTCTTAGGTCCTTGGGGATATTGTTCTTGAGAAGGGTTTTTCTGGCTTGTTTGATAACTTCAAATTTTACCTCTACTAGTTTGAAAGGGAAGAATAAAATTCAGGGAAAAAGTTTTTTTTATTTACGTTTTTTCAAGTTTTGAGTAAATTTTCTGCTCTTCAATAGGCAAATACTTTATGTATAATGTCTAAATGATCATTATACAAAAAGATTGATTGAAAAACAAATATAAATACAAAAAGATCGAAAAAAGGTGTGTTATTGGCATGTGCCCTTACCTCTCGTCCATCAGATTGTTTACAGCTAAAATAATAGATCTTATAATAGGATGAAATATATATACACAAACAATTATTAATTTATAGATAATTTGTCAGGGATATTGTTATATTTGGTTGATTGGTCTATTTTTCTATTGATTCTATTTATTTATTTAAAC
The DNA here is from genome assembly GCA_030710605.1 of Cordylochernes scorpioides. Lineage (NCBI taxonomy): Eukaryota > Metazoa > Arthropoda > Arachnida > Pseudoscorpiones > Chernetidae > Cordylochernes > Cordylochernes scorpioides. The sequence continues at coordinate 82,030,735 of CP092863.1, read as the reverse complement.
GAAGAGAAACTTCTTACTGTTAGCATCTATTTACTTGTGATCTTACACACATACTCTGTGGGAATGATTAATTAATTAAACATAAATATATATACAAAATATATAAATAACCTCTCTTGTTGTTGTTGTGTCCAATGAAGAGCCTCAGATGTCTCTGTACATCTCTATCACAGCAATGTCCTCTATCTTGGGTGTGTAAAGTTCTGGGTTCATGTCAATTTTCTGTTGTTGTCGTCGTGTCCAATGAAGAGCCTCAGATGTCTCCGTACATCTCTATCACAGCAATGTTCTCTATCTTGGGTGTGTAAAGTTCTGGGTTCATGTCAATTTTCTGTTGTTGTTGTCGTGTCCAATGAAGAGCCTCAGATGTCTCTGTACATTTCTATCACAGCAATGTCCTCTATCTTGGGTGTGTAAAGTTCTGGGTTCATGTCAATTTTCTGTTGTTGTCGTCGTGTCCAATGAAGAGCCTCAGATGTCTCCGTACATCTCTATCACAGCAATGTTCTCTATCTTGGGTGTGTAAATTTCTGGGTCCAAGTCAATTTTCTGTTGTTGTTGTCGTGTCCAATGAAGAGCCTCAGATGTCTCCGTACATCTCTATCACAGCAATGTTCTCTATCTTGGGTGTGTAAAGTTCTGGGTCCATGTCGATTTTCTGTTGTTGTTGTTGTGTCCAATGAAGAACCTCAGATGTCTCCATACATCTCTATCACAGCAATGTCCTCTATCTTGGGTGTGTAAAGTTCTGGGTACATTGTTGTTGTTGTCGTGTCCAATGAAGAGCCTCAGATGTCTCCGTACATCTCTATCACAGCAATGTTCTCTATCTTGGGTGTGTAAAGTTCTGGGTCCATGTCAATTTTCTGTTGTTGTTGTCGTGTCCAATGAAGAGCCTCAGATGTCTCTGTACATCTCTATCACAACAATGTTCTCTATCTTGGGTGTGTAAAGTTCTGGGTCCATGTCAATTTTCTGTTGTTGTTGTCGTGTCCAATGAAGAGCCTCAGATGTCTCCGTACATCTCTATCACAGCATTGTTCTCTATCTTGGGTGTGTAAAGTTCTGGGTCCATGTCAATTTTCTGATGTTGTTGTCGTGTCCAATGAAGAGCCTCAGATGTCTCCGTACATCTCTATCACAGCAATGTCCTCTATCTTGGGTGTGTGAATTTCTGGGTCCATGTCAATTTTCTGTTGTTGTTGTCGTGTCCAATGAAGAGCCTCAGATGTCTCCGTACATCTCTATCACAGCAATGTCCTCTATCTTGGGTGTGTAAATTTCTGGGTCCATGTCAATTTTCTGTTGTTGTTGTTGTGTCCAATGAAGAGCCTCAGATGTCTCTGTACATCTCTATCACAACAATGTCCTCTATCTTGGGTGTGTAAAGTTCTGGGTCCATTTCAATTTTCTGTTGTTGTTGTCGTGTCCAATGAAGAGCCTCAGATGTCTCCATACATCCCTATCACAGCAATGTTCTCTATCTTGGGTGTGTAAAGTTCTGGGTCCATGTCATTTTCTGTTGTTGTTGTTGTGTCCAATGAAGAGCCTCAGATGTCTCCGAACATCTCTATTACAGCAATGTCCTCTATCTTGGGTGTGAAAAGTTCTGGGTCCATGTCAATTTTCTGTTGTTGTTGTCGTGTCCAATGAAGAGCCTCAGATGTCTCCGTACAACTCTATCACAGCAATGTTCTCTATCTTGGGTGTGTAAAGTTCTGGGTCCATGTCAATTTTCTGTTGTTGTTGTTGTGTCCAATTAAGAGCCTCAGATGTCTCCGTACAACTCTATCACAGCAATGTTCTCTATCTTGGGTGTGTAAAGTTCTGGGTCCATGTCATTTTCTGTTGTTGTTGTTGTGTCCAATGAAGAGCCTCAGATGTCTCCGAACATCTCTATTACAGCAATGTCCTCTATCTTGGGTGTGTAAAGTTCTGGGTCCATGTCAATTTTCTGTTGTTGTTGTTGTGTCCAATTAAGAGCCTCAGATGTCTCCGTACAACTCTATCACAGCAATGCTCTCTATCTTGGGTGTGTGAAGTTCTGGGTTCATGTCAATTTTCTGTTGTTTTCGTCGAGTCCAATTAAGAGCTCAAATGCCTCAATACATCTCTATCACAGCAGCAGCAATGTCCACTATCTTGGGTGTGTAAGGCTGCTGCTCTGGGTCCATGTCAATTTTCTGCAAGGTTACGTCCATTTTAGGACATGGGAATGAGTGTGTAGGTGTTAGTTCCACACCAGGACAATTGCCCTGTAGGTTTTTGTGCCATCTGAATGTATTGTCAATACTTTATAATGTCTAGAGTTAACAGTAGGATGGCGTGAAGTCACGGTTGACTGATCACCTTATAAGGAAGTCGACTCGGTTTCACTTTCTTCACGCACGCTTATTATCGTACAAGGTTTTCGTGTACGTGTTATTAATTTTATCTCTGATTTTTAAATTTTAGAAAGATTTTTAAAATTAATTACTGAACGGATCTCCCTCATAAAGAATATTTGAAATGATTGGCTAATTAATGGTAAAAACCATCCCAGATAATTCGAAAGTTCAACTTGAATGGCTGTTTCAACTACCCTCATGGACAAAACTTAAGAAAGTTGAATGTCTCTTATGTCGCTGATGTCCATTTTTTTTCGAAGAGGCAGAGAATTTTGTTCAGACTTAGTTATCTCGTGTTTCTTCAATAAAGGTCACTGTAATATATTTCATAGTTATTGTCTGAATCCCGATATATATGCTAAAAGGTAGAAATTCCTTATATTTTGCCTATGAGTTATCTTACAGAGTTATTATCTGAATCCCGATATACATGCAAAAAGTACAAGTTCCTTAAGTTTCATCCATGAGCGTATCTTTCAGAGTTATTGTCTGAATCCCGATATACATGCTAAAAGGTACAACTTCCTTAAGTTTTGTTCATAAGTGTATCTTTCAGAGTTATTGTCTGAATCCCGATAAACACTGCGTGACATTGAAAATGGAACACCAAGAAATGGTGGCCAGAAAATTATGCAAATTTCAGGGTAGACGCGCCTAACCAAGTTATGCAAATGATGTAAAATGCGCAGCTCTCGTGCGCACATGGAGTAAGATATAAGGGAAGGAACTTGCAGAAAGGACAGTATTCGTGTCGTTATTTCTTCAAGGAAAATCATTGTAGAAATTTTGTTCTTGTGTCAAAAGACACGTGTAATAACAGAGAATGCCAGGTCATCGTAAACGGAGGCAGTTCAAGCAGACAGACGCTTTTACGAGGGGCATGGTGATCGGACTGAAAAGGGCAGGTTGGTCCATACGTCAAATCGCAGCTGATACACACCTTGGTGCGTCCTCGGTGCACCGACTGTGAAGAAGATGGTTGGAACAAGGAAATGTGACAATTTATAGGAATGTCGGTGCAACCAGAGTGACCTCAGCACGTGTGGATCGGCGTATCCTTCGACAAGCAGTGGCGGCCCCACAAGCCACTTGTACCGCCATCCTGCAACATGTGCAAGACACCCTAGATCATTCCATCTCGACCAGAACCATTTCCCGTCGATTGGTTGCTAATGGCTTGCACTCATGCCGTCCGCTAAGAAGACTGCCATTGACCCCACCGAATAGGCGCCAACGTTTGGAATGGTGCCGGGCTAGATCGACGTGGATGACGGAATGGCACAGGGTCGTGTTCTCAGATGAGTCGCGTTTCTGCTTGTCCAGTGATAGTCGCCGTGTACGCGTGTGGCGTCGACGTGGAGAAAGGTCCAATCCGGCAGCAATTGTGGAACGCCCCACCGTGCGACAACGTGGAATCATTGTTTGGGGCGCAATCGCGTATGATTCCAGGTCACCTTTACTTCGTATTCAGGGCACTATGACGGTCCAACGATACGTTGATGATGTGCTGCGACCGGTGACACTCCCCTACCTTCAGGGGGTACCCAATGCCCTTTATCAGCAGGATAACACCCGACCGCACACTGCTCGCATTAGCCAACAAGCTCTGCAAGATGTACAGATGCTTCCCTGGCCACCGTACTCTCCTGATCTCTCACCAATCGAGCACGTCTGGGACATCATTGGACGCCGTTTGCATGCCTTGCCACAGCCGCGTTCAGAAGACGAACTGTGGCAAATGGTTGGGAGGGAATGGAGAGCCATCCCTCAGGACGCCATCCGTACTCTGATTGACTCTCTACTAGACGTGTTGCTGCGTGCATCGCCGTCCGCGGTGGTCCTACTTGCTACTAAGCCGACGCCGTTCTCGCTCTGTATTATGACTATCATTTTGAAATAAAGATCACTTATTGTTCGTCCCTGTCTCTCTCTGTCTGCCGAGTTTCATCACTTTCTGGCCACTATTTCTTGGTGTTCCATTTTCAATGTCACGCAGTGTACATGCTAAAAGGTACAACTTCCTTATGTTTTGTCCATGAGTGTATAATAACTTCTGTGGATGTTTGTTAGATAGCCTGACAAATTCGTAGTTAGTTGAGCAGTTTTGACTGTAGACCAGTACAGTGGATCTCAACATCTGGGCTGATATAATTCCATTCTTTAGGAATACAATCGTCTAATAGCGGAAGCCTGACCTCCCTTACTGATGACCCACGCACCAGGAAGCCCGAGTGAAGAAACCCAGAGCATCTAATGTAATGGCGCTAATGGTAGAACATCATAGAGGTTCATAGGTCCAATTTACCTCAGAGTAAACACTCCACATAGAGAGAATCCTTTGTGAAAAAAAAAATAGTGCAAAAATGAAATTTTACTGGGATCAAGTGGAAATATTAAGAAAAATACATCTCATTGTGCAACTAAACGTTGCTAATGTTTTCTTAAGAGTTCTTTGTCTGTTGAAGATGGGGTTATTGAATGTCATTTCTTTGTTTAAAAACAAAGAACCCAATTCTTTTCTGAAATTTGTGAATTGAAAATGAGACTAAATTGGCATATTTGCATTGTAAGTATTGAATATAGATAAGAAGTTATTACAATACAAATATTAGACCTCAAGGGGAAAGCTTCTTTTTTTACAAATCATTTATTTATAAATCTCTCAAGTAATCAGACAAGAATTACCTTCTACAGGAGAAAATATTCACATTGAACCTTTAATAGAATGAGAATTAAAATCAAATAAAATGCTTCAGATGTTTACAGTTATTTGAGTGTAGAATCAGCGACGCCAGTAAATGTTTTTATTCTTTCGACGTTTCGAGACAAAAATCTTTTATCCTCGACAGAAAAAAACATTTAAAGCATTTGACATGGCGTTAAAAATGTATTTGAGCTTACAACCTCAGATAGGAGCTCTATCTATGCTTCCTTCCGTGAATCTGCATATGACCAGTGGTCTTAATAAAGCTGTATGTGTGTGAAATTGATATTTGTTGTTGGGTTCTGTGCTGCCTGGATCTTTATATATGCTTCCTTCCTGTAGTGAATCTGTATAAGACCGGTTGTCTTAATAAAACTGTATGTATGCGAAATTGATATTTATTGTTGGGTTCTGTGCTGCCTGGAGTTCTATCTATGCTTCCTTCCTGCAGTGAATCTGTATAAGACCAGTGGTCTTAATAAAGCTGTATGTGTGTGAAATTGATATTTGTTGTTGGGTTCTGTGCTACCTGGAGTATAAGAGCTTTATCTATGCTTCCCTCAGTGAATCTGTATATGACCGGTGGTTTTAATAAAGCTGTATGTGTGTGAAATTGATATTTGTGGTTGGGTTCTTTGCTGCCTGGAGCTCTATCTATGCTTCCTTCCGTGAATCTGTATAAGACCAGTGGTCTTAATAAAGCTGTATGTGTGTGAAATTGATATTTGTTGTTGTGTTCTGTGCTGCCTGGAGCTTTATCTATGCTTCCTTCCGTGAATCTGTATAAAACCAGTGGTCTTAATAGAGCTGCATGTATGTGATTTTTGTCGAAACGTCGAGATAATAAAATAATTTGCTATACGAAATGTCTCTTAATTCTAAAAGAAGTATGAATGCCGGCCAGACAACTTCGATCTTCATTATACATAAAATTGGTTTAAAACAATCAGCTTATTGAGGAGTAACACGCTCGATTCCCTACAGTCATGAACCGGGATTGAATTCCGCGTTAAAATTTTGTTTACTATGTGAATAACCTTCATATATTATTCACTGTTTCAATTATCATGAACTAGGTTGCTCTTGTTGAGCGGTACCTATTAATGTGAATTTGAAACAGGCAGCTTATTGAGGGTACTGACTGAAAGGAGATATAGAAATCTTAGCACAGGTATATGCTACAAAGGTTTGCAATAGTAAAGGATTGTGATTTTATACATAAGAAAACCTCAGGAAACCTCTGGGACCTAATTTTGGTCGTAAAGGTACAGTCTGTACCATCCTAATGTGGAACAACAGCCCGAAACGTACGTGGTTGACTTTTCTTAATTTATCAAGAAATTGGGTTAGCCAAATATCACGGAACAAGTTAAATAAACGTCGTTTAGTTTATATTTCTCTACGTGATGGCGCTCTGTCATCTAGAAATGTTTATGTGAGCCTTGTCAGAATATGTCTCTTTTGTTTTTAATATCAACACCTGACCTTTTTATATATTTTTTAAATTGTTTTTTCACATAAGAAAGTTTAGTAAAATCAATAAAGAATCTAGGTAAAAGTTTCTTGTTTCTTGAAAATAAAGATACTTCGGCCAGTAAATCTTTTTATTACCTCGACGTTTCGACAAAAATCTTTTGTCCTCGTCAGGAGCAAATAAAAATTAAACATTTAGCAAGGCGTTAAAAATCTTTCAAGAAAAATGAATGCCGGCCAGGCAGCCTCAATATTTACGATAAAGTTTCTTGCATAATTGTATTTCCCTAGTTTTCAGGATAAGGTGCCCATCAACAGGAGCAACTAGGAGTAAAACTTCTAGCTAACAATCTTGAAAATAGAGGTTGTGCTTGGCGCCGGCATTCATAGATGATAACATCTATTTCCTGGTTCTGTAAAAAATAGACATTTCGGCCAGTTAGAGTTTTATTTTCTCAACGTTTTAACTAAAATCTTTTGTCTTCATCATGAGAACTAAATAAAATTAAAAGCCAAATGCATTTTTTTTTTATTAATTTCTTCTGAAGAATACATGAGATTTTTGTTGAAACGTTGAAAAAAATAAAACTCTAACTGGCTGAATTGTCTATTTTTTTACAGAACTATGAATGTCGACTAGACAACCTCTATCTTCAATATTTAACTTCTAGTTACTCCCTGTTGATGGGTATGTTAGCCTAAAGGTTAGAGAAATGATATTGCCACGTGGAAAGTTAGGAAAGACAAACTTCGGCAAAAACAAACTATGAATGGTAAACAAAAGATAAGCCACGAGGGAAATTTACAGAGTAGCAAAATATAAAAATAAAAAAGACCACTCTGTTAATAAAAATAATAAAATTAATAAATACTTTGTTACATAGCTTCTTCCCTATGAGAGCTGTGACCCACAGCTAGCAATTATTGTAGATACTGACATGGATCTGACGTGCTTCTGCCAAGGATTCCATCGAAGTCTTGGAACTTTGTCCCTAGTACCTTTGCGTACTTTTTCTTGCGGCGTGAAGAGCGGATGTGTCGTGGTATCGTCTATAGGGACATCGTCATCTTGGAGGGAAGTCTTGGCTTTGACACGGCGATGGAATCCTGGAGCCAGTCTCCCAAAATGTAGATCACAGCACCCATGGTCTCTAGGTCTTCTCGGCGATCTTCAGTTTGTCTTCCCTAACTTACCCATCATCTCCACCAAAATGCCACGTGGAAAATTAGGAAAGACAAACTTCGGGATGAGACAACAATTTATTTCAGGCAAGAACAAACTAAGAATGGTAAACAAAAGATAAGGCACGAGGGAAATTTGCAACATAAAAATGACCACTCTGTTAATAAAAATAATAAAATTAATAAATACTTTGTTACAATATTCTACAAGAAAATTAGCCTTGGAAGATTTATTGATTTTTTTAGATAATAATTCAGGGTAAGAACGTTTCGAGGAAAGTTTGGTCGGTACGTGGTGTTTGCTGAATGAGCCACTAAGGCAGTTGTACGTATTTACTTCGTGATATATCTGTTGATGTTTCGTTCAGTTTCCCAAAACGGCTACAAATCGTTTTACACTCTTCCAGAGTTTGTTCTCTGTCTGGTCAAGCCGGCTGTAACGACACGGAATCCCTTGACCCACCTCAGTTGTTGGGTAAGATGGCGGTTGGGAAAACTCTCCATTGCACGGTCATCATTGGCCAGCTAGATACTTGCCGTAGGCCAACCTTCGATTTGGAGTTCCTTGTACAGTAGAACCTCCATGTAAGGACACTCCCGCTAGAAGACACCTCTCTATAAAGGACAGTTTACATTGTCAATACAGTAGAACAACCTCCATGTGAGGACACTCACGCTAGAGAACACCTCTCTAAAAAGGACAGTTTCCATCACCAATACAGTAGAACATACTCCATGAAAGGAAACTCGCGCTAGAGGACACCTCTCTACAAAGGACAGTTATCATTTGAAAAATCACCAAATTACCAGTTTTCAACTCTCCGGTAAGAGGACACCTCTCTCTAAAGGACACTTTGGTTTTGCAATTAGGTGTTGTCTTTTACAGGGAGGTTCTAGTGTAATTCTTTTTAGCTCGAGTTTTAAAATTGCGTTTTTGCTCTAGTGGACACTGTAACAGACTACGTCTAGAAGCGAACTTCTTTGCTACAGTATGAAGGCCAAGCATGTCAAATCGTCTTACCCACCTATCCTACACAACCTCTAAGGTTTATCTATACTTAATAAAAAACCTTTTTGGTAAGATATCTTTCAAGCCATTTGATTGGATGTTGACGGCCGTGATTATATTGAGGCAAAGAAATAATTTAATTTTATTCAATGAAAATATTCAACAGATTATAAAAAAATATATTACTCTTTATTTTTAAAATCATCTTTAAAATATTTCTTTGCTTGTTTGTTCAAGATTCCCTAGCTGTAGATAGTTGGGTTGATAATTGTCGACTAGTCGTACTGACGTCATCAATAAATACTGTCACACCTTCAGATATACAAACACTTGATTTCTACGCTACAATAAATTTATGAAGAATTTAAAAGAACATGCGGGAAGTGTATCAAGGCTTGTGAGTGTGTGGGACACTAATTGTGTTTGCTGCTGGTTTTCCCGAGTTGCCATAGCATTACCTTGTTTGCATATACACCTATCCCCCGATTTACATGGTACTTGTTTTTCACGTTTTCGCTTTTACACGGTTTTCCAAATACGTTTTTTTGTTGTGTTTTTATCGCACTATACTAAATGCTACTGTGATTGAACACATGCGCTGTGTACACATCTCACGAGGAATCCCTAGTTTATGTGCTGACTATATATTTTAACCTGTCAATGCATTTTATTTTTATTTTTGTGTACACCTATCCCCCAATTTACACGTTTTTCTCAGGAACGTATCTACCGTGTAAATCGGGGGATAGGTGTATATGCAAATACATGACGCTTTACATCTATTTTATTAAATCGTTTACATATATAAGTAGAACTAGGATGCAAAGTAATCATTCCCCTGAAGAGATTGACAGGAAGTTACTGAAATGTTGGGAGTTAAGCTATTGGGTGATGTGGCCATGTTTTTTCTCTGAATCTACTTCCAATCAACCAATGATCTTCAGAATTACCTTGTTGATTAGTTTCTGTTGATTCGTTTAAATAATATAATACAATTAAATATTTAATTTTCTTATTCTTATAATTAATGGTATTTTTATATCCTCTGCTATTGTTTGGCGGTACATATACTAAAATTGGAACGATACAGAGAAGATTAGCATGGCCCCTGCGCAAGGATGACACGCAAAATCGTGAAGCGTTCCTCTGCTATTTATTGTTTTAGACGCGTTTCTTTTTTAGAATATAAAATTTCCTACTGCCCTTACAGCAATGTGAAATAATAGGAGGACTTAACTCATTAATGGTTAATCCTCACATTATTTTACATTGCAATATAAGGATAGTAACAAATTATTTGGAAAAAGAAACATAGAGGCATCAAAAATATATTCATTTTCTTATAACAGATTTTTCTCTAATGCATCATGGTAATATATTGTTGTATCTACATATGTGATTCTGTCTACATAGGTATAGTAAAGTCTAACTTGTAGACAGTAGTTTATGTCGGGTATAGAGAGATAGCCATTTTGACGGTGCAGCAAAGGGAAGCTGAAAGGGGCAGTCACCTTACTGGAGCTATATAAAGACTTATCTTTACCCTTGACCGTAGAGTATTTTGGGACCGTTCTGGTGTCCTCCTGAACCCCTCCGTTCCTTCTGGCACAGGGATCTGTCTGACGGTTTCTTGTAGGGTTTCCTTGCAGGTCACTTGGCATAGGATAGGTTGTGTAAGATAATATGACATGCTTGGCCTTCATACTGTAGCAAATTGTTCGCATCTAGACGTAGCCAGTTACAGTATACACCAGGATAATAATGCAATTTTAAAACTCAAGCCAAAAACAATTATTTAAGAAACTCCCTGTAGATGACACCTAATTGCAGAGCCAAAGTGTCCTTTAGTGAGAGGTGTCCTCTCGAGGGAGAGTTTCTGAATAGTAAAAATGGCAATTTTGTAAATGAAAACTGTCTTTTGTAGAGAGGTGTCCTCTCATGGAGTATGTTCTACTGCATTGGTGATGGAAACTATCCTTTTTAGAGAGATGTCCTCTAGCTGGAGTGTCCTCTCATGGAGAATGTTCTACTGTATTGGTGATAGAAACTGTCCTTTGTAGAGAGGTATCCTCTAGTGCTAGTGTCCTCTCATGGAGTATGTTCTACTGTATTGGTGATGAAAACTGTCCTTTGTAGAGAGGTGTCCTCTAGTGCTAGTGTCCTCTCATGGAGTATGTTCTACTGTATTGGTGATGAAAACTGTCCTTTGTAGAGAGGTGTCCTCTAGTGCTAGTGTCCTCTCATGGAGTATGTTCTACTGTATTGGTGATGAAAACTGTCCTTTGTAGAGAGATGTCTTCTAGCATGAGTGTCCTCTCATGGAGTATGTTCTACTGTATTGGTGATGGAAACTGTCCTTTTCAGAGAGGTGTCCTCTAGCGCGAGTGTCCTTTCATGGAGTGTGTTCTACTGTACAAGGAAATCCAAATCGAAGGTTGACCTACAGCCAGGCTTTGTCAAAGCCGATGCTTCAAAAATATCTAAATACGATCCTTTTTTAATTATTATTTTACTTATTCCTAGTACATGTGGTAGAGGCCATGATAATCATGGTTGGTAGAAGTTGGCTACTGCTTTTATTGTAAGTGTACCACATGTCTACACATGTGAAAAGCAGTTCAACTTTGCACTTACAAATGTGCCACAGCCCTGTTTTGGTTACTTGCACTCACTGGTAGGGTTGGACTTTGCAAGAATCGATGGTCATTAGAGAATTTATTTTTAATTAGAGAGATATTGAATGAAATCAGATAAATTTATTAAAGAAGTTTTTAAGTTGACGAAATTCTAGCGAAATTTTAAGTGAAAATTTTGATAGTATTTCTCAAAGAAGGATGATGAAATGATAAGTGGTCAATTTTATGTTTATTTTTTTAAGAAATTGCAATAGATTTTTTATAGTTGCACTTTGGCTCGTTCCCAGAATATAAATTGATGACGTGAGGATAAGAATTTTGTATCCTTTTCGTCAGTCAACGAGCTCCCTTACTCTGAAGTGGTCAGTATTTTACTTATCTCGCTGTATCCCACTGCTGACACCATCTTTTTACAGTTACTATTTTATAATACAATAAAATATAATGTGACTTGTGATTGTAAAACGACATTCGAAAATTATCCCGCATGAGTTTCTTTTCAACGAAAAATCAAAATTTATTTTAAGAAGAAATAACGATTATTTATAACCTTAGGGATGAAGTATGAAAGGATGAATTGTGAAGAGTAATGATAAACGAATAAATAAAATTACTCTTCACAATTCATCTTTCATACTTCATCCCTAAGGTTAGAAATAATCGTTATTTCTTCTTAAAATAAATTTTGATTTTTCGTTAGAAAAGAAACTCATGCGGGATAATTTCCGAATGTCGTTTTATAGTTACACCTTTAGCCTATATGCTATATACAGTAGAATCTCCCTTCAGCGGACACCCCGCTAGCGAACACTTCTCCACAAAGGACATTTTTAATTTGCAAAATTACCATTTTTACTATTTAGAAACAATCCGGTAAGAGGATACCTCTCCCTAAAGGACACTTTGGCTCTGCAATTAGGTGTTGTCCTTCACAGGGAGGTTCTACTGTATTTAGCAACTCTCAGGTAAGAGGACACCTCTCCCTAAAGGACACTTTGGCTCTGCAATTAGGTGTCCTTTACAGGGAGGTTCTACTGTAATCAGAAACTCTCCGGTAAGAGGATAGCTCTCCCTAAAGGACACTTTGGCTCTGCAATTAGGTGTCCTTTACAGGGAGGTAGTTCTACTATATTTTATTTCAATACACAAAACGTGATATCCAGGCTAAGGATAATTTCGCCGATTTACATTTTAAAAACAGAAAACAGTTATAAACTTATTATACAAGAAAATAAATAAATAAAAAAGAAACAATAATATATATTAGGAACCTGATCCTTTCAGGTTAGAAAGATAATCATAAATATTTTTAGAAAAATACTTAAATCTCTTAGAATTCTCTCTGGTATTTACAAATTGATATAAATCTACAAAATTATTTACTGTCTGCTGTCTAGCGCTAAAGAAGAGTAGGCATTCCAGCAGTAGATGTCTCCTTAATGAAAATTCTACTAAAAAAACTTGAAAACGCCCAATATGGGGTTATAGCTTTTATAGAGCATCATTTAATATATTACCTTGCTTTAACAATTATATATTCACAAAGCAATAACACGCCATCTATACATATAAAATGAAAGGATTTAAAAGCATGAATGTTTCTTTTATACATAATGTAATTGAATGTAATTCTACTGTCCTAAAAGCTTATATCCATAGTTTTCTTGAATACAATTTCTAAGATTCCACCATTCATTGTAGCATATATAAGCAGAATGATCCAATACAGTGTTAGAGCTCTAAGAATCAGTCTTGTCGATTAAATTAACGAAACTGCTGGGAGAGTAACTACTGATTAGACAAGCCCTCCCAATATAATTCTTCATCGAAGACAGTAGAAGTTTGTTTTATATTTTAAAAAAGAAACATTCATGCTTCAATTCTTCCATTTTTGTATATAGATGGCAGGTTATCGTCTTACATTTAATTATTTAATTAAAAAGGCATATAATAATTTTTTAATATAAAATAGGCGTTATTGTTAATTTTCAAAATATTCATACCTATATTTTACAAGAATTATTTTGTCCATAATATAAATATATATATCAATTTTTTTCTCCCCATTGAATATAACAAAATATATTTAAAAACTTAATGCTGTTGACGTTATGTGGCGCTGAGTTTGTTGTTGACACACTTTAAAATGTTATAACACCTTGAAAAAGGTTAGCGTTCATCCAACTGAAATATTGGTAAAATAAATGATATTTTGATCCAATATATGTCTTTTTAATTAAAGATTTATTATGGATTGCTCTATTTTCAAAATAATTAATTATTTATTTAGTATGCCTTTATTGTTTACATTGTGTTTTGCCATATAGTCTGATATATGCATATTATGACTATATACAGCAATGGTAATGGAAAATAAATCTTTCTTTTGGTAAAACAGAGATTATTTATATCTCCCTAGATGTGGTATATATCTTCTAATAGTGGATCGATTCAGCGCTTCTACTCGAACTTTCATCGAGTTCCAGAATAACGTTACTAGGTGCCACTTAAAAAGAGCAACCTACCTTATGATCTTTACAACAAGGAATAATATTAGATAATAAACACAAGGTAATAAGACCAAATCCAAATAAATAAATAGTGTGTGACGTTTCGGTAACAGCGTTGTTACCATCTTCAGACAAAAGTACTGAATGAGTGTGTGACGTTTCGGTAACAGCGTTGTTACCATCTTCAGACAAAAGTATTGAATGAGTGTGTGACGTTTCGGTAAAATCTATAATCCAAATTGTACCTTATCAATATTATATAATAAAAAGGGAATATATTGGATTTAATAAAAGATTTATTTGCCAATATTTCGGTTTTCTGAACGCCAAACCTCTACACTATGCGGCGCTGAGTTTGTTTATACAAAAATATAATGCCTTGATAAAGGTTTGGCGTTCAGCCAACCGAAATATTGGCAAATAAATCTTTTATTAAATCCAATATATACCTTTTTATTATTTAATGAATTAAATATGGATTTATCTATTTACAAAATGAATAATATGTGTGAAGGTTATTCACATATTAAAATAAAGTGTACAATTTTGGATTAGATCCCGGTTCATGGCTGTCAGGAATCGAAGGTTTTACCTACTTGTCCGCCGACTTCTGACCTAATCATAAATATGAAATTTGTACAGAATTTGTATTATTCATTTAGAAATTAACTCTTTTTAGTATTGTTTTAATTGAATAATACTCTAATATCTAGCATATTTTCATTCTAAAATATTCCTTAAAACCTTTTTTTTTTTTAATCTGTAAATTGCTTTTCTCAAATACACACAATACTTACCAATTTGATTTCTTTTAACTAAATTTGCATACCAACCTTTTGTACATATATCAATTGTGTTGATATATATATTTTATATTTTCATCTAACTAAAAAAAAGTCGGTGGACGAGTGGGTAACACCCTCGATTCCCAACAGTCATGAACAGGGATTGAATCCCGCCTTAAAATTTTGTTTAATATGTGAATAACCTTCACATATTATTCACTGCTTCAATTATCATGAACTAGGTTGCTCTTGTTGAGCGGTACCTATTAATGTGATTTTGAACCAGGTAACTAACTTGCATACAAATTATGTACATATTTAAAATATCCTTCTTTCTTCTTTCAAAATTTTTGTTTATTTTTAAAGTACAAGTGTCCCTAGGGGGACATAGCGCTCTAAGTCGAAATAAAGAATAAAGATGAAATTTAGAAATGCAAATATTTTCATCGTTATCATCAAAATTATCATTATTATCATGAAGTTATGTAAAGATGTTCAACGAATTTATTGGTGAATACGAATTTTGCTGGAGACGACACCAATCTAGATGAAGGTTTCCTCCTGAAGAAATCTTATAAAGACAATTTGGTCGAAATCATTAGACAATTTTTTTTTTGACAATTCAATATATTTTATTGAGACTCTTAGTTAATTGTTATAAAAAAATCAAAGATAACTCATTATATTATGATGCATTAGCGCGCCATCTGTTATCAAAATTAGAAACTATTATAGACACGTATGATTCTTTTTTAAAATAAACAATTTCTACTGTCCTTACTGAAATGGAAAAATTATATATTTATAAATGTATATAATTCTGCTGTCCTCAAAGCTTTATGTCCATAGTTCATCTAAAATACCCATTCAAAGAGTCTAGCATCAGTATCACTATAAAAGGAAGTTCGAAAAATGCAATATAACAGCGGTATGGTAGATTAAACTGGCGAAACCGCTGGGAAGGTTCACTATTGATGAGCCAGGCCCTCTCATTAATTTTTCCATTGCAGTAAGGACAGTAGAAATTTAATAAATTGAAGTAGCGATTTAATAAATTGAAAGAAGACAAGTTTCTTTAATCATTTAACGACGCAAGCTTTCGGGCAAAAACCCTTCAACAAGCAAGCTAAAGCATAAATACGACACTATGAACGTAGATACTAATGGCTGAAGTGTATATGTATACATATATTATTTACATATCTATAGCAAAGAAACATGTGAATGAGTAATTTAACGGTTTGAAAAATAATAATCATAGAGGATAATTTAAAGAGATGCAAATTCATAACTGGAGGCAGGAAATATTAATGAAGTATATGATATGTCTGATGTGGAGTTAGTGTATATAAATGAGAAAATTACATAAAGGCCAGGAGAGCATGATAAGCGTCGGGGAGGTCAATTTTACGGTTGATACTGTTCTGTTTATGGGATTCTATGGATTCTAGTATAAGTCTTTGGTGTTGGTTGTGAATGTATTTGTAATGTATGGTGGGGTGTTTGGTGTTAAAAGAATGGCCTGTATTTTGTATATTATGTAGAAATTGTTTATTTTAAAAAAGAATCATACGGGTATATAATAGTTTCAAATTTTGATGAATCATTATACACGTTTTCGAGATATGGAGAAAAGAGTTGCTTGCTTGATCATATTGGATTGTTCTGTATTTGTGTAGCATATTCTTTGTATTGTATTGTATGTGCTAATATGAATGTTGTGATTCAGGGATGAAAGTGTCTCTTGGGGTCGGCAAGGTGCTGATTAGCGCCCTCTTTTCCCGGTTGGCCAGTCTGACATTGCGTCATCCATGGGCTCTGATCGTGATACCACTGCTGTTGACGGCTGTGTTGGCCCCGGGGCTACGACATATGACCATCCGGGATGACATTCAAGAGATCTACACCCCACATGGCGGTCGATCACGTATCGAAAAGGAACTTGTATCTCGACATTTCCCTCTCAACCTCAGCTTAAACTTTGATCAGAGTCGGGCTCTCGACTTTGGCATGTTTGGTCGTGCCATCCTGACTTCACGTGATGGTGGTAGTGTACTACGTTCATCAGAATTCCAAGAGATTGTTGAACTTGATCGTCTCATCCGAAATATTTCCTTTATCCAGGATGGCCAAACATGGCGATATCAAGATGTTTGCGTTCGTAATCATGGCGAATGTTTCAGAAATGAAGTTCTTGATTTACAAAAACGTGTAAGTTCTTTTGAAAGTAAACGTTCAAAGTTTTCATACCCCATTCAATTCAATAATATGACTTATGATTTCATCTTCTATGGTACATCACTTGGAGGTGTAATGACTGACGAAGATGGAAAAGCTGATTCAGCTGAATCTCTAGCCCTAATTTACCATCTTGATAGCAGTTCTTCTTTCAAAAGTAAACTTGCACTTAGATGGGAAGAAAAGTTTCTTGAGCTTCTTGAGAATATACATTTCGAACATACAAACGTCTATAGATTCTCATCGCTGTCCCTCAGCAAGGAGTTGGAGAACAGTACGCTACTGGCTTTATCTTACTTTACAGTTGCTGTTACCATCATGTTCATCTTCTCAGTTGTCACCTGTCTCATGGCGGATTGTGTACGAAGCAAGCCATGGTTGGGTATCTGCGGGAATGTATCCAGCCTGCTTGCTGTATCGGCCAGTTTGGGACTATGCCTCGTGTGTGGAGTAAAGTTTGTCAGCATCAACCTGGCCATCCCTTTCATCATGCTGGGTATGTATGTCTTCAGCGCTCTTGATATATCTCCAATAGTATAAAAGATTCTTCCTTTACCTCAGCTCTCTGGAGAGGCATATTGGACTATAGATTTAAGGACAAAACCCAATCATCTATAGAATCTCTATACACTAGGATGATAAAATGTTTACTTGTTATATTACAAGCATTCTGTAAATGGTATAATGCACAATGGTATAAGGCACATGCAGATGAATCATAATCCGAGACTATATCTTCGATATTCATGCTATTGTTAAAAGTTAAATAACACTGCGAATAATAAGAATAACTTTCTAATATCAGAAATGCATTAACTTTGTAAGCTGATATACATTCATGGATAAAACTTAAGGAAGTTGAACCTTTTACCATGTATATCGGGATTCAGACAATAACTTTGAAAGATATTACAGTGACCTTTATTGAAGACACACGAGATAACATACACTCATGGACAAAACTTAAAGAAGTTGTACCTTTTGCCATGTAAATCGGAATTTAGACAATAACTCTAAAAGATATTACAGTGACACTTATTGAAGACACACGAGATAACATACACTCATGAACAAAACTTAAGGAAGTTGTACCTTTTAACATGTATATCGAGATTCAGACAATAACTCTGAAAGATATCACATTGACCTTTATTGAAGACACACGAGATAACCAAGTGTGAATAAAATTGCTTCTGTCTTCTTAAATAAAAACAGACGACTGGATCACTTTTCATTTCCTTATATTTTGTCCATGAGGGCAATTTTTAACAGGATCTCTGCTGATGGTGTTAATTCAAATGTTTTACTGAATTATACAAATGAAAGGAAGAGGTAAATGAATGTGTCCTTTGCAGGGATTGGGATGGACGATGCATTCGTGATGCTAGCGGCTTGGAGGCGTACAGACCCCGGGCTGTCTCTGGAGGCACGGCTGCGGGAAACGTACTGCCACGCTGGGGTCTCCATCACCATCACATCCCTCACTAATCTCACATCCTTCCTGGTGGGAATGGCCACTCCCTTCAGTGCTACTAACATCTTCTGTACCTATACCGCCGTGGCTGTTGTCTTCACCTATCTCTACCAGATCACCTTCTTCGGTGGATGCTTCGTGCTGCTGGCCCGAGCTGAGGTTGCCAATCGTAACGCTCTCACCTTCAGGCCATCTCTTCCCAAGTCCCTCTCACGTAAGTCAAATCTACCCCCAGAATGAACCTCCTTGTAACTGACTTTTTGTTCTTTATAGTCATGGTTTTCTATAGCCATGGTTCACTAAAGTCATGGTTCACTAAAGTCATTGTTCACTATAGTCATGGTTCACTATAGCCATGGTTCACTAAAGCCGTTGTTCCTTATAGCTATGGTTCACTATAGCCATGGTGTTCTATAGCCATGGTTCACTATAGCTATGGTTCACTAAAGTCATTGTTCACTATAGTCATGGTTCACTATAGCCATGATTCACTAAAGCCATTGTTCACTATAGCCATGGTTCACTATAGACATTGTTCACTATAGCCATGGTGTTCTATAGCCATGGTTCACTAAAGCAGTTGTTCACTATAGCCATGGTACACTAAAGCCGTTGTTCCCTATAGCCATGGTTCACTAAAGCCGTTGTTCACTATAGCCATGGTTCACTAAAGCCGTTGTTCCCTATAGCCATGGTACACTAAAGCCGTTGTTCCCTATAGCCATGGTGTTCTATAGCCATGGTTCACTATAGCCATGATGCTCTATAGCCATGATACTATATAGCCATGTTTCAATCCTTTGTCCTGGATAGATTTAGTACTTGAATATGTATTTATGTCAAAGAAATCTCCCCATATATCGCTCTTACCTCATCATATAAGATTACTTGTACATCGAATATTGTATTAAATACAAAACCTAATGTTAAAATATATATACAGTGGAACCTTCCTGTGCAAGACAACACTTAATTGCAGATCCAAACTGTCTTTTAGAGAGAGATATCCTCTTACTGGAGAGTTTCTAAATAGTAAAAATGGTAATTTTTCAAATGAAAACTGTCCTTTGTAGAGAGGTGTCCGCTAAAGGGAGGTTCTACTGTGTATATAAACGTCACAACTAGACCATCTATTGACTGTCGCCGCAAACTAGCGGACTCGGTTCGGTGACAAAGCAACAACACTAGCTTCGACAAACTGAGAAGCGTCTAACTAGAGACAATGGTTTCATGCTAATGACCCTCGTCAGTCCAGGATAGGAAAGGTGACCTTTATTTTTTAGATAAATAACCCCTCGGCAAAATTTCCCATCTATAAAACCTAACATGTTTAAACTTAATTTAGACACAATATACAACCAACCGCATCAAATTAGGTCTGTTTTAGGTGACCTTGATAAGGGGTTTCGATTTTACAATGGAGAGAAAAAGCAATTACAATTTAACAATGACCTTCTAGAAACCTAATTACGCTACACAATTAGAGGGGAGAATTCGACGCCTAATTATCATTATCAATAATTATACGAATTAATATAATTATTATAATGATTTTGGGGTACCTCTATATCATATAGATGAAGGAACACAGGTTGGGAATAAAAGGTGGTTGATATTGTTGCACCAGGCTGCGGTTTGGCAGATCCTTCAGTCTTGATTCTCTCCTCAGACATGCCTTACATCTTTCCAGAACGTGTCTCAACCATTCTAAAAGGTTAAAGCAGTCAATAATAAGACAACTATATTTTTAGGTAACAACTAGAATCTCTCTTTATTTCTCATATCAAAGTTTGAAGCAGGTGGTGTATTCAGTGTATCAAAATACAAATGTTATATAGTACATAATATTTTATTGTAATAATCTGTTTTATATAAATAAATAAATATATTTTATTTTAAGGTGAAATATCGACTATTTCTATCCTTTTTTTTTTTTGATGAATTATGAAAGGGTGAAGTATGAAGAGTAATGATGAACGGAAAAATAAAAATGTCCAGGGATGGGAATCGAACCCACAATGTTCCGCTTATGTCCCATCCCTGGACACTTTTATTTTTCCGTTCATCATTACTCTTCATAATTCACCCTTTCATAATTCATCCAAAAAGGTTAGAAAGAGTCTATATTTCACCTTAAAATAAAATTTTAATTTATCATTGAAAAGAAACTCATGCGGTGTAACTTCAAGTGTCGTTTTACAATCACAGGCCGCAGTATATTATAATGTATTATAAATAAATATATAATATAAATTTTAAATTTGCGCATTAATCATGATGCAACAATATAGGTACTCGTAGATGGTCGTATTTTCCTAATATCTTGAATGATTGTCCTCTTATAAAAGAATCTCTTTTCTTCGACTTGTGTTTCCTTCTTTAGCGATTAGGAGATGATTGTTGTGTTATGTCTTCTTAACTCATAAGCTGGCGATATCCATGGCCTTTCAGAACTTCTATTGCTAGTATTTTGATGTATCCTTTCCCTCGACATTCTATTCTATCCACCTAGTTCTCCAGCAATACCATCCTACTGTGATCTTGGAACGATAATGCGGTATCGTAAATATTGAGGCTGCCTGGCTGGCATTCATATTTCTTGAAAATAAAAATACTTCGGCCAGTAAATCTTTTTATTACCTCGACGTTTCAACGTCAGTAATAGATATCGATTTATATATACCATTGGAAAATCTTTGTAAATATTATTATTATTTTTATATTTATTTTTGTTTATATTTTTTTTCTCATTATATATATATGTATATTATAATTTATTTCAAAGATCATAGTCTTTTGTGAGTTAAATATTTATTTTTGACTCGTGCTTTAGATGTTGTACAAAAATTTTAAATATCGCGTGAGAACGCCCTTGGAACTTTAGAAAGATTTTTAACGCCTTGCTGAATGTTTGATTTTTGTTTGCTCCTGATGAGGACAAAAGATTTTTGTCGAAACGTCGAGGTAATAAAAATATTTACTGGCCGAAGTACCTTTATTTTCAAGAAAGATAATGCGGTAGTTACCAATTGCATTCCATATCGTAGAGCAAAAGTCATTTTATCGTTGTAATAATGGCTTATTTGCATAACTATTATATATATTGCATACTAGTAGATATAAGAATACTCCTAATTGTGTGAGAATTACACTAATGGACAAAACTTAAGTAGGTTATAAATTTTAGCATGTATATCGGGATTGAGACAATAACTCTGAAAGATATTACAGTGACCTTTATTGAAGACACACGAGATAACATACACTCATGGACTAAACTAAAGGAAGTTGTACTTTTCAGCATTTATATCGGGATTGAGACAATAACTCTGAAATATATTACAGTGACCTTTATTGAAGACACACGAGATAACATACACTCATGGACTAAACTAAAGGAAGTTGTACCTTTCAGCATGTATATCGGGATTGAGACAATAACTCTGAAAGATATTACAGTGACCTTTATTGAAGACACACGAGATAACATACACTCATGAACAAAACTTAAGGAAGTTGTACCTTTCAGCATGTATATCGGGATTGAGACAATAACTCTGAAAGATATTACAGTGAATTTTATTGAAAACACACGAGATAACATACACTCATGGACTAAACTAAAGGAAGTTGTACCTTTCAGCATGTATATCGGGATTGAGACAATAACTCTGAAAGATATTACAGTGAATTTTATTGAAAACACACGAGATAACATACACTCATGGACAAAACTTAAGGAAGTTGTATCTTTCAGCATGTATATCGGGATTGAGACAATAACTCTGAAAGATATTACAGTGACCTTTATTGAAGACACACGAGATAACATACACTCATGGACTAAACTAAAGGAAGTTGTACCTTTCAGCTTGTATATCGGGATTGAGACAATAACTCTGAAAGATATTACAGTGACCTTTATTGAAGACACACGAGATAACATACACTCATGAACAAAACTTAAGGAAGTTGTACCTTTCAGCATGTATATCTGGATTGAGACAATACCTCTGAAAGATATTACAATGACCTTTATTGAAGACACACGAGATAACATACACTCATGGACTAAACTAAAGGAAGTTGTACCTTTCAGCATGTATATCGGGATTGAGACAATAACTCTGAAAGATATTACAGTGAATTTTATTGAAAACACACGAGATAACATACACTCATGGACAAAACTTAAGGAAGTTGTATCTTTCAGCATGTATATCGGGATTGAGACAATAACTCTGAAAGATATTACAATGACCTTTATTGAAGACACACGAGATAACATACACTCATAGACAAAACTTAAGGAAGTTGTATCTTTCAGTATGTATATCGGGATTGAGACAATAACTCTGAAAGATATTACAGTGACCTTTATTGAAGACACACGAGATAACATACACTCATGGACAAAACTTAAGGAAGTTGTATCTTTTACCATGTATATCGGGATTGAGACAATAACTTTGAAAGATAGTACAGTGACCTTTATTGAAGACACACGAGATAACATACAATCATGGACAAAACTTAAGGAAGTTGTACCTTTCACCATGTATATCGGGTTTCAGACAATAACTCTGAAAGATATTACAGTGACCTTATTGAAGATACGAGATAACATACACTCATGGACAAAATTTAAGGAAGTTGTACCTTTCAGCATGTATATCGGGATTGAGACAATACCTCTGAAAGATATTACAGTGACCTTTATTGAAGACACACGAGATAACATACACTCATGGACAAAACTTAAGGAAGTTGTACCTTTTAGCATGTAAATCAGGATTCAGACAATAACTCTGAAAGATATTACAGTGGCCTTTATTGAAGACACACGAGATAAGATACACTCATCGACAAAACTTAAGCAAGTTGTACCTTTTACCATGTATATCGGGTTTCAGACAATAACTCTGAAAGATATTACAGTGTACTTTATTGAAGACACACGAAATAACATACACTCATGGACTAAACTTAAGGAAGTTGTACCTTTCAGCATGTATATCAGGATTGAGGCAATAACTCTGAAAGATATTACAGTGACCTTTATTAAGGACACACGAGATAACATACACTCATGGACAAAACTTAAGGAAGTTGTACCTTTCAGCATGTATATTGGGATTGAGACAATAACTCTGAAAGATATTACAGTGACCTTTATTGAAGGCACACGAGATAACATACACTCATGGACAAAACTTAAGGAAGTTGTATCTTTCAGCATGTATATCGGGATTGAGACAATAACTCTGAAAGATATTACAGTGACCGTTATTGAAGAAAAGGACATCTCTTTATCGTGTAACTGAAAGTTACCGATGGCTTAACCCAGTACAATATACATTAGGACTCTTTTTGTTAAAGTTCATTTTAATAGGATACAAACTTGGATATATTATTTCTGTGAAAGATAGATACTTCGACCAGTAGGAGTTTTTTTTTCAACGTTACAACAAAAATATTTTGTCTTCCTTAAGAGAAATAAATAAAGCATTTGGCAAGGTGTTAATAATTGTTCTGAGGTTGTTCTTACTGGCTGAAATGTTTATCTTCCA
>CP092863.1:81963123-82006667 GCA_030710605.1 Cordylochernes scorpioides | reverse complement strand
CAGAAATATGAATACCGGCCAGGCAATCTTAATCTTCAAATAAAAGAAACTTCGGCCAGTAAACCTTTCCTAAATATTTTTCTCGCTTTCCCCATGTGCACCTGAGTCTTTGTTTGAAAAGGAATTTATTTAAACATCTGTTCTAAAACTTTCCTCACTACCTCTTTTGCGTATGAATCTATTTACAATTGATCTGTAGAAATTATAGAGTTCTATTGCTATATCTTTCTTTTCTGAAATAGTTCTCAGCGTCTGCAGTGGGTTGCTAAATCTCCAGAAGGTGTTTTTAAGAGTAATATAATATCACATTTGTGCTACTTTTTTCAAATTAATTTTAAGTTTTAAAGTCCATTTAAAGTCTTTAGTAAAAAGATTTACTGGCCGAAGTGTCTTTTATTTGAAGAAATATGAATGCCGGCCAGGCAGGCAGCCTCTATCTTTACGAAAACCTCTATCTTGGATATATTGATTTGATTTATAGAATCCATACAGTCAGTAAACTGGCAGAAATCTTGTTTATAATTCTGAAACTTTGGAATTTTATTTTCGACCGTTGACCAGTTTCTCTGGTCAGTTTTAGTATCAATCAAGAAGGAAGTTGATATTTTAAAACGATCGCTAACAATACCTCAAGGAAAAATCAAGAAATGACTTATTTCCTTGTCCCGTTTACTGAGTCTTCTAGGATGGTTTCTTTAACCCTTGGATTCTTCCTTTTCTTATAATGGAAGCAGAAACGAAGATTTGTGAGGATTTTAACATAAAAGAGTTGGCTCTTTGATGTCATATTTTCTTCCAAGAATTGGCTTATTACCTTGTCCAGTGTGCTGAAGCTTCTAGGGTGGTTTCTTTAACCCCTGACTTCTTCCTTTTCCTATAATGGAAGCAGAGACGAAGACGTATAAGGATTTTAACATAAGAAAGTTGGCTCTTTGATGTCATATTATCTGCCAAGAAATTACTTTTTTCCTTGTCCTATGTGCTGAGGTTTCTAGGATGGTTTCTTTAACCCCTGGCTTCCTTTTTCTTTAATGGAAGCAAAGACGAAGATGTGTAAGGATTTTAATATAAAAGAGTTGACTCTTTGATGTCACATTTTCTGCAAAAGAACGAAGCCAGTATATATATGGCACGAGTGTATATATATGTTGTAATAATAAAAAATTATGAGTGGAACCGACAAGGTCGCAGTGGGCTCCTCATCCAACATGCAGTCATGGGGCCGAAAGTTAAGGCGCACTAGCCTGAAGACAAAAAAAGATCACATACATAGGAACATGGTTACCTCGGTTTAGGGGGTGGTTTCCGGGAAGGGTGAGACTAAGGGGAGTCCTTGGAACGCTCTGGCCAATCGGGTATCATGGCAGCTAACTATTCTGCCTGTCTGTTCTGGGTACCTCCTCTGTCTCCCTCACAGAGCCCCGGCTTATATGATAATTGTGACGTCAGAGGGGGAGGGCGTTCAATCAGGAACCGCCACGACTAATGTCTATAAATCTCTCTTGTTTATATTACCCTTCCCAGCTCACCGTCCCTTTGTCTCCCAGGTATCCGTTTTATTGACGCCATTTTGTAGTTACATATGAGTTTGAATTTATATACAACATTCAACATATACAATACGACAGTTATATAGATACTGTTTGAATATAATTTGTTCCAAACAATCAATTTTCCATTGTAGCTATCTAACCTATTCCTGGATGTGTTTGCAGATCACAAAGGTCGGTTATACCGTCTCCTCTGTACAGGCGGAAGAAATCCCAGACAACCAAATCATCCTGAAGATAACGCTGAGCATTTCGGAATGGTCTTCTTGAGAGATAAGATGGGATCCTTCTTGTCACGTCCTTCTGTTAAGGCAGGAGGGATCTTGATCTTTGTGTTGTACCTCTCAGGAGGCTTCTACGGCTGTACGCGGGTGAAGGAAGGCCTTGAAATCCATAATCTCTTCACTTACCATTCCTATGCTTCCGAATTCAGCAATATCGAGTATAAATACTTCGTCAAGTACTTCTATAGGATTCAAGTGGTTGTAGATCAACCCTTAGACTACCATAGGCCAGAAGTCCAACGGAACATTGATAATCTTTTCCTCAAAATCTATTCTTCACCATGGATTGCGGATTCCTCCCTCTCAGAAAACTGGCTTCATTACTTCCGCGTCTTTCTCAACGATAAACGAGCGTTTTTCATGTGCCGTCAATATAACTTAACAGTGAAACAAGATTTCCTTGACTGTTTACGCTTAAAGTTTCTTACTTTTCCACCAGCGAAGAGATTTTCAAGAGATATCGTTTTTAATGAGAATTTTACAGATATTGTAGCATCAAGATTTTTTGTACAGAGTTATGATACAATTGACTCTGTTCGGGCAAAAGAGATGATGACAAAATTGAAACGTATAACAGATGAAGCACCATTCAAGACGATTGCATATAACTTTTTCTTCGTATTTTTGGATACGCTAGATGTGGTATGGGATGTTACCATCCAGGCTGTCTGTATTTCTGCCGTTATCATGATGTTGATCACCTTCTTCTTCATTCCAAATTTTGTATGCTCCCTATGGGTTGCTTTTTCAATCGTATCCATTGAGATTGGCGTTCTTGGATATCTTACCTTATGGGAGGTAAACCTTAACCCCACACTTATGGTTGGCCTTATTATGTGTATAGGCTTTTCTGTTGATAACTCAGCGCATATTGCATATGCCTTTGTATCAGCTAAAGGTAAAGATTCAGATGAACGTATGAGAAATGCTCTTCATTATGTTGGTATGCCAATTTTGCAAGCATGCATCTCAAGTGTTGTTGGAATACTTGTTCTTGCAGATCCTCCCTCATACACTTACCTAGTACTGTTCAAAACAGTCCTTATGATCATGTCACTCTCAGGAATCCATGGCGTATTCTTCCTACCTATTCTTCTATCGACATTCGACAAACTTTTAAGCCGAAAGGATCCTCTTTTCTCAAACAAGGATTCTAATAAACCAGCAGAAACAGTCAAAATGCTCTCAGCAGAAAAGGAAAATATAACTACAGTACCATCAGCATAAAATTCCTTCTTTTTAAAATAAATCATCCCTAGTGGTTCTCATCTTCACATAATAAGGTAAAATTTGATCCTAAAAATTATTATTTGAGGATTCAATAGGTAATTTTTAGCGCAGAAATGTTCGTCTTCCAAAAATTCGTCTCTCTTTTTCTTATATTGAAAAGAATTAACGTTGAATAATTCCATTTTTTAATACAGAGGGTGCTATTTATTGCTTACTTTTTTACATATTTGATTTTTATTCTTTTCAAGTAGGAAGGATATAGAGATGATGTTTGAAATGGGATTTTAATTTGGACAAAGATAACCTGATGTTTTAAAGAAAGAAAAATCAATATTTTAGTTAAATATTTGTGATGGGATTAAGTACAAACACTGTGTGCTGAGGAAGAGAAGTCCTATCCCTACAATGGCGCCACAACAGTGGGGCCTACGTTGATCTCTAACTATGCTAAAATATATTGTAATGTATATATTTAAAATTATATTTATTATTATTTTATTTTATAAATAAAGAGATAAATATATATAAAGGAAAGCTTCATATTAATTAATTTCTTAAAAGTTCATTTAAAAATGAGAAATTTCATTTTTATTTCATTTTAATATTTTTTTTTTACAAATTGACTTATTTTATTTAATTTTATTGTTAGTCATATTTGTAATATATTGGTTTGGTTTAAAATATATATTTTTTGATTATTTTGAAATCAGAAATTCAAATTTTCATTTCTAAAAGGATTTCGAACTTTGATATTTGAAATATTATGTGAGATATTAAATGTTTTATTTGTAATTTTAGATATGTTTAATGTATACTTAAGAAAATATATTTGAATCCTTAGTATTCACACACGCAATCCGTATTTTATATAATACCTGTTTATTATAGAAATTTATTTATTTTTAATTTGACGTTGATATTTTTCTGTAAGTATATTTTAGCATTAGAAATTTTAAAAATTGCTTACCTATTATTGAATTTCAAAAACACACTCCAAGTTCCAAAATCACTTTAATAGGTACCACTCAAAACGAACAACCTAGTTTACGATAATTGCAACAATGAATAATAAGTGAAGGTTATTCATATATTAAACAAAATGTTAATGCGAGATTCAATCCCGGTTCATGGCTGTAGGGAATCGAGGGTGTTACCCACTTGTCCACCGACGTTCTTAAAAAGACACTGAATTTATTTTTTTTATTAATTTACATTATTATATTGTTTTGAAAATAGAGCAATCCATATTTTATTCATTAGATAACACTATGTGGCGCTGAGTTTGTGTATACAAAGATGTAATGCCTCGATAAAGGTTTGGCGTTCAGCCAGCCGAAATATTGGCAAATATATATTTTATTAAATCCAATATATGCCTTTTTATTACATTATTATACATTAATAGATCAATTTTTCTATATCTTCAAATTTACTTTCTCTCAAATTTATAAAGGATTTCCCTGTATAACTTATATAAAAACATGTTTATACCAAAAATGCATTCAATAATGTACAAATTTCTTCTGAAATTTCTAACCGAGAGAGAACTATAAGCTTGTATATCAAGATATATACACCAATGGACAAAACTTAAGGAAGTTATACCTTTTAGCATGTATATCGTTATTCAGATAATAACTAACGAATGATATCACAGTGATATTTATTGAAGATACAAGAGATAACCAACTATGAACAAAATTGTCTTTGACTCGTTAAAGACAATTAAAATAATTTGATTGACATATTGTCAATGTCTGCACTATTTAAAAAATAATAAGCATTATATACACTATGTACAATAAATATGGCGCCTCTGCCAGCGCTGCAGAATTTGGTGGAGAATCGTCAGTAGGTCTCCAGAGCGACACCATGTATTTCGCGATCTACGAAGAATATGTAGATAACGTACCTCGCCGCTGAGGAGATGGTGATGGCGTGGTCCTCGAGACCTTTGTCTCCTTAAAATAAAATAGAAATAGATCTTCAAAAAAGATTCACTGGCCGAAGTATATTTAATTTGAAGGCCTATGAATGCCGGCCAGGCAGCCTCTATCTTAACAGAGATAGGTGATATCAAAGATATTCCACTTCCTTAAGTTTTGTCCATGAGTGTAAATCCCACCAAGCATTCGTAAACTACAAAAAGAACATTTATAAATGTATTAATAGAGATATTATCTGTTTTATTAATTAATACATAAGAATGGTGGGATGAGGAATGCTTGTTGTTAATTTGAAACAGCCTCTTCTTTCTCTATGTGCCATTGTATCCTTGGATTCCTTGGAATCCTTCCTTCAGTATATCCAGTTATGTTAATAAAATGTCACTATTTTCATATATTATTCTTTATTTCACAACATTGACATCGAAGAAAATATAGTATGTGATACGATTAATGTGGAATTGGACTTGTTTCAGAGATGACAATAGCTGTTTGTGAAAGAATTGGATAATACAATGACAATACAGAGCAAGCGTGACTGTGTTGGGCAGAACTGGCTGGAATTTGACTGTGTTAGACAGAAATGGCTGGAATTTGACTGTGTTAGACAGAACTGGCTGGAATTTGACTGTGTTAGACAGAACTGGCTGGAATTTGACTGTGTTAGGCAGAACTGGCTGAAATTTGACTGTGTTAGACAGAACTGGCTGAAATTTGACTGTGTTAGACAGAACTGGCTGAAATTTGACTGTGTTAGGCAGAACTGGCTGAAATTTGACTGTGTTAGACAGAACTGGCTGAAATTTGACTGTGTTAGGCAGAACTGGCTGGAATTTGACTGTGTTAGACAGAACTGGCTGGAATTTGACTGTGTTAGACAGAACTGGCTGGAATTTGACTGTGTTAGACAGAACTGGCTGGAATTTGACTGTGTTAGACAGAACTGGCTGGAATTTGACTGTGTTAGACAGAACTGGCTGGAATTTGACTGTGTTAGACAGAACTGGCTGGAATTTGACTGTGTTAGACAGAACTGGCTGGAATGTTATAGAAAGTACATTCATGCCAAAATTATGATCTTCCAACAATTCTTTAACAGTGCAATATTTTCTATGCCCTTTCTATGTGCATATAAGGTTTGGAAGTTACAGTTTACATTACAAAAACTATAACAAGACTCAGAAAAAACACTATAAAGGAATGACAATACAACCAGATGGCAAAAGAACCTATAGGACATGGAGCAAATGTCCTGGTGTGGAACTAACACCTACCCACATATTCTCATGTCCAGCAAAGGCCGCAGCCTTGCAGAAAATTGACATGGACCCAGAACAGCAGCTTTACACATCCAAGATAGTGGGCATTGTGACTGCTGTGATAGAGATGTATGGAGACATCTGAAACTCTTCATTGGACACGACAACAACAACAGAAGATTGACATGGACCCAGAACAGCAGCTTTACACACCCAATATAGAGAACATTGCTGTGATAGAGATTTACGGAGACATCTGAGGCTCTTCATTGGACACGACAACAACAGTTTACAGTTTTTAAATAGCATCAAACTACCCACATGAACAAAACTTAAAGAAAGGAAAAGTCTTTAATATCGTCTGTTTTTTTTTTTTTTTTTTTTTTTTTTTTTGAGACAGATGCAATTTTGTTCGTACATTTGTTTATCTCGTGTGTCTCCAATAAAGGTCACTGTAATATCTTTCAGAGTTATTGTCTGAATCCCGATATACATGCTAAAATTTACAACTTCCTCAAGTTTTCTTGAAGATAGAGGCTTCTGTGGGGCCGGAATTTTCATTTTTCTTAAAAGATTTTTCGACCAGTAAATCTTTTTATTCACTCGACGTTTCGACAAAAATATTTTATCCTCCTCATGAACAATAAAAATGAAGCATTTATGAAGGCGTTACAAAAATGTTTCTATTTATAATTAATATATAATTTCTCTTATAATATGATGCGCTAGCGCGCCATCTGTTATCAAAATTCGAAACTATTTCAAAGGCGTAAGATTCTTTTTGAAAATTAAACAATTTCTTCTGTCCTTACTGCAATGGAAAAATTAAAGAGAGGGCCTAGCTTATCAGTGGTGAACCACTGTTTAAATTTCAAAAAGAATCTCACGCCTTTAAAATAGTTTCGAATTTCTCTTATATATAACGCCTCTTGCTAAATACTCTATTTTTATTTTTGCTGACGAGGATAAAAGATTTTTTTGTCGAAACGTTGATAAAATGAAACTTTTTTCTAGCTGAAGTATCTCTTGTTTCTTAAGCTTTGTCCATGAGTGTAAATTTGAGAGAGAAACTTATAGGATTATTTAAATATAAAGTTAGGATCTTTTGTAGAAGAAATGGGTTGTTAATTCCATTCTTTGATTTATTCAATAAGGAATCAAAGATTTCTTTTCTTCTTTTTTTTATTTCTCAATCTTTCGGGCTAAATGCTGAATCTTTCCTACCCCCCCTTCTATAAGGAGATTAATAGGTTTGAAGTAGTGGACCTATACCGCCATGTGAGAGAGGTACTCTCCAAGACACTCTTGACAGGAAATAAGATCATTCTGTGAGAATTCCTCAACATGGCAATTGAACACGTTGGGGACAAAAACTCCATTATAACTAAAGGTCTATCCAAATTCAGGATGGCTTGTAACCCTTGACTTGACGTCCTTTCAGTGAAGGCTTCGAGTTTGATGTAAATATTTGTATAAATTCTATTGTTTATAGCTGTAATTTTATTGGAACTTTTTATATCATTGTTGACTAGAGGTTAATAAAGTTTGTTTTTTATCTCAATATTTCAGGCTGATATGTCCTTCAACACTAAGATTCTGAAGTACAACTTCTATCCTATTATAACCTATAATACCTTATTGATTAGATAAAAGTATGGAAGCAATGAAAAATCTTTATTAATTCCATCTGTGTACAGTACACTTCGTTCTCTTTTTATGCGGTTTTTTTTTATGCGGTTTTGGAGTTATGCGGTGCAAGAAAAAAAATTTATTCGAATTTCGAAAATTTTTTTTTTGGTGATCCACTTTTTCTGAAAACGAATAAGAATAACAACTACAACTCTACTATTACGCAATCAATACAAAGAAAGAATTTTGTAACGTCCTGGTTGTATTTTAAGTTATCCAACAAACAGTAGAGGGGAAGTTCCAATGTCTTTTATTCCGCGCCTGCCGGTGTCTTACACAACTCGTGCAAAACCGAAATCAAAACTGAAAACCCGCCGGCGTGCCAGCTGCCGTTACAAATTTCTTTTTTCTTTTATTGACATGTTTTCTCTTGATTTGTTCTTAAAAACAAAAGAGACAAAAACAAAAATACCTCGTTAAAATTGCGTGTTTTTATGCTGCATTTTGTTTTTGTATGAAACTAATTAAAAAAGCCTGCATATTGGAAAGCATTAGAAAATAAAACTTTGTGAAAGAAGGTTACTACCGAAAACCGGAAGATAAATTTACTCAAGTGAATTGTAAGTTTTTTTGAATAATTTTAGTGCGTAATTGTACATTAAGTTTTTTTATAATTTTTAGTCCTCTTAAAGAAAATGTGTGACAATAATAAAAAACAAAAAAGAAGTGCAATTTCGCTAGAAACCAAAATTATAATTCTCGATTGCTTGGCGAAAGGAGAAAGATCAACAGCAATAGGTAAACGTTATAATTTAGGCGAATCTACTATAAGAGCAATAAAAAAAATGAAGCGGCAATAAGAAGATCAGTCAGATCTGGTACAAATTTGAGTTCTAAAATTTCATCATATTCAAGAGGCACTTTAATAGAAAAAAACAGAAAAGGCTCTCGTAATTTGGATTGAAGATTTAACTCAAAAAAGAATTCCGTTAGATGGACATTTAATCAAGATGAAAGCCCTTAAATTTTACAAGGAGTCAAAAGAATCAGAGCCATCTACATCTTCACGTGAAAGTAATCCACAATTCTCTGCCAGCACAGGGTGGTTAACTGGTTTTATAAAAAGACATTATTTTCATAATCTAAAAATAAAAGGTGAGGTGGCTTCTGCAGATGAAGAAGCTGCTAGAAAATATCCTGAAAAGTTGGCTAAAATTATTAAAGATGGAGGATATTGTGCCCATCAAATATTCAATGCTGATGAAACAGGATTGTTTTGGAAAAAAATGCCAACCCGTACTTACATTGCAAAGTCCGAAAAAAATGCCAGTGGTTTTAAAGCTGCTAAAGATCGAGTTACTTTATTGCTGTGCAGCAATGCATATGGCGATAGAATGTTAAAACCGCTGCTTGTAAATCGATCTTTAAAACCACGTGCATTAAAAGGAAAAGACTTAAATACACTGCCCGTACATTGGATGGCAAACAAGAAGGCCTGGGTAACAACGGCTATTTTCACTGAATGGTTCAATAAATGCTTCGTACCCGAAGTAGAAAATTATATGAAAGAGATGGGTCTCGAATTTAAGATCTTATTAATTCTTGACAATGCACCAGGTCATCCAAACTTAGAACATCCAAATATAAAGGTAATTTTTTTCCCTCCAAACACAACGAGCCTAATTCAACCATTAGATCAGGGAATTATTTCAACATTTAAAAAATATTATGTAAAATTCACTTTCCAATTCATTTTCGATAAACTGGAATCCGATACAATTACAGTTACTGAAGTTTGGAAACAATTTAATATCTTGAACTGTGTAGATCATGTTGCGTTAGCAATTGCCGAGATAAAATCACAAACTTTAAATACATGTTGGAAAGCTGCTTGGCCTGAATGCGTATCAAAGAGAAATGAATCAAATAGAACAACAATAGTAAAATCAGATATTATTTCAATTGCTAAGGAAATAGGTGGGGAAGGTTTTGATGATTTTGGCGAGCATGATATAGAAGAATTGCTTGTGGACGAAGCCCTAAATGATGATGATATTTTGGAAAGTATGGTAGATACTACTAAAGATTTCGAAACAGTAGATAGCGAACTGGAAGATGTTACTCCACTGGACGAAAAATTACTTCGGGAAGGCCTTCAACTTTCTGGTAAATTGGAAACTTTTTTATTCAAAATGATAATGATGTAGAACGCGCCTTAAAATTCCAACGTGATCTGAAATTTTGTATGTCTGGCTACAGAGAACTCTACAAAGAACTAGTCAAGCCACCACAGGGTTTGATTACTGACTACCTTGTCAAAGAAAAAGAAATCACTGAAGTTCCTAAAGAAGCATTACCATGTAGATCTGATGACGTAATTTTATCTTCAAGTGATGAAAGTGATCTTGCACCAATCCACAAACGGGTTCGCACATTATCAGACAGCGAATAATGATGAAAACATTCTTAATATGATTTTAAATAAAGTTTTGTTTATGTTTTTTTTTTTTTTTACATATTAAGTTTTGTTTTTGTTATTAACACACATATGTGCCATTTATTAAAATATGATGAGAAAAAAATTAAATCTTATTATTTATAAATCTTTTTTATGCGATTTCTGGTGCATTTTAAAACATTATTTAGGTTTTATGCGATTTTTTTAATAAATGGAACGTATCCATCATTTTACATATAAATGTATGTCTTTTTTGTGCGATTTTTTTTTATGCGGATTCCCCTGGAACGCATCTACCGCATAAAAAAAGAACCAAGTGTACTCTTAACAGAACATGCTATAATACAATATAATGCGGCTTATAATTGTAGAACGACATTTGAAAATTATCCCGCATGTGTTTCTTTTGAACGAAAAATCGAAATTTATATTTTAAGGAAAAATAACGATTCAAATGTCGTTCTACAGAACATGCTATGCTTCGATAGGTTCAGAATCCAAGAGCGGCAATGTACAGGGGCGGCATGGGATGGGGGTGGCCCTTCGCCAACAGTTCCGCCATCATCAGATGTGTGGGTGAGGCTGGAGGCTTTCCAAATCTTGATATCCTGATAACTATCAGCCGCTTTCCAAATATTCCTCAAATTTTACTGCCATTTTTCAGGAGTGATGCCATAATACAGTGGACTAAATCTTTCGGTATATGTTGACATTGGGAAGAAAATCTTAAAAACGAGATTCCTTTAAAACGTATCGTGCTGCCGTATCTCAGTCCTCTTGAAAGAATTAGTTAAATAGAGAGCGCTCTCTCTGCATTTCTTTATAGCTCTAAATAAATTTTAGAGTTTACTTTTGTATAGAAATCTGAATAGCTTTGTTTTTTTTTTTTCAAATATATATATATATATATATGATAATTTAAACCAATAACCCTATATTATGTAATACGTATAACAAGCTTGTCATGTTGTATATAGAACTAATTATAAACTAACTAATTATACGCATAATTGACATGTCTCCTTGCACCACCATATGTAATGTACTGAGGATGAATAAATAAAATATAATAGATTAAAAGCCAAGTTAAAAGCAAGATTGAGAGATCCCAAAGTAACTTCTAAAGATAGATTGTTAGCCGACAGGTAGGCGCCAGACTCGAATATCAGCGACACGTGCCGTGTCTCGAGTAGCATCGACACGTGCATGACCCAATTCTCTTAGTCAGAGCGGTCGTATAAAAAGGCCGCGTAGCAACAGCCAGTTCAGTCCAGTTCCCCATCAGCGCGTCGCCGGTTGTCTCCAAGTTTCCACTCTGCCTCGACCACGACTGCCTGTACTTTGTGAGAACTGTTAAAGGTCCTACAAGGTGCAGCGAGGTACTGGAAAACTCTCCACCCCTGACTGTCCCTCGCGGTTACTACAGGTTTGACCCTCGGTTGCCACAACTTACAGAGAGTCGACTGGATTCTACAAAAGGCTTACCAAACCTCAACACAATATCACAGATAGTCGACAGGATTACCACAACGAAGGAGACCACAACGAAGAAGGTAAAGACTGTCCAGATAGATAGAAAAGAGCCAAGAAGCAAGATGGAGGAACAAGCACGCCATTCCAACAAATCGACCAAGCAATCTTCCCCTCAACGACACAGCCGAACATCCCGCAAAATAAGCCGGTGAGAAGTTACCCACCTTCGACCTTACAACGCTACCATCCAGACGACATGCCACCATCGCCAAACAGAAGTCACAAGCTTCTACAAGCTCTACAAGACGCCTTCCACGTCATCAGGACAACAACCAAAGACCAAGTCTCCTGACTGAACAAACATAAAAACTGTGAGTTTTTAAAAAATCTACTTAACTCTTTCTACATGCTAACAACTTGATTTTCCATAAATATAATGTTTATTTTTACTGTAATTATTTTTAAATCAAATTTTACCATTTTTATAGCATTTCAATTCAAATTTTAAATATTGTACACCCTCATTTATCAATTTTTACTTTATTTTAAGCAACTTATAAATTTTAATTCATTACTTGCAATCTTACAGTTTTAAAAAAATCATATTATATTTAAATTACTCGAATCATAATTCTAAACTTATTTGTGTGTTTCTCTTAATACCATTATTTTTATACCAAAAAAAAAACACCAATGTCTTAATTAAATACACAAAACTTTGCAAAAAATCATTGTTATGTTCACCATTTTATGTACACGCCCCATTCAAATTATAAGTCACTATCACGCCATTGCCCTTTTACAAGTATAATTTTCGCACTACCATAAGCAACAATTTAAAAAATATATTCAAATTTTAATAAACATAGATGAAACGCATTTTTAAAAAAAAAAATACAAAAATCGAAAGATACACTATCTTCAAAAGCACAACTAGAAATGTAGCTGTCCTTCCCCAAAACAAGTTAAAAATTCCAACATAACTACACTCCCTCGTCCTTTTCTTTTTACATGCATAATTATTAATAATTCACACATCTCTCGGAACGAACTTCAACACACTCCCCCATCACTTTCTCCAATTGGCCACATCTATTAACGCGCGATTTAACAACACGTCCAATTTCGAGCAACACGAGCTCCATATCGTCGCGAACACAAAGATTTCACGATAAACATGCCACCTCTATAACAATCTGAAATTTCTCGATGTGTTTTGTACAACCACCACCCATGACTAATAAATTTGTTATCATTCGGAAACTAGATAGATGCTGTACCCAAAAACGAAGATTTCACGTGACACCTTTCCATACAATTCACTTATTAGTGTCACAGCGCACCACAACAATTTTCTCACTTAACAGGCCCAAGACGCCTTCATGCCTGTGACACCTCACCAAAAGCGTGTCTACGTTGAAGTCGCACTTTTACGCACATCTAACCCAACATCATTGAATAACATTTTTATTAAGTCCGCAACATCGTCGAGACACAACGCTTGCGAACACCGAGAAAACTATATTTTCAAATAGACAAGTACCACTGTGCTGAGAGATTTTTTTCCAGCCAGCAGGGTGACTCACGTCCGCCAACATCAATAAACAGTTGCAGCGGCGTCAGGTTAACATTAACACCTCCAATTTATTAGGCCGTACCTTGGCACAGCAGAATGCTAGATTGTCGTGTCCACCAAATAACCTGTCAATTATCAACTGATTGACTTACCAATCATTACCCAATTTACTTATTAATTTGAACTTTAATATTGAATTATCATAACACTTTATATCTTTAATTATCATTATGTGTTTTACAACTTTTACATTATTTTCACGCCCAGTATGGAATATTTTTTCTAAACTAGAACGCCATCTTTTATAATGTTAACCCTTTATTGTTATATATTACAATCATCTTCGTCAATACCATCCAATTTTAGGGATCAAGATCGCTCCCCGTCTGGTCTCACATAATATAATCGGGAAGATCTGGCATAGACCAACTTCTCAGACCGGACCAAAGCGACATAGGACCACATTGCCTCCCCATAGGTCAAACTAAAGACACCAATAATCTTGGACTTACACCTAGACATTGTGTGAATATGTTCCTTTCTTTTTTTTTCAGGAACGAATATTTTTGTTTTCTTTTAACTTTTCTTCAAAAGAGACATTTTTTTTGCTCCATTTGTTACTACTTAACATTTATCTAATTATTATATCTTTTATATTTTGCTAATTCATTATTATGTCTTTTATATATTACTAATTCTAATTATTATATCTTTTATATTTTGCTAATTCATTATTATGTCTTTTATATATTACTAATTCTAATTATTATATCTTTTATATTTTGCTAATTCATTATTATGTCTTTTGTATATTACATGTTTGATTTTATCCCCTTATACTGTTGTTATCCGCAATCATATTTCTATTTTTTTTATTCACTATATTTTTGTTTAAATAACTTTATTATATGACAATGTTTATCATCAACTATCGGGCATCTACAACAATCGTTTTCAACAATCATATTCTTTAACTACTTCCCTATACTTTTTTTTCACTACCTATTTCAGCCATTGCTTCGAACCATAGTAGAAACGACAGCACTGCTTGACAATTTTTCTTTTGATTTCGTAATTCAACAAACTCTTTGTAAACACCGTTCCCCAGAAGTACAAGTCTCGACTTTTTGGTCTGAACGCGTTTCAAAAGTTTATTTCAATCATCCGCAGAGCACATCACCAACGCATGCACAAAGCGTTCACATTTTTCAATTTTCAATTTTTTTCAGCTCTAGCGGACCACAATCAACCTTTGATTTCAAGTCAAGTCAGACAACTTACTGTCGCTACAACAATTCTACTTATCGCATGGCTCTACCACCCCTTTCAAGCATATTAATTATTTTTTTTTCAACAACTTTTCAACCCAATAACCCTACAATTGTGACAAAGCACTGTAACCTTATACAGGATCGCAGGTGAAACATTGCCTAGGAAGACGCACAAGTCTATATCCTCGCTTTGCACCTGGATCTCAGTATTTGATTGTCTGTGCAACACTTACAATTGCATATTCTTCAACCCCTAACCCTTTCCAACGCCCGCCAACAATCTCTTAGAACATCATCATTATTTTTTTTAGCAAACAAAGGTTTTATCTACAGTTCTCTTTTATAATGAATATCATAACTTTTAAATTAAACATAAGTTTTATTTTTATAATTTTCAGATATAGCCAAATAAACATCTTGTATAGCCCTTTACCCTCACAGTTTTAATTAATTAAAAGAAATTTTAATTACTTACCTGTGTTAGAGAGGCTTTACCCGCTTAAACCCGGATAAACCCTTTCACTCCCGGGGCCCATCTATGATAATTTAAACCAATAACCCTATATTATGTAATACGTATAACAAGCTTGTCATGTTGTATATAGAACTAATTATAAACTAACTAATTATACGCATAATTGACATGTCTCCTTGCACCACCATATGTAATGTACTGAGGATGAATAAATAAAATATAATAGATTAAAAGCCAAGTTAAAAGCAAGATTGAGAGATCCCAAAGTAACTTCTAAAGATAGATTGTTAGCCGACAGGTAGGCGCCAGACTCGAATATCAGCGACACGTGCCGTGTCTCGAGTAGCATCGACACGTGCATGACCCAATTCTCTTAGTCAGAGCGGTCGTATAAAAAGGCCGCGTAGCAACAGCCAGTTCAGTCCAGTTCCCCATCAGCGCGTCGCCGGTTGTCTCCAAGTTTCCACTCTGCCTCGACCACGACTGCCTGTACTTTGTGAGAACTGTTAAAGGTCCTACAAGGTGCAGCGAGGTACTGGAAAACTCTCCACCCCTGACTGTCCCTCGCGGTTACTACAGGTTTGACCCTCGGTTGCCACAACTTACAGAGAGTCGACTGGATTCTACAAAAGGCTTACCAAACCTCAACACAATATCACATATATATATTATATTAAAATATTATTATATTTAAAAATATATATTTCATAGATCCAAATACTCTGTTAAATCGACTGCCAGAAGTCATGCTTCCCCTATAAAAACTCGTTGTTGTTCTTCCCCGATGGCTGGCTCAAATCTTTTGTACATTATGTAAATAAGCTTTTGTTTTCCCTTGTTCTATTCGCCTTAAGCCAGGCAGCACTTTTACCAAATTATGTTATTCATATATATTCCTAAGCTCAAATAAAGAAATCTCTGATCAAAACCATATTATTATTCTTTCAATATTTATGCCACGACTGCTCAACAAATATCTATATAGCTCTAATAATCAGCATCAGGTATTAATTCTATATAGCTCTAATAATCAAAATACAACAGAAATATAATTATTTTATATAATACATGTCATAATTTGTATATAATTAAATGCAACCCCGACCCACTATGTATGTACCATGTATGATTTTCAAAGACTTAATAAAGAACAAGGTAACTGGAGGAAAGCAAGTAGCAATAAGACATAGGAAGTAGGCCTAAAGCTGGCACGACTATTCTTGGCACGCCTGTGTCAATATTGCAGGGGCAAAGACCGGACGTATCTAGTGGCCGCAGAAGTTATATTAGTCAAGAAGCACTCAATACTTCCTGACAAAGCAGGATGTATCTGGTGACCAGAAGTTATAAATGTTAAGCTAACACCCAATATTTCCGGCAAAGACAGGACGTATCTAATATCCGCCGAAGTTATAAGCGTCGAGCTATCCAACACTTCCTGACGAAATCGGATATATCTTCCGACAAAAACAACACCAAAGGAAACCGCCGGCCAATCAGAAGACAGCACCTAAATAGGTCGACCAATAGGAAAAGATCATGTGATCATCTCTCAACCAATCAGAAAGAAACTGGGTCTTGGTGTAAAATCGAAAAGGAAGAATGGGAGTTGTTCACTCGCTCTCGCCGAGTTCGGACCTAGTAGTGATTTCGCTCTCAACAAGGTAACATCTACTCTCGAGACCTTCCCGCTCACCCCATAGCTAAGTCAATCACCGCCATGTGATCAGATAATTAGTAAGTCAAATCGCTCAGCTCTTCTCAAGCTTTCTTTCCTCCAATCCAGTTGCCTTTCATTTTCAAACCCCATCACGTGTCCTGATTATTCCTAACTGTATGCTGCAACTTCCACTCAAACGACTGCGCTTCAATCAAATCTCACCATTCGCATCCAACAACAAGAAATTCCGCAACGATATTGCCACAGAACGGTTAAGTCGACAGGATAAAAATATTATGGAACTTAATCAGGACCCCATAGGCGTAAAGTCGGACGACCCGACGGAAACAACAACGGAAGGGAGGCAGGAAGTAAGAGAGACGGGCGAGACAACTGCGCCCCTAGCGGACGCCGTCAACCAGCTGTCAACGCTCCTGTCCCGAGTAAAAATTTCTGATGGATCTGAGGCGACAATCTCGCCTTTCGACGGCACATACAGCGCGACACAGTTTTTCCAGACGTTCGACCGAAAAATGGAAGACGCATCCATGGGAGAACAAGAAAAAT
Organism: Cordylochernes scorpioides; assembly: GCA_030710605.1. Classification (NCBI taxonomy): domain Eukaryota; kingdom Metazoa; phylum Arthropoda; class Arachnida; order Pseudoscorpiones; family Chernetidae; genus Cordylochernes; species Cordylochernes scorpioides. The sequence continues at coordinate 81,989,289 of CP092863.1, read as the reverse complement.
TACTGCGCCTGCCAAACTACCTGGTGCGACAACCCCTGGAGCTCTTCAGGAAACTTCGACTGGCCGACCGGAGTTATTTCCAAGTGAGACAAATCCTCCTAGATCTCTACCCTGAGTCAAGCGAAGCGTCCTTTGCGAAATATTTCGCCATGAAACTTACTGGACAAGCCAACCTAGAGACCTACTACCGGGAAAAAACCGCCATGGGATTGCAACTAGGACTTCCACAAGAGGTGATCCTCGAGACACTGACAGAAGGACTGCCATTCAACGACCAGCGCCTAGTCCGCGTAGTACCTCCCGAGAACCTAGGAGAATGGTTCCGACTGGTACAGCGGATCCACGGGCCCAGTGTACCGACAACGCGACCCCGAGAAGATCAACCACCCACAATGTCGGGTCCGTACCACAGCACACCCCGACGCCCAGGTGCATGGAATGCACCTCTTCCACCGTCCAACTGCAAGTTCTGCGGCGCGAGACACTGGCACAGCGAATGCCGACGTCGACCAGTCCCGACGACCCACGAAAAAGTCCGGACAGTGCAAACGGTCCCAAAATCACCAGTTCCGATTCCACAACAACCAAGTCAAGCCAGAGACACACCAACCTCCTCCATCGAAAGAGTCTACTTTGACCATTGATCGTAATGGATTACATACAGTTTCCCGAAAAGGTGTAACCAAGATTATACTTCCAAAACCACTCATACAACAACTCTTACAAACAGTACACACACAATACAATCACCCCGGTATTTCACAAATGTCACGAATCATCTCCACACAATATTACTGGCAAGGTATGTCAAAAGATATTAAACAAAAAGTTAAGACCTGTCCCACCTGCCAATTAACAAAACGTCCAGTAGGACCCACTTACGGAGAATTAAGTCAACCTCCGGAATCTAAAGAACCCTTCGACCTTTTATCTCTGGACACCATAGCAGGATTTGCCAAATATGGCAACACCAAGATATACCTCCATGTGGTAGTCGATCATTTTTCACGCTACGCGTGGGCTTTTCCATCTAAATCCACCAGTACCACCACCTACCAACAGGTACTTAAGCGAGTATTCCAGGATGGTTCTCCAAAACGCCTTCTTACGGATAGAGCCCCTGCCTTCACTTCACCCAAATTTCGTAGTTTTCTCCTTAATAGAAATATTCACCCGTTAATCACAACCAGCAACAACCCACAAGCCAACGGCCTATGTGAACGCCTGAACGCCACCCTCACGGGAAAACTTAGGTTATTACACCTAGAAAATCCTAAGGTCGCATGGACCAAGTTGGTCAAGAAGGTTACACTTATATATAACAAGACACCCCACTCTACCACAGGTTTTCCACCCATATACTTAATGTTTGGTATCCTACCCCCAGAAATCTCCATTCATAACACACCGTACCCAGATATCGACAAAGCTAGAAAAATTGCACACACACGCACACAAAACAAACATTTACAAGACAAAAACATTTATGACCAACGACACAAGCAACCACATTTCGAAGTAGGTGATCTAGTGTTAGTAAAATTATATCACCACCCAAATACAGGGAAACTTGCGCCATATTTCACAGGACCTCACACAATATTAGAAATTATTTCACCAAATGTGGTCCGCATAGATCGACCAAATCAACCACTTCAAAGAGACACTGACACAATCCACGTCAACAAACTTAAGCTGTATACAGAAAAAATCCGTTATATATCACCACCCGCCGTTAGCACACATCATATAAAGCACAACCCCAATTACACGTTCCCTTTCAAACATTTAACACCCGAATTATTCCCAACAGAGTCATTAAGGTTCAAACCCACCAGCAGCGAACCTTTCAGGCATTTAGACCCTGCCATTTTTGCAACAAGACGATTTGCATCACTCTTCCCCGATGTTAAAAACTGCAAACCTGACAACCAGCTCAATCATATCACACCACTCCCTAAAGATATTAAACAGGAGAACTGCGAACCTACCAATCATTCAAATTCTACAATTAATAGGGTTCAAGCAAATATTTCAGAGTCCCCAGTTACAAAAATATGGACGAACATGGAGCAATATCCTATCTTTCATCTGATTTTTATCCTTTGTTTGTTAGTTCTACCATACAACTGTATCCCAATTTTATTCATTAATTACTTGTTTATCTATGCCATGCCCGCTCATAAAATCTTCGAACTACAAGAGGCAGTTTTTAATTTTGGACAAGCATTTATAAAACTTCTCATAATTTTAGGAACCATTTTTGCAGAAAATCTCAATAAACTCCGAAGAGATAGAAGTAACTGAAAGATGACCAACCAGTGTCGGAGAAGTCATACTCCAAAAACAAGACCCGAACCGCACCCCAAAACAAATAAGCGGAAGGAAGTGAGAATTTTGAGACACAGCGACAAAGACGTGACGCCCTTACTTCAAATTACATGCAAATAGTGTGGGAGGGTAATTTTTAGATCGGACCTCGCGTCCCCGACACGTCCCGCTTCCGGCGTCTCATTACAAGGCCCCGCTCATCCAAATTAGGTCACCGCTCTCACCAGCCACAGATTCCTCTATGCCACCAATTTTGGATTCCAGTTCAAGCCTGCGTATCGATTTTTACAATGTAGTCAAATCAACTGTCACTCGGAAATCTAAAAAAGGTACAAGACGTCACACACATTTAAATGAGTTCATACTCCCATCATAATTGATCAAATACTTTACAAACTTTCAAAAAAAAACGCTACACCTTCCATCTACACATAAATACCACAAACCTTAGGATCTCGACAACACATAGAATTCACACACACATTTCTTACACCAAAAACTACTAACATTTTTCACAATATACACAAAGACAAGAAATTTATAGGGCATGTAGATATACAAAAGGGTTCAAAAATACACCTTATTGTTCATATTAATCATTTTCATCATTTTCTCTCAATTAAAATTTAAATATTTAATCAATTTATCAATTTATTCAACTTATTATCACTTTTAATCATTAATTATCATTTTTTTTCCAATTAGTTTATATTATCATTTTTATTTATCAATTATCATTCTATTTACCACTTAGCTTATACTGCCACAACTCAATTATCAACGAAAACTCATTGGTTTTCGGTTACACTAAAAACATTAAATCATCCTATTTTTGAAACCTTTTTATTTTTCATTTTTCCTTTTTTTTTTCATTCAACCAAACACTCAACTTTGATTTCGCTCAAAAACCTTTTATTTTATTTTATTTTGATTTCAAAAGACCTTATGAAATTTCCTCGAATTATTTTCCAAAATTCGAGCAAAAAAGTAACTAGGCATTTTCCCTTATCACCATGCAACAAAACAATCTTTCTTTTTCAACCAAACACATTCAATTTTGATTTCATTCAACTATTTTATATTATTTTTATTTTGATTTCAAAAGCCCTAATAAAATTCCCTCGGTTTCCATTCCCAATTTCGAGCTAGAATATGGTTAGGCATTTTTCTTTTTTTTTCACCATGCATCAAGCATTCACTTTGATTTCTTTCAACTTTTTATTTTACTTTGATTTCTCAAAAGACCTTATGAAATTTCCTCGAATTCTTTTCCAAAATTCGAGCAAAAAAGTAACTAGGCATTTTCCCTTATCACCATGCAACAAAACAATTTTTTTTTCAACCAAACACATTCAATTTTGATTTCATTCAACTATTTTTATATTATTTTTATTTTGATTTCAAAAGCCTTAATAGAACTCCCTCGATTTCATTTCCTATCTCGAGTAGAATTCGTTTAGGCGCATTTTCTTTTCTTTTTAATCCACTATGTACCATAACATTCATTTTGATTTCTTACAATTAAAAAATTTTTGATTTCTATTAATTATACTCAACCTATATCATCAACACCATTCTATTTTACTTTTATATCACCAGCAATGCTTGTATATAGCCCCTCAATACCCACAACTAATTTTCCCACAAAATTATTTTTCACTTTACAGAATTCTCTCAGGCTAACCCCTTCTTGAATTCTTCACATGTAGGGGGCGCATCTGTCATAATTTGTATATAATTAAATGCAACCCCGACCCACTATGTATGTACCATGTATGATTTTCAAAGACTTAATAAAGAACAAGGTAACTGGAGGAAAGCAAGTAGCAATAAGACATAGGAAGTAGGCCTAAAGCTGGCACGACTATTCTTGGCACCCCTGTGTCAATATTGCAGGGGCAAAGACCGGACGTATCTAGTGGCCGCAGAAGTTATATTAGTCAAGAAGCACTCAATACTTCCTGACAAAGCAGGATGTATCTGGTGACCAGAAGTTATAAATGTTAAGCTAACACCCAATATTTCCGGCAAAGACAGGACGTATCTAATATCCGCCGAAGTTATAAGCGTCGAGCTATCCAACACTTCCTGACGAAATCGGATATATCTTCCGACAAAAACAACACCAAAGGAAACCGCCGGCCAATCAGAAGACAGCACCTAAATAGGTCGACCAATAGGAAAAGATCATGTGATCATCTCTCAACCAATCAGAAAGAAACTGGGTCTTGGTGTAAAATCGAAAAGGAAGAATGGGAGTTGTTCACTCGCTCTCGCCGAGTTCGGACCTAGTAGTGATTTCGCTCTCAACAAGGTAACATCTACTCTCGAGACCTTCCCGCTCACCCCATAGCTAAGTCAATCACCGCCATGTGATCAGATAATTAGTAAGTCAAATCGCTCAGCTCTTCTCAAGCTTTCTTTCCTCCAATCCAGTTGCCTTTCATTTTCAAACCCCATCACGTGTCCTGATTATTCCTAACTGTATGCTGCAACTTCCACTCAAACGACTGCGCTTCAATCAAATCTCACCATTCGCATCCAACAACAAGAAATTCCGCAACGATATTGCCACATACATATACGGTACTTTGATTATAATACCGAATGTTACAATTCATAAACATATTAAGCCTTTAAAACTACAAGTATTATTTTCTATAAATATTTTCTTACACAGATTCTCATATTATATAAATTTTGTTTGTTATATATAGAAACAACGGTCGCCTCTCCCATCAAAATAAACGTCAAAGCTAGAAGCTATCTATTGACCGTCGCCTCAAACTAGTGGCCTCGATCTTGGCTTAGTCACTTTGCCAGCTAAACACCTCTTTGGCAGAAACGGAGCACCTCCTCGGGCTACTCACGCCTGAAGACAAGATTCTTCTCGACAAATTCTTTGACATTATCATCAAACATGTTCCGAACATGAACTCCCCAAATGGCAGGGATCTGTCTAGATTCAAGGCGGCTTTAAGCTCCTGATCCGGACGTGCCCTCGGAGAGGGCTACGTCGATTGTAAATATCTCTCTTCATTCCTACCATTATTATTACCTTATAACTCCCTTTGAGTGTAAAGATTGACGAAATGTCAATAAAGTTGTTTAATTGCCAATTGTGTCTTTGTCAGATTGTGAAGGTTCCATTAGATCCCTTGTGGATCTCATGGAATAAAGTCTGCCATGGGCTGATGAGGATCATTAGCCCCATATTATCCCTTGTGTCATTATCAATGTCATGGAAACACATGTATCTTGTTTAGTTGTGGTACAAGTTCCATACATGAGAGTCTGGGATTGTCTCCTCCTTTTTACAGATGTTACATGTTGGGGAAGATCCTAACTTCACTTTCAAATTTGATCTGTCTTGTGTGTCCCTGGGACAGACATGTGGCATCTCCACAGGGTAAGTTGGTGATTGCCTCAAGTCTCTCAGGCAGGTTCCACTGGTGAGGTAAATTAAATATGTCCTCCTTCATTTTCCTCTTCTGTCTTGTGTGTCCCGTTTTAAGGCGGAACAATCATGTGACATCTTCACGGGTTAGGTTGATCTCTCAGGCAGGTACCACTGGTGAGGTAAATTAAAGATGTCCTCCTTCATTTCCCTCTTCTGTCTTGTGTGTCCAGTTTTAAGGCGGGATAGACATATGACATCACCACGGGGTAGGTTAGCATTGATGATCGCCCCAGGTCTCTTAGGTAGGTACCAGATACCTTCATTTTCTTCTTCTGCTTTGTGTGTGCCGTTTTAAAGAGGAATAGACATATGACATCTTAACGGGGTACATTGATGATCGCCCCAGGTCTCTTAGGCAAGTACCACGTACCTTCATTTTCCTCTTTTGCTTTGTGTGTCCCGTTTTGAGGCGGAACAATCATATGGAATCTCCACAGGGTAAATATAGAAGCTCATCGCTTTTACTTATTATCTCTTCTTATCATAGATAACATCGTTATGATCAATCAATAAACAGAAGATCTACAGGAAACGGCAGAAATGTAGATCACCGGTGACTCATACTCTGACGGCAAATCAATGGTAGAGCGGCGCGGACTTATTTCTGGGCGTGACGTCACTCGGGAGGTTGAGTTGGCTGGCTCCCGCGGCTCTTCCCAGGTAACTAACGCTTCTCTCCCTTTGCCATGTTCTTTCTACTTCTTTAATGTCCAATAACATGGCTTCGAATATGTCTTGTACTGTATACAGATAGTTATCTACTTCTATATGTCTTTATTCCATTTACATATGTGTTTTACCCACTAGTTTATCATTCAATTTTAACTTGTTACTCACTAATCACTTTTTATTTTAATCCGTAGCTATGCTATTTATTAGTGGGTCAATAAAGAATTGTTGATGTGCTGTCATATGTTTCTCGATAAACTTGACAATACAAGTAATTCGGTGATATAGAGAGACTTTTTTTTTCAAAGCCTAAACGACCAAAGAGTGAGATATAGATAATCCGGGTTTTCTTGAGCTCAGAACGCTAACTACCCGGGACTAGAGTAGAGCCGCAGCTGTTTCCAAGATGGGGGTTGCCAATGTCCCGTTAGTCAGGCACATTTCAGAATTCCCTGTAGGCCTTCACGGTTACCGTAGTGTCTTGTCCTTGCTTCATGGAAAGAGGGGTTGCCATTGCCCCGTTAGTCAGCCACATTTCAGAGTTCCCTGTTCTCGGTTACCGTAGTGTCTTGTCCTTGCTTCATGGAAAGAGGGGTTGTCATTGCCACGTTAGTCAGCCCGATTTCAGAGTTCCCTGTTCACGGTTACCGTAGTGTCTTGTCCTTGCTCCATGGAAAGAGGAGGTGCCATTGCGCCGTTAGTCAGCCATATTTCAGAATTCCCTGTTCACGGTTACCGTAGCAGCTCGGGGCTCATAGGCGTAATTCGACCTACAGGACAGTCCCTTAATTGTGCTGCTTCTCCTGTCCTCCACGTAGAGGAGGACTTCTGGGCACGGATCTGATCTGATCCATGGACAAGACACCACCATCTACTTCTATACAAATGGTATCTACAGAAAAAAAGCTCATTATTCATGTACAATCGTCAATGATACACTAATCTATGAATGTTTCTTACACTGTATGTCATTGGTAATATAGGTATAGCCTAATACAGTAGTTTACTATTAGAAACGATAGACTAAAAACATAGTTAAACTCGGTTACTCCTGGAAATGCGCTTTCATTGTATAATCTCGGTATACATCATATACTCATCATGACCTGACATGATAGAATCTCTGAAAAGAGACCCCCTCTAGGAAGAACCTGGTCTAGCTATGTTTTTATGCTATGTTCACTCATGGAAGAGTTTATGGATTTCGAGATATATTTTTCAGAAGAAGAAATACAGGTCAGGGAGAAGAGCTTCTCCCCAACTTTTGTCACTTCTTCTATAGACAATAGGAATTTTATCGTTATCTTAACACATCTTTTAGTGATGCAATGAGTGTTGGGATCTTCACTTTCTAAAAAGAAGAAACGCTTTGTGACCGTTAATATGACTAAGGAATGCTAACCCTAATTTATACCTTTCCATAGAACACGAGAAGCTAATCATCAATTTCTTCATTTTCGTATTGGGATAAAGAAGAAACGTACAATAACGGTGACGTTTTCATTTCTGCCTGTCGCGCTAGAGTTTGAACTAATTCAAGATATTTCAGCTGGTGGATGATTCTGTACGAACAGACCTTGCAATATATTCCAACAAGGAGACTTGAAAATATTATTTATTTTCAATGCAAACAACAAACATAACTAACACGATTCCACCACTAAAATACCAACACTGTCTATAAACACAAACACTATATATATACGTATATACACACAATTATTAACATTAACTCTGTGCATAAATAATTAAACAATTATTAAACTAATTAACTAATATATTACAGACCTAAACTGGAGTTCCAGGCATCTTCAACAGTAATAGAACTTACACGTAATGGTTTTCGTTTAACGAGATACTTCGATTGAAGCTTGGAACAGCTGCGGCTTCACTCTATTGTTGTTGTTGTTGTTATGTTCAATGAAGAGCCTCAGATGTCTCCATACATCTCTATCACAGAAGTTGCAATATCCACTATCTTGGGTGTGTAAAGCTGCTGCTCTGGGTCCATGTCAATTTTCTGTTGTTGTCGTGTCCAATGAAGAGTCTCAGATGTCTCCATACATCTCTATCACAGCAGCAGCAATGTCCACTATCTTGGGTGCGTACGCCGTAAAGCTGCTGCTCTGGGTCTAAGTCAATTTTCTGCAAAGCTGCGGCCATTGCTGGACATGAGAATATGTGAGTAGGTGTTAGTTCCACACCAGGACAGTTGCTGCATGCTCTATAGGTTCTTGTGCCATCTGGATGTATTGTCATTACTTTATAGTGTTTTGTTCTATGTCTTGTTATAGTTTTTGTCAGTTTTCTCTCAGAGTTTATTTCATATATTTGATCTTTTCTTATTTTTTGTTTGATTATCTTGTATTTTGCTTCACTCTATTTCCAGGTAGTTGGCATTCTGAGCTCAAGAAACACGGATTATTTATATCTTACTCTTTGGTTGTTTAGGCTTTTAAAAAAAAGTCTCTCTATATCACCGAATTACTGATCTGTATTGTCAAGTGTATCGAGAAACATGACAGCCCATCAACAAGACTTTATTGACCTACTGGTTTCAAAATCACATAAATAGGTACCGCTCAACAAGAGTAACCTAGTTCATGATAATTGAAACAGTGAATAATATGTGAAGGTTATTCATATATATTAAACAAAATTTTAACGTGGGATTCAATCCCGATTCATGACTGTCTGGAATCGAGGGAGTTACCTACTCGTCCACCGACTTTTTTATTAACCTTCTAATCAATAGCATAGTTACAGATTAATAAAAAAGTGGTTGGTGAGTAACAAGTTAAAATAAAATGATAAACTAGTGTAATATTCTTTTTAAAATAAAACAATTTCTACTGTCCTTACTGCGATGGAAAAATTAAAGGGAGGGCCTGGCTCATCAGTGGTGAACCCTCCCAGCGGTTTCGCCAGTTTAATCTACCATACCGCTGTTATATTGCATTTTTGGAACTTCCTTTTATAGGTGACTGTTGTAAGACTCTTGGAATGGGTATTTTAGAAGAACTATGGACATAAGCTTTTAGGACAGCAGAATTAAATATAATTATAAATATATAATATGCTTCGAGCAATCGCTCTTCCGCAAATATCAAATTGTGTCTTTTATTAGAACAATAATGTTACGATGCACTAGAGCGCCATCTGTTATCTGTTATAACAGCGGTATGGTAGATTAAACTGGCGAAACCGCTGGGAGGGTTCACCACTGATGAGCCAGGCCCTCCCTTTAATTTTTCCATCGCAGTAAGGACAGTAGAAATTGTTTTATTTTAAAAAGAATATTACGCCTCTAAAATAGTTTTATAATTTGATAACAGATGGCGCTCTAGTACATCATAAACTAGTGTGTAAAACACATATGTAAATGTAATAAAGATAATATGTAATATAGATACAAATATAATACAGGTGTATACAGAGTGTGAGACAGAAGAGAGACCAAGAAATGTTCGAATAATTATAGAAACAACGGACGGGGCATTAATTTAGATATTGTTCGCTCCCTTCCTCAAATTCTCACCTGCTGACCCGGTTCTGTTTCCCGTTGGTTTATTCTTGTGGGGGCCTTATTCTACGGTTCCGTCATGTATCCCTGTATTCCCGAACCTTCCCCTCGATCCCTTCTCTACCGTCCTGTATCCTTGTATTCCCGAACTTTTCCTTTGATCACTTCTCTACCGTCCTGTATCCCTGTATTCCCGAAATTTCCCCTCGATCCCTTCTCTACCGTCCTGTATCCCTGTATTTCCGAATCTTCCCCTCGATCCGTTCTCTACCCTTCTGTATCCCTGTATTCCCGAACTTTTCCCTTGATCCCTTCTCTACTGTCCTGTATCCCTTTATTCCCGAACCTTTCCCTTGATCCCTTCTCTATCGTCCTGCATCCCTGTATTCCCGAACCTTCCCCTTGGTCCCTTCTCTACCGTCTTATATCCCTGTATTCCCAAACCTTTCCCTCGATCTTTTCTCCGCCGTCCTGTATCCCTGTATTCCCTAATCTTCGCCTAGGTTCTTTCTCTCCCGTCTTGTATTTATGTAATGCGCGACTCTTCACCTCGGTCTCTTTTATCCTATATTGTATCTCGGTATTCTTAGACCTAATTTCTGTCTTCACTCTCCCATCTAATACCATTGTATTCCCAACTTTTTCTCTTCCATTATATATACCAGGATTCTAGAACCAATCCCTCCAACATACTCTCAGAATTTTGCTGTCATCGGTGAATTCGATTCAAAATACTATCAGATACTCAAGGTGAAACCCCACACAACAGAAGCCACAACGAGACAGATACTCAAGGTGAAACCCCACACAACAGAAGCCACAACGAGACAGATACTCAAGATGAAACCCCACACAACAGAAGCCACAACGAGACAGATACTCAAGGTGAAACCCCACACAACAGAAGCCACAACGAGACAGATACACAAGGTGAAACCCCACACAACAGAAGCCACAACGAGACAGATACTCTAGGTGAAACCCCACACAACAGAAGCCACAACGAGACAGATACTCAAGGTGAAACCCCACACAACAGAAGCCACAACGAGACAGATACTCAAGGTGAAACCCCACACAACAGAAGCCACAACGAGACAGATACTCAAGGTGAAACCCCACACAACAGAAGCCACAACGAGACAGATACTCAAGGTGAAACCCCACATAACAACAGCCACAACGAGACAGATACTCAAGGTGAAACCCCACATAACAACAGCCACAACGAGACAGATACTCAAGGTGAAACCCCACACAACAGAAGCCACAACGAGACAGATACTCAAGGTGAAACCCCACATAACAACAGCCACAACGAGACAGATACTCTAGGTAAAACCCCACACAACAACAGCCACAACGAGACAGATACTCAAGGTGAAACCCCACACAACAGAAGCCACAACGAGACAGATACTCTAGGTAAAACCCCACACAACAACAGCCACAACGAGACAGATACTCAAGGTGAAACCCCACACAACAGAAGCCACAACGAGACAGATACTCAAGGTGAAACCCCACACAACAACAGCCACAACGAGACATATACTCAAGGTGAAACCCCACACAACAGAAGCCACAACGAGACAGATACTCAAGGTGAAACCCCACCCTGCAGACCCAGTGGGACAGTTTATTTTGGCAACCCGCACCTTTATTTATACCCGCCCTATTTATGCCCGGCAGCAGTGCCGTTTCACCTGACGTGTTTACACCGAGATACTAATCTTCTTCCAAACTTTCCTCACCTTCCAAACAACCGCTCTCTTTCACTACCTCATCAAACAGAATCCTGTTAGCTCGATCCTACCAAACATTCTCTCATATAGGAAGTTACACCAGTACGAACAAAATTACATCTCAGAATGAATCAATGCCATTTCTAAGTTTGCCGTCAAATTCCTTTTAAATTTGTACTGTCGTTCTCTATGATCCCAATAAAGATGACCTAGCCAAAGATGGTACAGTAAGCCTGGTAGCTCAAACGGCAGCTCTGTCCCGAGGTATCCAGGCCAAGGCCGGTCACCGACGTTGCCTGAAGACATCGCCAGAATAGACCGTCATCTGTCTTAGTTAGAGAGAATCTGCTTTCAACCTCAAACATTTTAGTTCCATTATATAAAACTACAATATAGTAAATTATATCGGTGTATCCTGAAGATAGAGATTGTCTGGCTCACATTCATATTTCTAAGAAAAATAGACACTTCGGTCAGTTAGTGTTTTTAATTTGATTGCCTGGCATTTATATTTCTGTAAAAAATGACACTTCGGTCAGTTAGTGTTTTTAATTTGATTGCCTGGCATTTATATTTCTATGAAAAATAGACACTTCGGTCAGTTAGTGTTTATAATTTGATTGCCTGGCATTTATATTTCTGTAAAAAATAGACACTTCGGTCAGTTAGTGTTTTTAATTTGATTGCCTGGCATTTATATTTCTGTAAAAAATAGACACTTGGGTCAGTTAGTGTTTTTAATTTGATTGCCTGGCATTTATATTTCTATGAAAAATAGACACTTCGGTCAGTTAGTGTTTTTAATTTGATTGCCTGGCATTTATATTTCTGTAAAAAATAGACACTTCGCCCTGTTAGAATTTTTTATTTTCTCTACGTTTTAACAAAAACTTTTGCCTTTTTCAGGAGAAATGAATATAAATAAAGCATTAAAGTGAACAATTTTTAACGTCTTGCCAAATGCTTTATTTTTATTTATTTTTCCTGACGAAAACAAAAGATTTGCCGAAGTGTCTATTTTTCACATTGTTATAGTCACACCCAAACAGATTTTCCATATTAACACAAGGTAATAAGAATAATTCCTTTGGATATACAGTGTACTCCGCTTATAACGAAGTCGCATTATCCATGACAATCACTTTGTTATATCCGAAGTTTGTTATATCCGCAGTTGGAAAAAAAATGTTTTGTACCAATAATTTTATTTACTATTCAACTCAAAAGAGCAACACAAAGATCAATAACAACCTCATCAGGTGTTTTTGGAGAAGTAGTTTGTGATTTTCTTTTGACATTTAGAAGTCAGTAACAAGTGCTGAACACTCTTTTCGATGTTGTCCAAGTCTGACAGATGCCTATGAAGAGACTTGGACTCATCCTGACATTGAAGAAACAATCGCAGAGTTTGAATGCTCTCCAAGACCTCTTTTGGATGCGGAATGTGGACAATTGGGTCTACTTCTTCATCAACTTGGTCCGCTGCACTTCTTGCCTGCTTGAACCACTGCAGCAGAGCCTCATCAACATCAGCATATGTAGATCCACGTGCTCGTTTCCGACTGCTTTCTCCCGCATGCAGAGCTTGTTGGTGGATCTTCTCAGAGTTCTTTATTATGGTGCTGAGCGACAACTGTGGGATATTATGTTTCTGGGCAACATCTGTCTTTTTCTTCTTCTCCACTTCAATCTCTCTTAGGATTTGCAGCTTGACTGACAGAGATAGTGAGTTTCTTGTTTGTTTTCGTTCTCCTGCCATGGTAAACGTTAATAAAATATAAGCGTTTATTAAACAATTTAATTTTGTTTAAATAATGTAAAAAAAAATACTTATAATATGTTTGCATATTTTAAAATTGTATATTATTAACTTATTTGTTGTGTATCATTTAATTTGTGTCATTCACACGTTGTAATTTGATATATATTATGCATAATATATTAGTCAATTATAATGGTAAATGAGAAAACTTCGTTATAAACGGATAAAATAAAAATTTATACATGCAAATCACTTCGTTATAAGCGAAAATTCTTTATATCCGACTTCGCAATATCCAGAGTTCTTTTAATGGTTTAAGCCCTTCTTTTCTTTCGTGCAGACAATTTCATTCGCTATATGCGGAATTTCGCTATAACCGACTTTGTTATAAGCGGAGTACACTGTAGTCTTATTATCTTGTAGTTCTAATATATATTCCAAATTGTGCCTATTCTTAAAATAAAAGACACATTGGCCAAAAAAAACTTTGATATTCCCAACTTTTCAACAAAATTCTTTTGTCCTACTCAGGAAAAATAAAAATAAAGAATTTGGCAAGGCGTTATAAATTCTTTATTTTTATTTTTCCTGACGAGGACAAACTATTTTTATCTAAATGTCAAGAAAATAAAACTTTTCTGGCCGAAGTGTCTTTTATTTTAAGAAATATGTGGGCCACAGGCACAACCGCTATCTTCAATATTAACAATATTTAGAACAATGTAAAGAGAGTAATTATATATATATAACATATATACAGCTTTATTAAGACCACCGGTCTTATACAGATGCGCCACAGGAAAAAAAAGCATAGATAAAGCTCCTATACTACAGGCAGTACAGAACCCAACAACAGCCTCCAGGTCTGACACATGTCTAGTAACCACACCGTACATACGTCAAAGTTAGTGTATCATTGAAAAGACAAGTGTGGAATCAGCCGCGTTCTAGTCTTCACTTTCCTCATCCAAATGGACCACCACATTTGGCGAGTAATAGACTACGTTGATATATACAGTGTGGCAAATAATTTTTAAGAATGGGTTTGTAAAATAAAACATAAACAAGCTAATTCAATTTCTACTATTTTTTTATTCAAAATAATCCCCTCTGGATTCAATACATATGTTACAACGATTTAATAAGGAATTAAATGCCTCTTGCAGGCCACTTTGAGGAATCGCCTCCAAAGTGCTCGTCGCAGCTCTCTGGATGGTCGGGATATCATAAAAAAAAAAAAAACCTTTTAACTTCAATTTTATTTTTGGAAATAAATAAAAGTCACATGGTGCTAAATAAAGCGAGTACGGAGGATGATTCAACACACAGACGTTATTTTTGGCCAAAAAGCGACGAACAATGAGTGAGGAGTGACTCGGTGCATTATCATGCAGCAAACACCAACTGTCTTCATCGCGATATTCTGGACGAATGCGACGAATTCTGGCAATCAAACGTTTCAAAAAGTTTAAATAATAATCTCCAGTAATGGTTTGTCCAGCGGGAACAAATTCTTTGTGGATAATACCTCTACTATCGAAAATGGTAATCAGCATTGTTTTGATTTTTGATGGCACTTTTCGCGTTTTTTTGGCTTGTGGAGAGTTTTTTTGACTTCTATTCGGCACTTTGGCGCTTTGTCTTTGGGTCATACTGAAAACACCATGTTTCATCACCCGTAACAATTGATTTCAGGAAGTTTGAATTATTTTCATAGGAAGAAATGATGTCCCTGCAATGTGCAATTCACACTGATTTCTGCTCGCCCGTTAAAGTGTGTGGAACAAATTTAGTACAGACTTTAGTTTTACCTAAATCTTCATGCAGAATGGTTCGAATCGTTTCTTTGTTGATGTGTAAAACCTCTGCCATCATTGTTTTCAACAAATTCTCGCACTTTTTCTATACTTTCTGGTGTCTTTGAAGAACTTGGTCGTCCAGTATGCTTATCATCTTCTAGCGTATTTCTTCCATCCGAAAAACGTTTGTGCCAAATGAAAACATTTGATTTACTCAAACATAACGTACCATAAACTTGCTTCATCAAAATATATGTTTCCGATGCACTTCTACCAAGTTTTGCATTAAATTTAATGACCGCTCTCTGTTCCATCTCAGAATTCCGACGAACAAAAAATTTTACTTTTCAAAAATCGCCTGTATGTTTTTAAAGAGTTAACCAAAATGGCTGAAACAAAGCCACGCGCTAGATAAGGCTTCGAATATATATACGCATGCGCAATTTCATAACTGACTCTGCTATTGGCCTTTATCTAGCGCGAGTCTTAAAAATTATTTGCCGCACTGTATATAAGATCTAAAAAAATATTCTTTCAATATAACTCTATTATTTTTTACTGATTTCTTCTATTGCTAATCTAATTTAATTAAAATTATTTAATAAAATCTAATTTTAATCTAATCGCTGCCTATTGTCAGTTCATTAGAAAGTTTTCCCTCTCGAATAGCTTCCATTCTGAATACATTTTTGTTTATTAAAAATAAAGAAGGCATCTCCTGACCACGAGCACATTTTTGTTTATATGCTTTTTCTCCTATCGATTTTTCTTATAATTTACAATGGAAAGCAGTTGACGTCAAAATTAGACGCTATCTATTAGGCCGAAACCATGGTCTCTAGGTGGACGCTTCTCAGTTTGCCAAAGCCCTTGTCCTTACTGATCCAGGGCGTTAGTTTGCGGCGACGGTCAATCGATGGCGTCTAGTTTTGACGTTCATTTTAAAGGGAAAGCGCCTTATGCTTTTATAAATCAATATTTTCTCCTCAAAAGTATTTTAATTTAAAATTATAATTTCTAGAACAAATTACTCTCTTTTTTTATCTACCACCAGATGTCGCGGCTTTCCCTATATATAACCTATTGTGTTGATGTTTCCTGTTGGCCGGCTCAACTCAAATCTTTCTGTAGATATGTAATACTAGCCGATTGACCCGGGCAACGCCCGCGTTTTACCCGATTAAATGCTTTTATTCAAATACTATTCGTTACAATTATAAATTGGCGCCGTGGATGTCATTCTTGTATAATATATAAATGAGTTTTAAAAATTGTAAAAAAAAAATGCATCGGCCGGGAATCGAACCCGGGCCGCCCGCGTGGCAGGCGAGCATTCTACCACTGAACCACCAATTGTTATGAGAAATGGCCATATTTGGGTATTTATTCCATTCACAAAGCAAACGGTGACAGGATTGATTAAGAAAGAGAGAATTGATTAAGACGCTGATAACTGTATATTAATTTTGTTTTCTTTATTCTTCAAGCCTCAAGTAAGGTAGTACTTTTATCAAATTATGTATTTTGTATTCTTCATTAGCAAAATTAAAGCTAATTATGATTTAAATTATTTATATGATTTCTACCACGACTACAATGTCACATACTCAAGGATTCAAAGATCAAGCAAATGACCAATAATTACCCTACAAGCAAATAAAAGCTTATCTCAATAATATTCAAAAATAAACAGAAAATCCTATTATTATATATTAATATATATTATTTTGAAAATAGAGTAATCCATACTTAATTCATTAGATAATAAAAGGCATATATTGGATTTAATAAAATATTTATTTTGCCAATATATTTTGGCTGGCTGAACGCCAACCTTTATCGAGGCATTACATTTTTGTATACACAAACTCAGCGCCGCATAGTGCTATAATATCACAATTGATATCAATTAAAATACAGAGTAGGTGGGAAAAATTTGTGAATGAAAAAATTATTATTAAAAGAAAATGCACAAATTTCTCCCACCTACTCTGTATTTTAATTGATTTCAACTGTGATATTATAACACTATGCGGCGCTGAATTTGTGTATACAAAAATGTAATGCCTCGATAAAGGTTGGCGTTCAGCCAGCCGAAATATTGGCGATATAAATATTTTTTTAAATCCAATATATGCCTTTTATTATCTAATATCTACTTATATATTTGCCTTATTCTGTCTGTTTGTCTGTTTGAAGCTCACGGATGGGATTTTTCATAACCATCGGTGGTTCAGTGGTAGAATGCTCGCCTGCCACGCGGGCGGCTCGGGTTCGATTCCCGGCCAATGCATTTTTTTTTTTTTTACAATTTTCAAAACTCATTTATATATTATACAAGAATGACATCCACGGCGCCAATTTATAATTGTAACGAATAGTATTTGAATAAAAGAATTTAATCGGGTAAAACCCGGGCGTTGCCCGGGTCATTCGTATATAATAATTGTATAAACGAATGCAAGACAAAATCACCGCGAATGTTTCTTTTTTTTAAGGCAATTTCTTTTTAAGGCAATTGTCGTTATTTATCGTTAATTTTTGTTTCGATTTTATTGAAAAAAAACGATATGGTGCCTTTAAAAAATGATCTTTATTACTATGCAGTTTTCTATTTAGTCAATATACCTAAGTTCATGTTGCAAATGTAATTATCTCTATCGATTTAGTAGGTGAAATGCAAAAAGAAAATCGACATGATGAAATATTTATGAAAATTCACATTTTTATTTTTATATTTTCAAGACACACACAGTTTGGGGCGGGACGTTTCACAAGAGAGACATCCACGGCGCCAATTTATAATTGTAACGAATAGTATTTTAATTAAAACATTTTAAAAACACACAGTTTGGAACGGGACGTTTCACAAGAGTGACATCCATGGCGCCAATTTATAATTGTAACGAATAATATTTGAATTAAAACGTTTTTAAAATATATGCGCACTCGGGTAAAACCCGGGCGTTGCCCGGGCCATTCGTCTAGTATATTATATAAAAAATTATATTTAAAAAAAGTTTGAATTATATTTTATAAATATAAATAGATGTCTCATGGTTTATATTATATAAACCTATTTGTTGTTGTTTCCCGTTGGCCGGCTCGAATCTTTCTGTAGGTATGTAAATATGTAATATTTTATTTTCTTTATTCTTCAAGTCTTAAGTCAGGTAATATTTCATCCTCTCTCAATTATGTTATCAATTAAATTGTGATTTAAAATTGTTTTACTGTATTTTTAACGACTGCAATATCATAAAATACTGCAAACCATTGACATGATGTTCTTATTGTATTATAAAATAAATGAAGTTTCCAGGGTTAGGTTTCTTGTACAACTTTTTATTTTCAAGTTTTCGGACTTGTCAGTCCTTTAACGGGATTATCACGTTAATAAATACTATTTTTATAGAACGATGTTTGACAAATTTTACCGCAAATGTTTCTTTTGGACGGAAAAATCGTAATTTATTTTAAGGAGAAATAATGACTATTTCTATCCTTAGAGATGAAGTATGAAAGGATGAATTGTAAAGAGTAATGATGAATGGAAAAATAAAAATGGCCATTTTAAATAAAGTTTTTTATATAAAATAACTATTAATGATTAATGGATTAACTACTGTATTTGGAACTTCCAGTATATTTTGACCAAGCTAATCTCTATCTTTTCCAAAAAATACGACCCTAGAATCCTTCTGTACAATATTATTTATAAGAACAGGTCCTTTTACACAACAACAGTGGCTATATCAAAATATTTTTGCATAAATGATATGAATTAAGATAAGTTTGGATGTTTACTGGCTGAAATTTAAAACGAAGAGCTATGATCCTGAAACAGATATTGTATATCGTGAAGATAGAAGCTGCCTGGCCTGTATTCATATTTCTTGAAAATAAAGATAATTCAGCCATTATTTTTTTTTTCGTAAAGATTAGAGGCTGCCTGGCAAGCATAGAATAATTTTTAACGCCTTGCCAAATTAAGAAAAAGGCATCTCCTTATCATGCAACTGAAAGTTTCTGATGGCTTGCGCCATCTATCGGAATAAATATCAACTATTCTCGTTGATTTCTAAATATTCCAAAATTGGCCAAATACCCATTCTTGATTAATCAAGAAAAGCTAACCACGGACGCGTTTCGGGCTGTTGGACCTCATCAGTGTGGTGTAAGCTGAACCTCAACGAACAAAAAATTGGTCATTTAGACATCCTGAAAAATCACGAAACGGGTAGTTAAGGCCAGAATTGCGTGAGACCGCGACACAATGCCAAATGCCTTGCCAACTGTTTTAATTTTTGTTTGCTCCTGACGATGACAAAAGATTTTTGTCGAAACGTCGAAGTAATAAGAAGATTTAATGGCCGAATTATCTTTATTTTCAAGAAAGATATTGTATAGATATCCTGTATCGTATCAGAATTCTCTTTGTCTTAACAAGTGTCCCTAAATAACATCGAATGGCGTAGTTGGCAAGGTTTCTTGTTTTCCTCGAGACAAGGGAACATACTCCTTTCTCTCTCACGGACACCAAGTTTCACACGTTCTCCAAGTTACATAATACGACTGACAAATGCTATTTTTTTAAAAGTTTACATGATAGTGGACATTGCTGCTGCTGTGATAGAGATGTATGGGGACATCTGAGGCTCTTCATTGGACACAACAACAACAGATAATTGACATGAACCCAGAACAGCAGCTTTACACACCCAAGATAGAGAACATTTCTGTGATAGAGATGTATAGGACACTGGGGCTCTTCATTGGACACGACAACAACAACAAGTTTACATACATAAGTACAAAATACTAGGACCTAAAGTAAAAGTAACAAACAGAAAAACGTACATTCAAAAGTACAACACCAACAAAAAGGAATACGTAAATTTAATAAAAACACGATAAGTTATAAAAGAATACTAGTACTTATCTTTTATTGTAATGTTGATAAGAAGCGGGCAGGGGTTACATAAGTATGAGAGGAGATCACCAGACACGGACACAGAGAACTTTTTAAGCATCTCCACACAACTAACTCCTAAAAAGAAGTCCTCGCATTACCTAGGACAAAAACAACATCAGCCCAAAATTTGAACGGGATAGACTTACAGCGTCCGCCAGAATTCTTTCCCATAGAGTGGGCAGGTCGATGTGTTGGATAGCGTTACCCACCTCAAGAACAAGATGGTACTTGTAGATGGTAGGATAGAGGCCAGAGATACGAAAGAAGAAGAGGATAGAGGCCGATGCCGAACAGCCATGCCTGCAGATCCAGAGGCAGGTTACAGGAGTCAATTAGTATTGAATAACAGATCGTTCTGCTTTGGTTATCCATTGGTCGCTTTGGCCGATGGTTCAACCTCTTGGTTGAAGGCTGTAAGGAAAGAAAAACTATTCTGTTTTCAGAAAGAATTCGTAGCTTCTTTTTTTCTGACATGGTACGAGAGAGTTTAGAAATAGCATTTCTATGAATAGTTAGAAGGTCTTCTTCTCTCACGACGAAATTGGACTTTAATATTCCCTTCTTCCAGTGATATAGCTTCGGTAGAATCGATTTCTACGTTTTTCTTGAATCTTTCAACTTTAGAATGCTCATCGTTCATATTTATTAGATCTTGTTTATCCACTCTTACTTTTCACCTGAAACAAAAAACAAAATCGTTTAAAACATTTATAAACCTACTTTGATACATACGAATGTATTACACAAAAAGTGAAAATAAAAATATATTGTACAGTTTCGTTCAACATTCTCGCCATGATTAAAGCTTCAAGTGCAGTCAATACACTCATGGACAAAACATAAGGAAATTGTATATTTTAGCATGTACTTGTACTTGCTACCGACCCTATATATTACAATAGTTGTTTGGGACGAGCCCTGTTTATTACAATAGTATTTGAGGACAAGTGACCCCCTATACAAGCTAGCGGGGACCAATATAGGAGTCCACTCCGGTTCTTACAATTGCTGTTAAGGAACGATCTTGTTTATCACAATAATTGTTGGTTTCCGACCCTGTCTATTACAATAGTTGTTTGGTATGAGCCCTGTCTATTACAATAGTAGTTGGTGACAAGTTACCCCCTATACAAGCTAGCGGGGACCAATATAGGAGTCCACTCCGGTTCTTACAATTGCTGTTAAGGAACGATCTTGTTTATCACAATAATTGTTGGTTTCCGACCCTGTCTATTACAATAGTTGTTTGGTATGAGCCCTGTCTATTACAATAGTAGTTGGTGACAAGTTACCCCCTATACAAGCTAGCGGGGACCAATATAGGAGTCCACTCCGGTTCTTACAATTGCTGTTAAGGAACGATCTTGTTTATCACAATAATTGTTGGTTTCCGACCCTGTCTATTACAATAGTTGTTTGGTATGAGCCCTGTCTATTACAATAGTAGTTGGTGACAAGTTACCCCCTATACAAGCTAGCGGGGACCAATATAGGAGTCCACTCCGGTTCTTACAATTGCTGTTAAGGAACGATCTTGTTTATCACAATAATTGTTGGTTTCCGACCCTGTCTATTACAATAGTTGTTTGGTATGAGCCCTGTTTATTACAATAGTAGTTGGTGACAAGTGACCCCCTATACAAGCTAGCGGGGACCAATATAGGAGTCCACTCCGGTTCTTACAATTGCTGTTAAGGAACGATCTTGTTTATCACAATAATTGTTGGTTTCCGACCCTGTCTATTACAATAGTTGTTTGGTATGAGCCCTGTCTATTACAATAGTAGTTGGTGATAAGTTACCCCCTATACAAGCTAGCGGGGACCAATATAGGAGTCCACTCCGGTTCTTACAATTGCTGTTAGGGAACTATCTTGTTTGTCACAATTGTTGTTGAGGGACAAGCCCTGTCTATTACGATAGTTATTGGATGCCTACCCTGTCTATCACAATTGTTGTTTGGGACGAGCCATGTATTTTACAATAGTAATGGGAGACAAGTGACCCCCCTATACAAGCTAGCGGGGACCAGAATAAAACTCCACCCCCGTTTTATGCAACTGTTCGCCAACAGACTGACGTAACAGCTGTCCTTTTGGAGCAGTCGCTTGGCTTTGTTTCAATCGTTTAGACTCCACGTATCAGGTTTGCCACATCTTCACGCACATAAAACCCAGAGTTAAATTAAGACTTCTTTCACCACTCCACATTCCTTTTCTACACACTTCGACATTGCACCCTAAATTTATATTTAGCGCTAAATGCCGAAAATAACACAAACCTTATTTTAAAAGATTCTCCCTGATGATTGCATTTTGACGTATGTATAAGAGGGAATAAAATAAATTTAAATAAACATTTATTTCATATCTCCCCTCTGCTATATATTTATATCTATATCTAAAAAGCACATGTGCTCGTGGTCAGGAGATGCCTTCTTTATTTTTAATATCAACACCTGACCCACTTATCTTTTATTTTTTTTATATTGTTTTTTCATGTGTTAAGCGTCTTTACGCAAATTTGGCCTTAAATACCCATTTCTTGATTTCTCAAGAAGCCTCTGGGACCAAAAAATATTTTTGGTCGCAGTGGTTACAGCCTACTCCACGCTGACGAACGCCAACAGCGCGAAACGCGTTCGTGGATGGCTTTTCTTGATTTATCAAGAAATTGGGTTGGCCAAATATCACGGATCAATCTAAATAAACGTTTATTTTATTTTTGCTCCACTAGATGGCGCTCTGCCATCTAAAAAGCACATGTGCTCGTGGTCAGGAGATGTTTTTTTTCTATTGTTTTTTCATGTATATAGAACTATGATCTCATATTGAATTCAATCTATATTCACCTAAATACATAATCCATCAAGGCTTTTTTGTCCATAGTTTACTTTTAGAATATTTACTTTGAATATTTTTAGACTACCTTTTATTTGAAACAGGAGAATATATATAAAATAGGTTAAACGATTTTTTTTTTTTGAATAAATATCCACTCATGGACAAAACTTAAGGAAGTTGTACCTTTCAGCATGTATATCGGGATTGAGACAATAATCTGAAAGATATTAAAGTGTCCTTTCTTGAAGACACACGACACTCATGGACAAAACTTAAGGAAGTTGTACCTTTTAGCATGTATATCGGGATTCAGACAATGACTCTGAAAGATATTACAGTGACCTTTATTGAAGACACACGAGATAACATACACTCATGGACAAAAATTAAGGAAGTTGTACCTTTTAGCATGTATATCGGGATTGAGACAATAATCTGAAAGATATTAAAGTGTCCTTTCTTGAATACACACGAGATAACATACATTCATGAACAAAACTTAAGGAAGTTGTACCTTTTAGCATGTATATCGGGATTCAGACAATAACTCTGAAAGATATTACAGTGACCTTTATTGAAGACACACGAGATAACATACACTCATGGACAAAACTTAAGGAAGTTGTACCTTTCAGCATGTATATCGGGATTCAGACAATGACTCTGAAAGATATTACAGTGACCTTTATTGAAGACACACGAGATAACATACACTCATGGACAAAAATTAAGGAAGTTGTACCTTTAAGCATGTATATCGGGATTCATACAATAACTCTGAAAGATATTACAGTGACCTTTATTGAAGACACACGAGATAACATACACTCATGGACAAAACTTAAGGAAGTTGTACCTTTTAGCATGTATATCGGGATTCATACAATAACTCTGAAAGATATTACAGTGACCTTTATTGAAGACACACGAGATAACATACACTCATGGACAAAACTTAAGGAAGTTGTACCTTTTGGCATGTATATCGGGATTCAGACAATGACTCTGAAAGATATTACAGTGATTTTTATTGAAGACACACGAGATAACATACACTCATGGACAAAACTTAAGGAAGTTGTACCTTTCAGCATGTATATCGGGATTGAGACAATAATCTGATAGATATTACAGTGACCTTTATTGAAGACACACGAGATAACATACATTCATGGACAAACCCTAAGGAAGTTGTACCTTTCAGCATGTATATCCGGATTGAGACAATAATCTGAAAGATATTACAGTGACCTTTATTGAAGACACACGAGATAACATACACTCATGGACAAACCCTAAGGAAGTTGTACCTTTCAGCATGTATATCCGGATTGAGACAATAATCTGAAAGATATTACAGTGACCTTTATTGAAGACACACGAGATAACATACACTCATGAACAAAACTTGAGGAAGTTGTACCTTTTAGCATGTATATCGGGATTCATACAATAACTCTGAAAGATATTACAGTGACCTTTATTGAAGACACACGAGATAACATACACTCATGGACAAAACTTAAGGAAGTTGTACCTTTTAGCATGTATATCGGGATTGAGACAATAATCTGAAAGATATTAAAGTGTCCTTTCTTGAAGACACCCGAGATAACATACACTCATGGACAAAACTTAAGGAAGTTGTACCTTTTAGCATGTATATCAGGATTCAGACAATAACTCTGAAAGATATTACAGTGACCTTTATTGAAGATACACGAGATAACATACACTCATGGACAAAAACCAAACACCCTCAGTTGATAAACAATATTTTTATATTTTATTAAGAATATATATATAATAACTTTCTTAAGTTTTTTCCATCAATGAATATGCGTTCTCTCATCTTGAATAAGCAAGTGTCCAATTTTTCAGACTTCACGTTATCTAGACACTTGTATATTAAAAATTAATTACAAAATTTATGGACAGACAAGATACAATATAATGCGGTTTATGATTGTAGAACGACATTTGACAATAGGGATTAAGGATAAAAATAGTCGTTATTTCTCCTTAAAATAAATTACGACTTTTCGTTCAAAAGAAACATTTGCGGTAAAATTATCAAACGTCGTTCTACAATCATAAACCGCATTATATTGTATTATAAATCAACTTTTTATAATATTTACGAACGGAAAAAATATGTCCAGGGTAGCCTAGTGGACATGGCATCTGCCCGGTAAGCAGAAAACTGTGGGTTCGATTCCCATCCCTGGACACTTTTATTTTTCCGTTTATCATTACTCTTCACAATTCATCCTTTCATACTTCATCCCTAAGGTTAGAAATAGTCGTTATTTCTCCTTTAAATACGATTTTTCGTTCAAAAGAAACATTTGCGGCAAAATTGTTAAACGTTGAATAGACATATGATAGCAATTTAAATAATAGCTTTTAAGTATTAAGAACTTTCTGTATTTTGATTGATTAAAATATATATATTATAATACATTAGCGCGCCATCTGTTATCAAAATTCGAAACTATTATAGACGCGTATGATTCTTTTTATGATTCCATTGCAGTAAGGACAGTAAAGACAAACATACAAAAGCAATTTTCTCAAAATTTCCTTTCCTTCCATATTGATGCCAAAAACACAAATCAAACTCCCCTACTATGTTATTTTCATGGCGAAGTAAATAATATAAAAAGATGGTTTGTAAGATTTGGGTGAGAAAACATAAGTATAGGATAGAGGCGATACACGAAATCTCGCCCAACACATTGCAGTAAGGACAGTAGAAATTATAAAGGACTGCGGCGTGTGATTATAAACAATACTTAAAATTATACCTCATAAGTTTCTTTTCTATGAAAAATCAATATTTATTTTAAAGAGAAATATTTACTATTTCTAACTTTTTTGAATGAAGTATGAGAGGGTGAAAATATGAAGAGTAATGGCGAACGGGAAAAAGTTAGAAATAGTAAATATTTCTCTTTGAAATAAATATTGATTTTTCATAGAAAAGAAACTTATGCCGTATAATTTTAAGTATTGTTTACAGTAGAAATTATTTATTTTTAAAAAGAATCATACGCGTC
>CP092863.1:81925093-81953155 GCA_030710605.1 Cordylochernes scorpioides | reverse complement strand
AAGCAAATAACCAATAATTACCCTACAAGCAAATAAAAGCTTATCTCAATAATATTCAAAAATAAACAGAAAATCCTATTATTATATATTAATATATATTATTTTGAAAATAGAGTAATCCATACTTAATTCATTAGATAATAAAAGGCATATATTGGATTTAATAAAATATTTATTTTGCCAATATATTTTGGCTGGCTGAACGCCAACCTTTATCGAGGCATTACATTTTTGTATACACAAACTCAGCGCCGCATAGTGTTATAATATCACAATTGATATCAATTAAAATACAGAGTAGGTGGGAAAAATTTGTGAATGAAAAAATTATTATTAAAAGAAAATGCACAAATTCCTCCCACCTACTCTGTATTTTAATTGATTTCAACTGTGATATTATAACACTATGCGGCGCTGAATTTGTGTATACAAAAATGTAATGCCTCGATAAAGGTTGGCGTTCAGCCAGCCGAAATATTGGCGATATAAATATTTTTTTAAATCCAATATATGCCTTTTATTATCTAATATCTACTTATATATTTGCCTTATTCTGTCTGTTTGTCTGTTTGAAGCTCACGGATGGGATTTTTCATAACCATCGGTGGTTCAGTGGTAGAATGCTCGCCTGCCACGCGGGCGGCCCGGGTTCGATTCCCGGCCGATGCATTTTTTTTTTTTACAATTTTCAAAACTCATTTATATATTATACAAGAATGACATCCACGGCGCCAATTTATAATTGTAACGAATAGTATTTGAATAAAAGCATTTAATCGGGTAAAACCCGGGCGTTGCCCGGGTCATTCGTATATAATAATTGTATAAACGAATGCAAGACAAAATCACCGCGAATGTTTCTTTTTTTAAGGCAATTTCTTTTTAAGGCAATTGTCGTTATTTATCGTTAATTTTTGTTTCGATTTTATTGAAAAAAAACGATATGGTGCCTTTAAAAAATGATCTTTATTACTATGCAGTTTTCTATTTAGTCAATATACCTAAGTTCATGTTGCAAATGTAATTATCTCTATCGATTTAGTAGGTGAAATGCAAAAAGAAAATCGACATGATGAAATATTTATGAAAATTCACATTTTTATTTTTATATTTTCAAGACACACACAGTTTGGGGCGGGACGTTTCACAAGAGAGACATCCACGGCGCCAATTTATAATTGTAACGAATAGTATTTTAATTAAAACATTTTAAAAACACACAGTTTGGAACGGGACGTTTCACAAGAGTGACATCCATGGCGCCAATTTATAATTGTAACGAATAATATTTGAATTAAAACGTTTTTAAAATATATGCGCACTCGGGTAAAACCCGGGCGTTGCCCGGGCCATTCGTCTAGTATATTATATAAAAAATTATATTTAAAAAAGTTTGAATTATATTTTATAAATATAAATAGATGTCTCATGGTTTATATTATATAAACCTATTTGTTGTTGTTTCCCGTTGGCCGGCTCGAATCTTTCTGTAGGTATGTAAATATGTAATATTTTATTTTCTTTATTCTTCAAGTCTTAAGTCAGGTAATATTTCATCCTCTCTCAATTATGTTATCAATTAAATTGTGATTTAAAATTGTTTTACTGCATTTTTAACGACTGCAATATCATAAAATACTGCAAACCATTGACATGATGTTCTTATTGTATTATAAAATAAATGAAGTTTCCAGGGTTAGGTTTCTTGTACAACTTTTTATTTTCAAGTTTTCGGACTTGTCAGTCCTTCAACAGGATTATCACGTTAATAAATACTATTTTTATAGAACGATGTTTGACAAATTTTACCGCAAATGTTTCTTTTGAACGAAAAACGGTAATTTATTTTAAGGAGAAATAATGACTATTTCTATATTTAGGGATGGAGTATGAAAGGATGAATTGTGAAGAGTAATGATGAACGGAAAAATAAAAATGGCCATTTTAAATAAAAGGTTTTTATATAAAATAACTTTTAATGATTAATGGATTAACTACTGTATTTGGAATTTCCAGTATATTTTGACCAAGCTAATCTCTATCTTTTCCAAAAAATACGCCCCTAGAATCATTCTGTACAATGGTATTTATAAGAACAGGTCCTTTTACATAACAACAGTGGCTATATCAAAATATTTTTGCATAAATGATATGAATTAAGATAAGTTTGGATGTTTACTGGCTGAAATTTAAAACGAAGAGCTATGATCCTGAAACAGATATTGTATATCGTGAAGATAGAGGCTGTCTGGCCTGTATTCATATTTCTTGAAAATAAAGATAATTCAGCCATTATTTTTTTTTTCGTAAAGATTAGAGGCTGCCTGGCCAGCATAGAATAATTTTTAACGCCTTGCCAAATTAAGAAAAAGGCATCTCCTTATCATGCAACTGAAAGTTTCTGATGGCTTGCGCCATCTATCGGAATAAATATCAACTATTCTCGTTGATTTCTAATTATTCCAAAATTGGCCAAATACCCATTCTTGATTAATCAAGAAAAGCTAACCACGGACGCGTTTCGGGCTGTTGGACCTCATCAGCGTGGTGTAAGCTGAACCTCAACGAACAAAAAATTGGTCATTCAGACATCCTGAAAAATCACGAAACGGGTAGTTAAGGCCAGAATTGCGTGAGACCGCGACACAATGCCAAATGCCTTGCCAACTGTTTTAATTTTTGTTTGCTCCTGACGATGACAAAAGATTTTTGTCGAAACGTCGAAGTAATATGAAGATTTAATGGCCGAATTATCTTTATTTTCAAGAAAGATATTGTATAGATATCCTGTATCGTATCAGAATTCTCTTTGTCTTAACAAGTGTCCCTAAATAACATCGAATGGCGTAGTTGGCAAGGTTTCTTGTTTTCCTCGAGACAAGGGAACATACTCCTTTCTCTCTCACAGACACCAAGTTTCACACGTTCTCCAAGTTACATAATACGACTGACAAATGCTATTTTTTTAAAAGTTTACATGATAGTGGACATTGCTGCTGCTGTGATAGAGATGTATGGGGACATCTGAGGCTCTTCGTTGGACACAACAACAACAGATAATTGACATGAACCCAGAACAGCAGCTTTACACACCCAAGATAGAGAACATTTCTGTGATAGAGATGTATAGGACACTGGGGCTCTTCATTGGACACATACATAAGTACAAAATACTAGGACCTAAAGTAAAAGTAACAAACAGAAAAACGTACATTCAAAAGTACAACACCAACAAAAAGGGAATACGTAAATTTAATAAAAACACGATAAGTTATAAAAGAATACTAGTACTTATCTTTTATTGCAATGTTGATAAGAAGCGGGCAGGGGTTACATAAGTATGAGAGGAGATCACCAGACACGGACACAGAGAACTTTTTAAGCATCTCCACACAACTAACTCCTAAAAAGAAGTTTCTTGTTTTCCTCGAGACAAGGGAACATACTCCTTTCTCTCTCACAGACACCAAGTTTCACACGTTCTCCAAGTTACATAATACGACTGACAAATGCTATTTTTTTAAAAGTTTACATGATAGTGGACATTGCTGCTGCTGTGATAGAGATGTATGGGGACATCTGAGGCTCTTCGTTGGACACAACAACAACAGATAATTGACATGAACCCAGAACAGCAGCTTTACACACCCAAGATAGAGAACATTTCTGTGATAGAGATGTATAGGACACTGGGGCTCTTCATTGGACACATACATAAGTACAAAATACTAGGACCTAAAGTAAAAGTAACAAACAGAAAAACGTACATTCAAAAGTACAACACCAACAAAAAGGGAATACGTAAATTTAATAAAAACACGATAAGTTATAAAAGAATACTAGTACTTATCTTTTATTGCAATGTTGATAAGAAGCGGGCAGGGGTTACATAAGTATGAGAGGAGATCACCAGACACGGACACAGAGAACTTTTTAAGCATCTCCACACAACTAACTCCTAAAAAGAAGTCCTCGCATTACCTATGACAAAAACAACATCAGCCCAAAATTTGAACGGGATAGACTTACAGCGTCCGCCAGAATTCTTTCCCATAGAGTGGGCAGGTCGATGTGTTGGATAGCATTACCCACCTCAAGAACAAGATGGTACTTGTAGATGGTAGGATAGAGGCCAGAGATACGAAAGAAGAAGAGGATAGAGGCCGATGCCGAACAGCCATGCCTGCAGATCCAGAGGCAGGTTACAGGAGTCAATTAGTATTGAATAACAGATCGTTCTGCTTTGGTTATCCATTGGTCGCTTTGGCCGATGGTTCAACCTCTTGGTTGAAGGCTGTAAGGAAAGAAAAACTATTCTGTTTTCAGAAAGAATTCGTAGCTTCTTTTTTTCTGACATGGTACGAGAGAGTTTAGAAATAGCATTTCTATGAATAGTTAGAAGGTCTTCTCTCACGACGAAATTGGACTTGAATATTCCCTTCTTCCAGTGATATAGCTTCGGTAGAATCGATTTCTACGTTTTTCTTGAATCTTTCAACTTTAGAATGCTCATCGTTCATATTTATTAGATCTTGTTTATCCACTCTTACTTTTCACCTGAAACAAAAAACAAAATCGTTTAAAACATTTATAAACCTACTTTGATACATACGAATGTATTACACAAAAAGTGAAAATAAAAATATATTGTACAGTTTCGTTCAACATTCTCGCCATGATTAAAGCTTCAAGTGCAGTCAATACACTCATGGCCAAAACATAAGGAAATTGTATATTTTAGCATGTACTTGTACTTGCTACCGACCCTATATATTACAATAGTTGTTTGGGACGAGCCCTGTTTATTACAATAGTATTTGAGGACAAGTGACCCCCTATACAAGCTAGAGGGTACCAATATAGGAGGCCACTCCGGTTCTTACAATTGCTGTTAAGGAACGATCTTGTTTATCACAATAATTGTTGGTTTCCGACCCTGTCTATTACAAAAGTTGTTTGGTATGAGCCCTGTCTATTACAATAGTTGTTTGGTATGAGCCCTGTGTATTACAATAGTAGTTGGTGACAAGTTACCCCCTATACAAGCTAGCGGGGACCAATATAGGAGTCCACTCCGGTTCTTACAATTGCTGTTAGGGAACGATCTTGTTTATCACAATAATTGTTGGTTTCCGACCCTGTCTATTACAATAGTTGTTTGGTATGAGCCCTGTCTATTACAATAGTAGTTGGTGACAAGTTACCCCCTATACAAGCTAGCGGGGACCAATATAGGAGTCCACTCCGGTTCTTACAATTGCTGTTAGGGAACGATCTTGTTTGTCACAATTGTTGTTGAGGGACAAGCCCTGTCTATTACGATAGTTATTGGATGCCTACCCTGTCTATCACAATAGTTGTTTTGGACGAGCCATGTATTTTACAATAGTAATGGGAGACAAGTGACCCCCCTATACAAGCTAGCGGGGACCAGAATAAAACTCCACCCCCGTTTTATGCAACTGTTCGCCAACAGACTGACGTAACAGCTGTCCTTTTGGAGCAGTCGCTTGGCTTTGTTTCAATCGTTCAGACTCCACGTATCAGGTTTGCCACATCTTCACGCACATAAAACCCAGAGTTAAATTAAGACTTCTTTCACCACCCCACATTCCTTTTCTACACACTTCGACATTGCACCCTAAATTTATATTTAGCGCTAAATGCCGAAAATAACACAAACCTTATTTTAAAAGATTCTCCCTGATGATTGCATTTTGACGTATGTATAAGAGGGAATAAAGTAAATTTAAATAAATATTTATTTTATATTCCCTCTCTTATATATTTATATATCTGTACATTTAGAACTGTTGGAGCTTGGTTCCTGACAATGTTAGCCAAGACTTCCTTTAGTTCCTTCAGCCTCTAGTCTGGTCTCAGGTGATGACGATATGTGGCAGAGCTTGTTATTGACTGTACTTTACGAGACCAGACCGGCGGATTGACTACTGAGAATGAGGAAGGACACCTCACTCCTTTTAGCTGACTGATTGAATTTATTGAATCTTCCACTCATTTTATATACATAAACACATTTACATAATTAAAAGAAAGAAATAAAAATTTACATGACCATAGAACAATGCAGCCAAGCAATATTTTCACATAACTAGGCGCAAACAAGAACTATGATGACTCTTGTTCGGCGGTACAACGGTACAACTACTACAATAGGAACGATACAGAGAAGATTAGCATGGCCCCTGCGCAAGGATGACACGTAAAATCGTGAAACGTTCCATATAGAACTATGATCTCACATTGAATTCAATCTATATTCACCTAAATACACTTTTATTTCCATCAAGGCTTTCTTATTCATAGTTTACTTTTAGAATACTTACTTAGAATACTTTTCGACTACCTTTTTTTGAAACAGGAGAATATATATAAAATAGGTTAAACGATTTTTATGGAATAAATATCCACTTATAGACAAAACCTAAGGAAGTTGTACCTTTTATCATGTATATCAGGATTCAGACAATAACTCTGAAAGATATTACAGTGACCTTTATTGAAGACACACGAGATAACATACACTCATGGACAAAAACCAAACACCCTCAGTTGATAAACAATATTTGTATATTTTATTAAGAATATATATAATATACTCTCATAAGTTTTACCCATCAGTGAATATGCGTTCTCTCATCTCTGGAATAAGCAAGTGTCCAATTTTTCAGACTTCACATTATCTAGACACTTGTATATTAAAAATTAATTACAAAATTTATGGACAGACATGATACAAGATAATGCGGCTTATGATTGTAGAACGACATTTGACAATAGGGATTAAGGATATAAATAGTCGTTATTTCTCCTTAAAATAAATAACGATTTTTCGTTCAAAAGAAACATTTGCGTTAAAATTGTCAAACGTCGTTCTACAATCATAAACCGCATTATATTGTATTATAAATCAACTTTATATAATATTTACGAACGGAAAAAATATATCCAGGGTAGCCTAGTGGACATGCCTGACATCTGCCTGATAAGCGGAACACTGTGGGTTCAATTCCCATCCCTGGACACTTTTATTTTTCCGTTTATCATTACTATTCACAATTCATCCTTTCATATTTCATCCCTAAGGATAGAAATAGTCGTTATTTCTCCTTTAAATACGATTTTTCGTTCAAAAGAAATATTTGCGGCAAAATTGTTAAACGTTGAATAGACATGATAGCAATTTAAATAATAGCTTTTAAGTATTAAGAACTTTCTGTATTTTGATTGATTAAATATTTATATTATGATACATTAGCGCGCCATCTGTTATCAAAATTCGAAACTATTATAGACGCGTATGATTCTTTTTATGATTCCATTGCAGTAAGGACAGTAAAGACAAACATACAAAAGCAATTTTCTCAAAATTTCCTTTCCTTCCATATTGATGCCAAAAATACAAATCAAACTCCCCTACTATGTTATCTTCATGGCTAAGTTAATAATATAAAAAGATGGTTTGTAAGATTTGGGTGAGAAAATATAAGTATAGGATAGGGGCAATACACGAAAATCTCGCCCAACACATTGCAGTAAGGACAGTAGAAATTATTTATTTTTAAAAAGAATCATACGCGTCTATAATAGTTTCGAATTTTAAAATTATTTATGAAAACATAATGATTTTTTGAGTAAATGTTATTTAAGTAATAAAGAAGCCGTGTTTATCTAATGTTCTATAGAATCTAGAGTTAAAGTAGAGTTGTCAGAATTGGACAAAACTCGGTCCAACAATTATTGTTTTAGGACAGAGGACATCGGTTGCTATTCTAGAATGGGCTCTCTGCTAAAAATATGGTGTCGTTTGGCCAGTTATTTGTAGCATTGGTCGTCTTCCTATTTCCAGGCAGGAGTGGTAAACAACCAACCTACTTCCGTCTGCTTAGAATTGATTTCAACCGGTTCAAAATCACATTAATAGGTACCGCTCAACAAGAGCAACCTAGTTCATTATAATTGAAACAGTGAATAATATATATGACACTTCGGCCAGTTCTTTAGAACAATTTTAACGCCTTGCCAAATGCTTTATTTACTTCTCCTGACGAAGACAAAAGATTTTTGTCGAAACGTTGAGAAAAATAAAAAAAACTCCAACTGGCCGAAGTGTCTATTTTTCATATAAATATGAATACCGGCCAGGCAACTTCTATCTTAACGATAAGAACAACCTAGTTCATAATAATTGAAACAGTGAATAATATATGTGGAGGTTATTTACATATTAAACAAAATGTTAACGCGGGATTCAATCCCGGTTCATGACTGTCGGGAATCGAGGGTGTTACCCACTCGTCCACCGACTTATAGAATTGATTTACTACCATCACAAGATGGCACTACCTTTTTTTTTTTGTAATAGAATATTTGTAATACAACATAATATAATGCGGTTTGTGATTGTAAAACGACATTTTAGAACTATCCCGCATGTGTTTTTTTTTCAACGAAAAATCAAAATTTATTTTAAGGAGAAATAACGATTATTTCTAACCATAGGGATGAGGTATGAAAGGGTGAATTGTGAAGAGTAATGATAAATGGAAAAATAAAAGTGTCCAGGGATGGGAATATTTGTCTTTAATATCAACACCTGACCTTTTTTTTTTCTTTTTTTTTTTTTAATATGTTTAGCGTCTTCACGCCAGTTTAGCCTTAAATACCCTTTTCTTGATTTCTCAAGAAGCTTCTGGATTAGAAGAATTTTGGTTGTAGAGGTACAGCTTGTAACATGTTGACGAGGGCCGATAGATCGTCTCTTGTTTAAAAACCTCTCTGCGTCACGTGAGTTTCTGTTCGGCCAATGGAATAGACAAGCGACCAGTTTTATAACTTTCTTAAAATCTAAAAAAAAAAATAATACTTACTAAGAAAGAGTTTCTTCACATAAGGTAGATAACGGTGATTCATTCTGTATTCTTCAGAACTTCCCGCCAACGAGGAAATTTGAAAATAATTTTGGAATATATCAGTTACTCCATCTCGTGACGGGTCAGCCCACTGCTGCTTTTGTTCGGGAGGCAGCGACTAAACGTTGCTGATATCAGAGCGCCATCTTTCGGAATAAAATTGCATAACCATAACCAACACAGCCATTGGCGGAATGGTCGAATTAGGCAGCGAGCTAACCGTCCAATCCAGTAACTGGCCATATGGACGAGCCAACTACGGGTCAACCGTTTCCCCATATTCATTGGCCGTCCAATCATTGGCGGAATGGTCGAATTAGACAGCGAGCTAACCGTCCAATCCAGCAACTGGCCATATGGACGAGCCACTTACGGGTTAACCATTCCCCTCATTCATTGGCCGCATGTACGAGCCACTTACAGGCTAACCGTCCAATCATTGGCGGAATGGTCGACCTAGGCAATGAGCTAACCGTCCAATCCAGCAACTGACCACATGGACGCGCCACCTACAGGCTAACAGTCCAATCATTGAAGGAATGGTCGACGTAGGCAGCGAGCTAACCGTTTAATCCAGCCAATGGTGGTATGGTCGACCTAGGCAGTGAGCTAACCGTCAAACCCAGAAACTGGCCACATGGACGAGCTACTTACAGGCTAACCGTCCAATCATTGAAGGAATGGTTGACTTAGGCAGTGAGCTAAACGTTTAATCCAGCCAATGGCGGGATGATCGACTTAGGCAATGAGCTAACCGTCCAATCCAGCTAATGGCAAAATGGACGCGCCACCTACGGGCTAACCGTCCAATCATTGAAGGAATGGTCTATCTAGGCAGAAAACTAACCGTCCAATCCAGAAAATGGAAAAATGGACGCGCCACCTACGGGCTAACCGTCCAATCATTGAAGGAATATTCGACGTAGGCAGCGAGCTAACTATCCAATCCAGCCAATGGCGGGATGGTCGACCTAGGCAATGAGCTAATCGTTCAATCCAGCAACTGGCTATATGGATGCGCCACCTACAGGCTAACCGTCCAATCATTGAAGGAATGGTCGATCTAGGCAGAGAACTAACCGTCTAATCTAGTAACTGGCCACATGGACGAGCTACTTACAGGCTAACCGTCCAATCATTGAAGGAATGTTCGACGTAGGCAGCGAGCTAATTGTCCAATCCAGCCAATGGCGGGATGGTTGACCTAGGCAATAAGCTAATCGTTCAATCCAGCAACTGACTATATGGATGCGCCACCTACAGGCTAACCGTTCAATCATTGAAGGAATGGTCGATCTAGGCAGAGAACTAACCGTCCAATCCAGTAACTGGCCACATGGACGAGCTACTTACAGGCTAACCGTCCAATCATTGATGGAATGGTCGACTTAGGTAGTGAGCTAACCGTTTAATCTAGCCAATGGCGGGATGGCGACCTAGGCAATGAGCTAACCGTCCAACCCAGAAATTGGCCACATGAACGCGCCACCCACTGGATAACAGTCCAATCATTGAAGGAGTGTTCGACGTAGGCAGCAAGCTATCTGTCCAATCCAGCCAATGGCGGTATGGTCGACCTAAGCAATGAGCTAACCGTCCAACCCAGAAACTGGCCACATGGACGCGCCACCTACGGACTAGCTGTCCAATCATTGAAGGAATGGTCGATCTAGACATAGAACTAACCGTTTAATCCAGCCAATGGTGGGATAGTTGACCTAGGCAGAAAACTAACCGTTCAATCCAGTAACTTTAGGACAAATTAATAAAGCCTCCGAAGTTGTGTTTCTTTTTTAAAACATTTAATAACGCTCAAGCTTTCGGGTATGGTGGCCCTTCTACAGGAGCAACGCGAATGGTGGTGAATCGTCAGCAGCTGTTATATATTTACCTAATATATTTACATCTTTACAATTTTTTTTCCTTTTATTCCAACACACACAAAATACAGGTCACACCTTCAACCTAAATAACCCAAAAACTTTCTATACCAACATAAACAACAAACAGAAAAGACTGTACTTAGAAGCTTTTTTATCATTAAAACACGCAAGCATCAATAGGCACATTGAAATTCCAGAATCATATACAGAACTCATAAATAGCAATTAAAAAATGTACACTTCCCCATATTTAATACAATAACTCCTATTTCATAACACTTTTCCATAGCCAATTCAAATCTCATAAGTTAAATTATTATATAATAGTTTTTACCTTAGTTTAGGAAGATGTAAATATTCTGGTTAAACATTAATAATATGTCAATACTTAGCATATATCAAGAAATTAATAGTTATTTTATATAAAAAAAAAATTGTAAAGATGTAAATATATTACAGCTGCTGACGATTCACCACCATTCGCGTTGCTCCTGTAGAAGGGCCACCATACCCGAAAGCTTGAGCGTTATTAAATGTTTTAAAAAAGAAACACAACCTCGGAGGCTTTATTATTTTCTCCTAAAGATTTCACAGAGGTTATAATTTCGGAATCCAGTAACTGCCCACATGGACGAGCCACTTACAGGCTAACCGTCTAATCATTGGAAGAATGGTCGACTTAGGCAGTGAGCTACTTGTTCAATCTAGCCAATGGCGGGATGGTCGACTTAGGCAGTGAGCTAACCGTTCAATCCAGCAACTGGCCATATGGACGAGCCACCTACGGGATAACAGTCCAAATATTGGCGGGGTCGTCGACTTAGGCAGTGAGCTAAACGTTTAATCCAGCCACCTACGGGCCAACTTCCAATTGGCGGTATTGTTTAACAAGGCTGTGATCTAACGGCCCGATAAATCATTAGCGGTATAGACAAGCCAGGCCGCCATTTTGAGAATCTTCCTAACATATCTAAGATAAAATAAAGCTATGCTGAGCTCCAGACTTCCATTCTGCCCTAATGCTGACCGTATGTGGATGCAGGAAGGAAGGCCGGAGCACCATGACGACCGCATGGACGCAGATGGACGCTCTGCTGACGTGCGAACTGTGCGGGGAACACTTCCGTAACCCCAAACAGCTCCCATGTCAGCATACCTTCTGCATGGAGCCATGCTTGGAACGGCTGGTGGACCGTGGACAACTTAAGTGTCCACGCTGTGGCACAGACTTCAGGGTACCTTTCCAGGGGCTCTCGGCCTTCCCCAACAACGTCACCTTGGTGAGATTCCTGGAACTGCGTCAATCCGTCAGTGGTGAGGATCCTGCACCACCAGCTTCGCTGCTGCAGTGCTCCGTATGCCGAGACCGCGGCCCCGTTCAGCGCTGCGCCCACTGCGGAAGAAAACTCTGCAAGGAATGTCAAAAAGCTCATTCACAGATTGTCCGTCGGGAATTCAACCTCGTAGCAACCGAAGCGAAACAAGCCGTTACCGATCTCAAGGACATCTACGAAACAACGAAGAAAAATACCGAGAAACTCCAAGAAAATTACAAGGCAGTTAAAGCAGAAGTTGAGGAGTTAGCGAATAACTTTACAAACGATATTCTGAAAACAGAACAAAAAATGAAATACGAACTCGATCTTTATGAAACTATGGAATTAAGAAATATGAATACGTTTCAGAAATCATTGGAAATCGAAATTTCAAATATAAATAGTAATTGTGATCTAATAGACAAATATATGAATGAAAATGTATCCTGGACAGACAAAGAATTAGTAGAATATAAAGACATGTTCCAAAGGACGCTAGAGTTCCTGAGGTACCTAGATATAGATCCATCGTCTGATTATGCCCGTCGTGTGCGATTTCAGCCTCATGTGGATACAGAAGCAATGCACCGAACGTTACAAGATTGGGGAGAAGTAGGAGTCCAGAGTCCATCGCCAGAGCCCCTGATACCTCGCTGCCAGAGCGATCATAGACTTGCGGTGCCCATGTCGGATGATATCATGGACGATGATGATGAAGATTTCCCAACAGCGCCTTCTTCTGTACGAAGATTCGAGGCACCTCAAACCCGAAAGGTAACTGTAACTGAAGATTCAACTCGAGGTCCTCTAAGTGGAGTAAGCAAATTAGAAGATTCTCCTAAGGTGATGGAACGGCTACATGAGACAGAGGTTCGGCAGAAAGTGGAAGCTGAGAAGGTAGCTAGAGAGCCTCCGCCTGCACCTACATTTGCACCACCGCCTCCACCAACCCGAGTAACTCGCCAGGTCAGCGAAGACGACATCGATAAACAGAAGCGACAGAACAAAGCGGCCGCTGCTGAAGCCAGCGAGCCTGCTCCCCGTCCACGTCCAGCCTGGAGGCCACCGGAGCCTGAGCCGGTCGTGCCCAAGGAGAAGCCTCCTGAGGTCCCCTCGTCCACACGGCCTAGAAGCTGGAGGACTGAAACTGCTGAGCCAGCCGCTCCCAAAGACAAACCTCCCGTGGCTCCACGAGCTACCGCTCAGGTCGTTAACAAGTAAGTGGAATCTACCTTGTTCAATAACCGATTATCTACTTGTAGTTAACTCCATGTGGGAGATGTACTCATGGACAAAACTAGTAGGTGAAACGTCTTTGATGTCGCCAGTTATCTATTTTTTTCTTGAAGGAGACGAAGACAATTTTGTTCACACTTGTTTATCTCGTGTGTCTTCAATAAAGGTCACTGTAATATCTTTCAGAGTTATTGTCTTAATCCCGACATACATGCTAAAAGGTACAACTTCCTTAAGTTTTGTTCGTGAGTATATGTTATCTCGTGTGTCTTCAATAAAGGTCACTGTAATATCTTTCAGAGTTATTATCCTGATATACATGCTAAAAGGTATATTTTCTTAAGTTTTGTTCATGAATGTATTAGTTTTTTTTACCTTGATAATTTCACTGGACGTTGTGCAGAGTTCCGAGACTAAAGCCTCCAGAGCCTGAGGAGGACCCAGCACCCTCTCGCCGTGTGACCTACCTCACTCGCACCGGGTCCCTCGAGCGTCCTGACCCACCTGCTGACGGCTATCGTCCCACACACAGCTTCTCCAGCCGCTTCCTAGACAAGATCCGCGCCCGACGGGAAGAAGAGAAGGAAGAAACTCCAAGCGCCAGTAGCGCCAGTTCAGCCGAAAGCGACGAAGAAGAAACAACAACTACACGTACCCGTGACGACATTAGCCCAGCCGTTAACGCCCTACTAGCTCGAAGTGCACAGGCACGTCGCGATAGCGCACGTTCCCACAGTCTACTGGAAGCTTCACGAAGACCAATAAGTCGCTATGCACGTCACAGTGAACGAGAAAAAAGCCCTGAACGACCAGATCGTAGATCACGTTTCCGTACAGCTGCAATGTCACGTAGCAAAAGCAGCCACGAACTTCAACCAGCCGAAGAAAGTCAAGATGAAGAACGTCCACTCAGTCCATATCGTTCAAGATATGGTAGACAAGAGAATGGAAACGAAGATAGTTGGTCACAGTATCTACGGAACAAGTATGCCAGAACACGTCGAGAACAGAGTGATACTGAGAACAGCTCGGATGAAGAACAACCAGCTCGAAACCCACGTCGTACCTATACACAGAAAGGGAAGCTGACTCTAAAGTTCGGTACACGAGGCAGTGAGCCTGGATGCTTCACGTGGCCACGCGGTGTGACATCCGGACCAGACAACACCATCGCCGTAGCCGACTCAAGCAATCACAGGATCCAGGTGCGTCCTGTCGTCCAGGGTTGGTAGCAATCCCTGTTTCATTAGTTTTGGATCTTAACCTACTCCATACATAACCTTTCAGATATCAGTACACCATTCTTCGACAGTACATAATACTAAAATAGGAACCTTCTCAATATCAAAGACATCTATCACAATAGAATCCCCCCGATATCATTTCTAAGAAGGGGCCAAATCTAACGAAGACGAATTTCTTTATTGAAGAGAAGCTTGGCGAGTTTTCAGACAATAACAATCTTCAACTTGTATTCTCATTACAACCTTTTTTTTTTTTTTTGCTTATCCCTAGTACACATGGTACAAGCCATCATGGTGGGTAGAAGTAGGCGACTGTTTTTACTGTAAGTGCACCACATATATACACACGTGAAAAGCAGTTTAACTTTGCACTTACAAATATGTCAGATTCTTTTAAATTCCTTCCTTATTTACAGAATCAATGGTAGACCTTGCAGTGATGAGTTAATTAGAGAGGAATTGATTTGAAAGACATTGTTTCATTTCTAACAATGGAGACAAATGTTTTTAGTTATTTTTTTTTTCTAGTACACATGGTACAAGCCATAATAATCATGGTAGGTAGAAGTAGGGGACTGCTTTTACTGTAAGTGCACCACATATCTACACATGTGAAAAGCGGTTCAACTATGCATTTACAAATATGCCAAAGACACGTTTGGTTACTTACACTCACTGGTGGGTTTGGACTTTTACAAGAATCGGGGGCCATTGGAGCTTTTTTTTATCAGAAAAAAAGTGCCCAATGCGGGAATCGATCCCGGGTCGTAGTGGTCGAAAAGCAACAGTTTAGACCATCCTTCCACCGACCCCCGAACCTTTTAAATTGTCCGAAAATTTAGTCATAAAAGCCACTATGTAAACACCCTGGAATAAATAAAAAATCAAAGATTAGTTGATATTTCAATTGATAGATGGCACATGCCATCATCAACTTTAAGTTGCACAATCAGAAGATGCCTTTTTTTCTTTATTTATCAACCTGGTCCCAGTACAGTTCTACTTTTGTACTTGTTTCCATAGAGGAAAATTTAGTCATTTAGTTACTTTACAAACAATTCTACAAACTGTGTGTTAACATTACCCATTCAAGTCTTAATGTCATTATAGACATCAAGAAGATACCTAAGGTTAGAAATAATCGTTATTTCTCCTTAAAATAAATTACGATTTTTCTTTTAAAAGAAACATTTCCGATAATATTTATCTAACATCGTTCTACAATCAAAAACCGCATTATATTGTATTATAAATTAACTTTATATAATATTTACAAACGGAAAAATATGTCCAGGGTAGCCTAGTGGATATGGCATCTGCCTGGTAAGCGAAACACTGTAGGTTCGATTCTCATCCCTGGATACTTTTATTTTTCCGTTTATCATTACTCTTCACAATTCATCCTTTCATACTTCATCCCTAAGGTTAGAAAATAATCGTTATTTCTCCTTGAAATAAATTTCGATTTTTCGCTTAAAAAGAAAGATATGCGGTATAATTTGTCTAACATCGTTCAACATTCTTCAACAATAACAATTATTTTATTTCCAAAGCGCTATATCCCGCAAGGGATACTTGCGCCAAACAAGGAGAAAAGTTTATTCACATAAGTTATTTACATTATTCAACGCATGAAAACATTAGAGATCCAGATTTTGTAGAAAGTTTAGAATGTATTTACAAAATGAATTGAACTTTAAATATGATTTTTTATCGGAAATCAAATCGTTAATTGTATTCCTATTATAGCGTGTTGAAGGACTTTGTTATCCGAAAACTTGCCAAGCTTCTACCTCTTCAATATGGAAACGTGTCGACCTTTGGTTTCTTAGCAAAGACATCACTAATGGCAGTTGGATATGAATCTTCTCCTCTTCTTCTTTCTTATCTCCACACTGGGTGAAGTAGAATGCGTCTGCCTTTGTCATTAAGACTGGGAGCATTACTCAGTGGCAGGCCGACTTAGCTCCGAAATCAATAACCGCCTCTGACATGAGGAACAGATGCCATGTGCAGCAGCTCCCAACATGGAGTACAAACACTGCTCATCCTGTATCCCTGGAGCCCTTACAGGGTACTATCAGCCGGGCCAGCTGAACCCATGTTTTTTAGTGAGCTTGTTACTGCTCCCCCTCCTCCTTTTTCATCCGGGCTTGGGACCGGCAAAGTCGGAGT
The DNA here is from genome assembly GCA_030710605.1 of Cordylochernes scorpioides. NCBI lineage: Eukaryota > Metazoa > Arthropoda > Arachnida > Pseudoscorpiones > Chernetidae > Cordylochernes > Cordylochernes scorpioides. The sequence continues at coordinate 81,936,368 of CP092863.1, read as the reverse complement.
TAGGATATGAATGACTGCTGTTAACATGAATAATAGATCGAAATAATTGCAAAAAGTTTCTTTATTTTTCTAGTTTCAACACCATCTAGCAAGCTGAAGAGATTTGTGAAAGATAATTCTCTTGTACCTCTCTAGATCTTTAAGAGACAACTCCATCTTAAGTTAAATTTTGAAATATTTGCAAAAGACCTAAAACGATATATATCAATCGAAATAATTGCAAAAATTTTCTTTTTTCTTCATAATAAAGAATATTTTTGTAATTATTTCGATTGATATATCGTTTTAGGTCCTTTTTGCAATTATTTCACAATCTAACTTAAGATGGAGTTGTCTCTTATAGATCTAGAGAGGTACAAGAGAATTATCTTTCACAAATCTCTTCAGCTTGCTAGATGGTGTTGAAACTAGAAAAATAAAGAAACTTTTTGAAATTATTTCGATTGATATATCGTTTTAGGTCCTTTTTGCAATTATTTCACAATCTAACTTAAGATGGAGTTGTCTCTTAAAGATCTAGAGAGGTACAAGAGAATTATCTTTCACAAATCTCTTCAGCTTGCTAGATGGTGTTGAAACTAGAAAAATAAAGAAACTTTTTGAAATTATTTCGATTGATATATCGTTTTAGGTCCTTTGCAATTACACCTATCCCCCGATTTACACGGTAGATACGTTCCTGAGAAAAACGTGTAAATCGAAAATTAAAAATTTATTTAAAAAAAGAAATACAGACACAGTGTGCGTGTGCAGCAAGTCAGAACATAAGCTCGGGATTCCTCTTGAGATGTGTACACAGCGCATGTGTTCAATCACAGTAACATTTAGTATAGTGCGATAAAAAAAAAACTTATTTGGAAAACCGTGTAAAAGCGAAAACGTGTAAAAAAAGTACCGTGTAAATCGGGGGATAGGTGTATTTCACATTCTAACTTAAGATGGAGTTTTCTCTTGAAGATCTAGAAGAAGAGTAGAATTGTTTCTAAAGTGGCTTTTTGACTTACTAGCCGAATGACCCGGGCAACGCCCGTGTTTTACCCGATTGAACGTTTTGATTCAAATAATATTTGTTACAATTATAAATTGGCGCCTTAAATAATTGCATATGTTAGTTAATAACTATAGCCTATGTGCTTTATCTGTCTATGTACTGTTGGCTTCCGTAGGCCGTCTTACTGGAAAAAGAAAGAGAGGATTCCATTTGGTTATTATCTAATATATGCATTTATTTAGAGAGCGACCCGCTCCAACACAATAGTTACAAAGACGAAATAGCGAGTGGGGGGGGGGGCATGATGGGGGAGGGGCAAAGGTGGCGTGACCGTAGCCAACCAATAGGAGGGCGCCATTCCAAAAAAAAAAGCAAACGGTGACAGAGGTGAAAACTGACAAATTATTAGGAGATGAAGAATGACGCTCGTAACTGTATATAGAATTTTCCCTTTATGGAAACAAGTAAACAATGGAAATTGTACTGGGATCAGGTGAATAAATTAAGAAAAAGGTATCTCCTGATTGTGTTACTTAAAGTTGCTGATGGCTTGTGCCATCTATCAAATGAAATATCAACTAATCTTTGATTTTTATTTATTCCAGGGTGTGTTTATGTGTATGTTTTGGCTATATATACAGTAGAACTACCTCCATGTAAAGGACAACACCTAATTGCAAACCAAAGTGTCCTTTAGGGAGAGGTGTCCTCTTACCGGAGAGTTGCTAAATACAGTAGAACCTCTCTGTGAAGGATAACAACAAGTTACAGAGCCAAAGTGTTCTTTAGGGAGAGGTATCCTCTTACCGGAGATTTTCTAAATAGTAAAAATGGTAATTTTGTAAATAAAAACTGTCCTTTGTAGAAAGGTGTCCACTAGCGGGGTGTCCACTAAAGGAAGGTTCTACTGTACATGTTAATAGGTATAACTTCCTTAAGTTTTGTCCATGAGTGTATGTCACTTACATTGTCGTTATCTGGGATACCTAAGAAATGAGGTAGCTAACCCAACATCCACTAGAGGTGGTACGACTGGAAACTTGCTTGTCTGGCATCAATCTCAGCTTAGGCATCTGGCAGCTACCTAGATTCCTCACATTGTAAACGGAGCATTTCAAAAATTGGCCTTCGTCCATGTTCTCTCAGTTGTGTCGGCCTTGGCATTCTTAGGGGACAGCCCACGGACATGCTTGGAGAGATACTTGGACTCATATCTATAAATATAGTCTTGGAACCCATTTCTGAGATTCCATCCTTCAATTGGTGTCGTTATTGTCATGTCCGATGAAGAGCCTCAGATGTCTCCATGCATCTCTATCACAGCAGTTGCAATGTCCAGTATCTTGGGTGTGTAAAGCTGCTGCTCTGGGTCCATGTCAATTTTCTGCAAGGCTGCGGCCATTGCTGGACATGAGAATATGTGGGTAGATGTTAGTTTTACACCAGGACAGTTGTTGCATGTCCTATAGGTTCTTGTGCCATCTGGATGTATTATCATTCCTTTATAATGTTTCGTTCTGAGTCTTGTTATAGGTTTTGTAATTCTTCTCTCAGAGTTTATTTAGCATATTTGATCTTTTCTTATTTTTTGTTTAATTCTAATGAAGAGCAAACACCCTTTAGTGCTGCCTATATAAGCAGAATCGTCCAATACAGTATTAGAGCTCTAAGAAGAAGTCTGGTAGATTGAATTGGTGAAACCGCTGGGTGGGTTCACCACTGATAAGCCAAGACCTCCCAATATATTTTCACCACAGTAAGGACAGTAGAAGTTTGTATTGTGTATAAAAGAAACATTCGTTCTTAAATCCTTTCATTATATATATATATATATGTGATATCTTGGGACCTCTGGGACCAGTGTTACCTGATGCTAGACGAACCTCGATGTCAACTCTACCGTGCAGTCGTGGTGGAAGGCGACACAGCTGGGCCAAAGGTGAAATAAGCAAACAGAGATTCCACTAAGAAGCGTCTGACGTCAAGAAGGAATGGGATGAGGAGAATTCTGGTAGGAAAGGGTGTACCTTGGATCGGAGCGTCCGGTGCACTGGAACTGGAACGACGACTAACTAAGGACTGACCAACTGAGGATCGGGACCTCCTTTTTATAGCTGAGCGGGTCCGAACAGGTCGCTGCCCTTTTCTGACGTAAACGGGGGGGGGAGAGTTTTATTATCCAGGAGGGCCACGACCTCGTAAAAGTTGGACTAGGTTTTGCTAGGCCTTCTTCTATTCTCACCTAAGCCTGATTAGTTTTAACCTTAATTTTCTCCTGTTAGTCTCCATTCCTTCTATCTGTACAGTTGCTATACTTTATTAGATTCTTATGCGGTACAGATTGATGTTAGTTGAGGCTTTCTATTTGCAGTAAATAAGAAGTTATATACAATTACGTGGTGGAACATGTGGTAGTAGATATCTGGACTATTTACAACAATTCCATGGTCTTAAATCATCACATATATATATATATATAGATGGCGCGTTATTGCTTTGTATTAAAAGATACTGTTAAAGACAAAAGGTTTTATGGCTTCAAATTCTTAAAAAAAAAAAACGAAAAAAGGTGAACTTTAGAAGAATATCCTTGATCTATATGAGTATAAGATATTAATGAATTCCACCTATAACTCACCTTTTTACGATTAAAGAAATAAACGAATTTGACCATAATCGAGAAAATGTTTATCTTTATTTATATATATATATATATAAAAAATGGCATATCCTGACCAGGAGCACATGTGCTTTACAGAAGGCAGAGCGCCATCTGGTGGAACAGAAATCAACTAAACATTGATTTAGCCTGTTCCCTGATATTTGGCCAACCCAATTTCTTGATAAATCAAGAAAAGCCATCCACGAACGCGTTTCGCGCTTTTTGGCGCTTGTCAGCGTGGAGTAGGCTGAACCATTGAGACCAAAAAAGATTTTTTGATCCCAATGGCTTCCTGAAAAACCAAGAAATGGGTATTTAAGGCCAAACTTGCGTAAATACGCTTAGCACATTAAAAAACGAAATAAAAAAATAAAAGATAAAAAAGATCAGGTGTTGAAATCAATATAAAAAATGGCATATCCTGACCAGGAGCACATGTGCTTTACAGAAGGCAGAGCGCCATCTGGTGGAACAGAAATCAACTAAACATTGATTTAGCCTGTTCCCTGATATTTGGCCAACCCAATTTCTTGATAAATCAAGAAAAGCCATCCACGAACGCGTTTCGCGCTTTTTGGCGCTCGTCAGCGTGGAGTAGGCTGAACCATTGAGACCAAAAAAGATTTTTTGATCCCAATGGCTTCCTGAAAAACCAAGAAATGGGTATTTAAGGCCAAACTTGCGTAAATACGCTTAGCACATTAAAAAACGAAATAAAAAAATAAAAGATAAAAAAGATCAGGTGTTGAAATCAATATAAAAAATGGCATATCCTGACCAGGAGCACATGTGCTTTACAGAAGGCAGAGCGCCATCTGGTGGAACAGAAATCAACTAAACATTGATTTAGCCTGTTCCCTGATATTTGGCCAACCCAATTTCTTGATAAATCAAGAAAAGCCATCCACGAACGCGTTTCGCGCTTTTTGGCGCTCGTCAGCGTGGAGTAGGCTGAACCATTGAGACCAAAAAAGATTTTTTGATCCCAATGGCTTCCTGAAAAACCAAGAAATGGGTATTTAAGGCCAAACTTGCGTAAATACGCTTAGCACATTAAAAAACGAAATAAAAAAATAAAAGATAAAAAAGATCAGGTGTTGAAATCAATATAAAAAATGGCATATCCTGACCAGGAGCACATGTGCTTTACAGAAGGCAGAGCGCCATCTGGTGGAACAGAAATCAACTAAACATTGATTTAGCCTGTTCCCTGATATTTGGCCAACCCAATTTCTTGATAAATCAAGAAAAGCCATCCACGAACGCGTTTCGCGCTTTTTGGCGCTCGTCAGCGTGGAGTAGGCTGAACCATTGAGACCAAAAAAGATTTTTTGATCCCAATGGCTTCCTGAAAAACCAAGAAATGGGTATTTAAGGCCAAACTTGCGTAAATACGCTTAGCACATTAAAAAACGAAATAAAAAATAAAAGATAAAAAAGATCAGGTGTTGAAATCAATATAAAAAATGGCATATCCTGACCAGGAGCACATGTGCTTTACAGAAGGCAGAGCGCCATCTGGTGGAACAGAAATCAACTAAACATTGATTTAGCCTGTTCCCTGATATTTGGCCAACCCAATTTCTTGATAAATCAAGAAAAGCCATCCACGAACGCGTTTCGCGCTTTTTGGCGCTCGTCAGCGTGGAGTAGGCTGAACCATTGAGACCAAAAAAGATTTTTTGATCCCAATGGCTTCCTGAAAAACCAAGAAATGGGTATTTAAGGCCAAACTTGCGTAAATACGCTTAGCACATTAAAAAACGAAATAAAAAAATAAAAGATAAAAAAGATCAGGTGTTGAAATCAATATAAAAAATGGCATATCCTGACCAGGAGCACATGTGCTTTACAGAAGGCAGAGCGCCATCTGGTGGAACAGAAATCAACTAAACATTGATTTAGCCTGTTCCCTGATATTTGGCCAACCCAATTTCTTGATAAATCAAGAAAAGCCATCCACGAACGCGTTTCGCGCTTTTTGGCGCTCGTCAGCGTGGAGTAGGCTGAACCATTGAGACCAAAAAAGATTTTTTGATCCCAATGGCTTCCTGAAAAACCAAACCATTGGGATCAAAAAATCCTTTTTGGTCTCAATGGTTCAGCCTACTCCACGCTGACGAGCGCCAAAAAGCGCGAAACGCGTTCGTGGATGGCTTTTCTTGATTTATCAAGAAATTGGGTTGGCCAAATATCAGGGAACAGGCTAAATCAATGTTTAGTTGATTTCTGTTCCACCAGATGGCGCTCTGCCTTCTGTAAAGCACATGTGCTCCTGGTCAGGATATGCCATTTTTTATATTGATTTCAACACCTGATCTTTTTTATCTTTTATTTTTTTATTTCGTTTTTTAATGTGCTAAGCGTATTTACGCAAGTTTGGCCTTAAATACCCATTTCTTGGTTTTTCAGGAAGCCATTGGGATCAAAAAATCTTTTTTGGTCTCAATGGTTCAGCCTACTCCACGCTGACGAGCGCCAAAAAGCGCGAAACGCGTTCGTGGATGGCTTTTCTTGATTTATCAAGAAATTGGGTTGGCCAAATATCAGGGAACAGGCTAAATCAATGTTTAGTTGATTTCTGTTCCACCAGATGGCGCTCTGCCTTCTGTAAAGCACATGTGCTCCTGGTCAGGATATGCCATTTTTTATATTGATTTCAACACCTGATCTTTTTTATCTTTTATTTTTTTATTTCGTTTTTTAATGTGCTAAGCGTATTTACGCAAGTTTGGCCTTAAATACCCATTTCTTGGTTTTTCAGGAAGCCATTGGGATCAAAAAATCTTTTTTGGTCTCAATGGTTCAGCCTACTCCACGCTGACGAGCGCCAAAAAGCGCGAAACGCGTTCGTGGATGGCTTTTCTTGATTTATCAAGAAATTGGGTTGGCCAAATATCAGGGAACAGGCTAAATCAATGTTTAGTTGATTTCTGTTCCACCAGATGGCGCTCTGCCTTCTGTAAAGCACATGTGCTCCTGGTCAGGATATGCCATTTTTTATATTGATTTCAACACCTGATCTTTTTTATCTTTTATTTTTTTATTTCGTTTTTTAATGTGCTAAGCGTATTTACGCAAGTTTGGCCTTAAATACCCATTTCTTGGTTTTTCAGGAAGCCATTGGGATCAAAAAATCTTTTTTGGTCTCAATGGTTCAGCCTACTCCACGCTGACGAGCGCCAAAAAGCGCGAAACGCGTTCGTGGATGGCTTTTCTTGATTTATCAAGAAATTGGGTTGGCCAAATATCAGGGAACAGGCTAAATCAATGTTTAGTTGATTTCTGTTCCACCAGATGGCGCTCTGCCTTCTGTAAAGCACATGTGCTCCTGGTCAGGATATGCCATTTTTTTTATATTGATTTCAACACCTGATCTTTTTTATCTTTTATTTTTTTATTTCGTTTTTTAATGTGCTAAGCGTATTTACGCAAGTTTGGCCTTAAATACCCATTTCTTGGTTTTTCAGGAAGCCATTGGGATCAAAAAATCTTTTTTGGTCTCAATGGTTCAGCCTACTCCACGCTGACGAGCGCCAAAAAGCGCGAAACGCGTTCGTGGATGGCTTTTCTTGATTTATCAAGAAATTGGGTTGGCCAAATATCAGGGAACAGGCTAAATCAATGTTTAGTTGATTTCTGTTCCACCAGATGGCGCTCTGCCTTCTGTAAAACACATGTGCTCCTGGTCAGGATATGCCATTTTTTATATTGATTTCAACACCTGATCTTTTTTATCTTTTATTTTTTTATTTCGTTTTTTAATATATATATATATATATGAATAAAAAGACCGTTTTGCGTCGTTTATATATATATATATATATATATATAAATAGTTATTTAATTTTATAGTCCAGTTTTGTATTAAGATTATCTTCACTATTATGATCATTTAAATTCAAATTATAAAATTTGTAAAATGTTATTAATTTGTAGATAGAGAGAGAAAAAAAAATCCTTTACTTCTAATACATCCTCAAGTTAATTATATATTTATAATTAATAACAATAAAAATTAACAACGTAACGTCTTTTGCATCGGCTTTTACACGTCATTTAGACATACTCTAATCCTATATATAGAATAATCGAAGTGAGAATATATATAATAGTTAGAAAAAAGAGAGAAAGACAGAACCATGCACTTTTAATCAAACTAATAATAAGGAAAAAAAAAAAGTTTTGTAAAGAAGGTAGATAAGATTGTTAGTATATATATATATATTTTTATAATTTTATATTTTATCCTTTTTTTTTTTAAAGATTTTTAAAGGTTTTTTTTTATTTTATAATATGATTATAAATAGTTGTATTTAGTAATATATCTATAGTATGAATTAACATTTGTTATAAGTTTGGATATTATGTTTTGAAACCCTAATGGTAGACCAGACATACACAAAAAACTTTAAATTGAAATAAATTGGAAAAAGAGATCTGCTGGACCGGGGATCTCTTTTTCCAATTTATTTCAATTTAAAGTTTTTTGTGTATGTCTGGTCTACCATTAGGGTTTCAAAACATAATATCCAAACTTATAACAAATGTTAATTCATACTATAGATATATTACTAAATACAACTATTTATAATCATATTATAAAATAAAAAAAACCTTTAAAAATCTTTTAAAAAAAAAGGATAAAATATAAAATTATAAAAATATATATATATATACTAACAATCTTATCTACCTTCTTTACAAAACTTTTTTTTTCCCTTATTATTAGTTTGATTAAAAGTGCATGGTTCTGTCTTTCTCTCTTTTTTCTAACTATTATATATATTCTCACTTCGATTATTCTATATATAGGATTAGAGTATGTCTAAATGACGTGTAAAAGCCGATGCAAAAGACGTTACGTTGTTAATTTTTATTGTTATTAATTATAAATATATAATTAACTTGATGATGTATTAGAAGTAAAGGATTTTTTTTTTCTTTCTCTATCTACAAATTAATAACATTTTACAAATTTTATAATTTGAATTTAAATGATCATAATAGTGAAGATAATCTTAATACAAAACTGGACTATAAAATTAAATAACTATTTATTATTATAATTAATTTAGATTTAGCTTGCTAATCTAATCAAATCTAATTGATATAAGTTATCATTATTATCAGTTTGCTCCTTAAGTTTTAAAATTAGAATCACTGTTATAATTTTGTTATATAGTTTCTACACTATATATATATATATATATATATATATATAATGGGAAACGTCAAAGTGAGTCAAACGTCAAATACTCTCTGTAGCTAACCCAGTGTCTGCAGCGGTACATGTACTCTCTGTAGCTATCCCAGTGTCTGCAGCGGTACATGTACTCTCTGTAGCTATCCCAGTGTTTGCAGCGGTACATGTACTCTCTGTAGCTATCCCAGTGTTTGCAGCGGTACATGTACTCTATGTAGCTATCCCAGTGTCCGCAGCGGTACATGAACTCTCTGTAGCTATCCCAGTGTCCGCAGCGGTACATGTACTCTATGTAGCTAGCCCAGTGTCTGCAGCGATACATGTACTCTCTGTAGCTATCCCAGTGTCTGCAGCGGTACATGTACTCTCTGTAGCTATCCCAGTGTCTGCAGCGGTACATGTACTCTCTGTAGCTATCCCAGTGTCTGCAGCGGTGCATTTACTCTATGTAGCTATCCCAGTGTCTGCAGCGGTACATGTACTCTCTGTAGCTATCCCAGTGTCTGCAGCGGTACATGTACTCTCTGTAGCTATCCCAGTGTTTGCAGCGGTACATGTACTCTCTGTAGCTATCCCAGTGTCTGCAGCGGTGCATTTACTCTATGTAGCTATCCCAGTGTCTGCAGCGGTACATGTACTCTCTGTAGCTATCCCAGTGTTTGCAGCGGTACATGTACTCTCTGTAGCTATCCCAGTGTCTGCAGCGGTGCATTTACTCTATGTAGCTATCCCAGTGTCTGAAGCTGTACATGTACTCTCTGTAGCTATCCCAGTGTCTGCAGTGGTACATGTACTCTCTGTAGCTAGCCCAGTGTCTGCAGCGGTACATGTACTCTCTGTAGCTATCCCAGTGTCTGCAGCGGTACATGTACTCTCTGTAGCTATCCCAGTGTCTGCAGCGGTACATGTATTCTCTGTAGCTATCCCAGTGTTTACAGCGGTACATGTACTCTCTGTAGCTATCCCAGTGTCTGCAGCGGTACATGTACTCTCTGTAGCTATCCCAGTATCTGCAGCGGTACATGTACTCTCTGTAGCTATCCCAGTGTCTGCAGCGGTGCATGAACTCTATTGTAGCTAGAGTAGCTAGCTCAGTATCTCCCGTTGTGCGCCCATGTCTCAGGCGAGTGCGGCAGGTTTTCACTGGAGGCGGCAAATTCCTCCACGAGTTCGGGAGCTACGGAACGGGGCCGGGAGAGTTCGACAGCCTAGCCGCGGTGGCAGTCAGCAAGCTCGGCCACTTCATCGTGTCGGACCGCTACAACCATCGTATCCAGGTCTTCGACGCATCCGGGCGGTTCCAACGGGCCTTCGGATCGGAGGGCCGCGCCGACGGCAAATTCAACTACCCCTGGGGCCTAGCGACCGACAGTCTCGGCTTCATCTACGTCTGTGACAAGGAGAACCACAGGATCCAGGTGGGTAGTGACTCCTATCATCTACTTACAATTATATAACCTCTCTTTAATATATGAATATCACCATGTTGCAAACATTTGTCCGCTGGAATTGATTTCTTTATTTTCTCACGCATACACCATTAGCTCTATGCGAAATCTACATGCCAAATCCTTTGATAAAATTATGAAAAACGTTTGCTCGAAATCTAATTAAAAACCAGATTGAATGAGTCAACATTTAAGGAAGTTAAAAGTATTTGATTTTGCCAGCCATATATCGTTTTGAAGGAGTCAGAGGCAATTTTGTTCACACTTAGTTATCTCGTGAGTCTTCAATAAAGATCATTCAAAATTCTTTCAGAGTTATTGACTGAATACCGATATACATGCTAAATGGTACAACTTCTTTAAGTTTTGTCTCCATGAGTGTACTTGTCACAATTTTACTAATGTCCAAAGAGACAAATGTGCTCACAAACAGTTGGTAAAATAGGCATTAATTTCTCGTCATTTTCACGCGTCTAAAATAGTTTCTAATTTTCAGATACAATATATGTTATAAATAAGAGAGAGTGTAATTAATAGGCTAATCCCTTAATAGAATGTTCAAATCTAAATTTGCAAATTATTTACAAAAGAAACTCATCTCTCAAGCTTTTAGATTTGAACAGAGAGTGTAATTATTGCCTCATTTTCATTTTACAAGTAGATAGACGTCTGTCGGATATGGCATGAGATACTATAAGAATTCCTGAGCTCACACATATCGTAAAACTGAGGTAGAATAAGGATTTGTCCATATGGCCATGGGGGATATAGGGATTGATTATCGTGAAGATTCCCTGGCCGGTATTGATGTCCTTCCATCTCTATAATTCTAACTGAGACAAATGGTTCCAGGTGTTTCAAGCCGACGGGACGTTTGTAAGCAAGTTCGGGCAGGCCGGTACACGGCCAGGATGCTTCGAGAATCCGCACTACGTGGCCGTGAGCAGCACGAATCGTGTAGTGGTGAG
>CP092863.1:81902851-81924993 GCA_030710605.1 Cordylochernes scorpioides | reverse complement strand
AAATTCTTCGCCTCTTACCCTGTCCGATCGACGCGAGTGCTTTTTCCTTGTAGCTATCCCCTCTTTGTTACTGTCGGCCTCATCAAACTGCTTCTTGACACGATAAATAGTGGTTTTGGGCAACTCAAGAAAATCCACTATCTCTTTGGGGCTCCTTCCGGCGCGCAGAGCAACGATGATGGCAGCTCGATTTTCAAATTCTCGGTTACTCTTCATCACTACACTGCGCACACATGTACTGTTGCATTTTACATGAATATGGCTACGTAATGAAAAAAAAACAAGTTTTTAATCTCAAGTAGTTTTTGTTTTATGGACTGTCAAAGTTAGTCCCAATTTACCTGGTACACCCTGTATATATATAATAATAATATAATAATTATTATTATTATTATTATCATTAGATAATGATAATGATCATAATGATGATGCGCGCGCATCCGTGACAGCGGCCGATGAGGAATTGAGGAAAGACGGTCATGACTATATATATTAATTGTGCCTTATCATTATTTATACAAAAGTTTCTTACTAGTTCTGTTAAAATATTTCTTTATGTCAGTACATTTTAGAAAATTATGTTTAAAATACAGTAAAACCCAACTGTAAAGGATAACTAATTGCAAAGCCAAAGTGTCCTTTAGGAAGAGGTGTCCTACTCCATGAGAGGACACTCCCGCCAGAGGACACCTCTCTACAAAGGACAGTCTTCATCACCAATACAGTAGAACATACTCCATGAGAGGACACTCATGCTAGAGGACACCTCTCTACAAAGGACAGTTTCCATCACCAATACAGTAGAACATACTCCATGAGAGGACACTAGCACTAGAGGACACCTCTCTACAAAAGACAGTTTCCATCACCAATACAGTAGAACATACTCCATGAGAGGACACTCCCGCTAGAGGACACCTCTCTACAAAGGACAGTTTCCATCACCAATACAGTAGAACACACTCCATGAGAGGACATCTCTCTACAAAGGGACAGTTTCCATCACCAATACAGTAGAACATACTCCATGAGAGGTCACTCACGCCAGAGAACACCTCTTTACAAAAGACAGTTTCCATCACCAATACAGTAGAACATACTCCATGAGAGGACACTCCCACTAGAGGACACCTCTTTACAAAAGACAGTTTCCATCACCAATACAGTAGAACATACTCCATGAGAGGACACCTCACGCTAGAGGACACCTCTCTATAAAGGACAGTTTCCATCACCAATACAGTAGAACATACTCCATTAGAGGACACCTCTAGGGGACACCTCTTTACAAAAGACAGTTTCCATCACCAATACAGTAGAACATACTCCATTAGAGGACACCTCTAGAGGATACCTCACTACAAAGGACAGTTTTCATATTGCCAAAATTAACATTTTTACTATTTAGCAACTCTCCTTAATGACAAAGGCAGACACATTCTACTTCACCCAGTCATGATGGTTGTCAAGTCTCTACAAGCTTGATACCCTAATATGATTGAGTGGATATAAGAAAGAAGAAGAAGCAACTCTCCGGCAAAGCGCCACCTCTCCCTCAAGGACACTTTTGCTCTGCATATACAGAGAGGTAGTTCTACTGTGCCAAACATCTTCTTTCTTATCTCCACGCAATCATATTAGGGTATCAAGTTGTGACCCTTGATGGTGTCTGTTTGACAACCATCATGACTGGGTGAAGTAGAATGCATCTGCCTTTTTATTAAGACTGGGAGCACTACTCAGTGGCAGGCCGACTTAGCTCCAAAAGAAATGGCCGCCTCTGACATGAGGAACAGACACCATGTGCAGCCGCTCCTAACATGGAGTACAAACGCTGCTCATCCTGTATTCCTGGATTAGGAGCCCTTACAGGGTACTATCAGCCGGGCCAGCTGAGCCCAGGTTTTTTAGTGAGCTTGTTACTGCTCCCCCTCCTCCTTTTTCATCCTGGCTTAGGACCGGCAAAGGGGGAACAAAGTGCCAAACATGAATATGTGTGATGATTCTAATGATGATAATATGCTAAATAATGATATTTGAAACAGATTCGTTTCAAAAGTTTTCTGGACAAGCATATAGAATGATAGATAATGGTGTACATATATTATATAGGAAGATTAGCTTCCTCAAGAAACAACCTGTCTTTTGAAGATATCCCATCTGTTATTCAGTGATAGACATCTTTAACATTTCTTTTCTCAGAATTTCTGGGAAAAATTGATGGGAAAAATTGATGTTGATGGAAACTGTCCTTTATAGAGAGGTGTCCTCTCATGGAGTATATTCTACTGTATTGATGATGGAAACTGTCCTTTATAGAGAGGTGTCCTATACTGGGAGTGTCCTCTCATGGAGTATGTTCTACTGTATTGGTGATGAAAACATACATTGCCTAATACCCTGCTTTAAATTATTAAAACTTGACTTAATAAAGAAGTTTATAATGATTTTAATTAACAAGTTAGCACACATTTTCTGATGATGGAATTTGATTAGGATATTTTAGAAAATTATTTATTATTCTAAGAAATTTTTTTTTTATTTTGATATTTGTATTTTGATACACTGTAAAATTTTCTTACTGTCTTCTGCTACATTAATAATTATAACTTGGTTTTACATTAAATAAATTGCTGTGTCATCCATAAGTTTGTCTTTCCTAATTTTCTATGTTACAATATATATTTGTGTAAAATTATTATTTCTTACACAGATGCCAAACACACATTTGTCATCTTGCATAAATTTAAATGCATTGTTTGATTAAAGTATTCAGAAAAGTTCTAATTCACTTTTTTTTTTCTTTTTGTAGAAAGCAACAAAAATTTATGAAAACCGAGTGTTGTTTTGATGATTATTTTATAATTAAAAATATATTGTATATATGTACGGAAAATAGTAACCTGAAAATGTCTTTATTATTTATTTTGAGTATTGCTTTAACGCAGATCAATATTTTCCTTAAAATAAACGGGCAATATACAAGTTTTCATTTTATTAAATCTATATATTTATAAATTGAATAAAATTATTTGGCGATAATTGTCAAAATTAATAAAAAAATATAGGAAGATATAAATTATTGGTAAAATAGAAAGAGCAAAAATAGGACTGTCATATCTAGTATTATAAATAAATTACTAGGTACGTAAGTTACCTTCTTTTCAAATTATTAAGAAATGCCTCTACATTTATGTCTTCTAATAAGACAAAATCACTAATGCCAACATCGGAATAAGTAGCCATTTAAAAAGTTAGCAAAATTCATTAGAAGAAGCCGGCATATACAATGTTTCGCTTTGTTTGAGTTTTGGCATAGTGATGATAACGATTGATTTAATAATCGTTGAGCAGAAAAAAAAAATCAAGAAATGATTTTTATTGTTATCTGAAAGTTGGTGATTAATTTGTACTAGAACATAACAGCCAGTTCTAAGCCTTATTTTATTGTTTCAGCTAAATAAAGCCAAAAAATAAAGGGTGTGTTAGACCTTATATGTTTCACTAATAGATTTTTAACTTTAGTGGGTAAAAAATACAGCCATCCTGACAACTCATCTTTTTATAGGAGGTTCTTGTAATAATATTAGACCAGTGTTTTTCTCGTTGGAATAACTTTTCAAAAGAGATATTGGGTTGGAATTTTTTTTTTTCGCATTGTAATGTAAAATTCTGAAAAACGTTCAAGCATAGCTAAACATAGATTTTAGCCTTAATTATTTTGTTTTTAATTATTGGATTGGACGAAGAGAATGCTTTATGAGCATAAGGTTGGTTTTTGCTTTTAAAATTAAAGCAGGGCACTGTGGAGAATCGCAATTTCGGCTGTTTTTTTTTTTTTTTTTTTGTTTTTTTTGCGGCAGTGTCTACAATGGACATTTTCCTTTCAAAATTTGGCTAGTGTTCAAGGCCAAGGTACTTCAAGCATTGAGAGCCCTGCCTCGCTTCCTAAACTATTCTTAACAAGTAAATAATATCGTTGTTACCTTATCTACATGTCTGTTGAATGTCTTGGAAGATGCTTCCACTATTGCCATTTTCTTGTTGTACTTGTTTGTTTTTGAGAATCTTATCAAAAATGGTGAGTCATCCTCTCTGCAACTTGGCTTCTTTTTTGTCATCTAAGTTAGTGTACCTTCCAGGTCTTCAATGGAGCTTCTAGGCTTGAATATTTTTAAGTGGCTCACTGAGAGATCACTATTGTTTTTTTTTTTTTTTGTAATGTACTAGTTGCTTTGTGAAAAGCTGTTTGATCTGCTAAGTTTTAAAGTGGAAGATTGCTCGTCCTGTGGGCTTTGTTGTCATTGCAGATTTATATAAAATTTTTTCAAGGTTCGACTCTATTATCAAGTCCCTGATCCAACTTGTTCACACTGCCAAGAGGAAGAGCAAACCGCGGAGCATGTCATCTTCAGCTACCCAGCATTTCAAATACAGCGATTCCAGGCGGCTACACTTTTTAGACTGCCCTCATTCAATGACATTTCCCAATTGGTAATACCAAGAAACAAACTGGTCTGGAAAACTTGGTGAACTGGTTCACTATGGCTACCAAGACAAACTCCTAAACTGCAGTACAGCTGGGTAGTAGCAATCTATGGATATGCTCCAGGAGCCTGGGTTACATATATGTTAATAATAATATTCTAAGGCCTGAAATAAATTGCTGTGTCATCCTGAAGTTTGCCTTTCCGAATTTTCTAGTAACATTTTGGTATAGATGATAGGTGGTTTAGAGAAAAGACAAACTGAAGCAGGCTTTGAGGCATTGAGTGCTGTAGTCTACATTTTTTTTTGTGACTGACTCCAGGATTCCACCACCTGTCAAAGCCAAGACTTCCCTCAAAGAAGACAATGTTTCTATAGATGATAAGACGACAAAGCCGCTCTTCACGCCGCAAGAAAAAGGGGCGCAAAGGTACTAGGGACAAACTTCCAAGAATTCGAGGGATTCCTTAAAAGAAACATGTCAGATCCATGTCAGTAGCAACAAGATTGCAAGCTATCAATCACAGCTCCCATAGGGAAAGCACTATGTAGCAAAGTATCTATTATTTTGCTAACAGATTATTAATTTTGATTGTAAAACGACATTTGAAAACCATCCCGCATGTGTTTCTTTTGAACGAAAAATCAAAATTTATTTCAAGGAGAAATAACGCGACTATTTCTAATCTTTAGGGATGAAGTATGAAAGGATGAATTGTGAAGAGTAATGATAAACGGAAAAATAAAAGTGTCCAGGGATGGGATTTTATTTACACTTTATATACACTTTTATTTTTCAGTTTATCATTATTCTTCACAATTCATCCTTTCATACCTCATCCCTAAAGGTTAGAAATAGTCGTTATTTCTCCTTGAAATAAATTTTGATTTCTCGTTCAAAAGAAACACATGCAGTATAGTTTTCAAATGTCGTTTTACAATCACAAGTCGCATTATATTATATTGTATTAATTTTATATTTATATTTTCTACTTGTAGATTTCTCTCATTGCCTCTCTAATATTTTTCATAAATGTTAATTTGTTCTTGTGCCTGAAATAAATTGTCGTGTCACCCTGGAATTTGCCTTTCCTTATTTTCTATAATATAATATATAATTATTATCATCGTTTTCCAAACCCAGAATATGAGGTGAATTATTGGGATTAAGTGACCATTCTGGGGATCGAACTGTAATACTATTTCTTTCCAGACCTAACTATATTTTGCTGCAACGTTTCCAGGTTCCAAATAACTTTATTAAGTGCCGCTCAAAAAGAGCAACCTAGATCATCATATTTACAATATACTGAGGGGGATGGTTATGTACAGGAGTTCATTTACAATTATAATTTATAATGATGTCATTGGGTCCAGATTCTCAGGTCCTTGGGTAAATTTTTCTTGAGAAGGTTTTTTCTGGCTTGTTTGATATTCAAGGTGGGTTTGTTTTTCATTTTTCCCACTTTTCGTCATTCTGGCTTAATTGATGGAGAATTTGTCTAGTTTTTAAATTTCTTATTTCATTTTTTCCGCATTTGTAGTTTGTGGCTTCCTTAAAGGTGGGGTTTTCTAATTTTTCGGATTTTTCATAGCATTTAAATGATTGTCTAATAATGTAGCTGCAACGTTTCATGCGTATACAGGTCAAAAAATATATTTTTATCATTTTCTGAAAGGGTTTTTATTCTCTATCTCTACTTTATTGATCTAATTAATTGCAAATTAAAATTTTGTATGGCCTATACATTTTATTCTCTCTCTTACTTTATTACATAAGTATAGGAAATTCCAGCAAAAATCATTCAGCCATTAAATCTGGTACAGACATACTTTTATATAAACATATTGAATTATATAAATGTTGGTGCCCATTATGTCGAGTTTTGGTTGCTATATGGACAAATATTTTCTAATCTGATCTGTTAGTGACCATCACCCGAAGCTTATCTAGTGATTTTCCAATAGCTTCTTTGACCCCTCTCTCTTCCCGTTAACTTATTAGAGGTCTTTTTCGCTTTTTTTCTTCCTTCTTGTTGACTTTGCTCAGAATTTTTAATGAAACTGATTCCAATAATTATTAATTAAACATTATATTTTGACTTCATTATATATTCGATGTAGATCAATCTTTGTTTGCATATTAGGCATTATTGAAATCTACCAGGATCAGTTTAATTTAAAATCGGGATATTTGTCCATTTAACTGTCCATGACACATTCTGGAACTTAATTTTTACCTACATCCTTCTTGAGAATCAAGCTGTCACATCCATAAACTTAATATTATATAAGATCAATTAAGAGTATGTATTTTAGCAGACGACGACTCCGAGATATATTTAAATAATAACGGATGTACCCAGCTTTGCCCAGGTGAAAGTTAGCCTAATGAATATTTGATTAAAAAAATAGCTTCTTTTTCGCTGAGAAGCGATATTTTCTATAAAGATATGACCTGGCTTAGTATGTCTTATGCTCGAATGAATGTTTTGGTTTTAGAATTTTGTTCCTGCCTATTAAAAATGATTTGGCTTCATCAGTGGTCTACTTTATGGAATTTTCCCTTGAAAGAATTTTGTTGACAAACATGATAAAGCATTATTGACATAATCATTTTCTGACTAAAAAATAACCATTATTGCCCAGTACTTGGTCAATTTCAATTTTTCTTGGCTGAAAATGCGATAATAAACTCTTCCAGATTTTTCTTTATGTCCTGTTAAAATTTCAACCAGAAGATTGAAGATTTTTTTTAATTCGTCTCAATTTACAGTTGTTACATTCGAGCACAGCTCGCGAGTCACCTTGTCCTGGCTATTTACACATGGCGAGTTGGTGGAGTAGAGGTGGTCCCCCTAGGCCTTGCAGGAGGGCAGCTGTTGGGCGATGAGCTCTTGACTAAGTGTCAGGGCCGGGTCGTCGGCATCGGGGATTGATATCTCCTTTATTTTGTAGAATATCTTGTATGGTTGGATTATTTGAATTTTGCATTTGAAGGTATAATTTCTTAACAGAAGTTTGGTACATATCTTCTAGATCGGGTTGGTTCAAGTCCTCCTTCAGTATCTTGTTTGATAGGTTGAATGGTGCTCCTATACTTGTCCGAAGGCTTGTTGAAGATGTGTAGAGCCGACAAAGATATATATTATGATGTATTAGCGTGCCATCTGTTATCAAAATTGGAAACTATTATAGACGCGTATGATTCTTTTATATATATATATACATACACTGACTAATATATATAGAGATATGATCATTGCCACTTTTTTCTTGTATATGTGATCGAAATTAATAACAACCACCCACACAGTTTGATGGAAATAAAAATTAAAATTTATTTGCAATTTAGATTTTTTCATAAAAAAAAATTCAAAAGGAAATAAGCAATATGAGATTTTATAGATTTTAATTAAACCTATTTTTATTTCTTTTAGAAGATGAAATTTTACAGAATTATATATTAAGTAATAAATAATACATATAATAATATATACAATTAAAAATTGAAATCTGTGCATTAAAAATTATTCATAAATTCATGTAGTCAAAAGGTTATTCATAAAGAGGTCGATACCGTGGAACTTTCATGAAAGGACACTATCGTTAGAGGATACTTCTTTACAAAGGGGACTGTTTTCATTACCAAAATTGCAAATTTTCTTATTAGTAAATCTCTTGTAAGAGGATATTTCTTCATAAAGGACATTTTGGTTCTTGAACAAAGTGTCCTGAGGTTCTACTGTATAAGAATGTCTTCATGTCAATGTTGGCCAAATCCTTCAGAATATTCTAGAGCAATATCTAGCTTCTTCTGAAGTTTCTGTTTGGAGGAATAATCGGGAAGAAGTAGCATGTATGAGCATGTCATTGCAGTGGGTAGCTGCTCAGAATCTGGACCATGCCTATGGATCACCATGAACCTATCACACAGAGGCATGCACTGACTGCCTGTGCAGAACTTCAGAATTGCCTTGATGAAATCTTGATCTCTTTCTCGGCATATTTCCCAAAAATTCTTGATTACAGTAGAATCTTTGCTATACTGAACATATGTGGTTCGTTTTTCTAAAACTTCAACTCTATAATTGCTTCCAATCATGAAAACGCTTTCTAATTCACATGGCCTGAAACCCCAAAATAATAAATTTTTAATTTCAGGTTTAAGAGTAAACCCTTTTTTGAAAGCCTCAAAATTTTTCATGATATCCTTATTTAAAAGATCATCAACATGTTTATTGACATATGCCTTTTTATTTTTCTGAGTTAGTGGCGCTTCTTTGCCGTATTCTTCAACAGTAACTCCATAAACATCTCCAATGTCATCCTCGACATATTCCAGGAGATAGGTCAAATTTTGAGCTTGCACTGGGTCAAAGTCCCATAGGTCAGTAAAACGGCCTTTACCTCCAATCAACTTCCTATAGAAGACCTTAGGGAAAGGGATATTGAAAGGAACCTGGTTGTAGATGGCGAGTGCAAAGACAAGCCCAACCAGAAAATATTCGAAATTTGACCTCTTTGATGAAGACTTTGGCCAAAAGAACCGCTCTTTATATTCAAACATGTCATATTCAGGACTTAAGATTTCTTTAAATACTAATTCAAACATTTCGTTTTTCAAGCCTCCAGCATCGATTCCATCTTCTCCTTCAAAAATTACTTCCATTTTCAAGTTAAGTAATTTAACGTGATGCATCTCGATTATTGATTTCAATTGGACAAAAAGATCGTTTAAAAACATGAGACCGTCTAATTCTAAGGTAAAAGTTTGTGGATTCTTTATTGGCAAGGGAATATTTCCAGGCTGATTCCATTCCGAAATATAAGTAGCGATTTAAATAAGCTAATCTTGCCGTTGATCTAACACCAACCAATCTCGGAAGATTCCCAATACAATTAGAATCTTCAAATAACGTAATAATTTCATTTTCAAAATTTTCAAAAGGTATCTTAGGTCGTATGCATTGATTAATATTGAAATTTAGTAAAATTTCAAGCGGGTCTAGTTCACATACTTGATTAAGTTGACTATTATCGAGATCACCCCCGTATATGTTGGCAAGATAAAGAAAATAAACCATTTCATAAATACACGGCTCTACAAGGGATGATTGATCTGGTGAATTATACATCTCGAGTAATGTTATAAACTTATTAACAATTTCTTCAAATATTTTTCGAGGATAATTCGAAACATACTTTAACAAAATTGATTCCTATGAATATCAAGATTTATATATAAGTTGGCTACACTAAGGAATAGGTAGTATTCTCCTAATTGGCCAAAAAATGGGAATTCAAGGATTGCAAGAATATTCTTCAAATGTGAATCCTTGTCGTCAGTGAGATAAGAGGAATTGATGAGTCTACCTAGGGAGTATAGCGTATCAGACATAATTTCAACATTTTGGCATTCACAAAGATTCTTATAAAAAGCTCTCAGACTTTCTAAATTGGTGTCTAAATTAGATATAGTTCTTTCTTCAGTAAACCAGTCATAGCATTCTTCCTGCATTGATTCATCGACAAGAGGAGTCAAATATATTTCATCCATTTTTTTGAAAAATCGTTCTTTTTTTTGTAAAATTATCTTTAAAACGTTTAATGTTCCTGGATCACGCAGAACGTCAACTATCTGTTATCAGTGATAATATTTTGTTTATTTATCTAAAACTAAAAAAATAAAATAAAAAAAAAACGTGATTAAACATAATATATGATGATACACTATCTTTCTAAAACACTGATTATTAATACAAATTATTAAATAACATTAAATAAAAAATATTTATTTGTAACAAATATATTTACTGTGTTTATTTTAAATAATGTCATCAAATATTATCACTACAGACTTTACTGCAATGATATAAGTCATTGTGAATTATATAAGATTAGTTAAATGAGATATAAGTTATATATAAAGATCTATATTTAATATATAAAGATTCTATATAAAGATAATATTT
Source organism: Cordylochernes scorpioides (assembly GCA_030710605.1). NCBI lineage: Eukaryota > Metazoa > Arthropoda > Arachnida > Pseudoscorpiones > Chernetidae > Cordylochernes > Cordylochernes scorpioides. Next base: position 81,914,530 of record CP092863.1, on the reverse strand, counting down.
GATGACATTATTGAAAAGAAACACTTTGCCAGTAAATTTATTTGTTACAAATTTTAACGATAAATGGTAATTAAATTTATAAATAATATTTATTGTTAAAAAAGGCATTTTTATTTATATTAATTTTTCATTATGGAATATAATTTATATTTCTATACTAGATTTTTGACAGTTACATTTCTAAAATAAATTTTTTAGTTGCTTCGTTCAAAAAGAACAATATTGACGCGAAAATAGGTATTTTTGGGTCAACCGAGCCTGGCAACACGGCACCCGCTCCCCCCCCCCCCCCCCCCGCGCACACGCGAGCAGAAAAGGATTAACCCTGAAATTCCGGTAAACAAACTGTTTCGACGCTAACGTTTGGTTTTGACAGGCCTGAAAAAGAACTATCTCTCATAAATTTTAATAATTGTTTTGAATAATATTTGTATTAATATTGATTTGTGTGATTTTTAAATAAATATTTCTTTCAATAAGTATTAAATTATTCAACACTGTTTTCTAATTTAGGCCTCGCCATTCAACGTTGTGACTCAAATTCTACTGATCTCTGCAACAAAGGTATTGATTTATCAATTTATAATTTTCAAGTCAGTTTCCAGCATTACTGTAAAGCTAGGAGCGTTTAGTTCAGGTTAAGCCATCGAGACCTTGTATTGTCTTTCTTTTTCAAATTTAAGACAAGACAACATTTTTGGCGCAGTCGACATGATAAAGATTGAAGAATTACTGATTACACAAAGGTGCAACTGTGAACCAGTGATTACTTCTCAGGATGGCTGACCAACCAGTTAGTAGTGCTGAACTGAAAAAGCTTAGGACGCCAGTGCGTGCAAGGTTCACCAAGGCGTTCAATGAGCTCGAAACAGAGATCAAGAAGAATGAAGTCAAGAAAGCAGATGTAGAGAAAATCCTCCGCCGATTCCAGACCCACCATGAAAAGCTTTCAATATTGAACATGAGGATGGAAGAAGCTCTGCTACGAGAATCAGCGTCTGAAGACATTTTGACTGCTGAGTACGAATCCGTTTGTGAGTACGAAGATAATTTCAGTAACATTATGACTGATTACGAGGCTCTTGCGGAAAAGGATGACGTTAGTACAATCAGCGATACAGCAGCAATGAACTATCAACTACCGAAGCTGGAGTTCAAGAAGTTTGGGGGAGAACCAAGAGAATGGATTACATTCTGGAGTCAGTTCAGCACGATTGACCGGGATCCACAGATGCCTCCAGAAACCAAGTTTCAGTATCTCTTTCAAGCCACCGCCGAGAACTCCGAGGTAAGAGAAGCAGTCGAAAGTTTTCCACCGAGTGCCGCCAACTACCCTAAAGTCATCGAGTATATCAAATCACGTTTTGGAGAGGATGAAATGCTTGTTGAGATTTATGTACGTGACCTGCTTCAGAATGTGAGAGCCGAAGGTAAGATGTCTGTAGTGAAGCTTTACGATAGACTGGAGACACAACTGCGAGCATTAGAAACATTGGGCGTCGCTCGTGACAAGTTTGCGGCTATGCTGTACCCACTCGTCGAATCAGCGCTACCAGAGGACACCCTTAGAGTATGGGAACGAAGTCAAGATACGGTGAGCGGAAGAGGAGTACAGGATAAGTTGACACAACTCATAACGTTTTTGAAGACAGAAGTGAAGGGCGAGAGTCGAGTGAATATGGCCAAAGCAGCGTTCAAGATCGACAACAATCAAGATGCGAAGGATGATCGATCAAACAGGAAATCTCTTTCTAAGAAGAATACTGGAAGTAAAATGCCGACGGCTACTGACCTCGCCAACACCACTCAGAGCGCCAACACCACTCAGATGCGAAACAACTGCATCTTTTGTGGGAATGGTCACCCGAGTCAAGAATGCTACAGTGGACAGCGGATGCATCTACCAGAGAAGAAAGATAAGGCTAAAGGGAAGAATGTTTGTTTTTGGTGCCTGCTTCCTGGCCACGGATTCAAGAAATGCCGGATTAAGCCACGTTGTCCTGTCTACGGAGGGAAGCATTACCCCATTATGTGTCCAACTTTGGAAGCCCAGAAGACTTCTCATCTCCAAAAAGCGGAACTAAAGGTTTCAGGGGAAAGTCCTGCAACAGAGCAAGAGACCGCCAATCAATTCACGTCAACAACTTTAAACAACGCTACCGTGGGAGGAGTCTATCTACAAACTCTGATAGTCAAGATAAGCGGACCAAAGGGGAAGCATAATGTTCGAGTGTTGCTTGACTGTGGATCCCAGCGGTCCTATATTTCAAAGAGAATGGTGGACGCACTGGGCCTAAAGAGAGTGCAGCAAGTTACACTTACCCACAATCTGTTTGGAGGCGGAGAAATTCGTCAAAAGAAGCACAATGTGTACAAAGTAAACGTTTCCAGCCTCAACAACGAATACATGGATGATCTCAAATTCTTGGATCAGGAAGTAATTTGCGGACACATCAGTCAAGTACAGGATCATACTATACTCAATGAGTTAAAAGCTCGAGGGATCAACTTGACTGACATATGCCAAGGTGAAGAGATATCAATCCACATGTTGATTGGTTCAGACTTGCTTAGCAGCATTCTGACAGGCAGAATGCAAATATTGCAAAATGGAGTTGTGGCAACAGAAACCAAGTTGGGGTGGACAGTAATGGGACCAGCAATAGGGAAAGATATGGAAGATTCATGCCTGATCGTGACTTCACACTTCACGTTAACATTTTCGTTTCCAACCGTGTCAAGGAGATCACAACACTTACGAAGAGTGAAGATTGGAACCATGTCGCAGGGGAACACAATCCAGCAGATCTCCCATCCCGTGGTGAATCCCCATCGAAATTCATAAAATCCGGATGGTGGGAGGGACCAAAATGGCTTCAGGAAATGAAAGAAGACTGGCAGTATCAAAAGTACAGTATGATCTGGAAGCCATTGAAGAAGAGAGGAGGAAGACTGTGGTGGTTGGATTTGTAGCCAAAAAGCCCGAGGAGAATCCATGGTATCTGAATCTATACGAGGGAAAACGTGAAGTGACTCTAACACAAATACTGAGAGTAATCGCGTGTATGCTACGTTTCAAGCCCTCTGAATACAAAGGAGATATCATCTCACAAGAGGAGCTAGACAGTGCTGAAAAGTCCCTAGTTAAGATAATACAGAGTGAATCGATCGGTGAGGAAGATCCCAAGATGAAGCAGCTACATGCGTTCCAAGATAAAGAAGGATTATGGAGAGTGAAAACGAGGATAGTGAATCGAAATGACGATGAACTGTTCCGATTGCCAATTTTGATCCCAACGAATCATCCGGTCACAGAGCTAATTGTGAAATCAGTCCACGAGAAAATGTACCTCTGTGGAGCCCAGACGCTGCGATCTGTACTGAGAGAGAAGTTCTGGATTCCAAAAGCTCGACAACTAGTTCGTCATGTAATTCATAAATGTCCTCGCTGTCGACGATTTGAAGCCAAGCGAGTCGACGTACCAGAAGCATCGTTGCCTCAACATCGCGTACGAGATGTTGTGGTTTTTGAGGTGACAGGAATTGACCTCGGAGGACCTTTATATCTGAAAGATGGACAGAAGGTTTGGTTCGTCATCTTCACCTTGCGGTCCACCTCGAACTGGTGACTTCCTTATCGACGGAAGCATTGGTGGGAGCAGTAGAGAGGTTCGTAGCAAGACGAGGTTGCCCTGCAGTCATCTACTCAGATAATGGGACGAATCTAGTTGGACTCCGGAACGAGCTTTATCGAGTTAATTTTGGAGTGAAATGGAAGCTCAATCCTCCGGCAGCACCGTGGTGGGGAGGTTGGATCGAGAGAATTGTTGGACTCACCAAAAATCTGCTTCGAAGATTGCTGGGAAAACGTGTTGTCAACTACGAAGAAATGGTGACGATCCTCGAAAACTGTGAACGAGTTATCAACGCGCGACCACTCACCTACATTGCTGAGGACAATGATGACCTTGTGCCATTAACCCCAGAGATGTTCCTTCGAGAACCAAGAACTGAAGGAGAGATTGATCTAAATGAATTCAGGTGTAACTTTGGGAAGAGCTATGAGAAACGCAAACGACTCCTGAAGGAATTCCGTAAGAGGTTCAGAAGCGAGTACCTAGGATTGTTGGTGCATCACGACAATCGCAAGAAACAACGACAGTTAAAAGTTGGAGATATCGTCCTTGTGGAGGTTGAAAACAGGAAGCAAATAAACTGGCCTATGGGAAAGATTACGAAGGTGTTTCCTGGAACTGACAATGTGCGAAGACTTGTGGAAGTTAAGACTAAGTCTGGATTCATGAAGCGTGCAGTGCAACGATTGTTCCCACTTGAAGTACCATCTGAGGACGTAGAGCAAGGCGACGGGGAGCTTAAGCCAGCGGAGGATGAGATCGTCAGGGAGAAAACATCCGGTGTGGAGTCCGCGTCAGTGCAAGAGAAAACTACTCCAGTAAAAGTAGGGAAAGTTTACACGCGTTCTGGAAGAAAAGTCAAGTTACCGATTAGGTTTAATTGAAGTTTGAGAGAAAATTTAATCATAAAACATTCTGTTAGATTTGAGATAATTCCTTCTTTGTTTTTTAAATAAATATTGACCTTATAGCAAAGTTCAAAAGGTCAAGGTGGGAGAGTGACGCGAAAATAGGTATTTTTGGGTCAACCGAGCCTGGCAACACGGCACCCGCTACCCCCCCCCGCGCATACGCGAGCAGAAAAGGCTTAACCCTGAAATTCCGGTAAACAAACTGTTTCGACGCTAACGTTTGGTTTTGACAGGCCTGAAAAAGAACTATCTCTCATAAATTTTAATAATTGTTTTGAATAATATTTGTATTAATATTAATTTGTGTGATTTTTAAATAAATATTTCTTTCAATAAGTATTAAATTATTCAACACTGTTTTCTAATTTAGGCCTCGCCATTCAACGTTGTGACTCAAATTCTACTGATCTCTGCAACAAAGGTATTGATTTATCAATTTATAATTTTCAAGTCAGTTTCCAGCATTACTGTAAAGCTAGGAGCGTTTAGTTCAGGTTAAGCCATCGGGACCTTGTATTGTCTTTTTTTTTCAAATTTAAGACAAGACAACAAATATAAATAATCGTATTTACAATAATGTATGGAAGATGGTTATATACAAAATTTCATTTATAATTATATTCTACTTTTGTAGAAAATAGTAATAGTAAATAATATTATAATTTTTCGTGTATAGAAGTATTTATATTATTACATAGTGTTCTATAAAATACTCCCTTGCATCTATATTAAGTAAAATTAATCAAGCCTTCAGGGAAAAGTATATTTTCAAAACATTTTTATTATTCTCTAGCTTTAGGGCACGGACGCCCTTCTACAAGAAAAAAACCTGGTATTTTTTGCTAATTATTATACCAGGTTTTTCTCCTGTAGTAGGGCGTCCGTGCCTGAAAGCTAGAGAATAATAAAAAGTTTTGAAAATATACTTTTCCCTGGAGACCTGATTAGTTTTACTTAGTAACATTGTGTAAATTAACGAAATCTCTGTTAGGATTTATCACTGATGAGACATGGCTTCCCTTTTTATAAATTTTAAATCATTGCAGTAGAAGATTGATATAAATATATTTTATATATAGTTACATCAATTTTAATGCGCCCTACATTTATTCAAAATATTCTATGATATTTAATATTTATTTAAAACAGAATATTTAGATTATCATCATTCCTTTTTATAGTTTCATTCCTTTTGTAATATTTATTGTACATATATCTTGATTGTAGCGAGAGAGGACTTAGACGAAGAGTGTGGATCGCGAACTACGAGGAAGACCACGAATAAATAAACACAATAACTTTGAAAGGTAATTTATTTTTTTTTACTTTTACTTATTTACTTTTACTTTTATTTATTTTCTTTGAATATGGAAAGCCGCTCGGAAACGTGTATAACACCAAGAAGGAAGAAACCAAGGTCGACGACCCTGCAAAGCTGCAACTTGGTGCAACAATATACAGTTTAAACCTGTCTATTACGCCCCCCTCTTGGGACTCACCAAAATAAGGTGCTATAGAGAGGGGGTGCTATAGACTGGTTACTTTTAATGTAAATCACATCGTACTATGTATTTAAAATCGGGCGCTATAGACAGGTTTAACTGTATATGGTAAGCATAAAAAATGGCATTTTTATGTCAGCGATAGTTTCCCATAAATATCCAAATAATCATTTTATTTATATCTATATATATTTTTAAAGAATTTTGACCGTAGAACATGCGTTCTTCAGCTGCCCAGCATTCCAACTACAGCGATTCCAGGCGGCTACACTTTTTGGACTGCCCTCATTCAATGACACTGCCCTATTGAATCTACTAAGAAACAAACCGGCCACTTGGTGAACTGGTTTACTAAGGCTACGTAGACTGTTGTATATATATTAATAATTGTTACCACAGAGTGTGTGTAAGCTCACAGGTAAATAGGCGCTAACCGAAAGAAAAAAAAGTTCCTTTGTTTTAATATTAGTTTCCCTTTTATATTTTGTTCTCTCTCTTGTAAATCAAAAAATATAATGTTCAATTAATATTCTTGGAATCAGTTTCATTAAAAATTCTAAGCAAAGTCAACAGTAAGAAATATGAGAGATGTTTATATATGCAAATACTAATTAACATATACACAGTAAAATCAATCAAAACTATATATTACTAGTTAATAATATAAATTTTACTATTAATATTAAATATGATTAGCATTTACCTTTTTGTTTTTCATTTGCAAGAGTCGGTGGACACAAGTGAATAACACCCTCGATTCTCTACAGTCATGAACCGGGATTGAATCCCGTGTTAACATTCTGTTTAAATATATGCATAACCTTCACTTATTATTCATTGTTGCAATTATCATAAACTAGGTCGCTCTTTTTGAGTGGTACCTAATAAAGTGATTTTGGAACAGAAGTTTAATTTAGTGGATAAGTAGGTAACACCCTCGATTCCCGACAGTAATGAACCGGGATTGAATCCCGTGTTAACATTTTGTTTAATATATGAATAACCTTCACATATTATTCATTGTTGTAATTATCATAAACTAGATTTTTTTGAGCGGTACAATTACCACGTGAGAAAGCCCTTGCAGCCTTAGAATAATTTCTAACGCTTTGCCAAATGTTTTAATTTTTGTTCGCTCCTGACGAGGACAAAAGAATAAAAGTTATTTTGGAACAAGAATTTTCATTTGCAGAGAGATTCCGTGGTAAATCTTATGTATACGAAATTTCTTTTATTACAATATTGTATTTTGAATTATGTATATTGAATTTTGTCGAAACGTCGAGACAATAAAAGATTTACTGGCCGAAGTAGCTTTTATTTGAAGAAGCTTGTTTGTTTTAAGTTAAGGAGAGACTTAGCTCAGTAGGTTGAAGTCAATATTTCCTTAAAACGACATTAATTCCCTTCTAGTCACAAACTTTGATCTTCCTTTCAGAAAAAAACAGTTTTTCAAAATTTCAATAATTGTATTAGAAGACCATTCCAAACACAGTGAGTTTCCAGATGTATTCTCCAAACAATTTTCTTTATAAAAACTCAGAGATAGCTTTCAGAAAAAAAAAACATCTTCATCTTCAGGCTAAGATTGAAACAAGGTATATAACGAGATACCTTCTTTAATTTCTAAATTGATTTCCTCAAATACACTACTTTACAATTGATTAAATTTAACTAAATTTGAATACCAACCCTTTATACATATTTCAATTGTAAAACGACGTTTAACAAGTTTTACCGCAAATGTTTCTTTTTATACAGAACGAAAAATCGTAATTTGAATTATTTTAAGGAGAAATAACGACTATTCTTATCCTTAGTGATGAAGTATGAAAGGATGAATTGTGAAGAGTAAGGATGAACGGAAAAATAAAAGTGTCCAGGGATGGGAATCGAACCCACAGTGTTCCGCTTACCGAGCAGACGCCATGTCCACTAGGCTACCCTGGACATATTTCAATTGTGTTGATATTTTTTTCTCTTTTCATCTATCTAACTTGCATACTAATTATTGTATACATTCCAAATATCTTACTTCTTTTCTTTCAATGTTTAGTTTACCTTTATAGTGGAAGTTTCCCTAGGGGGCATATCGCTCTAAGTTTAAATAAAATAACGAAATAAAAATCGATATTAAAACTAAGTAAAATGATTTTTCACTGAAATATGAATGCCGGCCAGGCAATTGTTCTATGTTGTTGTCAGGCTATGCAAATACGTGCCTGATATACGTATTTGCATATGAGACATGTAAATGAAGAAACAAATGTAAACAAGAAACCTGGCTTCCACAGAAGGAACCAGAGAGAGACGGGAAGTAAGTAAAAACCTAAGTAAATTATTGGAAAAGATAGCATCTTTGTGTGTGATGATTCGATGTGGTTACCAGGCTATACAAATAAGTATGTGCGATACGTATTTGCATATCAGACATATGTAAATATGGCTTTCAGACGGCTAAAATACCCACAGAAGGAACAAGAGAGAGAGACAAGAAGTAAGTAAAAACTAGGTAAATTAATAGAAGAGATTGCATATCTGTGTGTGATGATTTACTATGTTTACAAGGAACATTGTATTGTTCTATGTTGTTATCAGGCTATGCAAATAAATGTGTGCAATACCTATTTGTATGTGAGACATATGCAAATGTAGACATGGCTTTCAGAGAGTTCGATCACCCACAGAAGGAACCAGAGAAAGACAAAAAGTGAGTAAAAAACTAAGTAAATAATTGGAAGAGATAGCATCTCTGTATGTGATTCATTGTGGTTACCAGGCTATGCAAATAAGTTCGTGCAATACGTATTTACATATGAGTAATATGCAAATGTAGACATGAAACCTGGCTTTCATACAAATCAAACACATACAAAAGGAATCAGAGAGAGACAAAGTAAGTAGAATTATTGGAAGAGATAGCATCTTTGTGTATGATAATTCACTGTGGTTACTAGGCTATGCAAATAAGTGCATGCAATACATATTTACATATGAGACATATGCAAATGTAGACATGAAACCTGGCTTTCACACAACTCAAACACCCATAGAAGGAACCAGAGAGACAAGAAATAAGTAAAAAAAAACTATTTATTAATAAAGGAAGGGGGTGGAGTTAAAAAGTTAAAACTCTTGTACAAAAGGAACGTAATTAAATTGGCGATGACAGTATGGTACATCTTTGTGGGGAGGAGGAAGTCCTGGACACACAGAACTGTCAACATCAGGAATACAGACATACATGTCTATGTGAAGATGTGTCTAACTTCGTCTTTCATCTGTGCTTGGGACTGGCAAAGACGAATACAGACTCATACTGTATTCCTGGAGCCCTCACAGGGTACTATCAGCATGGCCAGCTTAGTCTAGGTTTTTTAGTGAGCTTGTTACTGCTCCCCCTCCTCCTTTTCATCTGTGCTTGGGACTGGCAAAGGAGGAGGGGGAGCAGTAACAAGCTCACTAAAAAAACCTGGACTCAGCTGGCCATGCTGATAGTACCCTGTAAGGGCTCCAGGGATACAGGATGAGTCTGTACTCCATGTTAGGAGCCGTTACACATGGCATCTGTTCCTCATGTCAGAGATGTCCATTTCATTTGGAGCTAAGTCGACCTGCTACTGAGTAGTGCTTCCAGTCTTATTGACAAAGGTAGATGCATTCTACTTCACCCAGTTAAAGAAAAGAAGTAAGAGACCATAGCTATTGAGTAACATTTAAACTCATGGACAAAACTTAAGGAAGTGGAAAATCTTTGATGACGACGGAGTCATATATATACAACGTGTATATTAAAATAAAAATAGGCATATCCTGACCGCTCAAATGAGATTTTTCGATGATAGAGCGCCATCTAGTGGAACAGAAATCAACTAAACATTGATTTAACCTGTTTAATATATATATATATTAAAAATAAAGTGAGCATCTCCGACCACGAGCACATGTGCTTTTTAGATGGCAGAGCGCCATCTAGTTGCTCTAGTTTAAATGTTGCTCAATAGCTATGGTCTCTTCTTTCTTTTCTTCAGCTGGGTGAAGTAGAATGCATCTACCTTTGTCATTAAGACTGGGAACAATACTCAGTGGAAGGCCGACTTAGCTCCAATATGAAATGGCCTCCTCTGACATGAAGAACAGACTCCATGTAGAGGCACTAGATGGCGCTCTGCCATCTAAAAAGCACATGTGCTCGTGGTCAGGAGATGCCTTCTTTACTTTTAATATCAACACCTGACCCACTTACTTTTATTTTTTTAAATTGATTTTTCTTATATATATATACATATCGAAATATTGGAAATTGTAATAAACAGTTTATTAAAAACAAGCGTTATTCTCATTTAAAAAATATATAAAGGTTTTATAATAATTAAAGAAAGTTTTTAAGAGTAATTTGATATTGAATTAAACGTATAATCTCAGTATAGCAAGCTATTACTAAACAATGATAGAGTAATATATAGAGTACTAGACTCTCCTTCCTCTTTCTTCTCTTATACCAATTTTCTTTCATATATTATAAACTGTTTTAATTCATCGAAATCTGAAATCCTATAATAATGAAAAGTGAAATAAATTGAACTAGGATTGTAGAATGACATTTGAAAATTATTCCGCAAATGTTTCTTTGAACGAAAAATCTAAATTTATTTTAAGAAGAAATAACGATTATTTCTAACCTTAGAGATGTAGTATGAAAGGATGAATTGTAAAGAGTAATGATAAACGGAAAAACGGGGCTCTGACACATTTGTAAGTGTAAAAGTCGAACTGCTTTTCACATGGGTAGACATGTGTTGCACTTACAGTAAAAGAAGTCGCCTACTTCTACCCACCATGATTATTATGGCTTGTACCACGTGTACTAGGGATAAGCAAATATAAAAAAGCAATTGTGCAAATTATGTTTCATTTTCAGTTCACAAATGGCAGAAAAGAATTGGGTTCTTTGTTTTAAACAAAGAAATGACATTCAATAACCCCATCTTCAAAAGACAAAGGATTCTCTCTATGTGGAGTGTTTACTCTCAGCTAAATTGGACCTATGAACCTCTATGATGTCCTACCATTAGTGTCATTACATTAGATGCTCTGGGTTTCTTCACTCGGGCTTCCTGGTGCGTGGGTCAAGTAACTAAACGAGGCTCTGGCGTATCTATAAGTGCAAAGTCGAACTGCTTTTCACATGTGTAGATATGTGATGCACTTTACAGTAAAAGCAGTCGCTTACTTTACCCACCATGATTATTATGGCTTGTACCACGTGTACTAGGGATTAAAAAAAAAGATAAAAGGTTTGGAGCTCTTACCATCTAAAATACTTGAATGCGGTGGTTCTCCCTGTCGCAGACGAGAATATTGCCCGCAGGAGTGACGGCGATACCTTCAAGACCTTTAAACTCGCCGTCACCTGGTCCCCAGGACCCGAAAGCCTTGAGGAAAGTGCCATCTGGATGGAATATCTGGATCCGGTTGTTGCCGCTGTCGCCGACGAAGATGAAGCCCTGGTCATCCACAGCAACACCCCTCGGGAACTTAAACTGCCCTTCTTCCGAGCCCTCGCTACCGAAGGTAGAAAGTAGACGGCCGTTCACGTCGAAGAGTTGAACGCGGTGGTTATTGGAGTCG
>CP092863.1:81836611-81902751 GCA_030710605.1 Cordylochernes scorpioides | reverse complement strand
GATCCCGGGTCGTAGCGGTCGAAAACCAACGGTTTAGACCATCCTTCCACCGACCCTCCGAACCTTTTGAAGGATGTACTTGTCCGAAAATTAATCATAAAGTCACTTTGGAAACACCCTGGAATAAATAAAAATCAAAGATTAGTTGATATTTCAATTGATAGATGGCACATGCCATCATCAACTTTAAGTTGCATAATCAGAAGATGTCTTTTTTTTTAATTTATCCACCTGATCCCAATACAATTCTACTTGTCTACTTGTTTCCATAGAGGTAAAATTAGTCATAAAACTACTTTGGAAACAATCCTACCAACTGTGTGTTAACAGTAGCCATTCATATCTTAATGCCATTATAAACATCAAGAATATACCTAAGGTTAGAAATAATCGTTATTTCTCCTTAAAATAAATTACGATTTTTCTTTTAAAAGAAACATTTCCGATAATATTTATCTAACATCGTTCTACAATCAAAAACCGCATTATATTGTATCATAAATTAACTTTATATAATATTTACAAACGGAAAAATATGTCCAGGGTAGCCTAGTGGACATGGCATCTGCCCTGTAAGCGAAACCTGTAGGTTCGATTCCCATCCCTGGACAATTTTATTTTTCCGTTCATCATTACTTCTCACAATTCATTCTTTCATACTTCATCCCTAAGGTTAGAAAATAATCGTTATTTCTCCTTGAAATAAATTTCGATTTTTCGCTTAAAAAGAAAGATATGCGGTATAATTTGTCTAACATCGTTCAACATTCTTCAACAATTACATTAAGACTGGGAGCACTACTCAGTGGCAGGCCGACTTAGCTCCAAAATAAATGACCGCCTCTGACATGATGAACAGACACCATGTGCAGCCGCTCCTAACATGGAGTACAAACGCTGCTCATCCTGTATCCCTGGAGTCCTTACAGGGTACTATCAGCATGGCCATCTGAACCCAGGTTTGTTAGTGAGCTTGTTACTGCTCCCCCTCCTCCTTTTTTATCCGGGCTTGGGACCGGCAAGGGCGGAGTTAGGATATGAATGACTGCTGTTAACATGCATAGTTTTGATCGAAATGATTGCAAAAAGTTTCTTTATTTTTCAAGTTACTGCACCATCTAGCTAGCTGAAGGGATTTGTGAAAAGTTAATTATCTTGTATCTCTCTAGATTTTCAAGAGACAACTCAATATTAAGTTAGATTATGAAATAATTGAAAAGGACCTAAAACAATATATCAATCGAAATAATTGCAAAAAGTTTATTTTTCAAGTTACAACACCATCTAGCAAGCTGAAGAGATTTGCGAAAGATAATTCTCTTGTGCCTCTCTAGATCTTTAAGAGACAACTCCATCTTAAGTTATAATTGTGAAATAATTGCAAAGGACCTAAAACGATATATCAATCGAAATAATTGTAAAAAGTTTCTTTTTTCTTTATAATAAAGAATTTTTTTGTAATTATTTCGAATGATATATCGTTTTAGGTCCTTTTCAATTATTTCAGGATCTAACTTAAGATGGAGTTGTCTCTTAAAGATCTAGAGAAGTACAAGAGAATTATCTTTCGCAAATCCCTTCAGCTTTCTAGATGGTGTTGAAACTTGAATAACAAAGGAACTTTTTGCAATTATTTCGATTGATATATCGTTTTAGGTCATTTGCAATTATTTCATAATCTAATTTAAGATTGAGTTGTCTCTTAAAGATCTAGAGAGGTACAAGAGAATTATCTTTCGCAAATCCCTTCAGCTTGCTAGATGGTGTTGTAACTAGAAAAATGAAGGAACTTTTTGCAATTATTTCTATTGATTTATCGTTTTAGGTCCTTTGCAATTACACCTATCCCCCGATTTACACGGTAGATACGTTCCTGATAAAAACGTGTAAATCGAAAATTAAAAATTTATAAAAAAAAGAAATACAGACACAGTGTGCGTGTGCAGCAAATCAGCACATAAGCTCGGGATTCCTCGTGAGATGTGTACACAGCGCATGTGTTCAATCACAGTAGCATTTAGTATAGTGCTATAAAAACAAAAAAAAACTTATTTGGAAAACCGTGTAAAAGCGAAAACGTGTAAAAAAGTACCGTGTAAATCGGGGGATAGGTTTATTTCACATTCTAACTTAAGATTTTCTCTTGAAGATCTAGAAGAAGAGTAGAATTGGTTCCAAAGTGGCTTTTATGACTTATTTTCCCTCTATGGAAAGTAGAAGGCAAGTAGAATTGTATTGGAATCAGGTTTATAAATTAAGAAGAAGGTATCTCCTGATTGTGAAACTTAAAGTTGCTGATGGTATGTACTATTTGTCGAATGAATAATCAACTAATCTTTGATCTTTATTTATTCCAAAGTATCTGGCTATATATATATATATATTTATATATTATATCTTATGGGATAATTCAAATTAATGATAAGTTTATATTTATTCCAAAATATGATGCAGGCCATTAGAAACTTCCTATTTCGGACATGCTTGGGAGAGAGACTTGGACTCATATCTATAAATATTAAAAATGGCATATCCTGACCAGGAGCACATGTGCTTTACATAAGGGAGAGCGCCATCTGATGGAAAAGAAATCAACTAAAAAATGATTTAGTCTGTTCCCTGATATTTAGCCAACCCAGGCTTTTATCTTTTATTTTTTCTTTCGTTTTTTAATATCTATAAATATAGTCGAGAAACCCATTTCTTCAGTGCTGCGTATATAAGCAGAATGATCCAATACAGTATTAGAGCTCTGAGAAGCGGTCTGGTAGATCAGGAAATGCTTTTTTCTTCATTTTACCTTTTTGGCTTAATTGTTGCTAATTGGTCGTTTAAATTCTATTGTCTGAATCCCGATATACATTCTCTATAATGTATAACTTCCTTAGGTTTTGTCTGAGTGTATATGTCACTTACTTTGTCGTTATCTGGGATACCTAGGAAATGAGGTAGCTAACCCAGCATCCACTAGAGGTGGTACGACTGGAGACTTGCTTGTCTGGCATCAACCACAGCTTAGTCATCTGGCAGCTACCTAGATTCCTCACATTGTAAACGGAGCATTTCAAAAATTGGCTTTCGTCCATGTTCTCTCAGTTGTGTCGGCCTTGGCATTCTTAGGGGACAGCCCACGGACATGCTTGGAGAGATACTTGGATTCATATCTATAAATATAGTCTTGAAACCCATTTCTGAGATTCCATCCTTCAGTTGTTGTTGTCGTGTCCAATGAAGAGTCTCAGATGTCTCCATACATCTCTATCAGAGCAGCAGCAATGTCCTCTATCTTGGGTCTGTAAAGCTGCTGCTCTGAGTCCATGTCAATTTTCTGTTGTCGTGTCCAATGAAGAGCCTCAGATGTCTCCATACATCTCTATCACATCAGTTACAATGTCCACTATTTAACTTTTAAAACGTGGCTAAAGTATGAATGTCCACTATCTTGGGTGTGTAAAGCTGCTGTTCTGGGTCTATGTCGATTTTCTGTTGTTGTTGTCGTGTCCAATGAAGAGCCTCAGATGTCTCCATACATCTCTATCACAGCAGCAGCAATGTCCACTGTCTTGGGTGTGTAAAGCTGCTGCTCTGGATCCATATCAATTTTCTATTGTTGTCATGTCCAATGAAGAGCCTGAGATATCTCCATGCATCTCTATCACAGCAGTCGCAATGCCCACTATCTTGGGTGTGTAAAGCTGCTGCTCTGGGTCCATTTCAATTTTCTGCAAGGCTGCGGCCATTGCTGGGCATGAAAATATGTGGGTAGGTGTTAGTTCCACACCAGGACAGTTGTTGCATGTTCTATAGGTTCTTGTGCCATCTGGATGCATTGTCATTCCTTTATAATGTTTCGTTCTGAATCTTGTTATAGTTTTGTAATTCTTCTCTCGGAGTTTATTTCACATATTTGATCTTATTATATTTTCTTATTTTTTGTTTAATTCCAATGAAGAGCAAACACACTTCAGTGCTGCGTATATAATCAGAATCGTCCAATACAATATTAGAGCTCTAAGAAGCGGTCTGGTAGATTAAATTGGCGACACCGTTGGGAGGGTTCACCATGATGTGTCAAGACCTCCCAATATTTTCACCACAGTAAGGACAGTAGAAGTTTGTAATATGTACAAAAGAAACATTCGTTCTTAAATCCTTTCATTATATATATAAAAATGGCACGTCATTGCTTTGTATTAAAAGATATTGTGAAAGACAAAAGGTTTTTATGGCTTCAAATTATTTATAAAAAAAAACGAAAAAGCTGAATTTTAGAAGAATATCCTTGATCTACATCAGGATAAGATGGTAATGAATCCCACCTATAACTCACCTTTTTACGATTTAAAGAAATGAACGAATTTGACCAAAATCTAGAAAGTTTATATCTTTATTTATATATATATATATAAGTGTATAATGGGACACGTCAAATTGAGTCAAAACGTCAAATACTCTCTGTAGCTAGCTCAGTGTCTGCAGCGGCACATGTACTCTCTGTAACTATCCCAGTGTCTGCAGTGGTACATGTACTCTCTGTAACTATCCCAGTGTCTGCAGCGGTACATGTACTCTCTGTAGCTAGCCCAGTGTCTGCAGCGGTACATGTACTCTCTGTAGCTAGCTCAGTGTCTGCAGCGGCACATGTACTCTCTGTAACTATCCCAGTGTCTGCAGTGGTACATGTACTCTCTGTAACTATCCCAGTGTCTGCAGGGGTACATGTACTCTCTGTAGCTACCCCAGTGTCTGCAGTGGTACATGTACTCTCTGTAACTATCCCAGTGTCTGCAGCGGTACATGTACTCTCTGTAGCTATTCCAGTGTCTGCAGTGGTACATGTACTCTCTGTAACTATCCCAGTGTCTGCAGGGGTACATGTACTCTCTGTAGCTACCCCAGTGTCTGCAGTGGTACATGTACTCTCTGTAGCTAGCCCAGTGTCTGCAGCGGTACATATACTCTCTGTAACTAGCCCAGTGTCTGCAGCGGTACATGTACTCTCTGTAGCTAGCCCAGTGTCTGCAGCGGTACATGTACTCTCTGTAGCTATCCCAGTGTCTGCAGCGGTACATGTACTCTCTGTATCTAGCCCAGTGTCTGCAGCGGTACATGTACTCTCTGTAGCTAGCCCAGTGTCTGCAGTGGTAAATGTACTCTCTGTAGCAATCCCAGTGTCTGCAGGGGTACATGTACTCTCTGTAGCTACCCCAGTGTCTGCAGCGGTACATGTACTCTATGTAGCTAGAATATCTAGCTCAGTATTTCCAGTTGTGCGCCCATGTCTCAGGCGAGTGCGGCAGGTTTTCACTGGAGGCGGCAAATTCCTCCACGAGTTCGGGACCTACGGAACGGGGCCGGGAGAGTTCGACAGCCTAGCCGCGGTGGCGGTCAGCAAGCTCGGCCACTTCATCGTGTCGGACCGCTACAACCATCGTATCCAGGTCTTCGACGCATCCGGCCGGTTCCAACGGGCCTTCGGATCGGAGGGCCGCGCCGACGGCAAATTCAACTACCCCTGGGGCCTAGCGACCGACAGTCTCGGCTTCATCTACGTCTGTGACAAGGAGAACCACAGGATCCAGGTGGGTAGTAACTCCTATCATCTACTTACAATAAATTAACTCTCTTTTAATAAAAATATCACCATGTTGCAAACATTTGTCTGCTGGAATTGATTTCTTTATTTTCTCACGCATAAACCATTAGCTCTATGCGAAATCTACATGCCATATCCTTTGGTAAGATTATGAAAACCGTTTGCTCGAATTCTAATTAAAATACCAGATTAAATGAATATCAACAACTACACTCACGTAAAAAAAATTAAGGAATCTAAAAGTCTTTGATTTTGACAACCATCTATTGTTTTGAAGGAGACAGAGGCAATTTTGTTCACACTCGGTTATCTCGTGAGTCTTCAATAAAGGTCACTGTAATATCTTTCAGAGTTATTGTCTGAATCCCGATATACATGTTAAAAGGTGTAACTTCCTTAAGTTTTGTCCATGAGTGTGTGTTATTTCGTGTGTCTTCAATAAAGGCCACTGTAATATCTTTCAGAGTTATTGTCTGAATCCCGAGTTTCTTTTATTGATAAATAGGTGCAAGCTTTCGGGTAAAAACCCTTCAACAGGCGAGCGCGACTTATAAGAATTATGGTACAACTGAGGTCGCGCTCGCCTGTTGAAGGGTTTTTGCCCGAAAGCTTGCACCTATTTATCAATAAAAGAAACTCGTCTTCCTTCACCATGTTTTTCTTATAATAAATACTTTATCACAATATTTAATAAGATAAAAATATCATCTTTGGAGCCTACGTTTTATAGTGATTGTTTGAAGTTTATATGTTAATTTTGTAATTATTCTTATTTTTTGATTCATAGAAGCATTTTTCTGGTAGACATATTCAATTTTTTACCATCATCATTTTTTTTTTATTATTGTTTTTTTTCTTAGTTAGTTATAAATCATTTGCAATTGTAGTTTCTTTTTTGTTTTGTTGTGTTCCTTTTTAAGCAATAAAATATATAATGAGTAAGATGTAATATTCAATTCAAGCATATGGAACCAACATCGATTCATTTTTAAAATAAAGTAAAATCATTAGCTTATACAACTTTCACTTTTTCATACAGTGATTGATGTCCTTCCATCTCTAGAATTCTGAGACAGAAAAGAAATTTGGCTATGTCAGATGATCCTAACTGAAACAAATGGGTCCAGGTGTTTCAAGCCGACGGGACGTTTGTAAGCAAGTTTGGACAGGCCGGTACACGGCCAGGATGCTTCGAGAATCCGCACTACGTGGCCGTGAGCAGCACGAATCGTGTAGTGGTGAGCGACTCCAATAACCACCGCGTTCAACTCTTCGACGTGAACGGCCGTCTACTTTCTACCTTCGGTAGCGAGGGCTCGGAAGAAGGACAGTTCAAGTTCCCGAGGGGTGTTGCTGTGGATGACCAGGGCTTCATCTTCGTCGGCGACAGCGGCAACAACCGGATCCAGATATTCCATCCAGATGGCACTTTCCTCAAGGCTTTCGGGTCCTGGGGACCAGGTGACGGCGAGTTTAAAGGTCTTGAAGGCATCGCTGTCACTCCTGCGGGCAATATTCTCGTCTGCGACAGGGAGAACCACCGCATTCAAGTATTTTAGATGGTAAGAGCCCCAAACCTTTTATCTTTTTTTTTTTTATCCCTAGTACGCGTGGTTCATGTCATAATAATCATGGTGGGTAAAAGTAGGCGACTGCTTTTACTGTAAAGTGCATCACATATCTACACATGTGAAAAGCAGTTCGACATTGCACTTATAGATGTGCCAGAGCCTCGTTTAGTTACTTGACCCACGCACCAGGAAGCCCGAGTGAAGAAACCCAGAGCATCTAATGTAATGGCGCTAATGGTAGGACATCATAGAGGTTCATAGGTCCAATTTAGCTGAGAGTAAACACTCCACATAGAGAGAATCCTTTGTCTTTTGAAGATGGGGTTATTGAATGTCATTTCTTTGTTTAAAACAAAGAACCCAATTCTTTTCTGCCATTTGTGAACTGAAAATGAAACATAATTTGTACAATTGCTTTTTTTTATTTGCTTATCCCTAGTACACGTGGTACAAGCCATAATAATCATGGTGGGTAGAAGTAGGCGACTTCTTTTACTGTAAGTGCAACACATGTCTACCCATGTTAAAAGCAGTTCGACTTTTACACTTACAAATGTGTCAGAGCCCCGTTTTTCCGTTTATCATTACTCTTTACAATTCATCTTTTCATACTACATCCCTAAGGTTAGAAATAATCGTTATTTCTTCTTAAAATAAATTTAGATTTTTCGTTCAAAAGAAACATTTGCGGAATAATTTTCAAATGTCATTCTACAATCCTAGTTCAATTTATTTCACTTTTCATTATTATAGGATTTCAGATTTCGATGAATTAAAAAAGAGTTTATAATATATGAAAGAAAATTGGTATAAGAGAAGAGAGAGGAAGGAGAGTCTAGTACTCTATATATTACTCTATCATTGTTTAGTAATAGCTTGCTATACTGAGATTATACGTTTAATTCAATATCAAATTACTCTCAAAAACTTTCTTTAATTATTATAAAACCTTTAAATATTTTTTTCATGAGAATAACGCTTGTTTTTAATAAAATGTTTATTACAATTTCCAATATTTCGATATGTATGTATGTATATATATAAGAAAAATCAATAGAAAAAAATAAAAGTGGGTCAGGTGTTGATATTAAAAGTAAAGAAGGCATCTCCTGACCACGAGCACATGTGCTTTTTAGATGGCAGAGCGCCATCTAGTGCCTCTACATGGAGTCTGTTCTTCATGTCAGAGGAGACCATTTCATATTGGAGCTAAGTCGGCCTTCCACTGAGTATTGTTCCCAGTCTTAATGACAAAGGTAGATGCATTCTACTTCACCCAGCTGAAGAAAAGAAAGAAGAGACCATGGCTATTGAGCAACATTTAAACTAGAGCCACTAGATGGCGCTCTGCCATCTAAAAAGCACATGTGCTCGTGGTCGGAGATGCTCACTTTATTTTTAATATATATATATATATATTAAACAGGTTAAATCAATGTTTAGTTGATTTCTGTTCCACTAGATGGCGCTCTATCATCGAAAAATCTCATTTGAGTGGTCAGGATATGCCTATTTTTATTTTAATATACACGTTGTATATATATATGACTCCGGCGTCATCAAAGATTTTCCACTTTCTTAAGTTTTGTCCATGAGTTTAAATGTTACTCAATAGCTATGGTCTCTTACTTCTTTTCTTCAACTGGCTGAAGTAGAATGCATCTACCTTTGTCAATAAGACTGGAAGCACTACTCAGTAGCAGGTCGACTTAGCTCCAAATGAAATGGACATCTCTGACATGAGGAACAGATGCCATGTGTAACGGCTCCTAACATGGAGTACAGACTCATCCTGTATCCCTGGAGCCCTTACAGGGTACTATCAGCATGGCCAGCTGAGTCCAGGTTTTTTTAGTGAGCTTGTTACTGCTCCCCCTCCTCCTTTGCCAGTCCCAAGCACAGATGAAAAGGAGGAGGGGGAGCAGTAACAAGCTCACTAAAAAACCTAGACTCAGCTGGCCATGCTGATAGTACCCTGTGAGGGCTCCAGGAATACAGTATAAGTCTGTATTCGTCTTTGCCAGTCCCAAGCACAGATGAAAGACGAAGTTAGACACATCTTCACATAGACATGTATGTCTGTATTCCTGATGTTGACAGTTCTGTGTGTCCAGGACTTCCTCCTCCCCACAAAGATGTACCATACTGTCATCGCCAATTTAATTACGTTCCTTTTGTACAAGAGTTTTAACTTTTTAACTCCACCCCCTTCCTTTATTAATAAATAGTTTTTTTACTTATTTCTTGTCTCTCTGGTTCCTTCTATGGGTGTTTGAGTTGTGTGAAAGCCAGGTTTCATGTCTACATTTGCATATGTCTCATATGTAAATATGTATTGCATGCACTTATTTGCATAGCCTAGTAACCACAGTGAATTATCATACACAAAGATCTCTTCCAATAATTTTACATACTTTGTCTCTCTCTGGTTCCTTCTGTATGTGTTTAATTTGTGTGAAAGCCAGATTTCACGTATACATTTACATATGTCCCATATGTAAATACGTATTGCATGCATTTATTTGCATAGCCTTGGTAACCACAGTGAATCATAATACACAAAGATGCTATCTCTTCCAATAATTCTACTTACTTTGTCTCTCTCTGATTCCTTTTGTATGTGTTTGATTTGTATGAAAGCCAGGTTTCATTTCTACATTTGCATATTACTCATATGTAAATACGTATTGCACGAACTTATTTGTATAGCCTGGTAACCACAATGAATCACATACAGAGATGCTATCTCTTCCAATAATTTACTTAGTTTTTTACTCACTTTTTGTCTTTCTCTGGTTCCTTCTGTGGGTGATCGAACTCTCTGAAAGCCATGTCTACATTTGCATATGTCTCACATACAAATAGGTATTGCACACATTTATTTGCATAGCCTGATAACAACATAGAACAATACAATGTTTCTTGTAAACATAGTAAATCATCACACACAGATATGCAATCTCTTCTATTAATTTACCTAGTTATTACTTACTTCTTGTCTCTCTCTCTTGTTCCTTCTGTGGGTATTTTAGCCGTCTGAAATCCATATTTACATATGTCTGATATGCAAATACGTATCGCTCATACTTATTTGTATAGCCTGGTAACCACATCGAATCATCACACACAAAGATGCTATCTTTTCCAATAATTTACTTAGGTTTTTACTTACTTCCAGTCTCTCTCTGGTTCCTTCTGTGGAAGCCAGGTTTCTTGTTTACATTTGTTTCTTCATTTACATGTCTCATATGCAAATACGTATATCACGCACGTATTTGCATAGCCTGACAACAACATAGAACAATACGATGTTCCTTGTAACCACAGTAAATCATCACACACAGAGAGATACTATCTCTTCCAATATATATAATTTACTTTATTAGACTTCGGTGATCTTTAAGAAAGGGACTTCTTTCTTAAGGCTAAAAATCGTAACAAAATCAGATAGAATCAGGATATTCAAGTAAAAACTAAACAAAATAAAAGCTAAGTAAACGTATACAGTAAAAGTAACGTTTTAATTTCGATCTTATTTCATTTTACTTATTCTGAAGTTAGAGATTGCCTGGCCGGCATTCATATTTCAGTGAAAAATCATTTTACTTAGTTTTAATATCGATTTTTATCTATTTTATTTCGTTATTTTATTTAAACTTAGAGGGATATGCCCCCTAGGGAACTTCCACTATAAAGGTAAACTAAACATTGAAAGAAAAGAAGTAAGATATTTGGAATATATACAATAATTATCATGCAAGTTAGATAGATGAAAAGAGAAAAAAATATCAACACAATTGAAATATGTCCAGGGTAGCCTAGTGGACAGTGCATCTGCCCGGTAAGCGGAACACTGTGGGTTCGATTTCCATCCCTGGACACTTTTATTTTTCCGTTCATCCTTACTCTTCACAATTCATCCTTTCATACTTCATCACTAAGGATAATCACTAAGGATAGGAATAGTCGTTATTTCTCCTTAAAATAATTCAAATTACGATTTTTCGTTCTGTATAAAAAGAAACATTTATGGCAAAACTTGTTAAACATCGTTCTATAATTGAAATATGTATAAAGGGGTTGGTATTCAAATTTAGTTAAATTCAATCAATTGTAAAGTAGTGTATTCGAGGAAACCAATTTAGAAATTAAAGAGGTATTTCGCTATATACCTTGTTTCAATCTTAGCCTGAAGATGAAGATGTTTTTTTTTTCTGAAAGCTATCTCTGAGTTTTTATAAAGAAAATTGTTTGGAGAATACATCTGGAAACTCACTGTGTTTGGAATGGTCTTCTAATACAATTATTGCAATTTTGAAGAACTGTTTCTTCTGAAAGGAAGATCAAAGCTTGTGACTAGAAGGGAATTAATGTCGTTTTAAGGAAATATTGACTTCAACCTACTGAGCTAAGTCTCTCCTTAACTTAAGATAAACAAGCTTCTTCAAATAAAAGATACTTCGGCCAGTAAATCTTTTTATTGTCTCGACGTTTCGACAAAATTCTTTTGTCCTCGTCAGGAGCGAACAAAAATTAAAACATTTGGCAAAGCGTTAAAAATTATTCTAAGGCTGCAAGGGCTTTCTCACGTGGTAATTCAAGCTGTTGTTATTTTGTTGTGTTGTTGTTTATTCCTAGACAAGCAAGCTAATAGATTAATCTGGGTAAATTGTGATAAAAGATATTTCGTATACATAAGATTTACCACGGAATCTCTCTGCAAATGAAAATTCTTGTTCCAAAATAACTTTTATTAGGTACCGCTCAAAAAAATCAATCTAGTTTATGATATTTGCAACAATGAATAATATGTGAAGGTTATTCACATATTAAACAGAATGTTAACGCGGGATTCAATCCCGGTTCATGACTGTAGAGAATCGAGGGTGTTATTCACTTGTGTCCACCGACTCTTGCAAATGAAAAACAAAAAGGTAAATGCTAATCATATTTAATATTAATAGTAAAATTTATATTATTAACTAGTAATATATAGTTTTGATTGATTTTACTGTATATATGTTAATTAGTATTTGCATATATAAACATCTCTCATATTTCTTACTGTTGACTTTGCTTAGAATTTTTAATGAAACTGATTCCAAGAATATTAATTAAAAATTATATTTTTTGATTTACAAGAGAGAGAACAAAATATAAAAGGGAAACTAATATTAAAACAAAGGAACTTTTTTTCTTTCGGTTAGCGCCTATTTACCTGTGAGCTTACACACACTCTGTGGTAACAATTATTAATATATATACAACAGTCTACGTAGCCTTAGTAAACCAGTTCACCAAGTGGCCGGTTTGTTTCTTAGTAGATTCAATAGGGCAGTGTCATTGAATGAGGGCAGTCCAAAAAGTGTAGCCGCCTGGAATCGCTGTAGTTGGAATGCTGGGCAGCTGAAGAACGCATGTTCTACGGTCAAAATTCTTTAAATAAATTATATATATATAAATAAAATGATTATTTGGATATTTATGGGAAACTATCGCTGACATAAAAATGCCATTTTTTATGCTTACCATATACAGTTAAACCTGTCTATAGCGGCCTCTCTAAATAACGCCTCCCTCTCTATAGCGCCCGATTTTAAATACATAGTACGATGTGATTTACATTAAAAGTAACCAGTCTATAGCACCCCCTCTCTATAGCACCTTATTTTGGTGAGTCCCAAGAGGGGGGCGCTATAGACAGGTTTAAACTGTATATTGTTGCACCAAGTTGCAGCTTTGCAGGGTCGTCGACCTTGGTTTCTTCCTTCTTGGTGTTATACACGTTTCCGAGCGGCTTTCCATATTCAAAGCAAATAAATAAAAGTAAAAGTAAATAAGTAAAAGTAAAAAAAAATAAATTACCTTTCAACGTTATTGTGTTTATTTATTCGTGGTCTTCCTCGTAGTTCGCGATCCACACTCTTCGTCTAAGTCCTCTCTCGCTCCAATAACACAGGTCTACAAAACTCAAAGAAGTTGTACCTTATAGCATATATATATCGGGATTCAGAAAAAAACTCTGAGAGATATTTGATGCACAGTGATAAATATCCCTGTGCATCAAATATCTCTCAGAGTTTTTTTTCTGAATCCCGATATATATATGCTATAAGGTACAACTTCTTTGAGTTTTGTAGACCTGTGTAACCAATCAAGATATATGTACAATAAATATTACAAAAGGAATGAAACTATAAAAAGGAATGATGATAATCTAAATATTCTGTTTTAAATAAATATTAAATATCATAGAATATTTTGAATAAATGTAGGGCGCATTAAAATTGATGTAACAATATATAAAATATATTTATATCAATCTTCTACTGCAATGATTTAAAATTTATAAAAAGGGAAGCCATGTCTCATCAGTGATAAATCCTAACAGAGATTTCGTTAATTTACACAATGTTACTAAGTAAAACTAATCAGGTCTCCAGGGAAAAGTATATTTTCAAAACATTTTTATTATTCTCTAGCTTTCAGGCACGGACGCCCTACTACAGGAGAAAAACCTGGTATAATAATTAGCAAAAAATACCAGGTTTTTTCCTTGTAGAAGGGCGTCCGTGCCCTAAAGCTAGAGAATAATAAAAATGTTTTGAAAATATACTTTTCCCTGAAGGCTTGATTAATTTTACTTAATATAGATGCAAGGGAGTATTTTATAGAACACTATGTAATAATATAAATACTTCTATACACGAAAAATTATAATATTATTTACTATTACTATTTTCTACAAAAGTAGAATATAATTATAAATGAAATTTTGTATATAACCATCTTCCATACATTATTGTAAATACGATTATTTATATTTGTTGTCTTGTCTTAAATTTGAAAAAAAAAAGACAATACAAGGTCCCGATGGCTTAACCTGAACTAAACGCTCCTAGCTTTACAGTAATGCTGGAAACTGACTTGAAAATTATAAATTGATAAATCAATACCTTTGTTGCAGAGATCAGTAGAATTTGAGTCACAACGTTGAATGGCGAGGCCTAAATTAGAAAACAGTGTTGAATAATTTAATACTTATTGAAAGAAATATTTATTTAAAAATCACACAAATTAATATTAATACAAATATTATTCAAAACAATTATTAAAATTTATGAGAGATAGTTCTTTTTCAGGCCTGTCAAAACCAAACGTTAGCGTCGAAACAGTTTGTTTACCGGAATTTCAGGGTTAATCCTTTTCTGCTCGCGTATGCGCGGGGGGGGGGGGGGGGTAGCGGGTGCCGTGTTGCCAGGCTCGGTTGACCCAAAAATACCTATTTTCGCGTCACTCTCCCACCTTGACCTTTTGAACTTTGCTATAAGGTCAATATTTATTTAAAAAACAAAGAAGGAATTATCTCAAATCTAACAGAATGTTTTATGATTAAATTTTCTCTCAAACTTCAATTAAACCTAATCGGTAACTTGACTTTTCTTCCAGAACGCGTGTAAACTTTCCCTACTTTTACTGGAGTAGTTTTCTCTTGCACTGACGCGGACTCCACACCGGATGTTTTCTCCCTGACGATCTCATCCTCCGCTGGCTTAAGCTCCCCGTCGCCTTGCTCTACGTCCTCAGATGGTACTTCAAGTGGGAACAATCGTTGCACTGCACGCTTCATGAATCCAGACTTAGTCTTAACTTCCACAAGTCTTCGCACATTGTCAGTTCCAGGAAACACCTTCGTAATCTTTCCCATAGGCCAGTTTATTTGCTTCCTGTTTTCAACCTCCACAAGGACGATATCTCCAACTTTTAACTGTCGTTGTTTCTTGCGATTGTCGTGATGCACCAACAATCCTAGGTACTCGCTTCTGAACCTCTTACGGAATTCCTTCAGGAGTCGTTTGCGTTTCTCATAGCTCTTCCCAAAGTTACACCTGAATTCATTTAGATCAATCTCTCCTTCAGTTCTTTGTTCTCGAAGGAACATCTCTGGGGTTAATGGCACAAGGTCATCATTGTCCTCAGCAATGCAGGTGAGTGGTCGCGCGTTGATAACTCGTTCACAGTTTTCGAGGATCGTCACCATTTCTTCGTAGTTGACAACACGTTTTCCCAGCAATCTTCGAAGCAGATTTTTGGTGAGTCCAACAATTCTCTCGATCCAACCTCCCCACCACGGTGCTGCCGGAGGATTGAGCTTCCATTTCACTCCAAAATTAACTCGATAAAGCTCGTTCCGGAGTCCAACTAGATTCGTCCCATTATCTGAGTAGATGACTGCAGGGCAACCTCGTCTTGCTACGAACCTCTCTACTGCTCCCACCAATGCTTCCGTCGATAAGGAAGTCACCAGTTCGAGGTGGACCGCAAGGTGAAGATGACGAACCAAACCTTCTGTCCATCTTCCAGATATAAAGGTCCTCCGAGGTCAATTCCTGTCACCTCAAAAACCACAACATCTCGTACGCGATGTTGAGGCAACGATGCTTCTGGTACGTCGACTCGCTTGGCTTCAAATCGTCGACAGCGAGGACATTTATGAATTACATGACGAACTAGTTGTCGAGCTTTTGGAATCCAGAACTTCTCTCTCAGTACAGATCGCAGCGTCTGGGCTCCACAGAGGTACATTTTCTCGTGGACTGATTTCACAATTAGCTCTGTGACCGGATGATTCGTTGGGATCAAAATTGGCAATCGGAACAGTTCATCGTCATTTCGATTCACTATCCTCGTTTTCACTCTCCATAATCCTTCTTTATCTTGGAACGCATGTAGCTGCTTCATCTTGGGATCTTCCTCACCGATCGATTCACTCTGTATTATCTTAACTAGGGACTTTTCAGCACTGTCTAGCTCCTCTTGTGAGATGATATCTCCTTTGTATTCAGAGGGCTTGAAACGTAGCATCCACGCGATTACTCTCAGTATTTGTGTTAGAGTCACTTCACGTTTTCCCTCGTATAGATTCAGATACCATGGATTCTCCTCGGGCTTTTTGGCTACAAATCCAACCACCACAGTCTTCCTCCTCTCTTCTTCAATGGCTTCCAGATCATACTGTACTTTTGATACTGCCAGTCTTCTTTCTTTTCCTGAAGCCATTTTGGTCCCTCCCACCATCCGGATTTTATGAATTTCGATGGGGATTCACCACGGGATGGGAGATCTGCTGGATTGTGTTCCCCTGCGACATGGTTCCAATCTTCACTCTTCGTAAGTGTTGTGATCTCCTTGACACGGTTGGAAACGAAAATGTTAACGTGAAGTGAAGTCACGATCAGGCATGAATCTTCCATATCTTTCCCTATTGCTGGTCCCATTACTGTCCACCCCAACTTGGTTTCTGTTGCCACAACTCCATTTTGCAATATTTGCATTCTGCCTGTCAGAATGCTGCTAAGCAAGTCTGAACCAATCAACATGTGGATTGATATCTCTTCACCTTGGCATATGTCAGTCAAGTTGATCCCTCGAGCTTTTAACTCATTGAGTATAGTATGATCCTGTACTTGACTGATGTGTCCGCAAATTACTTCCTGATCCAAGAATTTGAGATCATCCATGTATTCGTTGTTGAGGCTGGAAACGTTTACTTTGTACACATTGTGCTTCTTTTGACGAATTTCTCCGCCTCCAAACAGATTGTGGGTAAGTGTAACTTGCTGCACTCTCTTTAGGCCCAGTGCGTCCACCATTCTCTTTGAAATATAGGACCGCTGGGATCCACAGTCAAGCAACACTCGAACATTATGCTTCCCCTTTGGTCCGCTTATCTTGACTATCAGAGTTTGTAGATAGACTCCTCCCACGGTAGCGTTGTTTAAAGTTGTTGACGTGAATTGATTGGCGGTCTCTTGCTCTGTTGCAGGACTTTCCCCTGAAACCTTTAGTTCCGCTTTTTGGAGATGAGAAGTCTTCTGGGCTTCCAAAGTTGGACACATAATGGGGTAATGCTTCCCTCCGCAGACAGGACAACGTGGCTTAATCCGGCATTTCTTGAATCCGTGGCCAGGAAGCAGGCACCAAAAACAAACATTCTTCCCTTTAGCCTTATCTTTCTTCTCTGGTAGATGCATCCGCAGTCCACTGTAGCATTCTTGACTCGGGTGACCATTCCCACAAAAGATGCAGTTGTTTCGCATCTGAGTGGTGTTGGCGCTCTGAGTGGTGTTGGCGAGGTCAGTAGCCGTCGGCATTTTACTTCCAGTATTCTTCTTAGAAAGAGATTTCCTGTTTGATCGATCATCCTTCGCATCTTGATTGTTGTCGATCTTGAACGCTGCTTTGGCCATATTCACTCGACTCTCGCCCTTCACTTCTGTCTTCAAAAACGTTATGAGTTGTGTCAACTTATCCTGTACTCCTCTTCCGCTCACCGTATCTTGACTTCGTTCCCATACTCTAAGGGTGTCCTCTGGTAGCGCTGATTCGACGAGTGGGTACAGCATAGCCGCAAACTTGTCACGAGCGACGCCCAATGTTTCTAATGCTCGCAGTTGTGTCTCCAGTCTATCGTAAAGCTTCACTACAGACATCTTACCTTCGGCTCTCACATTCTGAAGCAGGTCACGTACATAAATCTCAACAAGCATTTCATCCTCTCCAAAACGTGATTTGATATACTCGATGACTTTAGGGTAGTTGGCGGCACTCGGTGGAAAACTTTCGACTGCTTCTCTTACCTCGGAGTTCTCGGCGGTGGCTTGAAAGAGATACTGAAACTTGGTTTCTGGAGGCATCTGTGGATCCCGGTCAATCGTGCTGAACTGACTCCAGAATGTAATCCATTCTCTTGGTTCTCCCCCAAACTTCTTGAACTCCAGCTTCGGTAGTTGATAGTTCATTGCTGCTGTATCGCTGATTGTACTAACGTCATCCTTTTCCGCAAGAGCCTCGTAATCAGTCATAATGTTACTGAAATTATCTTCGTACTCACAAACGGATTCGTACTCAGCAGTCAAAATGTCTTCAGACGCTGATTCTCGTAGCAGAGCTTCTTCCATCCTCATGTTCAATATTGAAAGCTTTTCATGGTGGGTCTGGAATCGGCGGAGGATTTTCTCTACATCTGCTTTCTTGACTTCATTCTTCTTGATCTCTGTTTCGAGCTCATTGAACGCCTTGGTGAACCTTGCACGCACTGGCGTCCTAAGCTTTTCAGTTCAGCACTACTAACTGGTTGGTCAGCCATCCTGAGAAGTAATCACTGGTTCACAGTTGCACCTTTGTGTAATCAGTAATTCTTCAATCTTTATCATGTCGACTGCGCCAAAAATGTTGTCTTGTCTTAAATTTGAAAAAGAAAGACAATACAAGGTCTCGATGGCTTAACCTGAACTAAACGCTCCTAGCTTTACAGTAATGCTGGAAACTGACTTGAAAATTATAAATTGATAAATCAATACCTTTGTTGCAGAGATCAGTAGAATTTGAGTCACAACGTTGAATGGCGAGGCCTAAATTAGAAAACAGTGTTGAATAATTTAATACTTATTGAAAGAAATATTTATTTAAAAATCACACAAATCAATATTAATACAAATATTATTCAAAACAATTATTAAAATTTATGAGAGATAGTTCTTTTTCAGGCCTGTCAAAACCAAACGTTAGCGTCGAAACAGTTTGTTTACCGGAATTTCAGGGTTAATCCTTTTCTGCTCGCGTGTGCGCGGGGGGGGGGGGGGGGGGGGGGGGGGGGAGCGGGTGCCGTGTTGCCAGGCTCGGTTGACCCAAAAATACCTATTTTCGCGTCAATATTGTTCTTTTTGAACGAAGCAACTAAAAATTTATTTTAGAAATGTAACTGTCTAAAATCTAGTATAGAAATATAAATTATATTCCATAATGAAAAATTAATATAAATAAAAATGCCTTTTTTAACAATAAATATTATTTATAAATTTAATTACCATTTATCGTTAAAATTTGTAACAAATAAATTTACTGGCAAAGTGTTTCTTTTCAATAATGTCATCAAATATTATCTTTATATAGAATCTTTATATATTAAATATAGATCTTTATATATAACTTATATCTCATTTAACTAATCTTATATAATTCACAATGACTTATATCATTGCAGTAAAGTCTGTAGTGATAATATTTGATGACATTATTTAAAATAAACACAGTAAATATATTTGTTACAAATAAATATTTTTTATTTAATGTTATTTAATAATTTGTATTAATAATCAGTGTTTTAGAAAGATAGTGTATCATCATATATTATGTTTAATCACGTTTTTTTTTTTATTTTATTTTTTTAGTTTTAGATAAATAAACAAAATATTATCACTGATAACAGATAGTTGACGTTCTGCGTGATCCAGGAACATTAAACGTTTTAAAGATAATTTTGCAAAAAAAAGAACGATTTTTCAAAAAAAATGGATGAAATATATTTGACTCCTCTTGTCGATGAATCAATGCAGGAAGAATGCTATGACTGGTTTACTGAAGAAAGAAACTATATCTAATTTAGACACCAATTTAGAAAGTCTGAGAGCTTTTTTATAAGAATCTTTGTGAATGCCAAAATGTTGAAATTATGTCTGATACGCTATACTCCCTAGGTAGACTCATCAATTCCTCTTATCTCACTGACGACAAGGATTCACATTTGAAGAATATTCTTGCAATCCTTGAATTCCCATTTTTTGGCCAATTAGGAGAATACTACCTATTCCTTAGTGTAGCCAACTTATATATAAATCTTGATATTCATAGGAAATCAATTTTGTTAAAGTATGTTTCGAATTATCCTCGAAAAATATTTGAAGAAATTGTTAATAAGTTTATAACATTACTCGAGATGTATAATTCACCAGATCAATCATCCCTTGTAGAGCCGTGTATTTATGAAATGGTTTATTTTCTTTATCTTGCCAACATATACGGGGGTGATCTCGATAATAGTCAACTTAATCAAGTATGTGAACTAGACCCGCTTGAAATTTTACTAAATTTCAATATTAATCAATGCATACGACCTAAGATACCTTTTGAAAATTTTGAAAATGAAATTATTACGTTATTTGAAGATTCTAATTGTATTGGGAATCTTCCGAGATTGGTTGGTGTTAGATCAACGGCAAGATTAGCTTATTTAAATCGCTACTTATATTTCGGAATGGAATCAGCCTGGAAATATTCCCTTGCCAATAAAGAATCCACAAACTTTTACCTTAGAATTAGACGGTCTCATGTATTAAACGATCTTTTTGTCCAATTGAAATCAATAATCGAGATGCATCACGTTAAATTACTTAACTTGAAAATGGAAGTAATTTTTGAAGGAGAAGATGGAATCGATGCTGGAGGCTTGAAAACGAAATGTTTGAATTAGTATTTAAAGAAATCTTAAGTCCTGAATATGACATGTTTGAATATAAAGAGCGGTTCTTTTGGCCAAAGTCTTCATCAAAGAGGTCAAATTTCGAATATTTTCTGGTTGGGCTTGTCTTTGCACTCGCCATCTACAACCAGGTTCCTTTCAATATCCCTTTCCCTAAGGTCTTCTATAGGAAGTTGATTGGAGGTAAAGGCCGTTTTACTGACCTATGGGACTTTGACCCAGTGCAAGCTCAAAATTTGACCTATCTCCTGGAATATGTCGAGGATGACATTGGAGATGTTTATGGAGTTACTGTTGAAGAATACGGCAAAGAAGCGCCACTAACTCAGAAAAATAAAAAGGCATATGTCAATAAACATGTTGATGATCTTTTAAATAAGGATATCATGAAAAATTTTGAGGCTTTCAAAAAAGGGTTTACTCTTAAACCTGAAATTAAAAATTTATTATTTTGGGGTTTCAGGCCATGTGAATTAGAAAGCGTTTTCATGATTGGAAGCAATTATAGAGTTGAAGTTTTAGAAAAACGAACCACATATGTTCAGTATAGCAAAGATTCTACTGTAATCAAGAATTTTTGGGAAATATGCCGAGAAAGAGATCAAGATTTCATCAAGGCAATTCTGAAGTTCTGCACAGGCAGTCAGTGCATGCCTCTGTGTGATAGGTTCATGGTGATCCATAGGCATGGTCCAGATTCTGAGCAGCTACCCACTGCAATGACATGCTCATACATGCTACTTCTTCCCGATTATTCCTCCAAACAGAAACTTCAGAAGAAGCTAGATATTGCTCTAGAATATTCTGAAGGATTTGGCCAACATTGACATGAAGACATTCCTTATACAGTAGAACCTCAGGACACTTTGTTCAAGAACCAAAATGTCCTTTATGAAGAAATATCCTCTTACAAGAGATTTACTAATAAGAAAATTTGCAATTTTGGTAATGAAAACAGTCCCCTTTGTAAAGAAGTATCCTCTAACGATAGTGTCCTTTCATGAAAGTTCCACGGTATCGACCTCTTTATGAATAACCTTTTGACTACATGAATTTATGAATAATTTTTAATGCACAGATTTCAATTTTTAATTGTATATATTATTATATGTATTATTTATTACTTAATATATAATTCTGTAAAATTTCATCTTCTAAATGAAATAAAAATAGGTTTAATTAAAATCTATAAAATCTCATATTGCTTATTTCCTTTTGAATTTTTTTTTTATGAAAAAATCTAAATTGTAAATAAATTTTAAATTTTATTTCCATCAAACTGTGTGGGTGGTTGTTATTAATTTCGACCACATATACAAGAAAAAAGTGGCAATGATCATATCTCTATATATATTAGTCAGTGTATGTATATATATATATATATATATAAAAGAATCATACGCGTCTATAATAGTTTCCAATTTTGATAACAGATGGCACGCTAATACATCATAATATATATCTTTGTCGGCTCTACACATCTTCAACAAGCCTTCGGACAAGTATAGGAGCACCATTCAACCTATCAAACAAGATACTGAAGGAGGACTTGAACCAACCCGATCTAGAAAATATGTACCAAACTTCTGTTTTAAGAAATTATACCTTCAAATGCAAAATTCAAATAATCCAACCATACAAGATATTCTACAAAATAAAGGATATATCAATCCCCGATTCCGACGACCCGGCCCTGACACTTAGTCAAGAGCTCATCGCCCAACAGCTGCCCTCCTGCAAGGCCTAGGGGGACCACCTCTACTCCACCAACTCGCCATGTGTAAATAGCCAGGACAAGGTGACTCGCGAGCTGTGCTCGAATGTAACAACTGTAAATTGAGACGAATTAAAAAAAAATCTTCAACAAGTACGTAATCTGGTTGAAATTTTAACAGGACATAAAGAAAAATCTGGAAGAGTTTATTATCGCATTTTCAGCCAAGAAAAATTAAAATTGACCAAGTACTGGGCAATAATAGTTATTTTTTTAGTCAGAAAATGATTATGTCAATATTGCTTTATCATGTTTGTCAACAAAATTCTTTCAAGGGAAAATTCCATAAAGTAGACCACTGACGAAGCCAAATCATTTTTAATAGGCAGGAACAAAATTCTAAAACCAAAACATTCATTCGAGCATAAGACATACTAAGCCAGGTCATATCTTTATAGAAAACTAGACGAATGACCCGGGCAACGCCCGGGTTTACACGATTAAATGTATTATTCAAACACATAAAACATAGCAAATATAGCAAGAGCAGTTATTTTAAACGGCGAATTAGATCAGTTATAGCAAAAAATGAAAATATATATGTAAATATGTGAAATAGTTATAAATTAGAAAACCTGTAAATATAGTTAAGGACTCTTGCATTGTAATTAAGTAAAGCTTCTCGTCTAGAACGCTGAGGCGACCTGCCGGCAGCCAACGGGCGAGCGCCGCCGGCAGGTCGCTTGAGTGTTCTAGAGGGCGCTGCTCGTGAGCTAAGTCGAATAATTTGAATATATAGTTTTAATAATTGATTTATATATTTTTTAAAATAGCCTATCGTCATCCCCGTTATTTTTACCTATGTATGGAAATTTTGGTTTGAATTAGTGAACTACTGCGAATTTGTATACTGGACATACAAACCAACAAACAAACAGACAAACATACAAACATTCATTTTTATATATATAGAAGATATCGCTTCTTCTCAGCCAAAAAGAAGCTATTTTTTTTATCAAATATTCATTAGGCTAACTTTCACCTGGGCAAAGCTGGGTACATCGTTATTATTTAAATATATCTCGGAGTCGTCGTCTGCTAAAATACATACGTCTTAATTGATCTTATATAATATTAAGTTTATGGATGTGACAACTAGATTCTCAAGAAGGATGTAGGTAAAAATTAAGTTCCAGAATGTGTCATGGACAGTTAAATGGACAAATATCCCAATTTTAAATTAAACTGATCCTGGTAGATTTCAATAATGCCTAATATGCAAACAAAGATTGATCTACATCAAATATATAATGAAGTCAAAATATAATGTTTAATTAATAATATTATTGGAATCAGTTTCATTAAAAATTCTAAGCAAAGTCAACAAGAAGGAAGAAAAAAGCGAAAAGACCTCTAATAAGTTAACGGGAAGGGGTCAAAGAAGCTATTGGAAAATCACTAGGTAAGCTTCGGGTGATGGTCACTAACAGATCAGATTAGAAAATATTTGTCCATATAGCAACCAAAACTCGACATAATGGGCACCAACATTTATATAATTCAATATGTTTATATAAAAGTATGTCTGTACCAGATTTAATGGCTGAATGATTTTTGCTGGAATTTCCTATACTTATGTAATAAAGTAAGAGAGAGAATAAAATGTATAGGCCATACAAAATTTTAATTTGCAATTAATTAGATCAATAAAGTAGAGATAGAGAATGAAAACCCTTTCAGAAAATGATAAAATATATTTTTTGACCTGTACTCATGAAACGTTGCAGCTACATTATTAGACAATCATTTAAATTCTACGAAAAATCCGAAAAATTAGAAAACCCCACCTTTAAGGAAGCCACAAACTACAAATGCGGAAAAAATAAAATAAGAAATTTAAAACCTAGACAAATTCTCCATCAATTAAGCCAGAATGAAGAAAAGTGGAAAAAATGAAAAACAAACCCACATTGAATATGAAACAAGCCAGAAAAAACCTTCTCAAGAAAAATTTACCCAAGGACCTGGGAATCCGGACCCAATGACATCATTATAAATTATAATTGTAAATGAACTCCTGTACATAACCATCCCCCTCAGTATATAGTAAATATGATGATCTAGGTTGCTCTTTTTGAGCGGCACTTAATAAAGTTATTTGGAACCTGGAAACGTTGCAGCAAAATATAGTTAGGTCTGGAAAGAAATAGTATTACAGTTCGATCCCCAGAATGGTCACTTAATCCCAATAATTTACCTCATATTCTGGGTTTGGAAAACGATGATAATAATTATATATTATATTATAGAAAATAAGGAAAGAGGCAAATTCCAGGGTGACACGACAATTTATTTCAGGCACAAGAACAAATTAACATTTATGAAAATATCAGAAAGGCAATGAGAGAAATCTACAAGTAGAAAATATAAATATAAAAATTAATACAATATAATATAATGCGGCTTGTGATTGTAAAACGACATTTGAAAACTATACCGCATGTGTTTCTTTTGAACGAGAAATCAAAATTTATTTCAAGGAGAAATAACGACTATTTCTAACCTTTAAGGATGAGGTATGAAAGGATGAATTGTGAAGAATAATGATAAAAACTGAAAAATAAAAGTGTATATAAAGTGTAAATAAAATCCCATCCCTGGACACTTTTATTTTTCCGTTTATCATTAATCTTCACAATTCATCCTTTCATACTTCATCCCTAAAGATTAGAAATAGTCGTTATTTCTCCTTGAAATAAATTTTGATTTTTCGTTCAAAAGAAACACATGCGGGATGGTTTTCAAATGTCGTTTTACAATCAAAATTAATAATCTGTTAGCAAAATAATAAATACTTTGCTACATAGTGCTTTCCCTATGGGAGCTGTGATTGATAGCTTGCAATCTTGTTGCTACTGACATGGATCTGACATGTTTCTTTTAAGGAATCCCTCGAATTCTTGGAAGTTTGTCCCTAGTACCTTTGCGCCCTTTTTCTTGCGACGTGAAGAGCGGCTTTGTCGTCTTATCATCTATAGGAACATTGTCTTCTTTGAGGGAAGTCTTGGCTTTGACAGGTGGTGGAATCCTGGAGTCAGTCACAAAAAAAAAAAAAAATGTAGACTACAGCACTAATGCCTCAAAGCCTGCTCGGCAAACTTCAGTTTGTCTTTTCTCTAAACCACCCATCATCTATACCAAAATGTTATTAGAAAATTCGGAAAGGCAAACTTCAGGATGATACAGCAATTTATTTCAGGCCCCAGAATATTATTATTAACATATATGTAAGCCAGGTTCCTGGAGCATATCCATAGATTGCTACTACCCAGCTGTACTGCAGTTTAGGAGCTTGTCTTGGTAGCCATAGTGAACCAGTTCACCAAGTTTTCCAGGCCGGTTTGTTTCTTGGTATATCCAATTGGGCAATGTCATTGAATGAGGGCAGTCTAAAAAGTGTAGCCGCCTGGAATCGCTGTATTTGAAATGCTGGGTAGCTGAAGATGACATGCTCCGCGGTTTGCTCTTCCTCTTGGCAGTGTGGACAAGTTGGATCAGGGACTTGATAATAGAGTCGAACCTTGAAAAAAATGTATATAAATCTGCAATGACAACAAAGCACACAGGACGAGCAATCTTCCACTTTAAAACTTAGCAGATCAAACAGCTTTTCACAAAGCAACTAGTACATTACAAAAAAAAAAATAGTGATCTCTCAGTGAGCCACTTAAAAATATTCAAGCCTAGAAGCTTCATTGAAGACCTGGAAGGTACACTAACTTAGACGACAAAAAAGAAGCCAAGTTGCAGAGAGGATGACTCATCATTTTTGATAAGATTCACAAAAACAAACAAGTACAACAAGAAAATGGCAATAGTGGAAGCATCTTCCAAGACATTCAACAGACATGTAGAAAAGGTAACAACGATATTATTTACTTGTTAAGAATAGTTTATGAAGCGAGGCAGGGCTCTCAATGCTTGAAGTATCTTGGCCTTGAACACTAGCCAAATTTTGAAAGGAAAATGTCCATTGTAGACACTGCCGCAAAAAAAAAAAAAAAAAAAAAACAGCCGAAATTGCGATTCTCCACAGTGCCCTGCTTTAATTTTAAAAGCAAAAACCAACCTTATGCTCATAGAGCATTCTCTTCGTCCAATCCAATAATTAAAAACAAAAGAATTAAGGCTAAAATCTATGTTTAGCTATGCTTGAACGTTTATCAGAATTTTACATTACAATGCGAAAAAAAAAATTCCAACCCAATATCTCTTTTGAAAAGTTATTCCAACGAGAAAAACACTGGTCTAATATTATTACAAGAACCTCCTATAAAAAGATAAGTTGTCAGGATGGCTGTATTTTTTACCCACTAAAGTTAAAAATCTATTAGTGAAACATATAAGGTCTAACACACCCTTTATTTTTTGGCTTTATTTAGATTAAACAATAAAATAAGGCTTAGAACTGGCTGTTATGTTCTAGTACAAATTAATCACCAACTTTCAGATAACAATAAAAATCATTTCTTGATTTTTTTTTCTGCTCAACGATTATTAAATCAATCGTTATCATCACTATGCCAAAACTCAAACAAAGCGAAACATTGTATATGCCGGCTTCTTCTAATGAATTTTGCTAACTTTTTAAATGGCTACTTATTCCGATGTTGGCATTAGTGATTTTGTCTTATTAGAAGACATAAATGTAGAGGCATTTCTTAATAATTTGAAAAGAAGGTAACTTACGTACCTAGTAATTTATTTATAATACTAGATATGACAGTCCTATTTTTGCTCTTTCTATTTTACCAATAATTTATATCTTCCTATATTTTTTTATTAATTTTGACAATTATCGGCAAATAATTTTATTCAATCTATAAATATATAGATTTAATAAAATGAAAACTTGTATATTGCCCGTTTATTTTAAGGAAAATATTGATCTGCGTTAAAGCAATACTGAAAATAAATAATAAAGACATTTTCAGGTTACTATTTTCCGTACATATATACAATATATTTTTAATTATAAAATAATCATCAAAACAACACTCGGTTTTCATAAATTTTTGTTGCTTTCTACAAAAAGAAAAAAAAAAGTGAATTAGAACTTTTCTGAATACTTTAATCAAACAATGCATTTAAATTTATGCAAGATGACAAATGTGTGTTTGGCATCTGTGTAAGAAATAATAATTTTACACAAATATATATTGTAACATAGAAAATTAGGAAAGACAAACTTATGGATGACACAGCAATTTATTTAATGTAAAACCAAATTATAATTATTAATGTAGCAGAAGACAGTAAGAAAATTTTACAGTGTATCAAAATACAAATATCAAAATTAAAAAAAATTTCATAGAATAATAAATAATTTTCTACAATATCCTAATCAAATTCCATCATCAGAAAATGTGTGCTAACTTGTTAATTAAAATCATTATAAACTTCTTTATTAAGTCAAGTTTTAATAATTTAAAGCAGGGTATTAGGCAATGTATGTTTTCATCACCAATACAGTAGAACATACTCCATGAGAGGACACTCCCAGTAGAGGACACCTCTCTATAAAGGACAGTTTCCATCACCAATACAGTAGAACATACTCCATGAGAGGACACTCCCAGTAGAGGACACCTCTCTATAAAGGACAGTTTCCATCACCAATACAGTAGAATATACTCCATGAGAGGACACCTCTCTATAAAGGACAGTTTCCATCAACATCAATTTTTCCCATAAATTTTAAAGAAATTCTGAGAAAAGAAATGTTAAAGATGTCTATCACTGGATAACAGATGGGATATCTTCAAATGACAGGTTGTTTCTTGAGGAAGCTAATCTTCCTATATAATATACGAGGGTGAGTAGAAAAGTAAGGTCTCCTATTATTTTTTTCATAGAAAAACACATTTAATCACAACTTTTTATACATCATTGGAAAGGTTGGACACTTTGCTATTTTTCTACATAGTCGCCTTGATGCTCAATCACTTTTTTCATCCTGTCAACCAACTTTGTAATTCCGGTGTTCTACCACTCTCCCGCCGCCTCTTTGAGTCACTTGTCGACCCACCTGGCAGACACCTTTCTGTAGCCGAGGGTCTCAGACACAATCTTGTGCACGGAGAAGTGGCTGCAATCTTCATTCAGGCCATCCTCGATCTCTTCAAGGGTTATCCGCTGGTTTGCGCGCACCATTTCGTCGATTCGAGCCACGGTTGATTCCGGCAAACTCGGCCGCCCAGACCGCTGTTCATCGTGGACGTTTATCCGCCCCTCGTTGAACTCCCGGCACCATTTCCGCACATTTTTGATGTACATGCACTTCTCACCATACACTTCCACTAACTGACGGTGAATTTCGACCGGAGAATTATTTTTCGCATTTAAAAAGCGTATAACTGAGCGCAACTCGCACGCGGCGGGAGAGTGGTACAACACCGGAATTACAAAGTTGGTTGACAGGATGAAAAAAGCGATTGAGCATCAAGGCGACTATGTAGAAAAATAGCAAAGTGTCCAACCTTTCCAATGATGTATAAAAAGTTGTGATTAAATGTGTTTTTCTATGGAAAAAAAATAGGAGACCTTACTTTTCTACTCACCCTCGTATGTACACCATTATCTATCATTCTATATGCTTGTCCAGAAAACTTTTGAAACTAATCTGTTTCAAATATCATTATTTAGCATATTATCATCATTAGAATCATCACACATATTCATGTTTGGCACTTTGGTTCCCCCTTTGCCGGTCCCAAGCCCGGATGAAAAAGGAGGAGGGAGAGCAGTAACAAGCTCACTAAAAAACCTGGGCTCAGCTGGCCCGGCTGATAGTACCCTGTAAGGGCTCCTAATCCAGGAATACAGGATGAGCAGCGTTTGTACTCCATGTTAGGAGCGGCTGCACATGGTGTCTGTTCCTCATGTCAGAGGCGGCCATTTCTTTTGGAGCTAAGTCGGCCTGCCACTGAGTAGTGCTCCCAGTCTTAATGACAAAGGCAGATGCATTCTATTTCACCCAGTCATGATGGTTGTCAAACAGACACCATCAAGGGTCACAACTTGATACCCTAATATGATTGCGTGGAGATAAGAAAGAAGATGTTTGGCACAGTAGAACTACCTCTCTGTATATGCAGAGCAAAAGTGTCCTTCAGGGAGAGGTGGCGCTTTGCCGGAGAGTTGCTTCTTCTTCTTTCTTATATCCACTCAATCATATTAGGGTATCAAGCTTGTAGAGACTTGACAACCATCATGACTGGGTGAAGTAGAATGTGTCTGCCTTTGTCATTAAGGAGAGTTGCTAAATAGTAAAAATGTTAATTTTGGCAATATGAAAACTGTCCTTTGTAGTGAGGTATCCTCTAGAGGTGTCCTCTAATGGAGTATGTTCTACTGTATTGGTGATGGAAACTGTCTTTTGTAGAGAGGTGTCCTCTAGCGTGAGTGCCCTCTCATGGAGTATGTTCTACAGTATTGGTGATGGAAACTGTCCTTTGTAGAGAGGTGTCCTCTAGCACGAGTGCCCTCTCATGGAGTATGTTCTACTGTTTTGGTGATGGAAACTGTCCTTTGTAGAGAGATGTCCTCTAGTGCAAGTGTCCTCTCATGGAGTATGTTCTACTGTATTGGTGATGAACACTGTCCTTTGTAGAGAGGTGTCCTCTAGCGGGAGTGTCCTCTCATGGAGTATATTCTACTGTATTAGTGATGGAAACTGTCCTTTGTAGAGAAGTGTCCTCTACGGGATTGTCCTC
Source organism: Cordylochernes scorpioides (assembly GCA_030710605.1). Classification (NCBI taxonomy): domain Eukaryota; kingdom Metazoa; phylum Arthropoda; class Arachnida; order Pseudoscorpiones; family Chernetidae; genus Cordylochernes; species Cordylochernes scorpioides. Next base: position 81,872,774 of record CP092863.1, on the reverse strand, counting down.
TCATGGAGTATGTTCTACTGTATTGGTGATGAAAACTGTCCTTTGTAGAGAGGTGTCCTCTGGCGGGAGTGTCCTCTCATGGAGTAGGACACCTCTTCCTAAAGGACACTTTGGCTTTGCAATTAGTTATCCTTTACAGATGGGTTTTACTGTATTTTAAACATAATTTTCTAAAAATGTACAGACATAAAGAAATATTTTAACAGAACTAGTAAGAAACTTTTGTATAAATAATGATAAGGCACAATTTGGATTATAAACCCAAGGTAATAAGACCTAATTCAAATAAATAAATAGGGTGTGATGTTTGGGTAACAGCGTTGTTACCAACTTCAGACAAAAGTAAACAAGGTAATAAGACCAAATCCAAATAAATAAGTAGTGTGCGACGTTTTGGTAACAACACTTATACCGAAACATCACACACTATTTATTTATTTGGATTTGGTCTTATTACCTTGTGTTTTTGTATAAATAAAACTGAGCTGAATTGGTGAGTGTTAGGTGTTATATTTTTTTAAGGTGACCTGCCACTTCACCAGTTCTGAGTACCTCCCTTTATCAGTAGGTAGGGTCCTTTGTAGGTTTATCACAGTGTGTACACACACACACACACTGCTGGTGTTATCCAAATAGTCTTCTTTCTTATCTCCACTCAATCATATTAGGGTATCAAGCTTGTAGAGCTTGACAACCATCATGACTGGTTGAAGTAGAATGCCTTTGTCATTAAGACTGGGAGCACTACTCAGTGACAGGCTGACTTAGCTCCAAAAGAAAAGGCTGCCTCTGACATGAGGAACAGACACCATGTGCAGCCGCTCCTAACATGGAGTACAAACGCTGCTCATCCTGTATCCCTGGAGCCCTTACAGGGTACTATCAGCATGGCCAGCTGAGCCCAGGTTTTTTAGTGAGCTTGTTACTGCTCCCCCTCCTCCTTTTTCATCCCGGCTTGGGACTGGCAAAGGTTAAGCTATCCAAATAATACTTAGAGATAATCTCTTTGCCCATTTTGACCAATAAACTTTAACTTGTGCATTATCCTCTTATACAAATTCCAAAATAACATTATGTAGACATCATGGAGATCCAAGATTACAAACAGGACATCTTAGAATGCTCAATGATAAAGCACAATTTGGATTATAGATTATAATACAAGAGCTCCAGATTTTGACAGGGAGTTTTTACGTCGAAGTGAGAATTATGAATGAGCAGGAGGGAGGTATTGGCAGGGCCAGAATGATCAGTCTAACTGACCTTATTCCATATCCAGTGATTAGCTGCCAAGGTTTCTAATTAGGACTCTTGTTTGTGTGCTTCCTGGTGGCAGCTAGCATTTAAACTCTGCCGGTCCCAAGCCCGGATGAAAAAGGAGGAGGAGGAGCAGTAACAAGCTCACTAAAAAACCTGGGCTCAGCTGGCCCGGCTGATAGTACCCTGTAAGGTCTCCAGGGATACAGGATGAGCAGTGTTTGTACTCCATGTTAGGAGCGGCTGCACATGGTGTCTGTTCCTCATGTCAGAGATGGCCATTTCTTTTGGAGCTAAGTTGGCCTGCCACTGAGTAGTGCTCCCAGTCTTAATGACAAAGTTACACACATTCTACGTCACCCAATCATGATGGTTGTCAACTTTACAAGCTTGATACTGTAATATGATTGAGTGGAGATAAGAAAGAAGAAGCCATCATTTGAATGGTATACTGCCCACATTGTACTAGCAATAGCTGCTCAGTTGAGTAGTACACTCCGTACATCTGTAATTCTTCCCCTACACACCTACATATCCTCACTGTATAATACAAGGTAATAACACCTAATTTAATAGTGTATATGTATTACATTTTCATTGTATTTTGCTTATAGTAAGCAATACCATAATATTTTCTTGATCTTCCTCATCATTTATATTTCATCTTCTTCTCCCATTTCCTTTATAGAACACAAGAAGACCCTGTTTGTTCTTCGAACAAAATGATACAAAAAAAACGATATTCTCGAACATTTTAGATTTCAAATATTATGTAAAAGTGATAGCAACGTTTCGGCCTTGCCTTGGCACTCATCAGGTTAAGGGCATTACTTAACTACGTGCTATCACACGGGTTAGAAGTTTCCCTTCTTTTATGTAGATTTTTTACTGAGGGTTACTCCTCTATGGGCTAGTACTTGTATAATAAGATAATAAGTTTTAAAAATTGTAAAAAAAAAATGCATCGGCTGGGAATCGAACCCGGGCCGCCCGCATGGCAGGCGAGCATCTACCACTGAACCACCGATGCTTATAAGAAATGGCCATATTTGGGTATTTATTCCATTCACAAAAGCAAACAATGACAGAATTGATTGTTGATGACTCTGATACTTGTATAATAGAATGTGGGATTTTGAGCATCTGATTGAATAGATTTCTTCAAGACAAGGCATTTCAATCTCAATGGGACAAAAACACCTATTATGTCACCAATGAAGCTTATTGTTTCTTTATCATCCATTTCTTGGTTTTCATCCATGTTTGAAATCATGTCACAGGATTTTTTTATAAAATATTAAAAAAAAAAAATAATTTACTACCTCTTCTTCTTCTTCTTTCTTATCTCCACTCAATCATATTAAGGTATCAAGCTTGTAGTGCTTGAGACTTGACAACCATCATGACTGGGTGAAGTATAATGCATCTGCCTTTGTCATTAAGACTGGGAGCACTATTCAGTGGCAGGCCGACTTAGCTCCAAAAGAAATGGCCATCTCTGACATGAGGAACAGACGCCATGTGCAGTCACTCCTAACATGGAGTACAGATGCTGCTCATCCTGTATCCCTGGAGACCTTACAGGGTACTATCAGCCAGGCCAGCTGAGCTAAGGTTTTTTAGTGAGCTTGTTACTGCTCCCCCTCCTCCTTTTTCATCCGGGCTTGGGACCGGCAAAGGCGGAGTTATGGTACAAGGTAATAACACCTAATCCAAATAATTTTAATAGTGTATGACCTTTCAGTAACAGCATTGATAAGGCACAATTTTTAAACTTTATTTTCTAAGAATAATATTCTGTGTTTCTCAGGAAACTAACTTCTTATCTGCTATCTTTTGTTTACACACTTGATAACAGTAACTATTTAAAACATGCTGTGGTAAAATTTCTCATTCAGTACTTTTGTCTGAAGATGGTAACAACGCTGTTACCGAAATGTCACACACTATTACTTTATTTGGATTTGTTGCACTATTGTTAACGAGGAACGGAATAAGATCTTAAAGAACATTATCCAAGTCTATGTGAACCCAGTTCAGCTAATCAGAATAATGTCCGAGAAAAAATATATAGCGATAGAATTGTTTAACATTCCTAAAACGTTAGAGAACAAGGTAATCTCCAAGAACTAAAATTACAGAACAATTTCCTTCCATAGTTAATTTGTATAGTTATGTTGAATACTTTGATTTCCTTTTCCCTTTTCTCCTTTGTTTATATTTATTTTTTCCTTTTCTCCATGAAAATGATGTATGGCGAGTCTTTACAGGATGGAAATGTCCTAATCAATCTACTGGATTTGTTCTTATTTCTTGTATCTATAATCCAAATTGTACTTTATCATCCTCTGTATACCTTTTAAAGTATTCTTCATTTGAAAGGTACTCTCTATAAGCATAAAGGTCACCTCTACAATAAAAAATGTCAAAGCTAGATGCCATTTATTACCCATCATTGCAAACTAGCAGCCTCAGGTCAGTGACAAAGCCACAACTCCATCTTTGGCAAACTGAGAAGTGTCCAACTGGAACCATGGTTTTAAGATAATGGCCCTTGTCAGCCTAGAGTCCCTTTAGGGAGAGGTATCCTCTTACTGGAGAGTTGCTAAATAGTAAAAATGGTAATTTTGTAAATGAAAACTGTTCTTTGTAGATAGGTGTCCTCTAGCATGAGTGTCCTCACATGGAGTATGTTCTACTGTATTGGTGATGGAAACTGTCCTTTGTAGAGAGGTGTCCTCTAGAGTGAGTGTCCTCTCATGGAGTATGTTCTACTGTATTGGTGATGGAAACTGTCCTTTGTAGAGAGGTGTCCTCTAGCATGAGTGTCCTCTCATGGAGTATGTTCTACTGTATTGGTGATGGAAACTGTCCTTTGTAGAGAGGTGTCCTCTAGCATGAGTGTCCTCTCATGGAGGTTCTACTGTATTGGTGATGGAAACTGTCCTTTGTAGAGAGGTGTCCTCTAGCGTGAGTTTCCTCTCATGGAGTAGGTTCTACTGTATTGGTGATGGAAACCTTCATTGGAAAGGAGGTGTTCTCTGGCGTGAGTGTCCTCTCATGGAGTATGTTCTACTGTATTGGTGATGGAAACTGTCTTTTGTAGAGAGATGTCCTCTAGCGTGAGTGTCCTCTCATGCTCTCATGGAGTATGTTCTACTGTATTGGTGATGGAAACTGTCCTTTGTAGAGGGGTGTCATCTAGCATGAGTGTCTTCTCATGGAGTATGTTCTACTCTATTGGTGATGGAAACTGTCCTTTGTAGAGAGGTGTCCTCTCATGGAGTATGTTCTACTGTTCCACTTTTGAGATAATTACTAATAGGCCTGTGTGAAAGGTATAACTTATACTTTTGTTGTCAAAGTTGCTTATTCTCAAATATCGAAAAAGAGAATTTTCTAAGGGAAATTCTCCGTAATTAAAGAGGTAGATATTGTGTCTGACAGCATGTAGAGGATGCCTCCTCTGTCACTGTTGGTTGATTGGCCTCATTAGTTTTAATTGTTCTGCCAGCCGGCCAATTACCTGGTCCTTTACCTCTTGTTGTTCATCTCTCTAATTAGCATTCCATAGTCTCTGTAGACCACACTACCTGTTCTCTGTAGGCTACACTACCTGACCTGTCCTCTGTAGGCCACACTACCTGTCCTCTGTAGGCCACACTACCTGTCCTCTGTAGGCTACACTACCTGACCTGTCCTCTGTAGGCCACACTACCTGTTCTCTGTAGGCTACACTACCTGACCTGTCCTCTGTAGGCCACACTACCTGTCCTCTGTAGGCCACACTACCTGTCCTCTGTAGGCCACACTACCTGTCCTCTGTAGGCCACACTACCTATCCTCTGTAGGCCACACTACCTGTCTTCTGTAGGCCACACTACCTGTCACCTGTAGGCTACACTACCTGTCCTCTGTAGGCCACACTACCTGACCTGTCCTCTGTAGGCCACACTACCTGTCCTCTGTAGGCCACACTACCTGTCCTCTGTAGGCCACACTACCTGACCTGTCCTCTGTAGGCCACACTACCTGACCTGTCCTCTGTAGGCCACACTACCTGTCCTCTGTAGGCCACACTACCTGACCTGTCTTCTGTAGGCCACACTACCTGTCCTCTGTAGGCCACACTACCTGTCCTCTGTAGGCCACACTACCTGACCTGTCCTCTGTAGGCTACACTACCTGTCCTCTGTAGGCCACACTACCTGTCCTCTGTAGGCCACACTACCTGTCCTCTGTAGGCCACACTACCTGACCTGTCCTCTGTAGGCCACACTACCTGTCCTCTGTAGGCTACACTACCTGTCCTCTGTAGACCACACAACCTGTCCTCTGTAGGCCACACTACCTGACCTGTCCTCTGTAGGCTACACTACCTGTCCTCTGTAGGCCACACTACCTGTCCTCTGTAGGCCACACTACCTGTCCTCTGTAGGCCACACTACCTGACCTGTCCTCTGTAGGCCACACTACCTGACCTGTCCTCTGTAGGCCACACTACCTATCCTCTGTAGGCCACACTACCTGTCCTGTCTTCTGTAGGCCACACTACCTGTCCTCTGTAGGCCACACTACCTGTCCTGTCCTCTGTAGGCCACACTACCTGTCACCTGTAGGCTACACTACCTGTCCTCTGTAGGCTACACTACCTGACCTGTCCTCTGTAGGCCACACTACCTGTCCTCTGTAGGCCACACTACCTGACCTGTCCTCTGTAGGCCACACTACCTGTCCTCTGTAGGCCACACTACCTGACCTGTCCTCTGTAGGCCACACTACCTGTCCTCTGTAGGCTACACTACCTGACCTGTCCTCTGTAGGCCACACTACCTGACCTGTCCTCTGTAGGCCACACTACCTGTCCTCTGTAGGCCACACTACCTGTCCTCTGTAGGACACACTACCTGTCCTCTGTAGGCCACACTACCTGACCTGTCCTCTGTAGGCCACACTACCTGACCTGTCCTCTGTAGGCCACACTACCTGACCTGTCCTCTGTAGGCCACACTACCTGTCCTCTGTAGGCCACACTACCTGACCTGTCCTCTGTAGGCCACACTACCTGTCCTCTGTAGGCCACACTACCTGACCTGTCTTCTGTAGGCCACACTACCTGTCCTCTGTAGGCCACACTACCTGACCTGTCCTCTGTAGGCCACACTACCTGTCCTCTGTAGGCCACACTACCTGACCTGTCCTCTGTAGGCCACACTACCTGACCTGTCCTCTGTAGGCCACACTACCTGTCCTCTGTAGGCCACACTACCTGTCCTGTCTTCTGTAGGCTACACTACCTGTCCTCTGTAGGCCACACTACCTGACCTGTCCTCTGTAGGCCACACTACCTGACCTGTCTTCTGTAGGCCACACTACCTGTCCTCTGTAGGCCACACTACCTGACCTGTCCTCTGTAGGCCACACTACCTGTCCTCTGTAGGCCACACTACCTGTCCTGTCTTCTGTAGGCCACACTACCTGACCTGTCCTCTGTAGGCTACACTACCTGTCCTCTGTAGGCCACACTACCTGACCTGTCCTCTGTAGGCCACACTACCTGACCTGTCCTCTGTAGGCTACACTACCTGTCCTCTGTAGGCCACACTACCTGTCCTCTGTAGGCCACACTACCTGTCCTCTGTAGGCCACACTACCTGTCCTCTGTAGGCCACACTACCTGTCCTCTGTAGGCCACACTACCTGTCCTCTGTAGGCCACACTACCTGTCCTCTGTAGACCACACTACCTGTCCTCTGTAGGCCACACTACCTGACCTGTCCTCTGTAGGCTACACTACCTGTCCTCTGTAGGCTACACTACCTGTCCTCTGTAGGCCACACTACCTGTCCTCTGTAGGCCACACTACCTGTCCTCTGTAGGCCACACTACCTGTCCTCTGTAGGCCACACTACCTGTCCTCTGTAGGCCACACTACCTGTCCTCTGTAGGCCACACTACCTGTCCTCTGTAGGCCACACTACCTGTCCTCTGTAGGCCACACTACCTGTCCTCTGTAGGCCACACTACCTGTCCTCTGTAGGCCACACTACCTGTCCTCTGTAGGCCACACTACCTGTCCTCTGTAGGCCACACTACCTGTCCTCTGTAGGCCACACTACCTGTCCTCTGTAGGCCACACTACCTGTCCTCTGTAGGCCACACTACCTGTCCTCTGTAGGCCACACTACCTGTCCTCTGTAGGCCACACTACCTGTCCTCTGTAGGCCACACTACCTGTCCTCTGTAGGCCACACTACCTGTCCTCTGTAGGCCACACTACCTGTCCTCTGTAGGCCACACTACCTGTCCTCTGTAGGCCACACTACCTGTCCTCTGTAGGCCACACTACCTGTCCTCTGTAGGCCACACTACCTGTCCTCTGTAGGCCACACTACCTGACCTGTCCTCTGTAGGCCACACTACCTGTCCTCTGTAGGCCACACTACCTGTCCTCTGTAGGCCACACTACCTGACCTGTCCTCTGTAGGCCACACTACCTGTCCTCTGTAGGCCACACTACCTGTCCTCTGTAGGCCACACTACCTGTCCTCTGTAGGCTACACTACCTGTCCTCTGTAGGCCACACTATCTGTCCTCTGTAGGCTACACTACCTGACCTGTCCTCTGTAGGCCACACTACCTGTCCTCTGTAGGCTACACTACCTGTCCTCTGTAGGCCACACTACCTGTCCTCTGTAGGCCACACTACCTGTCCTCTGTAGGCCACACTGCCTGTTCTCTGTAGGTCACACAACCTGTCCTCTGTAAGCCACACTACCTGACTTGTCCTCTTTAGGCTACCTGACCTGTTTTCTGTAGGTCACACAACCTGTCCTCTGTAGGCTACACTACCTGACTTGTCCTCTTTAGGCTAACTGACCTGTCCTCTGTAAGCCACACTACCTGACTTGCCTTCTTTAGGCTACCTGACCTGTCCTCTGTAGGCTACACTACCTGACTTGTCCTCTTTAGGCTAACTGACCTGTCCTCTGTAAGCCACACTACCTGACTTGTCTTCTTTAGGCTACCTGACCTGTCCTCTGTAAGCCACACTACCTGACTTGTCTTCTTTAGGCTACCTGACCTGTCCTCTGTAGGCTACACTACCTGACTTGTCCTCTTTAGGCTAACTGACCTGTCCTCTGTAAGCCACACTACCTGACTTGTCTTCTTTAGGCTACCTGACCTGTCCTCTGTAAGCCACACTACCTGACTTGTCTTCTTTAGGCTACCTGACCTGTCCTCTGTAGGCTACACTACCTGACTTGTCCTCTTTAGGCTAACTGACCTGTCCTCTGTAAGCCACACTACCTGACTTGTCTTCTTTAGGCTAACTGACCTGTCCTCTGTAAGCCACACTACCTGACTTGTCTTCTTTAGGCTACCTGACCTGTCCTCTGTAAGCCACACTACCTGACTTGTCTTCTTTAGGCTACCTGACCTGTCCTCTGTAGGCTACACTACCTGACTTGTCCTCTTTAGGCTAACTGACCTGTCCTCTGTAAGCCACACTACCTGACTTGTCTTCTTTAGGCTACCTGACCTGTCCTCTGTAGGCTACACTACCTGACTTGTCTTCTTTAGGCTACCTGACCTGTCCTCTGTAAGCCACACTACCTGACTTGTCTTCTTTAGGCTACCTGACCTGTCCTCTGTAAGCCACACTACCTGACTTGTCTTCTTTAGGCTACCTGACCTGTCCTCTGTAAGCCACACTACCTGACTTGTCCTCTTTAGGCTACCTGACCTGTCCTCTGTAAGCCACACTACCTGACTTGTCCTCTTTAGGCTACCTGACCTGTCCTCTGTAGGCTACACTACCTGACTTGTCCTCTTTAGGCTACCTGACCTGTCCTCTGTAAGCCACACTACCTGACTTGTCCTCTTTAGGCTACCTGACCTGTCCTCTGTAAGCCACACTACCTGACTTGTCCTCTTTAGGCTAACTGACCTGTCCTCTGTAAGCCACACTACCTGACTTGTCTTCTTTAGGCTACCTGACCTGTCCTCTGTAGGCTACACTACCTGACTTGTCTTCTTTAGGCTACCTGACCTGTCCTCTGTAAGCCACACTACCTGACTTGTCTTCTTTAGGCTACCTGACCTGTCCTCTGTAAGCCACACTACCTGACTTGTCTTCTTTAGGCTACCTGACCTGTCCTCTGTAAGCCACACTACCTGACTTGTCTTCTTTAGGCTACCTGACCTGTCCTCTGTAAGCCACACTACCTGACTTGTCTTCTTTAGGCTACCTGACCTGTCCTCTGTAAGCCACACTACCTGACTTGTCCTCTTTAGGCTACCTGACCTGTCCTCTGTAGGCTACACTACCTGACTTGTCCTCTTTAGGCTACCTGACCTGTCCTCTGTAAGCCACACTACCTGACCTGTCCTCTGTAGGTCACACAACATGTCCTCTGTAAGCCACACTACCTGACTTGTCCTCTTTAGGCTACCTGACCTGTCCTCTGTAGGTCACACAACCTGTCCTCTGTAAGCCACACTACCTGACTTGTCCTCTTTAGGCTACCTGACCTGTCCTCTGTAGGTCACACAACCTGTCCTCTGTAGGCTACACTACCTGACTTGTCCTCTTTAGGCTACCTGACCTGTCCTCTGTAGGCCACACTACCTCTCCACTGTAGACCACACAACCTAATGAAGAGTATAGATCCTGACAGTGTAGTGTGGGACAGGTATGAAGCCGGCAAGATCTACTCCTACATTGGAGAAGTGTGCATGTCAGTCAACCCTTACCGCACCATGAACATCTACGGCCAGGAGTACATTGACCAGTACAGAGGCCGGGAGTTCTACGAGCGCCCCCCTCACATCTTTGCCATAGCTGATGCTGCCTACAGGACCATGAAGAGGTCTTCCAAGGATTCCTGTATTGTCATCTCAGGTGAGTGGTACCTACTTTTGTCTCTCTAACCTCCTACACCTTCCTTCCCCCAGAAAATTTCTAACAAAACTCTTCCTCAATTTATCTGATACTCTATGATGATTTCCATCCGTGGCGGAGTCTTTCCCGCAGTAGGCACCACCAATGAAGACTGTATATATTTTATATATATATACACAAGGTAATAAGACCAAATCCAAATAAATAAATAGTGTGTGACGCTTCGGTAACAGCGTTGTTACCATCTTCAGACAAAAGTACTGAATGTGGAAGAATAACTTCTTAGGTCCATTGAAGTCCATTAATTTATTTATTCGGATTTGGTCTTATTACCTTGTGTTTATAATCTATAATCCAAATTGGGCCTTATCAATATATATATATATATATAAAGCAACACTTAAAGTTTCACCGCATAAGTTTCTTTTTCTGTGAAAAATCAATATTTATTTCAAAGAGAAATATCTACTATTTCTAACTTTTTTTTTTTTTGGACACTTTTATTTTTCCGTTCGCCATTACTCTTCATATTTTCACCCTTTCATACGTCATCCAATTATATACAGGGTGTACCAGGTAAATTGGGAATTTCAACAATGGTATTTTAACTGAAATTTTTTGCAAGTAAAAATTAAAATATCCGAATGAAATTTGACACAGTAGTAGATAAAAGGATATAGTTTTTATTTATTCAATGAAGTTTCCATTATTAGCTACAACAGTCTCGAGGCGAGTGCGGAATGAAGCACAGGCCTTGGCGACGATGACCTTGTCCATTTGGGTCATCACCGTGTGAACTGCTTTCTTGACAGACTGGATGGTGGTATGAGGAGCTTTGTTGACATCTCTCTCAACAACGCCCCATACATAGTAGTCGAGGGGATTGCAATCTGGAGAATTAGGGGGCCAAATATCAGGACCCCAGTGACTAGGGACGTTAAGTGTCAGCCACGATTGTGTCTTTTTTGCCTTATGGGCTGGAGCTGAGTCCTGTTGGAAGACATACTTCCTTCCTGCGGCCACCATGTCCATCCAAGGCTTCACAACGGTCTCCAGAACATTGATGTAGGTGTCAGCGTTCATCCTAAGGCCCTTCTCAAAGAAATGGGGAGGCATGACATCACCTTCACTGCTGATAACGCCAAGGACCATTACGGAGGCAGGAAATTTCGTGTGCATCACGACAGGTATCTCTGAGGGGTCTTTACAGATCCAGCGATCATTCCTGGGATTTACCTTTTGGTCCACGTCAAAGTTCTTTTCGTCAGAGAAGAACCTTAGCATGCCAAAAGAGTCGTGTTTCAGGTTGTTGAGGAGGGCAGCAGCCTTTCCTTTTCTGTTATTCTTCATATTCTCAGTCAGCAACTGACCTTTCCGAAGGGCATAAGACTTGAGACCAAGGACCTCATGGATAGTTGTGACAATTGTCATAGAGCCAACGTCCATTTCCTTGGCTATGGCCCTCATGCTCTTCCCAGGGTTTCCATCAATCTTCTCCTTGACATTTTTGACAAATTCTTCGCCTCTTACCCTGTCCGATCGACGCGAGTGCTTTTTCCTTGTAGCTATCCTCTCTTTGTTACTGCCGGCCTCATCAAACTGCTTCTTGACACGATAAATAGTGGTTTTGGGCAACTTAAGAAAATCCACTATCTCTTTGGGGCTCCTTCCGGCGCGCAGAGCAACGATGATGGCAGCTCGATTTTCAAATTCTCGGTTACTGTTCATCACTACACTGCGCACACATGTACTGTTGCATTTTACATGAATATGGCTACGTAATGAAAAAAAAAACAAGTTTTTAATCTCAAGTAGTTTTTGTTTTATGGACTGTCAAAGTTAGTCCCAATTTACCTGATACACCCTGTATAGACCATTACTCTTCATATTTTCACCCTTTCATACGTCATCCAAAAAAGTTAGAAATAGTAGATATTTCTCTTTGAAATAAATATTGATTTTCACAGAAAAAGAAACTTATGCGGTGAAACTTCAAGTGTTGCTTTATAATCATACGCCGCAGTCCTTTATAATGTATTATAAGTTACTTTAAGTATTATTTACGAACGGAAAAATACGTCCAGGGTAGCCTAGTGGACATGGCATCTGCCCGGTAAGCGGAAGGTTGTGGGTTCGATTCCCGCCCCTGGACACTTTTATTTTTCCTTTCGCCATTACTCTTCATATTTTCACCCTTTCATACGTCATCCAATTATATATAGACCATTACTCTTCATATTTTCACCCTTTCATACGTCATCCAAAAAAGTTAGAAATAGTAGATATTTCTCTTTGAAATAAATATTGATTTTTCACAGAATAAGAAACTTATACGCCGCAGTCCTTTATAATGTATTATATATATATATGTATATTTATCAATTATTTTATCTATTTATATCTATTTATTCATATATTTATCATTATATAATCATATTTATTCTGTATTTAACCTTATATAATCTTAAATGGACTTTGAAATAAAGTAGTTTCAATCTCAATCTCAATGATGAGAGACAAGCTGGATATATTCAATAGTAAACTCTACAATATTTGAAACACTAACAAGATTTAGAACAGGCCATCTCAAGCCATAGAAGATAGAACAACAAAATCTACCCCACTTGCCCAAAATGTAGCTTGGCACCTGCAGATCCAGAACATATTCTGGCTTGTATTAGATGTTCTAAACAGGATCTTTGGGAGAGACCTCTGCCTATCATAAAACAGCTGGAGGAGCATGGACTCATGGATTTCGTGTAAGCTTTACACAAGGGGATAAGAAACAACAATACTGTCTATAAACAGCTAGAGGAGCATGGACTCATGGAATTCGTGTAATCTTTACACAAGGGGATAAGAAACAACAATACTGTCTAAAAACAGCTAGAGGAGCATGGACTCTTGGAATTTGTGTAATTTCTACACAAGGGGATAAGTAACAACACAATATTTGAAAGATGAGGTGCACTTTGGAATTATACATTTGAATCTAAAGTTAATTCACTGTGGAACTTTAAGATTTCATGTTGTTCATATCCATTTTGTGGTTAAAACAGTTGTGACTTCATATATGAAATGAAAGCATTAAAACACGAATGTTTCTCATTCACATAAAATAAACTTTTCTACTGTCCTTACTGCGATGTAAAATATATTGGGAGGGCCTGGTTCATCAGTGGTAAACCCTCCCAGCTGTTTCACTAATCTAATCTACCAGACCGCTTCTTAGAGCTCTAATACTGTATTGGATCATTCTGCCTATGATTGGGAGTTTAGAATTATGTTGTCATATAACCAAGTTGCTCTTATAAAGGTGACTGAGGGCTAACTTGGTTATAAAACATCATAATTCTAAAGTGGGGGGTCGGTGGAAGGATGGTCTAAACCGTTGGTTTTCAACAGCTACGACCCGGGTTCGATTCCCGCATTGGGCACTTTTTTTCTGATTTAAAAAAAGAATGCTCCAAATGACCCCGATTCTTGCAAAAGTTCAACCCCACCAGTGAGTGCAAGTAACCAAAACGGGGCTCTGTCATATTTGTAAGTGTAAAGTTGAACTGCTTTTCACATGTGTAGACATGTGGTGCACTTACAGTTAAAAGTAGTCACCTACTTCTACCCACCGTGATTATCATGGCTTGTACCACGTGTACTAGGTATAAGCAAAAAATAATAATTCTAAAGTTCCAAGTTTTATATCCCTATTGTTATAGTATTAATTATTGGGTCTTTTCAACCTACAAAGGACAGTTTTCATTTACAAAATTATCATTTTTACAATTTAGCAACTCTCCAGTAAGAGGACATCTCTCTCTAAAGGGCACTTTGACTCTGCAATTAGGTGTTGTCCTTTACAGGGAGGTAGTTCTACTGTATTTATTAACTCTCCAGTAAGATGACATCTCTCCCTAAAGGACACTTTGACTCTGCAATTAGGTTTTGTCCTTTACAGGGAGGTAGTTCTACTGTATTTATTAACTCTCCAGTAAGATGACATCTCTCCCTAAAGGACACTTTGACTCTGCAATTAGGTTTTGTCCTTTACAGGGAGGTAGTTCTACTGTATTTATTAACTCTCCAGTAAGAGGACATCTCTCCCTAAAGGACACTTTGACTCTGCAATTAGGTTTTGTCCTTTACAGGGAGGTAGTTCTACTGTATTTATTAACTCTCCAGTAAGATGACATCTCTCCCTAAAGGACACTTTGACTCTGCAATTAGGTTTTGTCCTTTACAGGGAGGTAGTTCTACTGTATTTATTAACTCTCCAGTAAGAGGACATCTCTCCCTAAAGGACACTTTGACTCTGCAATTAGGTTTTGTCCTTTACAGGGAGGTAGTTCTACTGTATTTATTAACTCTCCAGTAAGATGACATCTCTCCCTAAAGGACACTTTGACTCTGCAATTAGGTTTTGTCCTTTACAGGGAGGTAGTTCTACTGTATTTATTAACTCTCCAGTAAGATGACATCTCTCCCTAAAGGACACTTTGACTCTGCAATTAGGTTTTGTCCTTTACAGGGAGGTAGTTCTACTGTATTTATTAACTCTCCAGTAAGATGACATCTCTCCCTAAAGGACACTTTGACTCTGCAATTAGGTTTTGTCCTTTACAGGGAGGTAGTTCTACTGTATTTATTAACTCTCCAGTAAGATGACATCTCTCCCTAAAGGACACTTTGACTCTGCAATTAGGTGTTGTCCTTTACAGGGAGGTAGTTCTACTGTATTTATTAACTCTCCAGTAAGATGACATCTCTCCCTAAAGGACACTTTGACTCTGCAATTAGGTTTTGTCCTTTACAGGGAGGTAGTTCTACTGTATTTATTAACTCTCCAGTAAGATGACATCTCTCCCTAAAGGACACTTTGACTCTGCAATTAAGTGTTGTCCTTTACAGGGAGGTAGTTCTACTGTATTTATTAACTCTCCAGTAAGATGACATCTCTCCCTAAAGGACACTTTGACTCTGCAATTAGGTGTTGTCCTTTACAGGGAGGTAGTTCTACTGTATTTATTAACTCTCCAGTAAGATGACATCTCTCCCTAAAGGACACTTTGACTCTGCAATTAGGTTTTGTCCTTTACAGGGAGGTAGTTCTACTGTATTTATTAACTCTCCAGTAAGATGACATCTCTCCCTAAAGGACACTTTGGTTCTGCAATTAGGTGTTGTCCTTTACAGGGAGGTACTGTATCTCTAGCGGTGATTTATGGGTATTTCCAACTGTGTCTGAGAGAATTAGATACATTTTGTTGGTAACACAAGAAACCAAACAGGCCTTGTTCCATTGTGAAAGTAACAAATGCAGTGACGTAAATTGAAACTATGACAGTTATTGATATCGATTGACAGTTTCACTATGTCTAACACATTGGAACAATGTTTCTGCCTCTTACAGCTGTAATTGAATGGGTATAAATTTTTTATTAAGTCTTCTTCTGATAAACTTTTTTTTTTTTTTTCAATTATTCCAAGTACATGTGGTGCAGACCATGATAATCCCGACAGGTAGTTAGCGAACTGCTTTGTTTGTAAGTGCACCACAAATCTACACATGGTACCCATACCCATGGGGTGTCGGTGGAAGGCTGGTTAAACCGTTTGGTTTTCGCCCACTACGACCCGGGTTCGATTCCCGCATTGAACACTTTTTTCTGTTTAAAAAAAAATGCTCCAATGGCCTCCGATTCTTGCAAAAGTCCAACCCCAAACAGCGAGTGCAAGTAACCAATCGGAGCTCTGGCACATTTGTAAGTGCAAAGTCGAACTGCTTTTCACCTGTGTGGACATGTGTACTTACAGTAAAAGCAGTCGCTAACTACCCTCCATGATTATCATGGCCTGTACCACGTGTACTAGGGAGAAGCAAATAAAAAAAAATACACATGGTACAGGCCATGATAATCATGGTAGGTAGTTAGTGAACTGCTTTGATTGTAAGTGCACTACAAGTCTACACGTGGTACAGACTATGATAATCATGGTAGGTAGTTAGTGAACTGCTTTGATTGTAAGTGCACTACAAGTCTACACGTGGTACAGACTATGATAATCATGGTAGGTAGTTAGTGAACTGCTTTGATTGTAAGTGCACTACAAGTCTACACGTGGTACAGACTATGATAATCATGGTAGGTAGTTAGTGAACTGCTTTGATTGTAAGTGCACTACAAGTCTACACGTGGTACAGACTATGATAATCATGGTAGGTAGTTAGTGAACTGCTTTGATTGTAAGTGCACTACAAGTCTACACGTGGTACAGACTATGATAATCATGGTAGGTAGTTAGCGAATTGCCTTTACTGTATGTGCGTCACATTTTTACATGCGGCACAGACCATGATAATCATGATGGGTAGTTAGTGAATTGCTCATACTGTAAATGCACCACATATCTACACATGTAAAAAGAGCAGTTCGACTTTTGAGCTTACAACATTGCTAAAGTCCTGTTTGTTAACTTGTACTCACTGTTGAGGTTGTTCTTTTGCTAGAATCAGGGCCCATTGGAGCATATTTTTTTTTTTAATTAGAAAGAAATGCCCAATGCAGGATTCAATCCCAGGTCATAGCAGTAAAAACCAATGGTTTAGACCATCCTTACATTGATCCTTTATCTGTCAAATTATTTGGTCTCAATGACAGAAGATAGGTAGTTCCTTATAGTCAGCTAGAGTCATCTGATAGGGTAGACATTGCAACTAAGTATTTCTTTCAAACTACACCAAGAAAGAATTCAACTACAGTTGAACCTCATTATAACATCACTTAGTCTTTTTGTTGTACATTTTAATGGACAAAATGAAGTTTCATATTTTAATGTCAATGGTCATCTACTTTTTTTGAAGGAGAGAGAGGCTGTTCATACTTAGTTATCTCGTGTGTCTTCAATAAAAGTCACTGTAATATCTTTCAGAGTTATTGTCTGAATCCTGATATACATGCTGAAAGGTACAACTTCCTTAAGTTTTGTCTCTCCATGAGTGTATGTTATCTCGTGTGTCTTCAATAAAAGTCACTGTAATATCTTTCAGAGTTATTGTCTGAATCCTGATATACATGCTGAAAGGTACAACTTCCTTAAGTTTTGTCTCTCCATGAGTGTATGTTATCTCGTGTGTCTCAATAAAAGTCACTGTAATATCTTTCAGAGTTATTGTCTGAATCCTGATATACATGCTGAAAGGTACAACTTCCTTAAGTTTTGTCCATGAGTGTATGTTATCTCGTGTGTCTTCAATAAAGGTCACTGTAATATCTTTCAGAGTTATTGTCTGAATCCTGATATACATGCTGAAAGGTACAACTTCCTTAAGTTTTGTCTCTCCATGAGTGTATGTTATCTCGTGTGTCTCAATAAAAGTCACTGTAATATCTTTCAGAGTTATTGTCTTAATCCCGATATAAATGCAAAAAGTTAAAACTTCCTTAAGTTTTGTCCATGAGTGTATGTTATCTCGTTTGTCTTCAATAAAGGTCACTGCATTATCTTTCAGAGTTATTGTCTGAATCCCGATATACATGCTAAAAGATACAACTTCCTCAAGTTTTGTCCATGAGTGTATGTTATCTCGTATGTCTTCAATAAAGGTCACTGTAATATCTTTCAGAGTTATTGTCAAAATCCCGATATACATGTTGAATGGTACAACTTCCTTAAGTTTTGTCTCTCCATGTGTGTATGTTATCTCATGTGTCTTCACAATAAAGGTCACATCTTTCAGAGTTATTGTGACTGAATCCCCCTGGTGGGTCCACAGGGGAGAGTGGAGCAGGGAAGACTGAGGCCTCCAAGATCATCCTGCGGTACATCGCGGCAGTCACCAACACCAGCGGCCACATGGAAGTTGAGAGGTAGGAGACTCTCCGTTGTCCTCCGCTCTCTCTACATATGTTTGCTTCCAGGGTCAAAAACATCCTCATTCAGTCCAACTGTATCCTTGAATCCTTTGGAAACGCCAAGACCAGCCGGAATGACAACTCCAGTCGGTTTGGAAAATACATGGACATCAATTTCGACTTCAAGGGAGATCCTCTTGGAGGTCATATCCACAACTACCTTCTGGAGAAGGTAAGTGCAATATATTCTAGCCAGAAGACTTGAAAATATTATTTATTTTCAATGCAAACAATAAACATAGTTAACATGATTCCACCACTAAAATAAAACAAATGTCTTTAAACACAAACACTATATATATACATATATACAATTATCATCATTAACTCTGTACATAAATAATTAAATAAAAACAATTATCAAACTAATTAGTTGATATATTACAGTAAGTCTATCTGGATTAGTTGGTTGGTTGAGCTAACTGCTTTCTGTTGATGTTTCCTCAAGTGTGTTCAAACTTTTCAAAATTATTTGATATCTCTCTATACATACAAGAAAATAAGACCTAATCCAAATAAATTAATAGTGTGTGATGTTTCAGTAACAGCAAATCTCACATACTATTAACTTATTTGGATTAAGTTTTATTTTCTTGTATCTATAATCCAAATAGGGGGTCGGTAGAAGGATGGTCTAAACCGTTGGTTTTCGACCGCTACAACTCTGGTTTGTTTCCCACATTGAACACTTTTTTCTTATTAAAAAAAAAATGCTCCAATGGCCCTCGATTCTTGCAAAAGTCCAACCCCACCAGCGAGTGCAATTAACAGGGCTTGGGACACATTTGTAAGTGCAAAGTCAAACTGCTTTTTACATGTGTAAACATGTGGTACACTTACAGTAAAAGCAGTCGCTAACTTCTACCCACCATGATTATAATGGCCTGTAGTACATATGTACTAGGGATAAGCAAAAATATATATATAATAATCCAAATTGTGCTTTATCATCTCTCTATTCAGTGAAACCTTGCTAAAATGAACCTGGGATATAGTGAACTTTCCCTTATTAACCAACCTGAAATAATTCCCATTCTTATTTTATAATACATTGAACTATCTGAATAAGCAAAATTTAGAGCAAAGACACAAGGTAATAAGACCAAATTCAAATAAATAAATAGTGTGTGACATTTCGGTAACAGCATTGTTACCATCTTCAGACAAAAGTACTGAATGGCAAGAAGACACCCTCCCTAAAAGACATTTTGGCTCTAAACACAAGGTAATAGCACCAAATAAATAAATAGTGTGTGGACATTCAGTACTTTTGTCTGAAGATGGTAACAATGCTGTTACCGAAATGTCGCACACTATTTATTTATTTGGATTTGGTTCTATTACCTTGTGTTCATAATCTATAATCCAAATTGTACCTTATCAATTTAGAGCAAAGAGTTTCTTTGAAATGCTGTATGCTTTAGAGCAAAAAACTCTTTTTGAACTGGCAAATCCCCAAAAAAAAAAAAATTGAGAGATGTTATCGGGCGTGGATAAAAAAAAACTATTGCAGCTAAGACTATATCACAGTGAATTATGGCTATAACAAACCATGGCTATAGTGAACCATAGGTTCAGTCTCATTGGGGTTCCCTATAGATGGGACACCCAAGGTAGATCAAATATGAAGGCAGAGTTAGTATCTTCCCAATATGTACCATATGTAAAAAGGAGGAGACAACCCAAGACTCTCATGTATGGAAGTCTTGTACCACAACTAATCCTAAACAAGAGATATGTGTCTCCATGACATTGTGTAATGAAATAAAGGATAATTTTAAAAAAATTCATAAAAATATAAAGTTTTAACTTTTCTCTTTTGATTAAGAAAGCCTAGACAAATTTCTCTGTAAAAGAGCATACAGTTAAACCTGTCTATAGCGCCCCCTCTAAATAGCGCCTTCCTCTCTATAACGCCTGATTTTAAATACGTAGTACGATGTGATTTACATTAAAAGTGACCTGTCTATAGCATCCTATTTTGGTGAATCCCAAGAGGGGCTGCTATAGACAGGTTTAACTGTATATCAAACTACCTTTTTTTTTGCTTATCCCTAGTACAGGTGGTACAGGACATGATAATCATGGTGGGTAGAAGTTGGCGACTGCTTTTACTGTAAGTGCACCACATGTGAAAAGCAGTTCGACTTTGTACTTACAAATGTGTCAGAGCCCCGTTTGGTTACTTGCACTCGCTGGTGGGGTTGGACTTTTGCAAGAATCGGTAGCCATTGGAGTAGTTTACTAAGTTACTAAAGCGTAGAAACATTAAAGTGTGGCAATAGATGGCACAAGAACCTATACAACTGTCCTGGTGTAACACCTACTCACATATTCTCATGCCCAGCAATGGCCGCAGCCTTGCAGAAAATTGACTTAGACCTAGAGCAGCAGCTCTACACACCCAAGATAGTAGATATTGCTGCTGCTGTGATGGAGATGCATGGAGACATCTGAGGCTCTTCATTGGACACGACAACATTGAAGTGTGGCATGTATAGGTGTAATGAAGGTGAACCATTTCTCATCCAGCACAATCTTACACTGACCATAGTACTTCCAGGAGTAGAAAGGAAGTTTCTTATCTCCTCCTTAGGTGTGATTAGCCGCTGTACTGAGCGCAAGTTTATCCCGGTAAAGCTACCGTATGGAAGAAAGGTCTTCACTATTGTATCTACCAGCATAAAGAGGGAGCTAAAAGCCTCCCCATGTGTACTAGGTGCAAAACCGAAGAGACCACTCCCCAACATATACTAAATTGTATTGGAAAGGACAAAGGATCCCTGTACAAAGAACCAAGAAGAGTTATTGAACTTTATGAGCACAACATCCAAGATCTTGTCTAATTTAGACTAAAAGGATAAGTAAAAAAAAACTAGCAGTCAAAGTGAATGATGAAGGAATGGAGATACCAGATAGATGAACAGTCAGCCTAACAGTCTACTTCAAATGCTGTCAGTCATCTAGCAACAATGGCAGGAAAGGAGGTCTATTGTAAGTGAAACCTAGAAACCTGGGTATTCAACTTTCTCCTTCTAAACACAAGGTAATAAGACCAAATAAATAAATAGTGTGTGATGTTTCAGCATTGTTACCATCTTCAGACAAAAGTATACTGAGTAATAAGCTATAAATACTTGCGATTCAGTACTTTTGTCTGAAGATGGTAACAACGCTGAAACGTCACACACTATTTATTTATATGGATTTGGTCTTATTACCTTGTTTTATAATCTATAATCCAAATTGTACCTTATAATTTTCTCCTTCTCTAATCTGTGATCTCACTAGTGCCTCAATTTTCCTCGTTGACAAAAGCAGTTGAAAATATCCAATTTGAAAACCAGTTGTGTATGTGTGGCTGTTCAGCTGGCACATAATTTTTTTATAAATATGGGAACACAAGGTAATAAGACCAAATCCAAATAAATAAATAGTGTGTGACGTTTCAGCGTTGTTACCATCTTCAGACTAAAGTGCTGAATTCATAGATTTCTTTGATGGTAACAATGCTGTTACAGAAACATCACACACTATTTATTTATTTGGATTTGGTCTTATTACCTTGTTTTTATAATCTATAATACAAATTGTACCTTATCATAAATATGGGAAGAATATTTGTTTGGTAGGAAAAGCATTTTTATATACAGTAGAACATACTCCATGAAAGGACACTTGCGCTAGAGGACACCTCTCTATAAAGGACAGTTTTCATTGACAAAATTACCATTTTTACTATTCAACAACTCTCCAGTAAGAGGACACCTTTTCATAAAGAACACTTTTGCTCTGCAACTAGGTGTCCTTTACAAAGAGGTTTTACTGTATTTACATTTTTTTTTTCTTTTCTTTCATGCAATATAGAAAAACCTTCCTATAGCGGACACCCCACTAGCAGACACCTCTCTAAAATGGACAGTTTTCATTTTCAAAATTACTATTTTTACTATTTAGTAACTCTCTGGTAAGAGGACACCTTTCTCTAAAGGACATTTTGGCTCTGCAATTAGGTGTTGTCCTTTATAGGGAGGTTCTACTATATATATATATATATATATATACACAGCAATTTTATTCTTTAAAAAAGGGGGGACCATATATCAGCTTTTTGAAAATAGAGCAATCCATAGATAAATCTTTAAATAAAAAGGCAAATGGAATCACTACACAGTAAAACCTCTCTATTCCCTCACACCCACCCAATGTTCCACATAGTTTATCAGGTTTTGGTCCTTACAATCAGGATGCTATCAGATGGCAAACTGCCACAGGTGACTCAGCCAACACTGGAACTTCCAGTATTGATCCTAGAGTCCACAGGTCTGGATCTATTCTTGTTAAACTCAGCTAGCCCACTCATCTACAACATGAATACATTTTACTTTTTAAACTTGTGTAATATACAGTAAAACCTCCATGAGAAGACATTCGTGCTAGAAGACACCTCTCTACAAAGGACAGTTTACATCACCAATACAGTAGAACATACTCCATGAGAGGACACTCGCACTAGAAGAAACCTCTCTACAAAGGACAGTTTTTATCACCAATACAGTAGAACATACTCCATGAGAGGACACTCATGCTAGAGGACATCTCTCCACAAAGGACAGTTTCCATCACCAATACAGTAGAACATACTCCATGAGAGGACACTCGCACTAGAAGAAACCTCTCTACAAAGGACAGTTTTTATCACCAATACAGTAGAACATACTCCATGAGAGGACACTCATGCTAGAGGACATCTCTCCACAAAGGACAGTTTCCATCACCAATACAGTACAACATACTCCATTAGAAGGAAACTCACGTTAGAGGACACCTCTCTATAAAGGACAGTTTCCATCACCAATACAGTAGAACATACTCCATTAGAAGGAAACTTATGCTAGAGAACACCTCTCTATAATGGACAGTTTTCATTTGCAAAATTACCATTTTTGCAATTTAGCAACTCTCCGGTAAGAGGACAATCTTCCCTAAAGGGAACTTTGGCTCTTCAATTAGGTGTTGTCCTCTACAGAGAGGTTCTACTGTGCAACATGAATCATTTTATTAAACTTCTGTTGAAATATTACACAGAGTAACAATGGCTATAGATGAGCTCGTGTTTGAAAAGGAACTTGTTTGTTAATAATTATTGTTTTTGTTGTTTTCATGTAGACATATTCACCAAGATTTGTTTTATATAATTGCTATTATAATAATAAATAATATGTAAAGTTAAATTGGTTACGGATTCATCCTTCTTACTCACTTTAATAAGAACTTCAACCTTACCATCAGTGAATTAAAAAAACAAGAGTTTGTTTTATATACAGGAAAACCTTCATGAGAGGACACTCGTTTTAGAGGACACTTCTCTACAAAGAACAATTTTTATTTGAAAAATACTATTTTTAATATTTAGTAACTCTCCGGTAAGAGGACACCTCTCCCTAAAGGACACTTTGGCTCTGCAATTAGGTGTTGTCCTTTACAGGGAGGTTTTACTCTACAAGATAAATCATTTTATGCACTTACATTTTATTACACTTTACCATTCGTAAATTGAAATTTAAAAAATATATATATTATTATTATTTTTTTTAAAGAGATACAGTAGATGTAAAGAACACCTAATTGCAGAGCCAAAGTGTCCTTTAGGGAGAGATGTTCTCTTACCGGAGAGTTGCTAAATAGTAAAAATGGTAATTTTACAAATGGAAACTGTCCTTTGTAGAGAGGTCTCCTCTAGCGCGAGTTTCCTCTCATGGAGTATGTTCTACTGTATTAAAAAGATATAAATTAACATTAAGTTAATCACATATACAGTAAAACCTTTCTTAGATGACCATTTTATAGTTCATGCCAAACAAAAAGTAATAAGATAACAAATAGTGTGTGATGTTTTGGTAACAACGCTGTTACCAAAACATGACACACTATTTATTTATTTAGATTCGGTCTTATTACCTTGTAGTGTTAATCTATCATCAAAATTGTACCTTATCAACTTTTTATTTTCAATTGACTGTCAACTGTGAATTGTTGAAGTGTTAGGTATGAAGTCCGAGACTTCAATTAACACACATGATGAGTGAAATGATGGTGTCAGTCCAGGGTGGTGGTCCAACAACCGGGGGAACGTAACTTCCACTCCTTCTACCAGCTCCTTGCCGGATCCACAGAGGCCCAGCTCCAGGCTCTAGGATTGTCCCGGGACCCCATGGCTTACTTCTACACCCATCAGGGAGAGGCTCCCAGGGTAAATATCCTCATGTGGGGGCAGTCTGAATGGTACATAGGGTGATGCTTATCTTCTTCTTTCATAAAAGAAAATAAGACCTAATCCAAATAATTTAATAGTGTGTGACGTTTCGGTAACAGCATTGTTATCATCATCAGACAATTCTTTCATCAGAATTCTTTTGTCTGATGATGGTGACAATGTTGTTGCCGAAACATTACACACTAATAAATTATTTGTAATAGATCTTATTTTCCTTTATTATAATCTATAATCCAAATTGTGCTTTATCACTTCTTCTTTCTTATCTCCTCTCAATCATATTAAAGTTTCAAGTCTGTAGAGCTTGAGATGGTGTCTGCTGGAGATGAGTAGAGCTCATCAAAGGGTATTTGACATCTATAGTGATTGGGTGAAGTAGAATGCATCTGCTTTTGTCATTAAGACTGGGAGCACTGCTTAGTGGCAGGCCACTGTCTTAGCTCCAATATGAAATGCCCGCCTCTGACACGAGGAACAGACACCATGTTCAGTCGCTCCTAACATGGATTACAGACTCATCCTGTGTAACTGGATCAGGAGCCCTTACAGAATACTATCAGTCGGGCCAGCTGAGCCCAGGTTTGTTAGTGAGGTTGTTACTGCTTCCCCTCCTCCTTTTTCATCCCAGCTTGGGACCGGCAAAGGCAGAGTTGGAATGTGCATGTGCTTCATTAACCAACCAGGAGTATTGCTGGCTTTAACCAAGGGGATATAGAATGGAATCAACAGGACCTTTGGGAGAGGCCGCTGCTTATCATAAAACAGCTCGAGTAGCATGAACTCATGGAATTTGTGCAATCTTTACACAAGGGGATAAGAAACAACAACAACATAATGGAATCAAAACTACCTCTGACCTTCTGGTGATCTGCCGTGCTGAGTGAGTGTTTGGTTCTCCAGGTGGATGGAATCAATGACAAGGCAGACTTTAAGACAGTCTGCTCCGCCATGAAGATCCTTAGCTTTCCCCCCGAGGTGGTCTCCAGCCTCTGGAAGATCCTGGCCGGCATCCTGCATCTGGTATGTGATCTCATACAGTAGAGCTACCTCCCTGTAAAAGACAACCTGTAACAACGCTTTTACCGAAATGGCACTCGCTATTTTTTATTTGGGTTCATTTAGTCTTTTATCTGAGGATGGAAACAATGCTATTACCGAAACATTATACACTATTTATTTATTTGTATTTGTGGTCTTATTATCTAGTACACCTATCCCCCGATTTACATGGTACTTGTTTTACACGTTTTCGCTTTTACACGGTTTTCCAAATATTTTTTTTTTGTTTTGTTTTTATCGCCCTATACTAAATGCTACTGTGATTGAACACATGCGCTGTGTACACATCTCACGAGGAATCCCGAGCTTATGTGCTGACTACATATTTTAACCTGTCAATGCATTTTATTTTTATTTCTGTGTACGCCTATCCCCCGATTTACACGTTTTTTCTCAGGAACGTATCTACCGTGTAAATCGGGGGATAGGTGTAGTTCTAATCTATAATCCAAATTGTGCATTATCATACTCCTGCCTTGTAAAAATGTAAAAAATGTGTCCAGGGCAACGTGAAGTTTAGCAGCGGGGGCACAGATGGGATTGTGGTGGACCCCCAGAGCCTGGAGGTAGTGGCAAAATGTCTAGGGGTGGAGCTGGCCCACCTCACAGGGGCCCTCTCTAGGAGGGTCATTGCTGCCGGTGGAGAGATCCTGGAAAAAGGTCATTCCGTCTCCCAGGCTCTCTACGGTAGAGATGCCTTAGCTAAGGTAGGTTCTTCAATGGACTTGTGGGAGAATGGGTAATACTTAGCTGGTTGGAATTAGGGAGCAATGTCCAAACTTGCTAGAAAAAGGAATGGCAGGTTGTGTTGTTGTTGTTACTTTATCCTCCTGTGTAAGGATTAAAATTGTTACCCCTCCCTGGACACTTTATTTTTCCGTTTATCATTACTCTTCACAATTCATCCTTTCATACTTCATCCCTAAGGTTAGAAATAGTCGTTATTTCTCCTTAAAATAAATTTCGATTTTTCTTTCAAAAGAAACATTTGTGGGATAATTTTCAAATGTTGTTATATATATTCAGTATATATATATCTTGGTTGTGAGTCCAGGCTATATACGAAAGGATATTCACATGGATAGTCCAACGGGTCAACCAGGCCATTGGCTATTCCTCCAATGGACCTCAGCCTCGCAGGAAACACATGCTCTACGGTGTCCTGGATATCTACGGCTTCGAGATCTTTGAGACTAACAGGTGAGATTAGTGTGTTGTTTACTTTTGTCTTCTACCTTCTTCTTCTTTCTTATCTATACTCATTCATATTAGGGTGTCAGACTTGTATAACTTGACAACTTGGTTTTTATAACAATTCTATTCCATTATAAGAAATTACAAACTCCGCCTTTGCCAGTGTCAAGCCCGGTTGGAAAAGGATGAGGGGGAGCAGTAACAAGCTCGCTAAAAAACCTGGATTCAGCTGGCCCGGCTGATAGTACCCTTAAGGGCTCCTAATCCAGGGATACAGGATAAGCAGCGTTTGTACTCCATGTTAGGAGTGGCTGCACATGGCGTCTGTTCCTCATGTCAGAGGCGGCCATTTCTTTTAGAGCTAAGTCGGCCTGCCACTGAGTAGTGCCTAGTCTTAATGACAAAGGCAGATGCATTCTACTTCGCCCAATCATGATGGTTGTCAAGCTTTACAAGCTTGATACCCTAATATGATTGAGTGAAGATAAGAAAAAAGAGGAAGATAAGAAATCACTGAACACACACAGTTCAAATCCCATTAATAAACATTAAGGTATAATTCAGCTTGTGTGTGGTAGCTTTGAGCAGCTGTGCATCAACTACTGCAATGAGAAGCTACAGCAGCTGTTCCTGGAGCTGGTGCTGAGACAGGAACAAGAAGAGTACAAGAGGGAAGGGATAGCCTGGAGGCCCGTGGAGTTCTTCAACAACAGGGAGATCTGCAGGTTGGTGGAGGAGCCCCATGCAGGAATCCTGGCTGTGCTGGATGAGGCCTGTCTCAACCCCGGCCCTGTGCCTGATCTCACCCTCCTGGCTGCACTGGACACCAAGCTGTCCTCCCATCCCCACTACTCCAGCCGCAGGGTGAGACAATCTACCTCACCCCTAGCCTCTATTGTACAAACTTTTCGCCAAATTCATTAATTGATACATAATTATATAAATAACTTATGGTGGAAGGATGGTCTAAACCGTTGGTTTTCGACCACTATGACCCAGGTTCGATTACCGCATTAGGCACTTTTTTCTGATAAAAAAATAAAAAATGCTCCAATGGCGCCCGATTCTTGCAAAAGTCCAATCCCACCAGCGAGTGCAAGTAACCAAACGGGGCTCTGGCACATTTGTAAGTGCAAAAGTCGAACTGCCTTTCACATCTGTAGACATGTGGTGTACTTACAGTAAAAGCAGTCACCTACTTCTACCCACCATGATTATCATGGCCATGTGTACTAGGGATAAGCAAAAAAAACTCTTTTTTTTTTTTTTTGACCGATTCATATGAATTGATACAGAATTGATAAAGCACAATTTGGATTATAGATTAGAACTACAAGAAAATAAGACCCAATCCAAATAAATTAATAGTGTCTGATTATGGTAACAACACTGTTACCGAAATGTCACACACTATTAATTTATTTGGATTTGGTCTTATATTTGTTGATACAGAATTATATACTGAAAAGTGAACTAAATTTATAAATTTAATTGTAACAAAATATTTAACAATTAAATTTACTGTCAATGTGTTTATTTTAAACAAGGGCATCAAATATTATCTCTACAGACCTTACTACAATGATATAAGTTATTAATTGAGAGGGCTTGGCTCATCAGTAGTGAACCCTCTCAGCAGTTTCCCCAAATTAACCTCTAGATCGCTCTACTATTGTATTGGATTGGGATATGCCCTGTATTTACTATGGAAGACAGCTTAGGGGTGTTTAGGGAACCTATGGACATAAGCTTATAAGTCTGTAGAAGTACATATTGTCGCGTCTGTACCCTTCCGGTTCTTTGCGACAATGCCGCTTCCTCCTTCGTGGATCAACTACTCAGGCTCCCGTTGCTCTTCCCTGCAGCTTTTCCTTGCAGGCCACCCAAGGACGTCCTGAGATCCACCTCTCCAGTGGAACTCTCTTCCTCTGGCAGTATCTCTCGGCCTTACCACTGGTGGGGGGGACACGAGAGACTTACCAGAAGAGTAGCAGCAGCCTGGCGATGATGGCAATGGCGAGAGTAACGACAGAAGGCGGCACGGAGACTTGAAGCACTTCTTTTATTGTCATCCACTACTAAACATTACACTTAAATGAGATAATAGACAATGGGTATTTACATTATGTTACATCCTGGGGCCAACATAGAAGTGTATTTACAATTAACCTCCCCAGGAGACAGGACTACAGCAGTCGGCGACTCCCACATCAGTTAGAGAAGCAAAACAGGCGTAAAGTGCCATCTATTGGCGGAGGTTGTAATCACTTGGAGGCCTTACACGCGACAATATATATCATTTCAAGCTTATGGCCTTTTACCAGGTGTACTAGGAAAAATATTAAACACAAGGTAATAAGCCCAAACAAATACATTTTGTCTTACAAAAAGGCAAAGGACCCCGCAATTCTTTTTATTTACTTGATTAAAGAAGCTTTTGGGTAAGCCCTTCTTCAGCTAACTAAATCTGATCTTATTACATTGTGTTTATAATTTATACTCCAAATTGTGCCTCATCACGAATAATAATAATTTTAAAAAATTATTTAAAATAGATCTAGATTGTCAAAACTAGGCAGTACCTATGCCCCCTCCAAGAAGTTCCTAATTAGAGATATACCACCACAAATGTTTAGCAAATCTTCTACTTCTTCTTCTTTCTTATCTCCACTCAATCATATTAAGGTATCAAGTCTGTAGAGCTTGTTGATGGTGTCTGCTGGTGGTGAGTAGATCAATACAGCAAATACTTATCCTAAATGGAAGCAAATAGTTGAGATTCTGCTGTCAGAGTGGACACTCGCGCTAGAGGACACCTCTCAACAAAGGGCAGTTTTCATTTGCAAAATGACCATTTTTGACTCTGCAATTAGGTGTCCTTTACAGGGAGGTTCTACTGTATTTAGTAACTCTCCAGTAAGAGGACACCTCTCCCTAAAAGACACTTTAGCTTTGCAATTATGTGTTGTCCTTTACAGGGAGGTTCTGCTGTATTTATCCTAAATGGAAGTGAACAGTTAAGATTCTGCTGTCAAAGCTGGTGCCTCCTAACCTCCTATGGCTGACTAAGGTTGTCATGTTGGCAGCTATGTCCGTCGGACCGCTCCCTGGAACACGGCCGGGATTTCCGTATCAAGCACTATGCTGGAGACGTCACCTACTCCATCCAAGGCTTCCTGGACAAGAACAAGGACACCCTCTTCCAGGACTTCAAGAGGCTTCTTTACTCCAGGTATATCATGCTTCCAGCTAGGGTCACTAGCTGTAGAATGGTTCTTGGATTCCCACAACTGTTGCTTTGACAAAGTTCTTCAAATCAAAGATATTTCGGCCTGTAAATCTTTTTTATTGCCTCGACGTTTCGACAAAAATCTTTTGTCCTTGTCAGGAGCAAACAAAAATCAAAATGAAAATTGCAATTATACCGCGAATGTTTCTTTTGAACAAAATCCTTAAGGTTAGAAATAATTGTTATTTCTCCCCCCCCCCCTTAAAATAAATTTCTATTTTTCGTTCAAAAGAAACATTCGCGGTATATTTGCAATTTTCTTTTTACAATCATAAGCCGCATTATATTGTATTATAAAAATCAAAATATTTATTAAATTTTGTGGAATCCAGTAAAAGTAACTTTTCTCAAAGCAACAGTTGCAGGAATCCAAGAAACACTCTCCCCAATCTACCGACAGATATAAGACCAAATCCAAATAAATAGTGTGTGAAGTTATCAGCATTGTAACCGAAACGCCAAATTTTGGCAAATATTTTGATTTTTGTTTGCTCCTGACAAGAGCAAAAGATTTTTGTTGAAACGTAAAGACAATAAAAAAGATTTACTGGCTGAATTATCTTTGATTTGAAGAAATATGAATTCCGGCCAAGCAGCCTCTAGCTTTGACAAAGGTTACACTTTTACAGGATTCCACAAAAATAAATGGAATCTCTCGTTTCCAATGAATTTAACAGCATAAACAGGAAGATACCATCACAATACCTTAGATATCTCAGAAAAAATCAATAGATCAATTTTATAGGTTCTGGATGCCCTAAAAATGTAAATAGACATATTCCATACCATTGTTAAATTACATATCAATTTTAAAATTTTCATTTATAAATATCCACACTGCGCGCGTTTGTTTTTGTAAATATTTCTGGTGGGATAAAGTAGATATTATAGTAAGCCCGTTGAAGAGCGATTAACACTTGAAAGCTAGCGTTTTTTTAAATAAAAAAGATACTCATTGTGAGAATATATTTGTAATTTTAATACTTTTTCACAATTTTATCATGAACAAAAATAAATACTAGGGCTTGGAAATATATTTTTTACGGGGCTGCTAACCAGAAAATATACTAGGGCTTAAATGATTAAGGCACATTTTGGATTATAGATTAGGAATACAAAGTAATATGACCACAAATATAAATAAATAGTGTGTGACGTTTCAGTTACAATTCTGATACTGAAATGTCACACACTATTTATTTATTTGGTTTTGGTCTTATATTTTACCTGTCTGTTAACTCTTTCTTTGCTGGTCCCAAGCCCGGATGAAAAAGGAGGAGGGGGAGCAGTAACAAGCTCACTAAAAACCCTGGGCTCAGCTGGTCCGGCTGATAGTACCCTGTAAGGACTCCTAATCCCAGGGATACAGTATGAGCAGTGTTTGTACTCCATGTTAGGAGCGGCTGTACATGGCGTCTGTTCCTCATGTCAGAGGCGGCCATTTCTTTTGGAGCTAAGTCGGCCTGCCACTGAGTAGTGCTCCCAGTCTTAATGACAAAGGCAGACACATTCTACTTCACCCAGTCATGATCTCAAGCTTTACAAGCTTGATACCCTAATATGATTGAGTGGAGATAAGAAAGAAGAAGACCTGTCTGTAGATTGGAGAGAGTGTGGTTCTTAGATTCCTATAACTGTTGCTTTGACAAAGGTTACTTTTACAGGATTCCACACAAAAATACTAGAGCTTAAATGATGAGACACAATTTGGATTATAGATTAGAAATACAAGGTAATAAGACCACAAATCCAAATAAATAGTGTGTGACCGTTTCAGTTACAGTGTTGTTACCTAAAAAGTACCCAATGAGAAACTCAATGACTAGATTGCTTTAGAAGTTGTTCTGTCCACTAAAGGCCATCAAAAAAAGTTGGTTTTCCCAAGAGATGACAAGTAGGAAAAGTTTTAGAAAGGAGAAACATAAAGCAATTAAGTCAGAATAAATCATGACTCCTGATTCTTGCAAAAGTCAAACCACACCAGCAAATGCAAGTAAACAAATGTGGCTCTGGCACATTTGTAAGTGCAAAAATTGAACTTCCTTTCACGTGTGTAGACATGTGGTGCAATTACAGTAAAAGCAGTTGCCAACTTCTACCCACCATGATTATCATGGCCTTTACCATATATAGACATGTGGTGTACGTACTTACAGTAAAAGCATTCGCCTACTTCTACCCGCCATGATTATCATGACCTCTACCACGTGTACTAGGGATAATTAAAAAAAAAAACATTTGTTTTCTTCATTCATCTCTCATTGCTGTTTTGTTCCCTGAGAATTAATCCATGCCCACATACATGCAATGTCTAACAGCAACTGTGTTTCAGTTCTGAGCCTCTCCTGAAAGAAATGTGGCCAGACGGAGCACAGGATATAGCTTCTGTAAGTGGCCATCGCTCTTTATGGTGTTGGGACATGTCCCAGTTTATGGGTCTAGCCTTGGAGTAATACATACCTGACATCTCTCACATGGGAACTATATTATAAAGTAAATAAAGCTTCCAGGGCTAAATTTCTTGTTCAAATTTTTATTTTCAAGTTTTCAGACTTGTCAGTCCTTCAACAGGAGTATCACGATAATAAATTGATGATATATATAATATTTTTATCCCAATTAAGTTTTTCATATTTTAATTTCATCGATTTTTCATCGCAGTAAGGACAGTAGAATTTTGTATTATGTATAAAAGAAACATTCGTGCTTTTAAATCCTTTCATTTTATGTGTATAGATGGCGCGTTATTGCTTTGTGTTAACATATTTTAATTATTAATGATATTGTAAGGGGGAGAAAATAAATA
This sequence comes from Cordylochernes scorpioides, assembly GCA_030710605.1. NCBI lineage: Eukaryota > Metazoa > Arthropoda > Arachnida > Pseudoscorpiones > Chernetidae > Cordylochernes > Cordylochernes scorpioides. The sequence goes on along the minus strand of CP092863.1, from coordinate 81,840,077 downwards.
TTACATTCTTTGTGTGTTATAAACAATTTTTGAAAATGTTTTTATGAGAACTATGTAAACCCATGAGAGGATGGTATTCAGGTACCAAAAAGAACACATTTCTCCTTTTTTTAAATGCATTTCTTGATATTTTCTTCACAAAGTGCATCAGCTCGAAACAATGAATATGCAAACACAAGGTAATAAGACCAAATCCAAATAAATAAATAGTGTGTGACGTTTCGGTAACAGCGTTGTTACTATCTTCAGACAAAAGTACTGAATGAGAAATTTTACCACAGCATGTGTTAAATAGTTACTGTTATCAAGTGTGTAAACAAGATAGCAGATAAGAAGATAGTTTTCTGGGAAACACAGAATATTATTCTTAGAATTAAAAGTGGAAAAACCCAATTTTTTTTAAAGATATAATTAAAAGCATATCTATAAATATCATTTATATTTCCTCTTTCTTCCATTCTGTTAATTGTAGCACATTTCTTTTGAATGAAAAAGGCTTCTTTAAATTGTCTCTTAAAATAATTTTTCTCATAATCTAGTATCTTTGTTTCTTTTAGGTTAAAATTATTATGCCCTGTGATTTTTCTATGTTCTACAAGTGCAGAATTCTCAATTTTATCCCATTTCAGAGCATATTCATGGTTTTTCATTCTTTCTTTTAAAGTTCTGGATGTTTGTCCTACATAGCATTGGTCACATTTTTCACATTTCACTTCATAAATTAAACCTGCTCTTTTTGGTGAATATTGTGCCTTATCAATGAATATGCCAGCTAACACCATTTTTGGCAGATTCAACTATTTTCATAGGATGCTATAAAATCACCTCTGTATTGATAAGGACTATGGCCTGAAACAATGTTATACAGGTTGTTGTTGTTTCTTATCCCCTTGTGCAAAGATTACATAAATTCAATGATTTAATGCTCCTCGAGCTGTTTGATAAGCAGTGGCCTCTCGTAAAAGTCCTACAGGTTGATGGCTTTTTGTCTTCTTTCTTCTTCTTCTTCTTTCTTATCTCCACTCAATTATATTAAGGTATCAAGCTTGTAGAGCTTGTTGATGGTGTCTGCTGGGGATGTGTCTTCTTCTTTCTTATCTCCACTCAATCATATTAAGGTATCAAGCTTGTAAAGCTTGTTGATGGTGTCTGCCAGGGAAGAGTAGAGCTTATCAATGGATGAGTCAATACAGTCAATAATGTAGTTTAGGGTTGTAGGTTGACACTTAGTACATAGTACCTTGCAACCATTCTGGAAAGTCATTATCTGTAGATGACCAGACTTAAGTCTGGAAAATGTCTTTTTGTTAAATTTGTCAATGGTTGTGTTATGACATATTAGGTCTGCAAGCAAAGAATAGTTGTAAGGTTTTCTCTCTATGTACTAAGTGTCAACCTGCAGCCCCAAAACACATTATTAACTGTATTAGCTCTTCTATTGATGAGCTCTACTCATTCCAAAAGTCTCAAGCTTTTACAAGCTTGTTGTTGTTGTTTCTTATCCCCTTGTGTAAAGTTTACACGAATTCCATGAGTCCATGCTCCTCAGGCTGGTTTATGATAAGCAGCTGCCTCTCCCAAAGGTCCTGTTTAGTACATCTAATGCAAGCCAAAATGTGTTCTGTAGCTGCAGGTGCCAAGCTACATTTTGGGCAAGTGGGGTAGATTTTGTTATTATTTTCTATCTTCAATGGCTTGAGATGGCCTGTTCTAAATTTTGTTAGTGTTGTTTGATGCTGTCTATTTCTGATGTTCAGAGCTCCTTCTGGGTTCACTCCACTGTACCAACTGTGCTTAGGTGGGATCCTCCAGTTCTTGTTTATTTTTGTTTTGGCTACTGTTTCTATTTCTTTAAAAGTAAGTTTATTTTTCTGTGGCAAGGGTTCTTTACAAGCTTGACACCCTAATATGATTGAGTGGAGATAAGAAAGAAGAAGAAGGTCTGCAAGCACAGAGAAGAATGAGAGAAATGCATTGTTTTAATGCATTTTAGAAAGGATAAATGCTCCTCTTGATAGATGAGTGAACCCTGTATTAACTACTCTATCAAACAACATGTGGTGCACTTACAGTAAAAGCAGTCGCTAACTACCCACCATGATTATCATGGCCTGTACCACGTGTACTAGGGATAATAATAGGTATACAGGTTGATGGCTTTTTGTTAAATTTGACATAGGCTGTGTTATGGCATATTCTCATGCCTTGGATTGCAAGCTTTGGGCAGAGAATGAAAGAAATGCATTGTTTTAATGCATTTTAAAGGGAGAGGTGTTGATATATGAGTGAACCCTGTATTAACTACTCTATAAAGTGGGTGGGCTAGAAATGTTAACCCAGACTGGTGTGACAGGTAACCAAGAGGCCCCTGACTGCAGGGACTCTCTTCAAGAACTCCATGGTGTCACTGGTGAACATGCTCACCTCCAAGGTAACTCTTAACATAAACTAGGTTGTTGTCTGTTATTATAAGCACTTACGTATGTAGAGGTACATAATTTCAAGCTCATGTCCATAGGTCAGTGATTCTCAACCACTGTGCCGCGGTAATTTTGTGTGCCGCCAAATTCTAAAAATGTGCCGCCGAATTTTAGTCATATGATTATGTTCACGTTTGTATTGGTTTTTCTTTTTCATTTTTTTACTTTTTAAAATAACGAAATTAGCACAAATTGAATGTTAGAGATGTATATTACTTATATTTTGCATAGAAATATTGATACATAATTTGAATTTTCTTGCATTCAAGTTAGCAAAAGTGTGCCGCAAAATTCTAAAATTGTGCCGCCAAATTTTCAAATCTTTAAAATAGTGCCGCAACAAAAAAAAGGTTGAGAATCACTGCCATAGGTTCTCTAAAAGCACCTCTAAGCTGCCTTCCATAGAAAATGTAGGGTATAGTAGTGGAGAGGTTAGATAACCAAATCTAGCGAAGCTTGCCTGGCGCCACCGCCACCGCCGGTGAGAAGTGGTTGCGCATGCACGGTCTGCACCCAAGAAGAAAAAAAAGAACTTAGTATTAAGAAAGAAGGGAAGCGACGCTATTTAAACACGCGTCAAACTTTTTATATTTAATTCTTATGTTTTAATTAAAGTACCTAAATTTAATCCAATGTCAGTCTTCAATTATCCAAGTACACTATTTTAAACATATATTTAAACAAGTTTTTCTTCAAAAAAAGTTTATAAATAGTGTTTATTTACCTATAAGTTTTATTACCTCTAAGTTTTATTATCTCTAAGTTTTATTATCTAAAAGTTTGAATAACAACAAGTTTTATTATCTTAAAGATTGTCTATCTATTTTTTAAGCACAAGTCCAAGTTATTTTTATCTACAACAAGTCTGGAGATTAATTTGGCGAAACCACTGAGACAGTTCACCACACTTCATAACTTTTATCATTATAGTAATGTCTGTAGAGATAATACTATTATTAAACATTGCCAGTAAATTTTAATTGTTA